>JAJHSJ010000003.1:82722671-82822671 GCA_021015155.1 Magnolia officinalis | reverse complement strand
TAAGAGAGTGTTCTTCAGGAGTGCTCACTGTCTCTAGAGTGTCCATGTTCCAAAGAACGGCCTGGTGACATGAAGCACAGAGTAATCAGTACAAGTCCCTGTCATCTCTAGCCAGCGTACTCAAAACCTAGCATAATCTTCTTTGAATTTATTTCTGATAAGTAAAAATGCATGCCCCAGTGCACATGCTACAGGCATATGCACATGCACTGCAAATGTCAACATGGCACAAGAGTTGGGACAAGTGAGGCATGAATAAAGTGGACCCAAGTGAAGATGAACTGATGCAAAAGTCAAACAGTTCCACACATCAGGCAGCACACACCCATCTGAAAAGAATGAATGGTCTTTCAAAAATATGCCAACATTTTACGTTGAATCACGTGGCCCACCTGATGAATGGACTCGCCTGATTTTTGCACCAGAAAATCTTTACGGCTAGGCTCGCATAATAGGCTCCAGGCTGCCATGTGTAAAACGGCATGTGGGGAAGTGGTGCATGTAGGGCTAGTAAACATGAAGAAAATAATAGTGCTTCTCTCCCATCGAGGTAATTTGTGTGATATCCTCACGACTTACAGTGAAAACAACATATCTTATAAATCCTATTATTTCGATGGTCCAGAAGGTTTGGAATATTAGTTAAGGGGAGCTCTTTTGCCCCTACAGCTTGAAAATATATTAGTATACATGTTCCAACATGTTCATAGATCAGACGTGGATACATACATCAGTATCATACATGCATAAAAGGTGTATAAGTAGTATCAAATGGTGATCCTCATAAACCTGTAAATTCTATCAGTAAATAGTAGCGTAAAATGGGGAATTGTACTAAAATAAAGGCATGCAGTAAATCAGATAAAGAGCATAGTTTTTTTTTTTTTTTTGAAAGATATAAATAGCATAGTAGTGATACAAGATAACAGGAAAAATGACAGTTTTTCCTAGTAGCCATATCAAGGTGCGTCTGAGTGCTCCAAGTGCATCTCTGACGAGCCAGTAAGTCAAACAATGGAGTGTTTCTTGTCCACAATTCCAACAACAGAATGCTGATATTAAATAGCTACCCTGCATTACCTTCTTCTCATGCCCAGCACTAGCCAACAATTTTCCATCTGAAGAGAAATGGCAGCAGACAACTTTGCTATTGCTTGTACGAATACATCCAACTTCGCTGAAGGAAAAACCTGAAATAGAGAATAAGAACATGGATTTAATTTTTCTTTTTCTTTCTGGCAAAGATTTATTTATTAAAGCCAAAAAGGCAGAGATGATGAGGGGTCATCCCACAACAAAATGAGGAGCATTAAAACCCCAAGAAACATTGTATGAATCCATGTTACAGTTAGGTCTTCAACTTGGGTTCGGGTCAACCGAATGACTGAACCCAATTGACCCAACCCAAGTTTTGGTCGGCTTGGGTTGGGTTGTCAAAGGTAGATTGCATTCAGGTTGGAAAACACCAACCCAATCTGAATTCAGGTTTGGTTCAAGTCGAACAAATTCAGATGGGCTTAGGTCGGGTTGGGAATTATCACATGTATTTGGTCGGCTTGACGTTGGGCTGGGTCAGATTCAGTTTGGGTTGGGCACCTATGGTTGGAATTAGGGCTGGGTCAGGTTGCAGGTTGGGTCCTCTTGAGGTCAGGTTGGGCTCAGATTGACCCTCAACATGACCCCGCCTGACCAAGCTGCACCCCAATTTACAATGGCTTCAGCTATTTGCAGTGTCTGTCCAAAAATGACATAAAAGAAAATCAATTACCCTTTGAAGACTCTGTATTGTGCTCTGTTGGACTTCTTTTTAATGTACCAAATATGTCCCTCGCATCTCCATCATCATGTGACAGGAATGATTCCACATTATCATCCAAGGAACCAACATCTCCAAAATGTTCCATGTCCTCCTGCCATGTGAAATGACAAGAGGTAAGAGATGATCAGATAAAAATTAATGCGTGTGGCATGTTTCCAGGTTATGTAAATAAGAGAAAATTTGAAATTGGATACCAGCTGATTTGAAGATGATGCAAGTCCAGCAGTTCCATCTGGAACATACATCATTGAACTTTTAGACATGCTGTTAACATGTGGCAAATTTGCTGCCATTGGCACTCCTTCACCAGGTGTATGAGTGGATGGAGGGGATGGTGCGGAGTTAGAAGGGCCAACAGTATTTCCTGTACCAGTGCTGTTCGCAGCTCCAGAAGAAGTAGGTTGTCTCCTTTTTTTGTTATTCTGACATTAAAACCAAAGACGGCCAGATTTAATGAAAATGAATAGCCTGAAAAGAGAAACCGACTCCAAAAGAATTGAACTGAACAAGAAGCGAAAGAGGAAAATAAAAAGAGACAATAGAAGGAATCTCTAGACGACAACCTGCTGCAATTGCTGCAGTTGAATCTGGTCCTGTTGCTGATGAACTGAGGGCTGCTGCTGCATCTGGGCCATCTTCATCTAATTGAAAAACCATCACACTTAGAAATATGTCAATAAATGACAGCTGATACCATTCGGCTACCAGACACTTAGCAAGATGTCAAATAAACGAGAGCTGATACCAATTTCGGCTACCAAACCAGCACATGCTGACTTGTTAATTTGATTTGCTAAATGCTAGGAAAATAAGATATCCAAATCCAAGATATTTCTAGATACATCATCAGAAAAACATTGCGCTTTGATGCAAGACTAGAACAGACTAATGAATTGTATGCATGCAAATGTCCATGCAGAAGTACACTCAGCTGGACATACATCCATTTACTCATATATCTATGCACAAGTGTACTTGCATGTTCAAATCAACACCCATGTATAAGCATGGGTCCAGGAATACATGCATATGGACATGCACTTCACGAAGAGTGAGTAGGTATTTTACATTATAAATGACAGCTATGTAACTTGAACAAAGACGTTGATGCAGGACACATGCATGTGGATAAACGGTGAAGTGAGATCAATCAGAAAATTAAACTAAATAATCAAAATCACAAATCAAGCCAAAATCATCAAATATCTCAAGAATCCAACATGAAACTATGAATACTCTAGGCTACAATTAACAAACTACGTCATGCATGATCATTGAATTCTAGAAATTAGGATCTAACGGACATGAGAACACCCAAATAGCATAGCAATAAGCCTATTTCAAAAGGGAGGAACTATTACTACCTAGGGTTTGCTCAATTAGAATATAGGCTAACCTAGGGTTCAAGGAATTTGGGAAAAAGGTAATATTAGGGTTTAGATGGTTCAATTAGCTTAGGGATTTTGGGGCTTGGGCCTCATTTGAGGGGAATTAGGGATTTGAGTGCTTGGAGGATTTGGGTTTTAAGCTAATTAGGGAAATTAGGATTCTAGGGTTTGGAAGATTTGGGGGAAATTGAGAAGTAGGGAATCTAGGGTTAGGCTTAGGGTTTTAGAAAGGGATTTAGGGGTTTTGATGTGGGGTAAGAAAGAATCCAAAAGGGAAAAGGGCTGGACTGTATGACCAGCATAAGGGCTAGCACATGTGGTAGTATGGTCATACGTGTAGGTCGTTGGCTAGGGTTTTGGTGTCCTCAATGGTTGGGTTCGGTTGGAGTTGAAGTTGGATGATGAAAAATTAAAGAAAAAGATTATTTGGATGGTTTTGGTTGGGAAGGGAAGAAAAAAGATGAAGTTCTGAGAAAATATCTCTTTTATATAGAAAGGTGATGCAGGACAATTAACCATTTGCTCTAAAAGCTCGAATTGATAGAGCATGGCGAATCAATCCTTTTATCTCATAGCTCAGGCCCCACATCTCATGGGTTAGGATCTTGGCCGAACCCCCCTCATGGGCCCCACTTCACACGGGTGGGGCCCGCTTCACACAAGCTTCCCGCCTCACAAGGCCACCCACCCCGAGTGTGCCCTTGCATCCCACAGGCCACCCCACTCGAGCCAGGTGTGAAAATGCTCCTGCATTAATAACTCCTCACACGAGACCTCCCGTTCTGAAACCAATTTGATGTAGGACCGATGCATGAACTCAAATATTGTGTGAGATCAACCAGTAAAATTAAATTAATTAATAAAAATCACAAAACTTGCTACCATCATTATAAATACCAAAATTCCAAAAGGAGATCAAGCACAATTCAAGCATAGGTTATCAAGCATCATCCTACAAGACTATTAAATAAGAAAATTATGATCTAATGGATGTAGGCCGTAGGGACATCCAAATAGCATAGGGTAAGCCTAGTTCCAAAAGAAAATGTCTAGTACTACCTATGGTGAAATTAAGGTTAAGGGAAATTGGGGAAAAACTTGGAATTAGGGATGATGGGGTAAATTGGTAAGGGTTTGAGGGGTTTAGTTACTAGGATAAGAAAATTAAGGTTTTGGACTGAGGAAATGTAGGGATTTGGGTTCAACTGAAGGTTGTGAAGAACTAGGGTTCAGTATTTTGGGGAAATATGAAGATTTTAGATTTCTAGGTTTAGGGTTAGGGTTTGTACAAGAGAAGGTAAAGTTTTGTTGTATGAGTGATGGAAAACCAAATGAGCAGGGGTGGGGCCGTACAGCCAACCTATGGGTTCACACGTGTGGCCATACGATCACACGTGTGGACCAGGTAAGTGGGGTTTTGGTTTTCTAGGGTTTGGATCATCGATGGATGTAAAAGGGATGAAGATCGGGAGGATGTTGATGGCTTGGGATGAAGGAGAACGAAAATCAAAGAACGTGGAAGAATACCTTGCTTGTTCATGAAGAAATGAGAGTATGGGGGATAGAAGGAAGCCTCGCACTTCTATTGATAAAGATAAGTTTTGCACCAATCTTCCTTCCAATTCACATGGAAGTTACCCTCACATCACATGAAGATGGAAGAAGAAAACAAGGAGCTTTCTCTCTTCTTTTTTTCTTCAAAACCAAGTAATGAGAGGTCAAAAATTCAACCAACATGCATCTTCCTAGTGTAGGGTCTTTGAAGATGCATCAAATGCATGTGGGGTCTTCAAAATGGGTCATTTGGCCCCACATAGTGGTCATCCATCCAAAGAAAAATCGGTGATGATCTCATCCTCCTTTGGTAGACCCTGAATGGTGCTCTGATGTCCTCATCAGACATGTCCATGTTAGACACCGATATGGGGCATTGGCCACAGTGGCTTACAAATATTAAAATAACATAACGTTTTATTTAATAATACATTGTAATTATTTATATGTTAAAAAAAAGCATCCACCAAATAAAAGACAATTAATAAACATAAAATAATACGTCTACATATGACCTATGTTCAAGAGTGTCGGACATTGCTGTACATGCACAAAACGGCATCACAATTTAAAAGAAGTGTTGTGTCGTTGTTATATAGCATGTGAGTAGTTAAGTGTGAATGGATATCAAGAGTAGGATTGGCATATAGATATGGTCAAGGAAATCCTGTTATTTAACAGTTTGCTTTTGCAAGTAAATAAATGGAGTCTTTTAGGGTATGTAAATTTTTAATTACAGTTTTTCTGAGTCTTTTAAAGTAGGAAATTTCTAATTATATTAGTGTTTAAACTGAGATAGTATTTGACCGACTGTGCCGAAGGAAACTATTTCACTATAAACATCTAGTTAGGTTCTATATAAATGTTCATCCTGAGTTGAATGTAGAACAGATTTTGATTAAAGAAAAAGTGAAATTAGGTTGGGAGCTTTGACATGGGAAATTCCTGCAGGGGAGCGTTTACTCCACGAAAACTCTCACAGATCTAAATTACCACATCTACACCGCAGCTAAATACGCGAGTACACATGTATGATGTATGTGCACACAATTACACTAATGCATATGCATCTACAGACATGATAATGAATGGAGGTACTACAAAATGCCCGACCCAGAATATGTAAAGTTCAATCCAGTTATCAGTTAAAAAGTGCGCTGATGGTTCAGTGATCCAAACTGTTGATATGATGGGCCCAACTGCAGATGAACCATGCACCAAAAATCCCAACACAAGAAAATCCTCAACCTTCATTCATAGGCGGCAAATAGATGGTAAAAAAGATAACACAGAAATCATCATTTATTAGACATCCATGGCAAAGCCATCATATCAACAGTATGGAACACTACGAACCACATGACCTGCTTGTATACGAAAACTGCAGTGCACATATTTTGAAGTGGATGAACAGAGATAGATAGATAGATAGATAGATAGATAGATATTATTTTTAATATTTTCTAATAAATTCTATGTCATTTTCCAGTTCTCGTTGGACCCATGTGACCCTCATCCCCAAGTCCAAGTCCAGGAAACCTTTTTTTTTTTTCAATTAACTAGTTTCCATATTCAGGAATTATAGAGTTCGCATAATCTTATTTGTCATTTTCCAGTTCTCTTTGGACCCATGTGACCCTCATCCCCAAGTCCCAGTCAGGGAAACCTTTGTCTTCAAGTAACCAGTTTCCATATTGAGGAATCATAAAGTCCTGATGCATCAGATCATGAATGCTGTCCCGATGCACCCATTTCATACAAGTCGGGCACATGGACCATTGATCCAGAACATTAGTAGACAGATGAGAGATGACCCAACAAATTTCAAGATTGGAAGATCATATTTATCAAACCTGTCTATATCATCAAACCTATCTGTTTATTTTTCTCTTAACCATCTGCTTAAAAGACACTGATCGATGGATTTAGGAACAATAATCTGGGAGAGTTCATGGGACTCCCATCTGCAGTAGATTCCACAAGATCAATGGTATGGGCCACCAAAACCATGGGCCCCATTTGTATAGACTGGTGCATCAGGTCGCTACCCACATCATGATGCGTCAGGAATTTATAGTTCATCCTTATTTCCAATATCTGGAAATGTTTATTGTTTAGTGACACATGGATACATGTGAATTGCAAATACTTTTCTAGCTTAGTAACACTTTCACTCACTCAGTCAAAGATGTCTCATTTGCCATGCACATTGGAAAAACTAACCTTCATGAATAATTCTGTTTGATCCTGTGAACCTACTCTCACTTTTGGTGAACTAGATTGAATTGGGGAACCTATAGATCCATCAGTTCCCGTGGGCTGCCCGTCTTTCCCATTCAAGCTACCCCTAACCCTGAATCTTCGAGGATCCATATCTCCATAGTTAGGTGAGCTCCCAAGGTTTCCTTGTGCTTGAGCCTGTGCTAAGAGCTGCTGCTGCTGATGTGGCGTCAAAAGCTGAAACTGGTTTGTTGTCTGTAGAAAAGGCTTTTGTGCCTGTGGGCCTAAATTTGGGCGCAGTTGATCAATGCCCTGCACATATAGGGGAAAAAAAATAATCAAAAAGTGGGATTTGCATGCAAACTAAAAGAAATCAATACTGAGTGTCTTCTAATACCATATGAATTTCAGTCTACGACTTACAGTTAAAGGCCATCCTTTTAGTGGAAGACCACTAACACCTTGGTTCAATCCTGAATGGAAGATGACAAAAATTAAAGTTGGGGAACTCTGGAAAACAAATCCCATAATGTAAAACAATCCATTTTCATGAAACAACAGGTGATAACATTCCTTGCATCAAATGCATTAAACAGTATTAATTACTATTTACTAAGTTCCACAAATGTCTTCCGACTTGAAGTCCAAATGCAGTTTCACAGTGCTAAAATGACACGACTGTTCTAGGATTCACAATGAACCAATTGTCAAGATATGGAATGTCTCAATGCCAATTTACCTAATGTCCAGTAACAACATAATGATGCAGGGTCAAATGCAAAACAATAATAAAAGAAAAGGAAATTACTCAGGCCCATTGAAGATCATTCAGAGAAAACCTGGAATACTTCTATTCCATCAAAGTGAAGTTCCAGCAATGTTTCACCACTCGATGACATTCCCATATTCCACATATCAGCAGAATGCAGATTTACTGAATAAATAATGGGAGGGGGGTTTTCTTTCCAAACTCTATATCTTTGGTGTTGATGACCAGAGAGTTTAACAATTTCTTCATGCAATCACATAATTAAATTAGTATATGTAACCAGATTACATCAATCCATGTTATTAAGAATTGTCAAGATAGAATATGTTTTCACTCTCCCTTCCTGACAAGGGCAGTGCCAATCTACCAGAACTAGCACCATGCCAAGAAACGATCTTAACTCTGGTATCGTCCAGGCAAAACCTAGATAGTATTGTCAGTCTTCTAATCAAAATGGAAGGTGAGGCAGCAGTCTCCAAAGCACTGAAGTGCCAGCATATGACTTCCTTTTTTTTAATTAAAGCTAACAATTAAATCTTGGATAATAATTAAATGTTGGATAATAATAAATTCATCATCATCATCTTAAGCCTTATCCCAATTAATTAGGGTCAGCTTGCATAATGATAAAAACAAGCAAAAAAAGGTGATCAGAGCAAAAATCACACCACAATTTCTCTTTTCTAAAAAAAAAAAATGTAATGCAGGTACTTTTAACAAGAGAAGAAGATGGCAGAAATAATGTAAGAGAACCCCGCAGCAATTGTTGTATCAGAGCCGATTAGCCATGCTTATTTCGAGTCACGCCTAGTTTCACTGGATTGTTTGCTGGTTTTTCTGATCAATTCAGTGTTGAGGTTTTCAGTTGGTTGGTTGCAGCGTGCCACTGTGTTTTCTTTTGCATGCTAACAAAATTGATTTCATTCATCAAAAAAATTGTGTTGTATCGTACTGTAGCTATTGTGTCAGCAGATAAATTTCTGGTAACATTGAAGCTAAAATTTGTTGCATCAGTACTGTGGCCATTGCATCAGCAGATAAATTTCTGTTAACATTGAAGCCATAACCACTTGAGGTTGAGAGCCACAGCAATTGTTATTAAAAATATTTTAGAGTTTATTAGCTTTTTCTAGTTAGATAACTCGTTTTCATGTGGAGAATTCCAAGAGAAGGATCTACATAAAGATCTGTTGACAACAGAAAAAATCCACATATATTCTTAAAAAGGACATATATTAAAGATAAATTAGTTTATTAGCTTTTTCTAGTTAGACACTGGTTTTCAGGTGAAGAAACCCAAGAGAAGGATCTACATAATTACAGGCCGTAACAGCTGTTACATAACCGTTTTTAAAACCTTGTAAAGATTCGTTTAAACAAGAAGAAGAAGAAAAAATCCACAGTTGGAAGACTAATTTTTCATTAAAAAGGGCATATATTAACATCTTAGAAGATGAGAAATACCAAATCTAAAGTTTTTTTATTGAATGCAATTAAAAGGAACAACAAAACCAATAGCTCAATGCCTGCTATCAGAAGCTTACGTCAATTAATCTTTGGTCTTTAAAGGTGCTTTTGCCATTTCAAGGGGCGTACTTGAAAGTAAAGGGTTCTCAAATTTTTGACAAAAAAGTGATGGTCCCTGTTGTCCTCTAAATCAGAATATTGAACAATACATGTAAAAGTTCCCAAATGTCTGATGACTGGATGTGATGTGAAGACGAGTGGTGGTAATTTCCTAGATAACCAAGCAATCTTACCTGCACCACCAAGTCCGGGTTTTGACTGCATGACTCCCTGTCCATAAATTGATGATGGATCCATCGGCAGGGATCTTTGAGTTACACCCAAGTTGACATCACCTTTGATGTCCTACAAATTTCAAAATGTACATCTCAGAGCCAAACCCATGCATAGAAAAAAAAAATGATTAAAAGGGAAGAAAAATGAAAAGCATGCCAAACAAAGGAAATAAAGTGCAAGTAGTTACAGTTGTCTGTTGAGTTCGTGCCTGAATTTGTTGCAATGCCGCAGACACACTGCCTGGGTTACCTTGGACCAACTGGCTGTGTCAGCAAGAAAATTGAAAAAAAATAAAATAAAATTATCAAGCCATTCTCACCAAAAGTGGACAACACATGGAAACATTTTAGGCAACTATATTAACATGAGATTACCCAGGATGGTTAGTTGCTGATTTAAGTAACGCCATTCTACTAGCATCCATAAGTTGTGGGGATGACTCAGACTCCATTGAGTGAGGATGTTTCATACGTTCTTCATACATTTTAGCGGCCAAGACACTGGCAGTAGACTGCCCCAACATTCCTTCAGAGATTATAGCATTTATTGGGCCACTAAGAGAAGGATGATTAGCATCCCTTCTCTGCAATTGAGCATGTCTCTGCTGCATGAATTGCAATTGCTGCATTTGAAGTTGATGCTGTTGTTTCCCTTGCTTTAATTTGTTGTGCCTGTTAATCAGAATAAATATAACATTGGTTGAATTAGTAACTGATCTAACCACTGAAAAATTCAAATAGAAATCACCTCACAAAATGAGAACAAGAAATACTAAAAAAGTTCTAAATCCACCTCAATATAAGCTGCAGCAACCTCAGAATGCTTCTCATTCGTCCTTGCAATGAAGATGTCCCAAAAGACAGACCACCACTCAAACAGAAATCCCCCAGGAGCATCAATTGCTGCATAGTCATGCAAGTCAGACATTGAGTGTTTGATTAAAAATTTCAAACCCCATTAATCAAAAGCAGTCCCATATGATTGTCATTGTCATTTCTAATTTTTTTGACGTATCTTACTTTATCAAAGAGAGTATTGCAATAACAACATTACAACAAAGAGAAGAAAAAATCGGAGAATTACAAATTGTTTTCTTATTTAGCGTTAAAGGCATAATCTTACATGGCATTCTGCTATAAAAGTGTTAAATCTGTCTAAAGTTGATTGATGGTGTTTGGAGTATTAGTTGCACTTAATATATGGGTTGTGGTAGTGTTTTTGGGCCAATAGGTTATGTTTTCAGTCTTTGCTTAAGCAATAGGGGCATATTTGTAATTTCAGCATTGGTTTTTAGTCCAGCCCTAATAAAATATAAGTGGTAGAAGTGTGGAGGCTAGAACAGCCAACCGTGCCTCTCCTTTTCTATCCTCGCTTCCTTTCTTTTATTTTACTACTCTATACCAGTTTTACCAGTTTACATGGTATCAGAGAACTTCTGGAAGTGATTTGGGCCCCACATTCTTCTCCATTCAAAACCCTAGTTCCTGGATCAAGTATTGGAGGCCTTTCAAAATCCTAGGGTGCTGATCAGACCTCAAGAGAAAAAACATGTTTCGTTGTTTTTGGTGCAGAAAACAACATGTTTTTTGTGTTTTTCTTCTCCTAGATGGAATCGCTCACATTGAGAGTGTAGAAGCCATGACAGAAGACGAAGGCTTGCTGATTTTTTATATATATATAAGGTGATGTTTAAAGTTGATTTTTTATTTGTTAAGTCGTGAGGAAGCAGTTTTGGTATAGTATTTCCATCTATAATGTTGTGTGAGATATGTCAATTATATAGAAGTGGATTCGAGTGATGACGGGCCAGAAATTTCTCTGTGATACTATTGTGGAGGTGTAGTTTTGTGTGGATCTCATTATAAGGCCAACATTTTTATCTAAGTGAATTCACAGTAAGATAAATATGGAGCCCAAAAGTGTAGTTGCTGGTTCCTCATTACTTGGAGAAATGTCTGGATCTTTGTTTAATGCGTCGATAACTTCTATGAAGTTGAATGGGAAGATTTATCTTCTATGGGCCAAGTCTATTGAGGTGTTTCTTTTAACCCGAGAAAATGATCAATTCCTCACTGAATCTAGACTGGAGGAATCCGATCCTAAATATAGATAATGGACATGTGATTATGCCCAAATTCGATCTTGGTCGTGGAATAGCATGAAATTTAAGGTGAGTTTCAATTTGGTGTTCTTGAATACAGCGAGGAAGATGTTTGGGATACGTAGGGCTGTTCACGAGTCAAGCTAGCTCGAAAAGCTCGCTCGACTCGGCTCGAGTCAGCTCGGATTGACTCAGCTTGAATGACCCATTCGAGCCGAGCCAAGCTAATTATTTGAAGCTCGAGTTGAGTTCAAGCCAAGTTCGACCAGGGGGCATTTCAACTCAACTCGACTCGACTCGAAGCTCGAACTCGACTCAGCTCGATTAATAAATATATTAAATATTATGTGTGGTGTGTGTGTGTGTGTGTGGTGGATATATATATAATATATATATATATATATATATATATATATAAGTTTTAAGTTTAAACTTCAAAATAAAAAATAAAAAATAAAAAAACAAACCCTAGAGTCTTTACCGGACCGCACACACCCCCTTCCCTTTCCCTTTCTTCTCTTTTTCTGCCCACTGCCAGCCGCACGCCCGCCCCGACCACCGCCACCAGTTTTCATTTCAGCTCCACAATAGTATGATTTCAATCTCTTGAGATCTACTTCTTAGGCGAGAAACCCAAGAAATTCGAGATGGGTTTTTCTCAGATTTGTTAGAGCTTCAAGGAAATCCAATAATCTGATTGGCTAGAGCTCTTTACTTGGATTTCTGATCTGTGTTCTGCTCTATTTCTTTTCTAGTACTTGGATTTCTACTGGTGAAAGAAGATCAAGAACAGATCGGTTCTTACAGGTTTCCTCATTCAATTCGAAGCTTTGTTTGGTTTTTTTATTGAGTTTTGCTTTGATTCTCTTAAGATTTTTGAATTTTTCATCAATGGAGGAGGATCAAGAACAGAATCCATTACTCTCTCACCCAACAAGCTCGAGCTCGACTCGACTCGAACTATTAGCTCGACTCGACGGCTTTGGCAAACAAGCCAAGCTTTAATGTTGAGCTCGAACTCGAGTACATCATGGACAAGCCAAGCCAAGCTTGGCCCACCTCGACTCGACTCAGCTCGATGCCCACCTCTAGGGATACGGCAAGGAATATGTGCTCCTCGGAACAAAATATCTCTTGGGTGTATCAGTTGTACGTCAAGAAGATTTTTTAACATTCAAAAGGGGGATAAGACCCCTAGTGAATATTTTTGCAAACTGACTGGAATGTGGGAAGAGTTCTCCATATATCATCCTATTACCTCAAATGTCACTCTTATGAAAAAGTAGTGGGAAGAAACGTTGTGAGACTCCTGTCTAGATTGCCAAAAGAATATCAATCAGCTAAAGATCAGGTTTTTGAAGGTGCATCCATTCCTTCAGTTGTAGAAGTTTATGCCAAGCTTCAGAGAGCCTCTCTTGCAAATGAATCTAACAATACTCGTGTTAATGTCTTTGATAAAACTACATTAGCCACTTCATCTGGCTATACTAGCTTGCGTGGAGGCCATGATAGATGTATTGGGTGTGGTGCTTCATGTGGTGGTAGAAGCGGTAGATTTTCAGGGGGAGGTAGATGTGGTCGTGATGGTAAAGGAGACCATACATGCACCCATTGTGACCTAACAAATCATATTGTGGACTTTTTTTATCTTCATGGAAAACCTCCTAGGGCTACCCTTATGGTTGAGGATGTTTCCACGGATGACAAACCCATTACTTCTATTTCGTCGAATACCATTGACGATCATATTAGTGTTTCACTATCATGGGAAGAATGTGTGATACCTCTCTTCTAGTGGCTTTACATCTAACAATGTCCCTTTCAACTCTACAGGCACTTTGGCCCAGTCAAGTAAAGCATGCTTCGTGTCATCTCATCCCTCTTCCTGAATGGCTAGATCATTGATTACGGGGTGTCAAATCATCTCTCCAGTAACCACGGTTCTTTCTCTTCCTTTGATCTGCTTCATCAAATATGTCTATTACATTAGACGATGTTACCTCATCCACTGTTGTTGGACTTAGTACTTCTCGGCCTAATCTATCAATCTCCTTATCTTCTGTTCTATATGCCCCCAAATTTTCTTTAGTCCTCTATTTATAAGAAAACTAGCAAATTCTTCAAGACCACAAGATGCGTAGAACGATTGACGGAGGTCATGAGAGGAATTGTTCGTGCTTCCTAAGAGTTCTACAATTCAATAGCATTGTCGTTTAGGCCGTCCATCTCCATTGTGACCTAACAAATCATATTGTGGACTTTTTTATCTTCATGGAAAACCTCCTAGGGCTACCCTTATGGTTGAGGATGTTTCCACGGATGACAAACCATTACTTCTATTTCGTCGAATACCATTGACGATCATATTAGTGTTTCACTATCATGGAAGAATGTGTGATACCTCTCTTCTAGTGGCTTTACATCTAACAATGTCCCTTCCAACTCTACAGGCACTTTGGCCCAGTCAAGTAAAGCATGCTTCGTGTCATCTCATCCCTCTTCCTGAATGGCTAGATCATTGATTACGGGGTGTCAAATCATCTCTCCAGTAACCACGGTTCTTTCTCTTCCTTTGATCTGCTTCATCAAATATGTCTATTACATTAGACGATGTTACCTCATCCACTGTTGTTGGACTTAGTACTTCTCGGCCTAATCTATCAATCTCCTTATCTTCTGTTCTATATGCCCCCAAATTTTCTTAGTCCTCTATTTATAGAAAACTAGCAAATTCTTCAAGACCACAAGATGCGTAGAACGATTGACGGAGGTCATGAGAGGAATTGTCCGTGCTTCCTAAGAGTTCTACAATTCAATAGCATTGTCGTTTAGGCTGTCCATCTCCCCAGAAACTACACTCTGATTCTCTCCTGATGCGGACACCAAGCCATTCAAAGTATATCAACGTAGGAGGCGTGCATTACCCGTGTCAATGTGGTTAGATGACGGACACGGGTCGGGTCTCTAGAGGTTGAAGACCTTACACATGTGTCATGACATGTGTAAGTTGCTTAGAGGAGACATTTGGACCATTGGATCGCGAGGATGGTGTGATCGGACCGTTGGATCGTCACGGCCCACCTTCATTACACTACCTTCACGGCACTATCATCGGGGCCCATCGGGCATCTTAAATTTACATTTAGTTTATGAACATTTGAGTTAATTAAGTTTTGAGACAGTTGTGCACAATTTTGTGCGAATTTATTTTTTTTTGAAACTTTTTTTAAGTAGGGGTATTTTGGTAATTTCATGTAATTACATTTTTATAAGGGTTGCCTTAAACCCATAGCATGTTATGTTATGTTTGATAAATAAATAAATAAATAAAAAGGAGAGCTTTTTGCTTCTGACGATCTCGTCTTCAACTTCCAGTGATTGGAAGAGGGCGTGAGGCCCAGGTAAACGATTTCTCATCCCCTACTTCTTTCTCCTTCTCTCTTTTCTCAAGGTATTCTTTTCTTTAACCTCATTCTCTTCTTTTTCTCCTAATCTCAAAAGATTTTCATTCCCTTTTCATCCCCACATAAAACCCATCACCCAAATCTATATTTAAATAAACCACAATTTTTTTTCTCTGAATTTTCCAGATTTCCAATCCAGGAAATTTCTATTTTTCTGGATTACAAAATCCACTTGGATCATTAGACGGACTCATTGCAAGACGAAAGTTCTATCTTTCGCCGGATCCAATTAAATTCAGATTTTAAGATTCAATACTTCGTGTTTGTGATGGATGGCCCTAATCAATGCTTATTGACCCTATTTCTTTCTTGTGTTTATGATGTATAAATCAGGCTGATATTTATTTGTTTTTTTTAATTGCATGAATCTGCCCCTTTCAAATATCATGCTCATTTAAGGTTAGATTAGGCCGTCCTACATCAATTTTGGTATCAAAGCTTAGGTTTCTTGCATTGGGTCGTCTTAGATCGAGTTATCAAGAGTCTAGATTTTTATTTTATTTTATTTTCTAGGGTTTCATGCATCGCATATAGAGTCTAGATCTGAAATTTTCAGATTTGCATTTTAAAAAAAAAAAAAAGAATAGATCTGAATTTTTCCACATTTGCATCATTCTAAAGGTTAGGATCATCGGTGTCCATAGTCTTGTGTCAAAACAATCTCTTAGAGTCGTGTTTTAGAAAACCTAAGTTGAGTCTTATTGTGTATGCCCACTCGGACTGGTAGAGGATTTGGTCTACACCCGATTTTCAATATGGAACAGTTGACTGAGATGATGAACACGATCAACCAACGTTTAGCTGCCATTGAGGCACAATCTAGGAACACGAATACCCGTATGGATCAGATAGAAGCATCCCTAAGAGAAATCTCCGACATTGGAGGGGATGAACAGTCTCACGTAGGGGGAGTAGTTGAGGAACGAGTAGGAAATCGAGGTAGAGGTCGTGGAGCACGTGGCCGAGGGGTAGGACGTGGAGGGGCGCGAAATCCGCAGCCCGCTGTCGAGTATCAAGACCGTTATGATGTCGATGAGAGGGTCTTAAAGAGTGTTAAAGTAGATGCTCCTAATTTTGATGGGCGTCTTGACCCAAAATCATTCCTTGATTGGTTGGCGGACATGAACCATTATTTCGAATGGTATGAGATGTCTGAGAACCGACAGGTGCGGTTTGCGAAAATGAAACTTGTGGGTCAAGCTAAATTGTTTTGGACAAATACGGAGCGTAGGATCGAGAGATCAGGAGGTGTTCCAGTCGCGCATTGGGTAGAGAGAGAGTTATTAAAGGAAAAATATCTTCCTCTCTCTTACCGTCAAAAGCTCCTAGATCAATGGCAAGCATTACGCCAAGGATCTATGTCGGTTGCAGATTACGTCGCAAAATTTGAGGAGTATATGATGTAGTGTGATATTCAGGAGGATCCCTTAGTGACGCTGGCGCGTTTCAAGGTGGGTCTTCGCATGGATCTGCAGCGTGAGCTTATGACCCATGCAGTGAGTGACTTGGATCAGGCTTACCAAGTTGTACAGGAGTTAGAGCTTTACCTAAAGTCTCCTGTCACGAGGCGCTTTGAGTCCCGAGACTCTACTGTTAGATCTGGTTTTCAGGGAACCAAACCTAACATTGGAAGTCAGCCTAGGGCGCAGGCTAGTGCACCGCCTAAGCCTAAGGATGATAAGGGAAAAGGTGTCCTTAGTGCCAATCCTGGCAGTGGTAGTCATGTGAGATGTTACGAGTGCGAACGTACAGGTCATTTCGCATACCAGTGCACAGCAAAGACTCGCGGGAAAGCCTTAGTCATAGACGAGTCAAATGAAAATGCGGATGACATAGGTGATTATGAAGTTGAGGAATATCACCCAGAGATAGGTGCTAGTGATTATGAAGAAGAAGAACCAGAGACTGCACCACTAGCTATAGTTAGATGTGCTTTAGCGCAGGCCAAAGAGAGTGATGATTGGTGCAGAAGCACAATTTTCTACATGTTTATCAAGAGCGGTGACAAAAATTGCAAAGCCATTGTGGATAGTGGTAGTTGCACCAATGTGGTCTCAGCTAGCATAGTCACTCGTTTGGGTTTGAAGCTCATCCCTCACCCTCAACCCTACAAGGTTTCTTGGGTTGACACGTCTTCTATGCCTGTGTCCCAGCAGTGTTTAGTCCCCATCCAAATCGGTTCATATAAAGACATGTTGTGGTGTGATGTTTTACCTATGGATGTAGGTCATCATTTTAGGGAGGCCGTGGTTATACGATAGAGATGTCACGATTTTTGGTCGCTCGAACGTGTGTACATTCACGCATGAGGGTAAGAAAATCAAGATTAATTCGTTGCCACCCAAGAGCCACACGGACAAGGCTAGGGATGTGAAAACAAGTGAGTCAAGGAAGGATGTGAGGAATTCTATTCCGAAGTCTCTACATATCATAAATGCAAAAGAGTTTGAGAAAGAGACAGGATGATTCGACGGTGTACGCCCTAGTGGCTAGGGAAGTTACACCCGAGGTTCATGTAGAGTTACCCCCTGAGGTGACTTCGGTTTTTAGGAGTATAGTGATGTATTCCCTGAGGATTTACCGGATGCACTTCCACCTATGCGGGACATCCAGCATGCCATTGATTTCGTCCCGGAGTCTACTTTACCGAACCTTCCTCATTACAGGATGAATCCTGCAGAGCATGCAAAGTTGCATAGGCAGGTAAATGAGCTCCTGCAAAAAGGTTTCATCCGTGAGAGCATGAGTCCGTGTGTCGTACCAACGCTATTAACGCCGAAGAAAGATGGTACGTGGCGGATGTGTGTGGACAGTTGGGCCATTAATAAGATCACGATCAAGTATCGGTTTCCAATACCGAGGCTTGATGATATGTTAGACATGATAGCCAGATCCACCATTTTTTTCAAGATAGACCTCAAGAGCGGGTATCACCAGATACGCATATGCCCTGGAGATGAGTGGAAGACGGCCTTCAAGACGAAAGATGGGTTGTATGAGTGGTTGGTCATGCCCTTTGGCTTGACTAATGCACCCAGTACTTTTATGCGTGTGATGACCCAATTTTTAAGACCCTTTATGGGGAAGTTTTTAGTGGTTTATTTTTATGACATACTCATATATAGTACCACTAAAGCGTTGCATCTCGACCACTTGAGACAGGTCTGTAGTGTCCTGAGGGTAGAGAGGTTATGTGCGAACCTTAAGAAATGTTCGCTCTTGTCTGATAGAGTTGTCTTCTTAGGGTTCATAGTGTCGTCTGTAGGGATGCGAGCAGATCCAGAAAAAGTCAAGGCCATAGTTGACTGGCCTGAACCGCGAAACATACATGAAGTGAGAAGCTTTCATGGCTTAGCCACATTTTATCGTCGGTTCATTCGAGGGTTTAGCACTATTATGGCTCCCATTACTGATTGCATTAAAAAGGGAGAGTTCATATGGTCTAAGGCGCAGCTAAGGCATTCAAAGATATTAAGGGCGAGATGATAGAGGCTCCCGTCATGCGTCTTCCAGATTTTTCTAAAGTCTTCGAAGTAGCGTGTGATGCTTCAGGCGTAGGTATAGGAGGAGAGTACTAAGCAAGAGGGTCATCCAGTTGCCTATTTCAGTGAGAAACTGAATGAGGCAAAACAAAAGTATTCCACCTATGACAAAGAATTTTATGCGGTAGTGCAATCGCTACGTCATTGGCGTCATTATCTTCTACAACAAGAATTTGTCTTGTTTTCTGATCACGAGGCTTTGAGGTATTTGAATTCCCAAAAGAAACTTAACCCAAGGCATGCCAAGTGGGCAGCGTTTCTTCAGGAATATTCATTTGTCCTGAAACATAAAGCCGGGATCGAGAACAAACCAGCCGATGCCCTTAGTAGGAGAGTGACATTGCTCAACTCCTTGAGTGTAGAAGTTGTCGAGTTTGAGCAATTGAAAGACGAGTATCCCATGTGTCCAGATTTTGGGGGAACATATGTGTCACTCTTAGGTGCCCAGCATAGTTCGGGTGAGTTCGTGCTAAAAGATGGTTTCCTTTTCAAAGGAGACCGACTTTGTATTCCCCGCACTTCCCTCCGGGATTTCCTTGTTTAGGAGCTTCATGCTGGAGGTATTGCTAGCCATTTTGGTCGAGATAAGACCATCGCCCTAGTGGAGGATCGATTTTATTGGCCAAGTCTTAAGCGAGACGTAGCCAAAATTTTAGGCAATGTCGAACATGTCAACTAGGCAAAACAGAAGAAGCAGAATACTGGATTGTACACGCCATTGCCAGTGCCACACGCACCGTGGCAAGACATCAGTATGGATTTCGTGCTTGGACTTCCCAAGACAATTAAAAAGCACGTTCCATTTTTGTGGTCGTGGACCGTTTCTCAAAAATGGCCCACTTCCTCCCTTGTTCTAAAACCTCAGATGCGTCCAACATAGCCAAGATTTTCTTTGAGGGGGTGGTTCGATTACATGGTTTACCTAAGACCATAGTGTCTGACAGGGATGTCCAGTTTACTGTTATTTTTGGAAGACATTATGGCATATGATGGGTATGAGACTCCAGTTCTCGTCTGCCTACCATCCTCAAACTGATGATCAAACTGAGGTTGTGAATCGAAGTCTCGGAAATCTACTACGATGTTTGGTGGGTGAACACATTAAAACTTGGGACTTAGTCCTGCCAGTCGCCGAGTTTGCATATAACAGTTCAGTTAATAGGTCTACGGGTATGAGTCCATTCGAGATTGTTAGTGGTTATAAACCTAGACTACCCATAGATTTGTTACCTATGTCAGTCACTCAGAGGACCTCAGAGTCAGCCGATGCATTTTCCCATCACATTCATGAGTTGCATGCAGAGATTAGGAGGCAGATAAATGCTAGTAATGAACAATACAAAATTTCAGCTGACTTACATAGTAGAATTCAAGAATTTAATGAGGGTGATTATGTAATGATTAGGATGAGGCCAGAACGGTTCCCACAAGGTACCGTTAAGAAGTTACAAGCACGCAGTGCTGGACCATTTACGATTCTGAAAAAGATTGGGTCCAATGCGTATGTGATAGATCCTCCACCTCACATGGAGATTAGTTCAACATTCAATGTAGAGGATCTAATGCCTTGTTCAAGCCATCCCATAGACCCTAATTTTGTTCCAAACCATTGGCCAATTTCTGAATTTTCGTCCCAACCTACACCACCGATGCCTACTATACCTGAGATAAGAAAAGAAATTGAAGGAATTGTGGACGAGCGAATTGTTTCCACTCGAGACGGTGGATTTCAGAGGTACTTAGTGAAGTGGAAGAACAGACCATCATCCGACTGTACATGGTTGACGAAAGCAGAGTTGCAGCGACTAGATCCAGATTTGTTAGAAAAACACAAAAGTTTTATCTCGCTGGAGTCGAAATCTTCTCAGTCGAGGGGAGTTGATGCGGACACCAAGTCATTCAAAGTATATCAACGTAGGAGGCGTGCATTACCCGTATCAATGTGGTTAGATGACGGATACAGGTCGGGTCTCTAGAGGTTGAAGACCTTACACATGTGTTCATGACATGTGTAAGTTGCTTAGAGAAGACATTTGGACCATTGGATCGCGAGGATGGTGTGATCGGACCGTTGGATCGTCACGGCCCACCTTCATTACACTACCTTCACAGCACTATCATCGGGGCCCATCGGGCATCTTAAATTTACATTTAGTTTATGAACATTTGAATTAATTAAGTTTTGAGACAGTTTGTGCATAATTTTGTGCGAATTTCTTTTTTTTTGAAACTTTTTTTAAGTAGGGGTATTTTGGTAATTTCATGTAATTACGTTTTTATAAGGGTTGCCCTAAACCCATAGCATGTCATGTTATGTTTGATATAAAAATTAAAAATTAAAATTTTAAAAAATTTAAAAAAAAAGAGCTTTTTGCTTCTGACGATCTCTTCTTCGACTTCCAGTGATTGGAAGAGGGCGTGAGGCCCAGGTAAACGATTTCTCATCCCTTCTTTCTCCTTCTCTCTTTTCTCAAGGTATTCTTTTCTTTAACCTCATTCTCTTCTTTTTCTCCTAATCTCAAAAGATTTTCATTCCCTTTTCATCCCCACATAAAACTCATCACCCAAATCTATATTTAAAGAACCACCATTTTTTTTTTCTCTGAATTTTCCAGATTTCCAATCCAGGAAATTTCTATTTTTCTGGATTACAAAATCCACTTGGATCATTAGACGGACTCATTGCAAGACGAAAGTCTATCTTTCGTCGGATCCAATTAAATTCAGATTTTAAGATTCAATACTTCGTGTTTGTGATGGATGGCCCTAATTAATGCTTATTGACCTTATTTCTTTCTTGTGTTTATGATGTATAAATCAGACTGATATTTATTTGTTTTTTTTAATTTGCATGAATCTGCCCCTTTCAAATATCATGCTCATTTAAGGTTAGATTAGGCTGTCCTACATCACCTCCCTTCCAAAGGTGTCGAATTTGGAGTGTGAAGTGTTGTCAACTGAGTAAACATTATACAGTCCATTTCTCATCTAGAATTAATTCAAGAAGTGGTACTCCATTTAAATTAATTCATTATGATGTGTGAGACCAACTCGAATCCCTAGTTTGTTAGCTCTTAAGTACTTTATTATCTTTATTGATGACTAAAGGACCCGGAGTGGGTAAAGTGGGCTCCACTTGATCACATATTTGGCACATGCGGACCCACAATGATCACATATGTGACCTCTTGCATTCCTCTTTTTTTTTTCTTCTTCTTTTTTATAATGACCTCTTGGGTTCGTTGTTGATAAAATGTTTTAGTTATTTTTTAAGTATTGTAATGACCAAAGTTTCCTCACCTAAACTGATATATGCAATGGGAGTAATTTCGTCTTTTCCATAGTTAAGGTTCTTTCTTCTATCTTAAGCCCATTTGAAGGTCTCCTAAGTGGACATATGGCATTATTAAGCATTGGGAAATAGAATAGTTTTGAGTCTTTAGTATTTGTTGAAGGGAAGAAGGTAATTTGTGATCTCTATTTCTTGGCTAGAGGGTTTTGGGTTCTCCCATAATAGTTATTTTCCTTGTTCTTTGATCCCTTTGCATCCTTTGGGTTGCATTAGTTATTCATATTACTTAGGAAAATGAGAAATTTCTGGAATGGAACAACACGTTCTAGACGATTTGGTCGAGGGGAGGCATCACTACATGGATTGCCATAAAATACAAAATACACCTTCAATATGCATGAAAAGAGAAAAGAAAGAAATGTGAATGCAATAAATAGTTTGAGATAATAGTCGCGTTGTCCGGACACACGAGAGAGGAACAAACATTGGACATATTATAGAATGATTGCCACATTCTTGGACATGGGATGGAAAATATTGCATATGGATCAAGCTACATCATGTTTCCTGCCAATATGTCATGAGTAGAACAATTAATCCCATAACAGCAGGACACACCAAGATCGCCTAGCATGAAAATCAAGCCAATCCAAGTATAGAACACAACCAGAAGTGGACGACCAACAATCTGACCAAACATATGGGTGCGCACGCCTGCTGAGTGGATCAGCCTGAATTTCATACCATATTATCTTCATGGTGGAGCCTACCTTTTGCATGGTTCAGATTCCTATACACAAGGTTTAGTATTGGAAAGTTAGCATGCTAGGGTTATACGTGATTATTCCTCTTTCAGTATGGATATGTATATCTTCTGAATGTAGAGAAGGAGAATAAGATGTAGGTACTGCTGCCTGTTAGGAGTATTGTTAAATGGACTTTCCTGAGTCCACAATTTACACGCATTAAAACACGAGTATGAGTTTAGAGTCCATCTTCTGGTGTCTTCGCATATATGACATAAGACATGCTTCTTATCTCTTAGAGTCTTGAGATGTGATAACACCTAAGTTAGAATAGGAGTTCTATTATATTAGGCATGTTGAGTTTATTCGATTATGAAGAACTGTGGATGTGTTCTTTAATGATTAGATGTAATCCAACAGTAGTGCAACCATAAATTTATTTTCATCCGCCTCTATTGTTTGAGTTTTCTTACTTCTTCGTCAAAATTGCATTTTTTTTCTCACAAGGAGTGCGAGTAGGATCCAGAGATCCTAGGGTTGGTACATGTATGCATCCGGCACGCATATTGAATCTCACAAAAGTGGACTTCCAAAATCCCTGAATCATGTAACATGCATATAGTTAATTTCCATGTGATAAGGAATCTTGTGTTTTCTTCCGAGTCATAGTATTAGTCGGAGTCTTCATTACAAGGGGATAAATAGTGTTAGGAGTAAAGCAAGGAGTATTTTGATACGTGTATGTGTGTATTATATATGGAAGGCGTGAACATGAAAATGTGAGTTTCCTCTCCCCACTTTCGTCGCAGTAACAGTTTCTTGGTTGATTTATTTATCAAATGGGCTATATCAAAAGGCCCGCAAAGTAGATCTAAGCATCAGATCTTTTGATATAGCCCTTTTATAAATAAATCAATCACTATCAATAAAATAGGAAACTATTCCTCTCAGAAAAATAGAAGAGAGAAAACTCATGGTTTCATGTTCACGCCTTCCATAGACATTTATATCCATATATATAATGGGCCCCATCTGAATGTGGAGGTTTTTTGGTGTGTGTTCATTATTCTCTATGTTGTGGCCTCATATTTGGATCAACCTGATTTTTTGGGTGTCTCACTGTCATGGTGGGGCAACCTTACTGGAGGGGTTGGATGTCATACAAAAACCAAGGTAGGCCCCACGCACAGGCGCATGGGTGCACCTACACGCACGCACCCCCAAGCTTTAAGCGATAGCAAACTACATTAATTTCGACTTAAGCCTTGTACAGAAAATTAAGGATACATTGCAAAACAAGAAATTGTGTCTCCCAATTCCCAATTTTAAAAATAATAATAATAATAATATAATAATAATAATAATAAGGAATCAAAACAACCAAAATTCCTTGAGAATCTTGAAACATTATTACCTACTGGATCTGCCGCGACCTTCCTTCGTTCATGAAAGCTTTTGCTGAAGCATGTAAATTTCTTTTCAACAAATAATCGTATATATAAACATCAAGCCTGAAATTACAAAAAGAAAATAAAAGAAAAAAAGATCAGAAATTAACGAAGAACACAGCAAAAGAAAGCAGCTTTCAATTGATTCGGCAGCTTTTGATTGACTAGATTGACAAAAGAAAACAAGAACTCACATCTTATCTGCTTCCCAATTACTCTGTTGCGCCATGCTTCACTTCTACGGTCCAGAAAACGGAAAACGGAAAACGGAAAAAAGAATCAAAATCCACCGCGTGATCGCGTCCGTCTCCACCTTTAAAACCAATTCGATTCATAAAAGAAGAAAATTAGCCAAAAATACCCAAATTCGCTAGAAAACGAATAATCAAAGTCGGTTTAGAATAACTGACTTGAATCTCGGAAAGAGAGGAATCAAAACCTACATTACCGTTCCCGGAATCCAATCGAACTCGATCTCCATATCCAAAACCCTAATTCGAACTCAAACAACGAAAATCCACCAAAATTAACGGGAAAAAACAACAGCATTTCAAATAAGAGTTCCTGAGGGCACGAAATCGAATGAAGATGGCATCTTCCAGGAAATTGAGAATTTGGAGTTACAGAACAACAGCTCGACCTTTAACAGAAACTACTCCCTCCCTCGCTCCCTTGGAAGAAAAATCAAATAACCTGAATTATAGATGGTGCTTTTGGTCCGGATCGAAACCTCAGGTTTGGAATTCGAACCTCGAGGCTTGGAGAGGTTTGTGTTGGGTTCGGTAGGAGGTGGCGAGGCTCGGGCAGATGAAAGCGATCGTCTTTAGTAGGTCTAGACTCGGTATGTTAACGGAGCGTGTGAGAGTCGTTTAAGTAGCGAGCAAGATCGCGGAAAGGCGAACAGTCGCGGTTATATTGGCGGGTTTTCGTACAGTTTGTGCTGACGTGGACGGCGGATATAAAAGTGAGCTGCTCGAGATTTAACGATGGGTTCGGATGTAATTACTGGGAGTTTATCGGGGTATTCTCGTAATTGATGTGGATCATTGACCAGGGCATCTAGCCGTCCATCAAACGTGACTCACGGTAGTAACACTAATCGGACCATTCGAACCTCTATTTGAGTGAACTTTTGTTGGTTTTTTAATGAGTTATCCTGTTGTACACTCGTTGTCTTGGACAACTATGATGGGACCATGCACATGAATGGCTCGGATTTCCCACATGCAAGGCACATGGTTCATTGATCAGGCCTTGGTCACCCATGTCCCATTAAAGAGAAAACCGTCAGGGGGGCAGCCCGGATCCACCGAGGTGGGTGGGATCCCTGACCGTGGGGCCACTTTTTGATGCATGTGTCTTATATCCACGCCTTCCATCGGTTTTGATAACGCATTTTAGGGGATAATCCAAAATTGAAGCAGTTTCAAATCTCAAGTGGACCGTGCTGGAGTAAACAGTGGTAATCGACCATTAAAAACCTTTCGTGGGGCCACAAAGTTTTAGATCAAGATGATATTTGTGTGGCCTCTTCATAGATGTCATTGTCTGTGTGTACTCTTCATACATGTTGCTGTGACAAGGTGTTGAAACTCATGAAGGTCTCATAATGAGGTATGTGTTACATTCAAAAATGGTTCAGTCATTTTACCGGCTTATCACAAGGCTTAAGTCAAAAAATAAGACATTCAAAGATCAAGTGGACCGGGCTGCAAAAAGTAGTGGGATATTGAATGTTTACCCTTGAAATCCTTTGGGAGCCACCGAAGTTTTGAATCAATATGATATTTGCTTTTCTTCTTCATCCCAGTCCTGTGTTACCTCATGAATAGGTTAAATGGAAAACAAACATTTCCATGGGCCCAACTAATGTTTTAATGGTGAAAATCAGTCTTCAGTGCTATGTGTGGTCCAATCGAGTTTTGGATATGATTTGTTTTTGAGCTCATGATCTAAAATAATCTCACGAAATGGATGAATGAGGGCAAACATTAAAAATACATCATGCAGCAGCTATGTAACTTTGATCTCCTTTGAACCTTTCGTACAACTATGATGAGGGTTAGCGATCATCTTAGCATGACACATACCCACACCAGCCAGGTCCGTGGTGTGTTGTACACCAGCCAATCTACTTCCATTGTTGGATCAACCCCTACAATATTGAGCTTTCAAAATAGGTGAATGGTGTGGATGTAAGGCACATATGTCACGGTGGGCCCCACAATTATTGATCCACCCAAATCATGTTGACTTTAGGGTACGTATTTTGAAGTGGATTTCTTTACTCTGATGTGCTATTTGCATGAAATCCATCCCAACCATCCAGTGTGTCATCTCTTGTGGGGCTCATGTCCCAAATCTTAATGAAAACTTGATTTTTATATATGAACTGCACAATGGTAAACAATATATAAGGCAATATTCATCATGTAAGCGGTTTCCATTAATATGGATGAGACTAAATTTTGGACCCAAGCTTAACTTTGGGTGTGGCATCCAACAGTTGGAAGGGACTTCATATGATCATCACAATGGGCCCTATAAAATTCAAAGGTATATGTTTATCTTCTAATTATTTCATATAATATGGCCTACCTAAAATATAAATTAGCCTTTAACCTTTGGACCTAGACCTAACATGAGATTATTCATTTAATGGTGGTGAGCCATAAAAAATCACATGGATACTCCTACCCCAGCTATTCCAATATATATATATATATATATATATATATATATATATATATATTATATATATATATATATATGGAAAAGGTACTATGTGCTCGAGCGGTTGGGAGCGTCCCATGAGGTTGAGCTGCGTGGGCCCCACCGTCATACGTTTCGAACATCTACCCCATCAGTTAGATGCACCATTCCATCATGGGCTTAGGTCTCAAAAATCAAGTCAATCCGTGACTTGTGTGGGCCACACCACATACAGAAGTTGAGAGGGGCCGTGCACCATTAAAACATTAATAATCATTTTTTTGGGCCCACCGAGATGTGGTTTGCAATCCAGCCTATACATTATGTGTGTCCCACTTGGATGAGGGTTCAGACCAAGTTTC
Organism: Magnolia officinalis; assembly: GCA_021015155.1. Taxonomy (NCBI): domain Eukaryota; kingdom Viridiplantae; phylum Streptophyta; class Magnoliopsida; order Magnoliales; family Magnoliaceae; genus Magnolia; species Magnolia officinalis. The sequence continues at coordinate 82,795,451 of JAJHSJ010000003.1, read as the reverse complement.
AGCAGCATTTAAACCTCAAGTGGGCCCACCAAGTGCTTTTATATGTTTTTGGCATATCTTCACATGATTTTAGATGGCATGGCTCACCTGAGTTCCGTATAATTATAGGGCCACCTTAATAATTATATGAAATCCACTCAACCATTAAATGTAACACTAAAATTTAAGAATAAAATCTAAAATCAGACTTATATATGATTAAGATAGACGACATCAAGGGAAATAGTTTAGAGGACCACGTTGTCTTGTACAGTATTTTCAATTGCATGGTCTACCTGAGTTAAAAGAAGAAATTGAGTTTTGGATCCTGTCTAACAGGAGGTGAAACACCTGGCGTTGAGGTTGAATTTTTCATAAACGTCCATGTAACTCGTCCTACTCTTTATTGCTGAGGTTGCAGGCAGACCAAAAGGACCAACCCCATGTTATAGGAAGTGCTTATCTCACATGTGAAATTACACTTTTTATCTCTATTTTTTCTTACCAGACAAGTGTGGCCACGCAACATGGATCTCTCATCCCACCTCTCCAACGTCTGCATATTGATATTTTTTTTTAAATGAACAAAAAAAATATGACAATATAATCACAAAGTGGACAACCCATAAAAATAATATACATGCACCGTTTAAAATGTCTCAATCAAAGAGTAATCTATTTAATTATTTGATCGTCTTAATTCATTTTATTACAGCGGTGGGACCCATTCCTTGATTGGGTTTTATGTTTATATATACCACGTGGGCCCTGTAAGTCTCGATTTTCACAGAAAAAAATTTAGAAGCACATCCCGCGCTTTATAACCACAGTAAAATTCTGAGCGTTGGTTTGTGGCCCACAAAAAGAAAGTTTGAATTTTGTCTTATCGAAGTTACTTTCCAGTGATGCTTATAACCGCATAAATCATGTGGCCACGATCTGGACCGTAGAAAGATGGGCCACTTGTCGCAATGGAAAGTATACCATTGTTGCACTGATCTGTATGTTATCTGAGAGTTGATCGGTCCATCAGGCAGGTCAGGCAGGTTTACACATCAAGCGGGTCCACCTTACACGTGCGTTTCGTGTGCCACTTTGTAGTAGTACATAGAATAAAAAAATCCTTTTCGCGGTAGATCTTAACCCAGGGATCGGTGTCCTGAAAATGGACGGTGGGTACCGAGGAGTTAGAGATGGAAGCGAATTGCGTACTAACTCAAACTCTGTAGTGACCACTCTGTTTGCATGTGTTTCATCCACGCCGTCCATCCGTTTTTACAGCTCATTTTAGGACATGAGACGAAAATTGAAGCATATCTAAGGTTCAAGTGGGCCACACCACAGGAAACAGTGGTGATGCTTATTTTTCATCCAACCTGTTGAACCTGTTTATAAGGTCACACAGACGTCGATAAAGGTAAATCACAAAAATCATCTTCATCCAAAACTTCTGTGGGACCAAGAACTTTTCAACTGTAGGCGTTTAATTCTCACTGTTTACTGTGGTATGGTCCACTTAAGTTTTTTATATACTTCAAGTTTGAGATCGTGGTCTAAAATGATATGGTAAAATGGATGAACGGAGTAGATAAGTCAAATACATCATGGTGGGCCCACAGACTTTACTACTTAGTACGCTATCCGCTTCCGTTTTCTGGTCTTCTGGATGCCGGTAAATTTATTTCAACTGTCCAGACTACCATCGTCACGCGTCCGTTCATGGCCGGTCGAAACGTTTTAGGGGTAGTTTGGCACCTTGGATTGGAGGGGATTAGAGGGGTTTCAAATCCCTCGTTTGTTTGGCAGCATAAAGCAAACAGGGATTGCCAATCCAGGGGGTTTCTAATTCCCTCTTTGAGGGGTTTGTAATCCAAGTTGAGAGCTTGGATTACACCCAAAATCGTTTCAATAGTTGCAAGCATAAATGTATGTCACCGTACACTATTATTCTACTGGGTACATGGCCCACTAACGATGATCAGCACCGTCCAAACATTATTCATGTAGATCAACACCGTCCAAATATTATCCAACACCGTCCAAATATTGTCCATATTAATTAACGATTAAAAATTGTTGGTTAGTCACCCAGACATGATCTTGTGCTTGTGGTTCATCTGAGACTTAGAATTTCATCATTTTTAGGCAAAACATATATTTTAGCGGGCTTATGACAACCATAATGTCAAAAATTATATATCTCACTAATTGAGGATATTAAAGTTGATTTAGTGATTAAATTCAAACCCCTATAAATATGCCATATACATATTTTTGAATTAAAGTTGATTCACACTCTCGTAGTGCCAAACACACCGAGAGGATTGCCAATCCAGGGGGTTTTCAATCCTGGGGGTTGCTAATCCAGGGGGTTCCAAATCCACGGTCCCAAACAAGGCCCTTATAATTCGAGGGTATTTTGTCAAGAAAGGTTTAAGAGAAATTGATCACCGTAAATACCATCTTTTACCCAGCGTCTTTTCAACAAGTTCCCAAACTTTACTTTTCCAAAGTAAATTATTTTGTACGGAGACACTATTTGCAGATGAAAGTACCCTTACATTGTCGACCTATAGCTACGGATTATAACCGTAGCTGTAGGTATTTTGCCACCGTCCAACAGGGGCATTTTCGTCTGCAAATAATGTCCGTACAGAATGTTTACTTTGGGAAAGTAAAGTTTGGGAGAGTGTTAAAAAGATGCCAGGTAAAAGGTGGCGTGCACGGTGGTCAATTTCTCAAGGTATTAATTGAGTCAGTCGTTTCGTTCCCATACTTTTGACCAATCCGCTCAAAGAAACGCCGACCTAATGACGAAACTGCCCTCGTCTTTGCTTCGGTAAAAGATGCTACCGTTACAAAAATGCGAAGCATGTTGATGGGTACAATGGTAAATTCAAAGGCCGGTGACTGGGCTCTTGCCGTTTCGGCTAGGTAGGTGGTAGTACAGAAAACAACTTTTGACCAAAAGTAATGCAAACGCCAGCTGAAATCATTTACTCGATCAACATCGTTCCTGCACTGGCCCCTGTGATACACGAGCGCGACTTGGCTGGGACCGGAACAAGGGATGCGGTGGTACCCTGACCGTGGGCCCACTTCGATGTATGCGTTGTGTATCTATTCTGTTCATATCATTTTATGGCATGAGCCCAAAAATGATTCAGATATAAATGGGGGTTGGACCACAACACTGGAAGCAATGGTGAATGGCTATTAAAAAAATTTTGTGGGCCATGGAGGTTTTCAATCAAGCTGATATTTGTGTTTTCTCTTCATTTAGGTCCGTGTAACCTTATCAACAGGTTGGATGGCAAATAAACATTAAAATGGGCCGTAGGAAGTTTTTAATGGTGGGCATTCAATGACCACTGTTTCCTTTGGTGTGGTGAGTTTTTAATGATGGACATTCAATGACCACAGTTTCCTTTGGTGTGGTCCACCTGAATTTTGTATGTTCTTTATTTTTAGGCTTGTGCCATAAAATGAGTTGGAAAAAATGGATGAAGGTGGGATATACAATGCATACACTGAGGTGGGCCCATGGTCAAGGTCTACCCACAGCTAGTGCCGGTCCCCAGCCAAGTCGTGCCCATAATGGATTGAGATTGTCTATTGACGTTGCTAGTAGTGAGTGACTATTGTTCGGCTCTATGGGGCCACCATGATATTTGTGTTTTATCCATGCCGTCCAGACATTTTTTCAAAATCATTTTATAACATTGACTTAAAACTAAGTCAAATTGGTATCTTAGGTGGACCACACCGTAAGAAACAATGATCATTGAGTGTCCACCATTAAAAACTTACTGGGGCTACACAAGTTTTGGATGGAGCCATATTTGTGTTTTCCCTTTGTCCAAATTTGTGTGACTTAATCAATAAGTTAGATGGCATATGAACGTTACAACGGGCACAGGGAAGTTTTTAATGGTGAGTGTTCAATCACAACCATTTCCCATGGCATGGTTCACTTGAGATTTAGATCCAATATATGTTTTAGTACACGAAGACACCCCATACTAGGCCAATAGGCTGGTTGAGTTTGAACCAATAAATGGTCAACCAAAATCTTATCCCTAGGAACCCAAGTTCTAAACCCTAACCTTAGAGGCCTAAACCCTAGGAACCTCAACCTAAACCTTAAACTCAATCCAGACAACCCAGTCAACCTAATCTACCTAGTCAACCTAATCTTAAACCCTAAGAATCTAAAACTCTAAAGCCTTGAGTCAGCTCGACAAGTCAGCTCATTGAGTCAACTGATCCGATCAACCTATTTCATCCAACAACCCAGTCAACTCACCCAGTTAAGCCCAAAAGCAAGCCCAATTGAAGTACCGTTCAAAACCTCAGCGTACCGCCCTTCACAAGATAGCCTCCACATGAGTTGGAGAGGTTGTCTGCCGAAACAAGGAGTTCAAGTGGGGACCGGCAGCTGCCAGCTTTCAACCGGCCACATGGCATTGCCCCTCTTTGGGCTAGCATCCCTCAAGCATGTGAAATCCCTCTTTTTCCAAACCCTAAGTATGCGGTTGACGTGTATTTACTCCAATGCCCATTTTTTTACCTAAAATTATATTTTTACCCCCTCATCTAACCCGTGAGATGATGTTACGTGGTAATCTCCAATCCCAGCGCTTCAACCATCTTTTACCATTGGACTTTGTACAATTACAAAAAAAAAAAAAAAAAAAAAAAAAAAAAAAAAAAAAGAAGAAGAAGAAGAAGAAGAAGAAGAAGAAGAAGTTTGGAGGCTATAAATAGCCCCCTCCCATTCTCATTTTAGGCATTCAGAAGATCCCCAAGCATCTAGAAGCATTTAAGGAGGCATCCACTCTCATTTCAATCATCCATTCTTCTCCAGAGATCCTTTAGTCTTAGTCATCTAACCATCTCTCCACCAAGGAGAGAGAGAGAGAGAGAGAGAGAGAGAGAGAGAGAGAGAGAGAGTCTAATCCTGGTCTAGCCTAGCTTAGCCAGGATCTAAGTCTCCTGAGTGCCCAAGTCTTAATCCAAGTCACTCGATCTAGCCTTGTGATGCTATCATTCATCCAACCATTCAAGCTTTCATCAGATCTAAGCATTAACATTGTGCAACATTCAATATTGTGGGCGTATGCTCGTATCTAACTGACGAGTGTGTGCTCTTTAGCTTGCCGATATAATCGGAGTTGGCCTACCAGAAATTTAGCTAGGTAATCGTTATTTTTTCATAAACATCAATATTGTATTGCATTGCATTCCATCATTTTCTTATATCTAATTTGTCGGCATATACTCTGTGACTTGTCGATATAATCAGAGCTAGCCCACCAAAAACTTATCCAGTTAGTCATCATTTTATCATAAGCATCGAGCATCCCATACTTTACATTATGCACTCAGTTGGTTTGAGCGTATACTCTGTGGCTTGCTGATATAATCGGATCATGCCCATTAGAAATTTAGACCAATTGGCCATCATTATCATTGCATTATATCACATCTTTTGTGTATAAGAGCTAACCCTATTTCTCATAAATTAGTCAGATCTTGTGAAATAGAGACCATACATCTATATGGGCAGAGTGGGTGTTATAAACACCCCGCCTAGGCTAGCAACTTGATGAAACATGGATAATCATTAGGAACTAAACCTAAACTCAATCTAAAACCTTAGTCATTTTCAAGCCTAAGCCAAACCCTAGCTAAACCTAAGCCATTATCTAAGCTAAGTCATTACCTAAGCCGAGCCATACCCAAGCCACTACCTAAGCCAAGCAATATCCAAGCCAAATCCTTAAACCCAAGCCTTAAACCACTCTCCAAGCACGAACGAGCTAGCTGACCAAATTGTAAAGATGAACAATAAACAGTAGTAATTCGATTACTGTCTCCTCTCGGAATATGTGCCCTGAGCTACAGTTGTTGCTCCATTAAAAGGTCAACTGTGTTGGGACCTATTTAACCCTAAAGTTCATACTATTTACCATTTTACTATGCCCTTTAATCCATAAGAAAGTGTCATGTGACATCTTTCCTCCCTCCACTAATCATAGGCTGTCATATCATTATTTACCCTCATAATCTCTAGAATTACCAAAAAATCATCCAAATGTGCTATAAATACCCCCTCATCTCTTCATTTCACCAACTAAGCAAGTCTCATCAAGACAAAGAGATTGAGAGAGAGAGGAGAGAGAGAGAGAGAGTGTGTGTGTGTGAGTAAGAGTGAGAGAGAGTGCTTAAGTTCTCAAGCCCCCATCTTCTTCAGCCCCTCCAACTCTTTCTTAGCCTCCTTGTCCCACTTAGGTCAACCCTTCCAACCATGGTGCACCCAAGCCTTTAAGACATTTCAAGTGCAAGTCAAAAATCGTGTCATCATCACTAGCATTCATACTTCGTCAATCACATCATTACTTCACTTCTCAACCCCCCTACTACTCTAGGTTACTATTGAACATATGCTCTGTGACTTGCTGAAACTCTGGATCCTGTTGCATCATAAACTCATGGTAGCCTAATCCTTTTACATAACATTCTATAATCATCGCATCTCTTCTTAAATCCCATTTATAGACATTCTCTGGACGTATGATCTATGGCTTGCCGGAATTTCGAACCCTGCCATATCAAAAATCCAAGTATGCCTAGTCTCATTTTAATACCTTACATCCTATCATATTATCCCCTAAGATCAGCTTACCACATGAATTAGAGACTCGTATGCTCGTATGGGTAGAGAGAGTGCCTAACACCTTCCCTCTTTGTAACTGAGGTCCTTTACTCATAATCCAAAGTCATAGATCAGGAGTCAACTTAAAGCAAGAGTGTCCGAATTCTCTGGCTTTTTACAGATTCTACAGGTTCTAGTCAACTGCAGGATTTTGAGCTAATTGGCTACTTGCGACTCAAAGGCTATTACATCATCAATCCAAATAAGTCCATGCAGCCTCAAAACAAAGATAAAAGCGTGGGCATCGATTTTCAACATTCACAGGTGTCTAACACATTCCCTCTTTGTAACCGTGATCTCTTACTCAGAATCTCTGGAACACAAACTTGAGAGTCATCTTAGGGTAAAGAAAGTTCGGGTTCTCGGTACTAAGTGTTTTATAAAGTCTACCGACTGCAGGATTGAAGTAATTGGTTAGTTGTGACTCTAGTCAAACATAACACCCTCTTATCCCTAATTTTTTTTTTTTTTTTTTTATTTTTAAAAAAACAAACCGAGTGAGGCAACCGGTGGAAAAGTGAGCAATCCCCACCCGTGGGATCCTCAACATCAACATGCTCATGTCCTAAAATGATACGGAGAAATGGATGGTCAATATGGATAAAACACATACATCATAGATGCGTCCACATAGCACTGACCAGTGGCCACCTCACCACAGGCATCATCGTTAGGCAATTCATGTTTGTTCTCACTGCCATTTTATCATACTGAGCAAAGGTTGTTGGGCCCATTGTTAATGTATGCAATTTGTCTGTGCCATCCATCTATTTTTTGAGCTTATTTTAAGAGTTGAGCCCAAAATTGAAGCATATCCAAAGCTCAAGTGGACCACACTACGGAAAACAATGAAAATAATGGTGGAATAATGATTTCCACTGTTGAAACCTTCCTAGGGCCACAGTGATGTTTATTTGTCATCCAACCTATTCATAAAATCACACAGACCTGCATGGATGAAGGGAAAACACAAATATCAGCTTGATCCAAAACTTCTGTGGCCCCAAATAATTTTTCAATGATAAACGTTCAATTCACACTATTTCCCGTGGTGTCGTCCATTTGAGATTTGGATACGCTTCATTTTTGGGGTCAAGCCCTAAAATGTTATGGTAAATTAGAGGAATGGAGTGGGTAAAATACATAAATCACAGTGGGCCCACAATACACATTCCGCTTCCATCCCCAGAACAATCATCGAGTGGGGCTCGCCCTGACATGTTTGGAATGAAAGAAAGGCTAGTCCACTCATCAGGCCAAGTCTATGTTGAATAAGAGCCATTTTCATTTTCATTTGCCGTCAAGCAAACTGCGTGGTGTAAGTGGTGTGTTGTTATCAACATGTTCTGTGGGCCCTATCATGATGTATGTATTATATCCAAACCCTCCATTCATTTTGTGAGATCATTTTAGAGCATTGGCCCAAAAATGAAATAGATCTAAAGTTCAAGTGGACCACACCACAGAAAGTAGTGAAGACATTGATTCTCACCATTGAAACCTTCCTAGGGTCCACTATGATGTTTATTTTCCATCAGACATGTTCAAAAGCTCACACAGACCTGGATTAAGGGAAAAAAATATTAGATTGATCCAGAACTTATTTGACCCCGAGAAGTTTTCAATGGTATATGCTCAATTCCCACTGCTCTATGTGGTGTGGTCCACTTGAGATTTGGATATGTCTCATTTTTGGGCCCTAAAACAATCTCAAAAAATGGACATACAGCTTAGGTATAACACATACATCATATTTGGCCCCACATAATTTGGTGATGTCAACACGCCATTGAGGCCAGTGGTGTGGCGCCACCACGCAATCCACTTCCCCACTCCTTTTGCATGTGCCGGACAACGAGCATGTAAGGCTCAATTGTATGACAAAAAGCCTACATGTATGGTGGACCTACTTGGTTGAGTGTCTTTAGATTTACCTAGTTGGACGGGCACCTTATCACTGGTGAGAGCAAGACTTCAAAACCTGCACTTGCTTACGGTTGTTTAGGGCCTTTTTGATACTACCAAATAAGTTACTTTTTAACTTACGCTAAGTCAGAAGGGATCGTTTGGCACCATGGATTTAGGGTTGAGGGGATTTGAAGAGATTTCAAATCTCCTCATATGTTTGGCACCATAAAATAAGTGGGGGTTTTAAATTTGAGGATTTTAAATCCCCTCAAAGAGGGGATTTGAAATCTACCGTGAAAGCTTGGATTACATCTAAAATCCTTCCAAGAGTTGCCTGTGTAACATGTGTGTCACTAGACTATTAATTTATTGGTCACATGACCTATTGATGATGTCCCAAAACAATTAGATTATCAATTGCATCACTGTAATTACTTTACTACAATGATCTGCATTGTCCAAACATTATCCATGTAAATCAACGGTTAAAAAATCGTTACTTAGTCACTGGGATGTAATCATGTGCTTGTGACCCATTCAAGACTTAGAATTTCATCATTTTTGGGCAAAGTATATATTTCAACTGGTTTATTACAACCATTGTGTCAAACATACATACATACACTAATTAGAGATATTAAAGTTGATTTACCAATTAAATTAAAACCCTTATAAATATACTATGCATAACTACTTTTGGATTACAGGGATTCTAAATCCAGGGTGCCAAACACAACAGGAGGTATTCAAATCCAGGGGTTCCAAATCGACACTCCCAAACATGCTTAAATTTTTTTATTTTTTATTTCACTTTGACAGTATCGTTGTGAAAGTAATTTTATTTGTTGAAAGCCACTTATCTCATTAACTTTATCAAAGGAGGCTTTATCCCGTTGAACATATCAAAAGAGGCCCTGCATGATGGACTGTCCACGTTGAAGGTGGGGCCTACATGATGGACGGTCCACATCAAAAGGTGGGCCTTACACGATGAATGACCCCATATTAACATGGGCTCACGTAATGGATGGTTCATATCAAAGGCCGACCCCTAATGATAAATAGCCCACATTCAAAGTATGTCGGTATGATGGACGACCCACTTTAAAGGTGAGGCTTACATGAGGAATGGTCCACATCAAAGGTGGGCTCCACATGATGGGCAATGGACATTGAAGCTGAGCCCCACATAATGGATGGTCCACATCAAGGGTCGGGCCTTAATGATGAATGGCCCACATCCAAGGCGAGCCCTGCATGATGGGCGATTCAAATTGAAGGTGGGGCCCACATGATGAATGGTCTACATCAAAGGTGGGCTTCATAAAATGGGCAATTGTAATGAAGGTGGGCCCCACATGATGGATGACCCACATCAAGGTGGGCCCCACATGATGGACAAACCATGTCAAAGGTTGGCCTTAAGGATGAGTGACCCACGTCCAAGGCGAGCCCCGCATGATGGACAACCTACATCGGAGGTGGGGCCCATGTGAAGAACGGTCCACATCAAAGGTGGGTTCCACAGGATGAGCGATGCATATTGTTGGTGAGCTTCACGTGATGGACAATGACATTAATGGTGGCCCCCACATGATGGATAATGAACATCAAAGGTGGCCCTGCATAATGGATGGTGCACATTAAAGGTTGGCCCCTAATGATAAATAGTCCACATCCAAGGTGGGCGCTGCATGATGGACTACCCATACCAAAGGTGGGGCCCATATAATGAACGATCGACATCAAAGGTTGGCCTCACATGATGGATGGTGAATATGAGGGTGAACCAAACAAACTTGAGGGATAAATACTCATATGATGTTGGAAACGAAACGTGTTTCTTTAACTTGTGGAAACGAAACGTGCTTTTAAAAAAAAAAAAAAAAATTTATCTGACAAGCATGTTGTTTACCTAACGTGCTTATCTATTAAATAAGTAGAAACCAAATTTAGCTACTTGAGGTAGTAGCTTAAAGTAACTTATAGTCCAAACACCCCCTAATACACTTATAAAATTCTAAAAGCTGTAAACGCATTACACTTAAAAATAACTTCACACGTAGTTTATTTACATTGTCCTATATATTCAACTTTATAAAGCATTTACAAGTATTTTTTCTGTCCTGCAAACTTGTAAGGTGTTTATATAAGACTTTGTACGAAATTGCAAAAAGATTTTGATGTGCATTGAGTATGAAGATCAGATGAATGAAATAGCGTACCTTATTGGGACGTCATTACTGTAGGTCTGATGCCGAAGTCTTCCTCTCCTTACACCCTTAGGACATGTTTGATTTTCTAAACCATTGGTAAATATAGTGCAAATGGGGTAATGATTATTTCCTTTGGTAATTGCGGCATTGTTATTGATGCTTGATTTGATGGTTACTTTTTTGACCTCTAAAACTGATGACTCTGCGAAATATTTTTAGGCCCACCTTGATATATGTGGCTTATCCACACCATCCATATATTATGCCAACTAAATTTAAGGCTTGACAAAAAAATGATGCTGATACAAAGCTCAAGTGGACCACACCACAAGATTTAGGGAATCGAACATCTACCGTTAAAAACTTATCAGTGCCATCGTTTCCTTTAGTGTGGGCCACTTGAGTGTTGGACAACCTCATTTTTTGGCTCATGCGTCAAAATGTAACGCTAAAATGGATGAACGACATAGATATATCATATATATCAGGGTGGGGCCCAAAAATTTAAACCAGTCTTTTTAACTTAGTTTTTAAAACTGAAATGTAAGTACATTTTCAAACGGGTGGAGGAATAATAATTACTAATTCACAGGGCATTTATATATATTTGGAAAATCAAACAGACCCTTGGAGAAGCCTTGATGGGAATTCTAGCTTGTATTGATGTGTTGGATTGGGGACCTAGGCCTGTTTTATAGTTATAAAGGGCAGATGAGTTTGAAACCCATTAAAACTCTTCTCCCTAAAGGCTTGAATTTGTTAATCCCAGTGTCACTTGGATATTGTTCGTGTATTACAGTCCTAGCATCTCACTCCTTAAATGAATTTTTTGAATGCATCGCAACTTAGTGGTGTCCATTGGTGCACCCAATTACATTATCTAAATCTTAGGACAATTCAAACCGTTGATCAATAAGGCCCACCTTATAGAATTCTTGTATTTCATAGTGTAAAAAGTAGATATTCATGCCACACAGATCTTAGAGCTATAAACCCACTAAAATATCTAAATCACATATAAGGAACTTGATAAACATATCTTGATTTCACGTAGTTACATAATATTACATGCATTATAACATTGATAATGCAATCACATCCATTTCCTTGACGAAGCAATATGAACACTCCATGGTAAAGAGTATGTTTTGAGATGCTTTAATAGTAGCAACACTATATTTAAAATACTACTGCCGGCAATTTCATTGGAGGAAAACTTTGAAACTCTGGTAGAGTGTGATGGATGATGCATATGCACTTATAGACTACTTAGAAATTGTACATATAACATACAAGAAGTCGGATTGCTTGCTAACTTAAAACCTTATTATTAAGGCAAAATGTGCTAGTGCGCACTTTTGTTTGTCAGCTGCATTAACTATCGAGGTCCTTTGAATCGAACTCCAAGCCAAGCTACCCCAATAGCAAAAGCAGGGTTGGTTTGGTTTGTACATGAGCTAACTACTTTGGCTAACTTAATTTTCTAGCTGGAAGACAAGATCAGTGACTATTAAACAATCAACTAGCCAAAAAACAAGTCAACAATCGATTATCCTGACATTGATGAAAAATGAACATTTCTTAGTGGTGCGGTTGTGATTGCAAATATAACTTTGACTGAAAATTATCTGTTATACTTTCATTACTATCAGCTTGAGGATGCTTTTATGTTGATGTGGTCCGTCGTATCCGACTTTTATGGCTAACTTAACTGGTATCCAAATTATGGTTCCTAATTTAGATGTATCATGAAACAAAAAGTACAGTTATGTGGTTATCTAATTATCAGATTGGTGGACATTTATTAGACAGGTAGAAATGGAAAACATCCTAATACCATATTTCAAACAAGTTGTTGGATTTTATGCAGTCAATTTGACCGTGATTGACATGTGTGCATATTTATTCATCTATTTATATTGAAATCTTCCGATATTTGAATGTGTATGTGTGTGATTATTTCATAATAATATATGCATATAGATATTTGAATCATCCTTCATGATAAAGTATAAATAATATATTTTTCGATTAAAGGATTAATCCACTCCTCATACGACATAGACCGATATGCAAGTATGTTCAACATGAGTAATGTATATTTACATGCATGTACATATGAAATATGCCTCTGCTCTAATTTCTAAGATGATCATGATAAGATCTTGTAAAGGTTAGCTATTGGCTCTATCAACCTATTAGATCGAGTAAGTTCATATACCATAATAGGGGTGTATAATTGGTTGATTGGACAGATCACACAATGATTGTGTAGACAATGAGTGCTTTATCATTTATGATGTGTGAGTTGAGCATGCGTGATGTGTGACTAGTTGCCTACAAGCTATGGGTTGATTATAGTATAGTAGCCGTGTGAGTACACTAGTCCCATGTGTGGCTCTTATGTCCTAATTACTCTATGCTACATGGTCACATCGCTAGGGGTGACAGTACTTTGATGTGCATTTTTAAAGTCATGCGTGCATGCTTGGCTGATTAGGAGTACGTGGAAAAAGCCACCAAATTAATATCGAGTCATATAGATGGGCTAGAGGAGGATCGTAGATGATGCCACGATGGTAATGATGCAGAGTGGAGTTATATAAGGTGCCAAATCGAATAGAAAAGGTCCAATTTTACTCCAAACTATTTAAAGAAATATTTATACATTATTTATATTAATAGTTTTCAATGGACTTTAATTGATCAAGTTTACCTAAATAAAATTTATCCGATCTTAAAAATAAATAATTGTATATTATAATCAAAGTATTGAAATTTGTACAAGTCATCCATGGAATCAAAACTGCCCAATTGAGTGTGATTAGATTAATAATTTTTTAAAAAAGTAATTGGAGATTGAGAAGAATTGTTTCTAATATACTTTTATGAATTTAGAGAGATGTCATTTTCATGGAAAGGATTATAGTCTCAGAGGTCTTACATTGGATTTTCCTGACTAGACAGCATAAATTAGTTTTCTAATTAGAAAAGATAATGGTGAGTATGAACACCTCATTACCACCCTGACTTAACATATGTTGGAGTTAATTTATAATTAAGAAATTTTTTTATTTTATTTTAATGATGGTTTATAAATATGGGTACAAGGCATTGGTTTGAGATACATCTCTCTTCCTATCCAGTCTTGAAGAAATCTCTTTCCTCTCCGAGACCTTAGTCCATCAATATAGAGATCTCATTTTGTGTATGGTATTCTCTTCCTTAATGGTCGAGAGCCGACATCTAAGGTGCGCGTTTCTTTATCTCCATGCATTTCCGTGAAGTGAAGAAGGTAAGCACAGTTCACATGCATTCAAGGTAATTCGTTCATGAAAAATTTTAAATTAACATATTTTTATTGTTTTTTCTTTCTCCAGTGTTTATAAATAACAGAATAGGGCTACTGACTCATTTTAATTTTAATTTTGTTACTTATTGACATTAGTTTATACAATTTAATCAACTTATCTCAAGTCAATGAATGACGGTGGATAATTTATGAGTACCGACATGACAAGCATCATATTCTACTTCAATATCATATCATTTAACTTTCCATTTCAATATTTCATGCCCTACTAAAACGAAATTAATGACCAACAATGAGCACCAAAATTAACCATTGGATGGTCATGGCATTTAGAACAGTGTGGTGGTTCCTGCCAAGAACCAACCACCGACATTGTTGAAACACAAACATGCAGTCTGTAGTGGTCCAAAATAAGTTTCGGGTCAATCAATAAGCGACGAACTCTACGTAAAATAATTAAAAAAAAAAAAAGTAGAAGGGTGGTTAGGAATCTCATTATACACATGTTATGCCAATTGGGGCCCACAGATTGGTGTCTAGACCAATAGTTTGTTGGGTCCAACCATGGATGGAGCATATTTTCAAATTTTAATTAATATTTCAGTTACCAATATCAGTCTCTCCTTGGTTTGAATATAGACCGTTTATAAATTTATTCCCAACTGTCCAGTATATACATTTGAATTAATATTCTTTGAAGGCCTAGTCCAACCACATCCATACACCAGGCCAAACTATGGTTAAAAGACTTGGCAACTCAACTTAAATCAGCCCAATTTGCCCATGCTAAGGATAACTTCTAGTATGGAATTGGATGGAGTCAATAGAGTTCAGGTAGCTTTAGATGAATTGCATGCTTTTGTGGCTGAACCAGGATCCAACACTTGTTGCAACCACCATAAACAATATGTTAGGTTATAAAATGATCTAAATTGTACATGTAATGCAGGTGCATTTTTACACAGGGTCGAGTGGGGTGTCCTGTGGAATGCAGGGGCACACTTGGGGTGGGCGGCCCATGTGAAGCGGGTGGCTCATGTGAAGCGGAACTTATGTGAAGTGGGGCCCACGAGCGGGGCTCGGTCAATACCCTAACCCATGGAATGTGGGACTTTACCATGCTGTATTAATTTAAACTTTTAGAACAAGTGGTTAATTGTCCTGTATCAAAGTGATATCAACTCTAAAAATGATATAGTCTAATATTACTATTAATAGTAATAAAATTAACATATCCTGATTCAAACTCCTCTTGATTAGCGAAGCTTGGCTCACATCCAAAACAGAATCTAAAATATTGCCCATGCCCAGCCCATGCGACAATTAATGTATTCATGACCAGCTTGACTTGGCTCATGATCACTTGCACATGCTAATATATGTAAATGAAATAGACACATTAAAGCTGTAAAGAGAATCTTAAGTTATTACAGTTCAAGTCAAATGAAAATATATTACAATTCCAATTCAAGTCATTTTATATAACCAATGTACATCAATACATGCATGTCCTGAAAGATCAAATTCACATTGTGAGAGACTAAGTATGCCGTTATTTCCCGCATTCATTTACGGACAATGAACAGTTGGCAAGAGCTCACATGCAAGTTTCATCATTAATACAAATAAATATAATATTATACATACATGTTAAATAAATATAATATTATACATTGATGTTAAAAATATGTAGGCCCAAATGGGTAGCCCAAGCTTGGCTCTAAATTGTTTGAGCTTTTATATCTGAACCCAAGACCAAGGCCATCCATGAACTAAAAGGCCTACTCAAATCCCATTTAAATTCTGGCCGAGACAAAAAGCCCATGAGCCGGCCAAGCCCATGGACATTGTAGGACCACATATACGGGCTGAGCATCTTTGCACATCGGCTTTGTTGGTGCACTAGATCTAAGTTGTGACACACCTGATGATGAGGGTGCTGATTGGGTACTACCCCACCAGGACCTAGTTAGAGATAGATTGTCCTGTTAGGCGCTTTGTAGGATACATCACAATATGTGTTTTATCTAAGCTGTCCATTTACGTTGAAATATTATTTTAAGACATGAGCTCAAAAAGTTGAAAACTTTATGGAACCATCTTAATGTTTATTTTCCATCTACCTATTCATAAGGTCACGTAGATATGAATGAAGCGAAAATATAAATATCAGCTTGATGTGGCCCAAGAAGTTTTCAACGGTGGGCTTTTAATCTCCATCCTTGCTGTGGTCCACTTGAAGCTTAATCTTCCTCTCTTTTGAGCTCAGGCTCTAAAATGATAGGTTATATTTGTGGGCGGTAAGGATAAAACATATACGTCACGGTAGCCCCCACATATCCCAATCCGCTGGGGCGCGGCTTCAGTGGATGCCTGATCCACCTAGGTTTGTGGGTCCATTGTGATTCATGTAGCTTACATCCACACCGTTCATCTGTTTTGAAAGCTCATTTTAGGACAGATTCAAATCTTAGGTGGACCACATTACAGGAAAGAGCAGTGATTGAATCCTCACCATTAAAAACTTTTTGGAGGCCCTCCGAAATATTTATTTGACATCCAACCTTTTCATAAGGTTACAGAGACCTGGACGAAGAACCCACACAAATATCAGTTGATCCAAAACTTTCGTGGCTTACAAGAAGATTTTAATGGTCAATCACCACTGTTTTCTGTGGTATGGTCCAAATGAGATTTGGATGTGCTTCATTTTTAGGATCACGCCTTAAAATGAGCTATCAAAACGGTTGGACGGCGTGGATGTAAGGAACATACATCAAGGTGGTCCTACAGTCAGGGATCTTGCGCCCCTTGTTATGTATGTGTTTTATACGAATTGTCCATCCATTTTTTCAATCTCATTTTAGTTTCTGTGTCATTTTAATTCGTGAGCCAAAAAAATGAGATACACCTAAAATTCAAATGGACCGTAAAAACGAGGATTAAAAGTTATAGTGTTGACAAACTTTATGAAGAGCCACCCACGTAAGTTATGAATGAAGCTGATATTTGTGTGGACCCAAAGAAAGTTTCAACGGTAGACATCATTAGCACCGCTGCTTTAAGTGGCGTGGTTCAACGGTAGACATCATAATCTGAAATGATTTGGAAAATGGATGGACGGTGCGGATAAAAGCCATACATGACGGTGGCGCCTCATAGCCCCTACTGGCTTGCCGGGGTCCAGCACACATGGCAGCATTAACTGTTCAATGACATTTCCGCCCTCAAGAAATTCGCTCCCTCCGTGCAAAGATCACTCTCCCTTATTTCCTCTCTGGCAGGGTTTCTCTTTTTGCTCCTTGTTCAATGGAGGATACGTTTTCGATCGAAGATCGAACCCTCGTCGATGCCTACGACGACAAAAGCATCGATCAAATCCCTGAATGCTTCCGCTGCTGCGTCTGCCTGTGAGTCTGTCTCCGCTCCCGTTTCCTTTTTCTTTTCTTTTCTTCTTCTTCTGCAGATTTTCTCCTTTCGCTACTAAAAATCGCATTAGATGCGGTAATGATAATGTTGTTGTTGTTGTTGTTGTTGTTGTTGATGATAATGATAATACTAAATATAAGATCAGAAATTTCAATGAATTTATTGTTGTTGTTGTTGTTGTGTTATGAGAAATGCTCCAATTCATACTTGAATTGACCTTATTTCTATAGCCATCCCCTTTTCAAGCCATGGATGGGATGGTTATTGTCGAGGTCAAAATCTGAACCATCCTCCACTCAATGCTGCGAACCTCGAACGGACCCTGGTCCTGCACAGAAAGGTGAGCAAAGGAGACCCTGACTTAGGGTCTTAAACAGGGGACCCTCCGATGCCTAAGTCAGGCTAGGGATTCTGGGTCTAAGTCACGTAATGTAGAGAGAGGGTGCAAGATATTGTGTACCTGTTGCAATGGGGTCCCCTGGTAATGGTATTTATACCTGTGGGTCAGGCGGATCGTGTCCATCAATCTCGGCATGATCTACTCAATCAAGCGGATATTGCAATCATGGAGATACTCCACAATCTTTGGATCATGTAGCACATCGTGTCTTAATGGAGCGTATCCCCAGGCGAGATCTTCGGACACGTACACATTTAGGTTGGTTTCCCGGCTCGGTATTCGGAAGGTCCTCATCCAGGCTCAGACTCGTCCTGTCCGAGCCTGCAGCTGAGTACAAGCAGTTGGAATTCGCCGTTGGAACGTCTAGGGGTCGGAGTTCATTGAATGAAGATGAGGACGAGGACGAGAGCTCGGCTCGGCTCGGCCAACCTTCTTCGGATGAGGATGAGGATGAGGACGAGAGCTCGGCTCGGTTAACCTTCTTCGGATGAGGACAAGGACGAGGACGAGGACAAGGACGAGAGCTCGACTCGACCAATCTAGAGTCGTAGTTCAGAGGTCCGCCCGTGCCTGACGTGTTCTCCTTCCGAGGTCCTATTAATTGGTTTGGATGGCTCGGGCCAACCCTGGTTGACCCTGTTCAGATTTCCCCATAACGGTTATGATTGCCGAACAAAAGTGATTCTTTAGGAGCATAAGCTATCCTGGATTGGCCCTAACAAATAAATGAATCAAATTGTAGACTGGACTTATTTTTGTGCAAATGATCTTGACCGTGTGTATAAAGGCCATTGATCAAAATGGTTATCATTTCCAAATCGGTGTGATGTTTTCATGTTAGCCTATAAAACGTGTGCTGGATGTAATGAACGGTCTAGATCAATGAATTGGACTAAGTGTACTAGTGCAACTAGGAAACACTATAACTTATAGTGCTCTAGGAACGCTGGGGCATTTATTTATTATTATCATTGTTATTACTATTATTTAGTAATTGAAAGGAGGAGGTGTGTTACAGGATGAAATGACCAAAATGTTCTCATTTGTTTTGTTTTGTTTTATTTTTATTTATTTTTTTTATATGTAAACAAGTGGTTAAGTCAAGAATTGTGGGGTGGATGTGGTGCATCCACGGCATCTAACCCATCCAACAGATGCAACCCACTATGATGATCGAATGAACAAATCCATGACATCTAACCCATCCAGCAGATGCAATCTACCATGATGATCGGATAAACAGAAAAAAGGCCGATACAATCATTAGATGGGTTACGTGGATTTGCATGTTTCTGAGTGTATGTTGATTTTTATGGTGTGGCCCACATGATGATTGGATCGGCTAGCTTTATGGTTCTTTTGAATATCATGGTGAGGTACACATGTTGGATGGGTCGGATGTCACATGCACACCACATGGGCTCGAAAATTCTCGACTTCATTTCCTAGACAAATGATATAGGAGGGAACTTTAGCCATTTCACCCCTGAACAGCACCTCTGCAATTACTTGAGGCATTGTTTTGTACAATCAGAAACACAAGACATTTGTGGTAAAATCCATAATAATAATAACTATTTATTGAACAAAACAACAAAAAGAATTGATATCTACACCCATCATCTTATATTTGCATACACCCATTTTCCATTTTGGGAATTGAAAATTGAAATAGCACACTTTTGTACATTCGAAGTTACTTCAATGGGAATGGGTGAAAGCAAATAAAAAGGGTGGATTGCATGTTGAGTTTGGAATGATTTAGAAGTTCAATGGCTGTGATTTTGTTGGTTTGCTACATGTGAAGATTTGGGATGAAATGAATTCTTTTGCTTTTTTGTAGGTTTTGTTTGATAAGCAATTGCTCTACATTCCTTCGCTAGTGTGATTTAATTGTCTTATACCAAATCAACATTCTTTGTCTAGATGACTAAAAGTGAGATGTGTCTGGGGCAACTAGGAAAGCAGGAAGCACATTAGGTGGAATATAAATTTTTTTTCCACCTTTTCTATGTACCAATTGAACAACTCCTGCAATCCAACCTGAAATACGTTGGATTTGGATTTGAGAGAAGTCCCACCATGGTTTTGAGACTCGGTTGCACTAGAGCTAGTTTGATACCACGGGCCCTGTGAGTTGGGCCAATGCAGCCCCGACCCGGTACACGTCTCAACTTAACTCTTGGATGAAGGAATCTATCAGGGCCATTTTGTGAGGGACCTGAAATTCAACAGACGTAAATTCGGGCAGAAATATTTCATGCCTCTCCCATTTTATAAGGGACCTGAAATGTAACAGATGCGCATTTGGGAAGAAATGCATCCCACCCTATCCACTTTGCAAGGGACGTCCAAATGTTCCTAAAAGCATGTATGAGATGTTGAAATCTTGAAGCAGCACTTTTTAGAACTAATTCCCAATATACATGCATACATTCACATTTGTCTTTGATGGGTAACGGATGCTTTCATCTCTATATATAACGCCAATATTTTTTGGATAATTTTGACCACGCAATTAATTTTTAGGAGCATCCTCAACCTTAAGACTTGGTAGCTGTATATGAGTGCCACATGTGAGGTGGATGAGGCACCAACATTTCAAAACGGTGCTAAACTATCATATGAGCCTACCCTTAAAATTCTCGCAATAGAGAGGCAATGCGTCAGATTTTATCTCTTCCTGTTTTCACAGTGAGCTGCGTCTGAGCAAGTGATGATGATTGTATGAATCTGATACTTCTTTCCATGAAGTTTCAAATATCGAGCTTTTTAAAACTGATGCTCGGACGCGTCTAAGATTTTATTTATTTATTTATTTTTTTAAAAAAGAGTCTAACCTTAAAATCGGAGATGCGATGTGAGAGAAATATTCTGACTGCTTTCTGTTTGTTTCCACATATTAATGCTTTAGTTCCTGCAAACATGTCACTTTCAGACAACATCTGATCCATTGAAAAGGTGGGCTGCACTATAAAGACTGAGTGTGGAGAAAATCAAATTGGTCCACTTAAATCTTGAAATCTCTGATAAAGTTTGAGATAATCAAGATTCTTAAAATTTTCCTTTTATATATTTATTGTTTTTTAGGTATCTATCTTTTAAATGGTACATGGGGTGACCATCATCAATATGAACCGTTCATCATTCATACAACTAGGAGCAAATTATGGTGTAGAAATCATGCCAATCGGATGATCCTAAGAGTTTGATGAATATAATGAAAAACGGACAACCAATATTGAGCAGAGAAACAAAATATCTCCAATCATGATCTTGAAACATCTTCTAGATAGATCCCACTTTGTATTGGTTATGATTGCAAACTAGCACTTTGGTTTGATGATCCTAACCATGTGATCTATGGCTGTCTAAACAATGGATGTTTGTAACAAGTTGGCCCCATTCAAACGGTTAGGATCATCCGATCAGCATGATGTTTGTATCATGGCTTGCTCCCAGGGTACTATTGAATGAACTGTCCCCGTCAATGAGTAGATGTTCCACGTGTCATTCAAAAGGTTTGGGGATGTTGCTAATGTCCCCATAAAGGTATAGATGTTAGCAACGCCCATACATAATAATAATTTTAATAGAGAAATGCTCCAGTACTCCTAGAGTACTATAAGTTATAATGTTTCTGGTTGCATCTGTTGACTTGCACAGTCCAATTGATGAATCTGAACTATCCATTAAGTCTATAACACATTTTAGAGTCTCCATACATAAGTAACACCAATCAGACGATCCAAGCCATCCTTGATTCTATCTTACTTTGTGTAGCCATCCTTTTACCAAGCCATAGACACAGATGGTTAGGGTTGCCTAAGAAAAGTGATTCTTCATGATCATTATCAACCAATGATGATCCCCAACAAATAGATGGATCTAATTGTTGGTTGGACCTATTTTTATGTAGACGGTCTTTAGTCCATGCTTAAAGGCTAGTGATCAGGAGACTACCATTGACGGTCAATGTGATATGTACATGGCAGCCCATGAAATGTGTGTTGGACCTAATAGACAGTCTAGATGAATCGATTAAACTTTCTGAGTGTCAAATGCAACTAAGAGCACTCTTAACTTATAGTGCTTCTAGTTGCACTGGGACACTTATCCTATCCATTGATCTATAAAGTTTGTTAGGTCCCCTCCTCATTTTATGGGCTACCATTAGAAATGCCACATTGATCTTACAAATATGACCATTTGATTGATGGCCTAAAACATGGATGGTTAAGATCATTTACACAAAAATGGTATCAACCAACAATTGGATCCATCTATTTATAAGAACCATCATGGATCGTTTATGATTCTAAATAAGCACTTTTGTCAGACAATCATAACCATCTCATCCGTGTCTTGTAGAAAGGATGGCTATAGAAAATAAGGCCAAATTAAGGATGAAGAAGATCAACCGATAGCCAAGGTATCCCGTATCGGTATCGGTTGGCGTAACGGTGCCCTTTGATACCGATATGGATATGGGTGTGTAACGGCAATACAGGGGCGTAACGGCCTGTAATGGTGCAATTTTTTTTTTTTTTTTTGCTAAAAAAAATGAAAAAAATATGGATTAAATACGGAATATTCTAAGCATTCCAAATATGCATTCATTTATAAATTGGAATATGTTTATGGTGGTGTACGGTCCACTCTTTGGTGAGAAGTTGTATCGGATTGTCTGATGAATTTATGAACCAGACAACCTGAATTTGACTGCAAAACTCGTATATTAATTTTCTAACTATCTACTATCAATGATAGATATATGAGAATAATGTAATATGAAAATATCTTACATGTGTAAGATATTTGAATTAAAAAAAAAGGGCCGAAAATAGTGCGTAAATAGAAAAAAATTATAAAAAATATAAAATGACAACAACAATCTGTAAAATGGACATTAACATGTTCTACTATGGATTCTGATCAACCCAGTCACAACAGTTCTGTAATTCTGAAACTCCTTGGACTCTCTACCATTTCAATGTCTACACAGTTTCGATGATGTGGTCTACTAGCAACTATTTACTGTTTGATAACGAAAGACGTTCCTTCTCCGATGACGCTCCTTCTCCTTCACCGATAATCATCGCCTTTCTCCGAATAAATTCATTAATGGCTTCCGATCATTCCAGATGAGCGGGTACAGAGAATCAGAGTGACAAAGATCTTTTTCAAGGAGCTAGAGAGGAAAAGGAATGGACAAAAGTGGTTTCTAGAAGACGTTCCTAGGTCACGGTAGGTAATAGCCACAACAAATATGCTCATTACCCTACCATCTTCGTTAAAGGATAACCACAAGGTTGGTATCCCCTTAATCTGGAAAAAATCTTTGGCCATGCGGGTGCAGTCATGGAAGTGATTATGCCCAGAGATAGAAATAGTGGGGAATATCGGGTTTGCGTTGATCCGTATGGGGAGTGAGGAAGAGTTAGCAAGGGTGGTGGATATGCTCCATGGCGACAGTTTCGATGGTAGAAAATTACTAGTGCAAAGGGCTCGTTATGGACCCGAAACTCTTCCCAACCCTCCCACTCGTAAGGGTTTGAAGCCTACCCTTTCTGTGATTGCTCAACATCAAAACAGGTCTTCCTCTACAGCCGATTCTACGTTCACAACTGCTCCTAATCAATCTTTTAAAGATGCCTTGGTCAAAGGTAAGAATGTTATCATGGGTCCCTCCTCCCGGCCTCCGACGCCGGAAGAACCCATCATCACCTATCCCTAGAGAATCATAAATCTCATGGCGATTCTACCTTGGATGGTACTCTTCTCATAGATCAAGCTAAATTTGATCACAACAGGGCTGAATTAGCCAAATCTGTTGTCATCATCACAAAAGAAGGAGCTTCGATTCGTTCAGTCAAGGCCTGGATTAAAGAAAAAACTGGTTTTCAATATGGGACTTCTGATTTTAAACCTATTGCTACTAATGCGCTTTGGGTAAAATCTGTCCCTGTCTTTCCCCGACCTTCTGACGATAGCAGGGAATTCCCTCAATCCTGGCCCGATTGTCAATATCATGCCATGGGAGGAGTTTTCCATATTTGCAAAGAGAACATATGGGTTTTAATATGGGACGTTCCGTTGGAATTTTGGTACGATGAATTCCTCATATCCGCTGCTTCCTCCCTGGGCTTTCTTCTGGAAATGGATTCCAAAACCAAACTTGGTGTAGAGCTTGGCATTATCAGAGCAAGGATTCGAAGGAAGAAAGGCCTTCCCTTCCCCGAACACATTCGAGTCAAGGCGGATAATCGAATAGTCCTTCTCCCGGTCCAAAGGGAGGAGCCTAGATCCAATCACCTTAGGTGGGGTGAATTTGGAATTCCAGAGACACCGATCGTCTACATCCGGTTCAGTTCGAAAATCGCAACAAGGAAGGAGTTTGTCTCCATACTCCGGAGGAGTTCCGATTCAAGGAGCTTTCAATTCTTCTGCTCCCGCAGACCATCATCATAGCCTTCTGCCGTCTCTCGGTATACGTGGCAGCCCCCCGCTTCATCCCTCTGACTGTCACTCTGACGCTCCTCGATCAGCGCGTGAGAAAGATCGGCGTCTTATGCGTATTGCGACACGTGGCTCCTCATGTCATTCTCTGTAGCGTTTGCCTAAGCCGACGAAGGAGATGCAGCCACGTATATCTCCTCCATCCCATTCTCCGAGCATTGACAGTCTGTCCATCTCTTCCGCCCGCCACGTAGCCCCTAATTTATCCGATGTGCGCATCTCATCCCTACATGTGGGCTTTCTCGACGCTTCGTCCAGCCTTACGTCTCTCAAAGAGATCGGGTCTGTGGATCCGGGTCCGTTTTCGACCCGAATCACTCTCCCGTATAACAAATGGTCCTCTATCTCGGTAGTCGACTCCATTCCCCTTCTTCCCAGGACTAACGTTCCCCGACCCCCTGATTCGCCGCACAATCTCCACCTTGGATCGATGGTAGACAGTCAGCCCCACGGGGACCTCTCTGAGAGCCTGATTTCAGATTCTCACAGTACTGACTCTTGTCCTTCTTCTCCATCTACTTCAGCATCCAAGAGACAGGACTGGGCTGACCTGGGTCCTCTGACCCTATTTCACGAGGAGTGGCCTTCTGAGATCATCATAGTTGAACCCCTCCAGATGAGAGTTGATCCTTCCCATCAGAATCAGATTGACAATTTGCTATCTCCCACGTTAGGTAAAAGTCGCAAGGAAATCTTCGACAAGATGCAAAACAAGAGGTGGATCAGGGACGTAGTTGGTCATGTGGGTCGTTCCTTAGGCTTATCATTCGGCACCTGTCCAGAAGATTATATTGGTCTCTTCCAATATATTGAAGACAGAGGAAGACCTCTCCCTCCCTCGAAGACTCCAACCAAACATCCGGCTCGGTCTTCTTCCAACAGGGAGCTTTTTAATTTGCAATCCATGTCTATGACATCTCCTGCGTCTTCATCTAGATGTGGAAGAAAGGTTACGCGGGGAAGTATGGTGCCCCAATGAAAATCATCTCCTGGAACGTTAGAGGGGTGGGGTTCAGGCAAAAGCGGTGCCTCATCAAGGAATCCATCAGGCGTAAGAATTCGGACGTGTTACGTCTTCAGGAAACTAAAGTGACTTCCTTCTCAGATCGTCTCCTGTCCTCTCTATGGCATTCTAATGATGCCAAATTCGTGGCTTGAGACGCTGATGGTTCTTCAGGAGGTATTCTCATCGCCTGGAAATCTGCTCAGTGGGACCTGCAGCATTCGGTCAAGGGCGTCTTCTCCGTGGCAATAATTTTGCAAGATAAGTATTCCAATTTCCGTTGTATCATTATTGCTGTTTATGGTCCCAATGACGACTCTCTTAGACCGCTCTTCTGGGATGAGTTGTCGGTAACTAGACATCTATTTTCAGGTCCCTGCTGCATTGTTGGAGACTTTAACGTCATCCGTTTCTCCGAGGAACATTCCCGCAGAAGGAGAACCATCCCTCCAATGCGTGCTTTCTCCGATTGGATTAAGCAACAGGAACTGGTTGATCTTCCGCTCTCTGCAGCCAAATTTACTTGGTTTGATGGTCACCGCAACCCGACCCAGTCTAGGCTTGATAGGTTCCTCCTGTTCACGGAATGGATTGACGCTTTTCCTTCCATAGCCCAGATCACTCTTCCAAGATCGACTTCCGACCACTGTCCGATTCTTCTCTCGTCGGAGGAAGTTAACTGGGGTCCGAAGCCTTTCAAATTCAATTCTGCCTGGTTGGCGATCGATGGGTTCAAACAAAGGGTTGAGGAGTGGTGGTCGTCTTTTCAAGTAGAAGTTTTGCTGGTCTTTCTTTGCTGTGCAAACTCAAGACTCTTGAAGGAAAAAATCAAAGTTTGGAAGGTAGAAGAGTTTTGCAAAAGAGACCAAGAATCTGAAGCCCTTCTTTCAGAACTGCAGTCGATAGATTCCATTGTCGACGGAAATGATTTACCTCCTCATCTCCTCTCCAGGCGCATTGAAATTATTCAGGAATTATCTTCCAGGGCCCTTCAAGATGAAATCACTTGGAAACTCAAAGCGAGGGCGAAATGGACTATAGAGGGTGATTGAAACACGGAGTATTTTCATAATATTGCAAGTATGAAAGCTCGGACCAAAGCTATATTTAGCATGTTAGTTGATGGGAGGCTGATCGATGATAAGGATGAAATTGCCGCTTGTGCTGTCACCCATTTCAGATCCATATATACGGTGGAGAGCTGGAATAGACCTCTTCTTGATGGTATTCCTTTCCATTCTCTTCTAGCTGATGAAGCTGATTCATTGGAAATCCCTTTTTCTGAAGATGAAGTTCAAGCGGCTATCAGTGCGATGGGTGGAGATAAATCCCTGGGTCCTGATGGGTTTCCTATGAGTTTCTACCAAATATTTTGGAACACGGTTCGCAACGATGTTATGAATTTTCTCCACGAATTCCACATCAGGAATAAGCTTTCCAAAGGTCTTGGCGCGTCCTTCATTGCCCTTTTCCCCAAAGTGGCAGGCGCGTCTTCCTTCTTTGAATACAGACCCATCAGCCTCATTAGTAGCCCTTACAAAATTCTGGCCAAGATCCTTTCTTTAAGACTCTTGACAGTCATGGGCAAACTCATTTCTAAGTACCAGAATGCATTTATCAAGGGGAGAGAAATCATAGATGGTGCACTGATTGCTAACGAAGTCCTCCACTCTTGTCACAAGTCAGGGCAGAAATCTATATTCCTGAAATTGGATATTGGAAAGGCGTACGACCATTCTGATTGGAGCTTTTTATTCTATATGCTTAATCGAATGGGCTTTGGTGATAAATGGAAGCGATGGATGAAGGCTTGCGTTCAATCGACACATTTTTCAGTTCTCCTAAACGGCACCCCTCAAGGCTTCTTTCCTTCCTCTAGAGGTCTTCGCTAAGGTGATCCTTTATCCCTTCTCTTATTTCTTATGATTGGAGAAGCCTTGTTCTAGATGATTTCTAAAGGTGAAAGTGCTGGTCTTTTCAAAGGAATTGTGATTCCAGGCGTTTCGTCGACAATCTCTCATATTCAATTCGCCGATGATACCCTAACTATGGTGGAAGCTGACGCCGACGCCGTGCAAAACCTGCAGACAACTCTAAGATGTTTCGAAGCCGTCTCAGGTTTAAGAATTAACATGTCCAAATCCAGAGTTTTTGGCGTTAATTGCTCTGACGAGGAGCTATCCTCTTTTGCTGACACCCTCAGTTGCTCCCTTGCATCCTTCCCGACTTTCTTCGTGGGCCTTCCTTTAGTGGTAGGCCCCCCTCCGAAGTCTATGTGGGACAGAGTAATTCAGAAATTTAACAAAATGCTTGCTACTTGGAAGACCCGATATCTGTCTATCGGGGGAAGACTTACGCTTATCAAAGCATCATTGTCCAACACGCCTATCTACTTCCTGTCCTTATTTAAATGCCCCCATGTGGTTTGAGAAGAGATTTCCTTTGGAGCGGAAAGGATAATCAGAAAAAATTCCACCTTTTAGAATGGAAAGACGTCTGCTCCCACTTTAAAGAGGGTGGTGCTAGCATCATGAGTCTAAAAACGATGAATTGAGCCCTTCTTGGCAAATGGTTTTGGAGGTTGGGTACAAAGACGAATGCTTTATGGAATTCAGTGATCAAAGGCAAATATGGGTCTTCTCCTGGGGGTTGGTGGACCAAAGATTCCTCGAGGTACAAAGCTTTGTATCTTTGGAAAGGAATTTGTGGGTAAAAAATTCAGTCATCCAGCATATCGGTTTTCAGATTGGGAACGACGCTGCTATTAGGTTTTGGGAGCATCCTTGGATCGGTGATACAACCTTTCAAAACAGATTTCACAATATATACCGCATTGCAGTCTTGAAAGATCGCCCGATTCGATTTTTTTTTTTTTTTTCTCAAACCGAGGCTGGTATTGTGTGGGACATCATTTGCTTCAGGAATTTGCATGATTGGGAGTTGGAGGAATTCGCTGCCCTGCTCAGTTGTCTATCTATGGCCCCGCCAATAACGGACGAACCTGACAAATTAATCTAGAAGGGAGATAAATCCAGCCAATTTTCGATGAAATCGTTTTACTTCCTCCTCTCCCACTCCACTATCCATGCTTCTTCGGTGCAGCCTTTTATTTGGAAATATCAGGCTCCCCCCAAGTTTATCTGTTTCAGTTGGTTGGCGGCTCGGAAGCGGATTCTTACGATCGACAATCTGAAGAAGAGAGGCATGCAACTCCCTAATATTTGTCTTTGTTGTATGAATGACGAAGAGACAGTGGATCATCTATTGGTTCACTGCCCTTTCGTCTCTCTCATCATGCTGGATTTCTTTCGAAGGTTTGATGTCTATGGCTGTCTCCCTGACACTGCTCTTTCTTTATTAACTTACTGGCATGGATTTAAGCTGGGGAAGACTACAACGTGTATCTGGCGAATGGCGATTCTCGCTATATGGTGGTCAATTTGGTTGGAAAGGAACGACCAATGTTTTAACAACGTTCAATCTTCTGTTCAAGCTGTAGGATCTCGGGCTAAAAATTTTCTAATTGAATGGGTGGCCAGTGTTTCTAATCTTAAGGGATGTAATCTTTTGTTTTTAGGCGTGTAACTCTGGATCTGCCGCCTCAGCAGATCCTTGTTGTTTGGTCCCTTCTCTTTAATGAATCGTTACTTAAAAAAAAAAAAAAAAAATCATATTCTACAATTAAAACAGCAAAACATTCAATAAAAAATGATTTTTCGAATTAAAAAAAAAAGGCCGAAAATAGTGCGTAAATAGAAAAAATTTATAAAAAAAATAAAATGACAACAACAATCTGTAAAATGGACATTAATATCTTCTATTATGATTAACACATCATATTCTACCATTCAAACAGTAAAACATTGAATAAAAAAATATAAATATCTATTTTTGAGGAATTTCTGGAAAATGGCCCACAGAGCTTCGAATCAAGAAAATCCTTAATATAAGTTGTTTTTATCTGTAATATCAAGTTAACAGTGGTCGAAAATAGCAATAGAATGATTTAGGAAGAGTTTGGAAGAAAGAAGTTTCAAAAAAAGTGAAAAAACATACCTTAAAAAGTTAAAAAAAAAAGGCCGTTTTTTTACCGTTACGCCCTGACCGTTACAGGGCAGTAACGGCTGTTACGGCTATAGAATCGGGGGGTGCCCCATTATGGCCCCGTATCGCGTAACAGCTACTGCTGTTACCGATACGTATCGGCCGATACGGGACACCCTGCCAATAGCCGACAAAATGTGTGCTGAACTTATTGAACTGTTCGGATTGATTAGTTGGAGTGTCCAAGTTACCTGATGCAACTAGGAGCACTATAAGCATCTCTCTTTTATAAATATATATAACATGTGTATGTGTGATAATATTTATAATACTAATATTAAGATAAAGTTGGTAATTGGGTACTTGCCAGGTACTTAATTAGGTACCTGACCTGACTTGATTCCAAAGGGGCTGAAATGGTGGACCTAAACTGACCCTATTTTTTAGAAGGGTTTGGAAATTGGACCCAGGCCCATTTTAATCATGTCTTGTCTGCCGGGTACTTGCGAATCTGGTACCCATTGACAGCCCTTGTGACATGGTGCTGCCACGAGAGGAAGGGATGTCCTGTCGCAGCCGATCATATATCTTTTACATTCTACCATTTGAAAGCCAACTCAAATTGTTGGGAGAAGGCTTAGATGATGACGGTAATGATGATTTAGGTTTGATATCCTAAATGTTAGGATGGCTACGCTGGGCCATGGCCTAGGCCCAAGCCCAGTCTGGTTAACCATACCCATAATGGCCAATGGGCCTCAAATGCTAGGTCTGAGCCGGGACTGATTAGTATCATGCTTGAACTTTCAAGCCTGTGTCTGGCCTGTGGCCTGATGTTCAGCGCGGGCACATTTCTTGTTGGGCCAAGCCCGAAAGAATGATGACCTGGCTTGGTCTTTTTACAGCCCCAGGTCTGATTTAATTTATTGATAGAAAGATCACCATGACATACAAATCTCTCTACATTTGCATTTGCTATGGTCACTGCATTTTTTTTGTTTAGAAATATGGAGGTTGGTGCTTTCTTAAACTCATACCTGCCTATTTATGACATGCTGATCTGCTTTTAGTTGCTGCACAGGCTGAGAAAAAGCATAGTGAATTATTTGCATGGCCTATGAAGAATGACTTCTCAGGGTGGCACGAACATCAGTCATAAGTTCATATTGGAGTCGGCTGTGATTCCTGTGGGGTAAAGTGTTCCACATCCATCTAGTTTCATGCTTGCAGAATGATTCCACAATTGGCTTAATGGAGATTTGACTTATGAACCCACGACGGGCTCAATTTTGGATATCAGCCCTCTTTGCTTATTTTTGAAGGGCCAGGTTTTAAAAAATGCCACCAACTTTTCTTAATAAGATTGTTACTTTAGGGTGCTTTTGGTTACACCAAATGTCATGAAATTTCATGACGTTTGGTGAAATCAAATGCATTCTTGAGGGGGGGGGGGGGGGGGGGGGGGGGGGGGGGGGGAGGAAAGAAATGCCACCAAATATTTCTGGGAGAAACGTATTGGAATTACACTGTTCCAAAAAAAAAGTACTGGAAGTACTATTTGCATTTCAAAGATACAGTAACTGATGTACGGTCTTTATAGAATAATACACAGACAGCATGATCAGCTTTCGAGGGATGCAGTGTGCTACTGATGCATGTGTGATATTCCCATATTTAATTTGGGTGAACAGGGAAAAGGACTGATATGTCGTTTCTCTTGTCATTTGGAAAGACTCGGTAGATGATGGAAAAGTCTTTTAGAGAATTTCAAGGCCTGCATTCAGATGAATAGCTGCAATGCCATCTCTCAAATATCTTATTTCCAGCTTTTGATCTAAATTTTCAGGCCCAACATGATGCTTTCCAAAATGGTGGACCTTAATAAACATATCCCTAATTTGTGTTCCTGGCTAACCTGCCATTATTTATCACTATGGTAGTGGAAATTTTCTGGGGAACGATCCTTTGCTATCACATATCTCTGGGTTATCAGCACCGTGTATCCTTGCACATAGCACAAGTACAAGATCTAGATCACTCATCCGTATGGCCTGTTCTCTTAAAATCAAACAGGTTGGATGATCCTAATCTTCAAATGGAGGGGTTTGATGACTATGGTAGGACAACTAGAAAGAAGTCTAATCCATTGTTTGACACTCTATAGGGCCCAACAGATGATTGGTCCAGGTCTCATACCCTATCAGATATGGTGCTTGACAACCAACTTAGAATGTTTATCCTTCCCCATTTTCATACTTTTTCTTTATGAAAGTTGGGGTTGTTCTAGTCATTTGTCACTCACCTCTGAATTACAGGGCCTGTTTGATTTTTCAGCTCAACTGTAATTACCATGTAAATGGGTAATAATTATTTACCTAGGTAATTACCACATCTTTCCCAATGCAAATGTGACAACTTACTTTTTTAACACTTAAATCAAGAAATTTACAAAATCAATGTGGGGCCCCATCATGATGTGTGTTACTTATCCACACTGCTTATTTGTTATGCGAGCTGAATTTAGGGCATGAGCAAAAAAAAAGTGGACCATACCACAGGAAATAGCTGGAATCGAACGCCTATCATTAAAAACTTCTTGGGTCCCTTAAACGTTTTGGATTAAGCTGATATTTGTGTTTTCCCCCTATCCATGTCTGTGTGACCCTATAAACGGGTTAGATGATGAAAAAATCTCAATGTGGGCCCAGAGAAGGAAATAACCTTCAATGGTGGACGACTTAAGGCCATTGTTTCCTTTCGTGTGGACCATTTTAGTGTTGGATTTGCCTAATTTTTCGGCTAATGCCCCAAAATGTTCCAATAAAATAGATGGACGGTGCAGATATATCATATACATTGTGGTGGGGTCCATAGATTTAAGTCAACACTTTTGTATCGATTTTCGAGATGGAATTACTCTCACATTTTCAAACGGTGAAAAAGTAATAATTACTTATTTACTAGGATTTACATGTATCATGGAAAATCAAACGGGCCCTTAGTATAGTTACTACAGTACATCTTTCACATATTAGAGGGAGGTAAATACTCAATGATTTGAATATTTCTCTGCAGCGTGTCCAATAATTGGAAAGAGATACAAATGCATGGATTGTTCAGAAGCTGTTGGCTTAGACCATTGCAAAGAGTGCTATGATACTTGCTCCAAGCTCTCTGGCCGATTCAATCAGCAGCATACCCCCGACCACAGGTTTCAGCTTGTTCAGGCTTGCATATTCCATAGTAGAGTGTTGAGGCTAGTAGATGAACAATCCAATGATGGTTCCGTCACTTCCATTCTCTCGGATGATGCTCCAGCAGACCCAGAAAATACAGATTCTACCATCTAAAAATGTAAGTAAAGCTTGGAAAATACTATATTTGCTGTCATAACCTTGAATTGATATTCATCATCTGTTCCAAGCTTAAGATTTTAGATCTTTTGATGCCCCAAATCGCTATGTTTATCGATTCTGCTGTTTCTGGGGCAGTGCAGATTTCTGGGAGCTGCATTGCAAGGGATATGTTTTCTGCTTTTCTGCCCTAAACTGCAGGCGGAGGAGTTTCAGGTTTTGATTTAGATGGAAAACTGCAAGTGTTTTTTTTTTTTTTTTTCCTTTTTCTTTTTCTTTTTCTTTCAAGATGGGATTCTTACAATATCTAAGCCGCATGAACTTGTGTACAGAAGATGGTTCAAAAGTTTTACAAAGCAAGGGAAAAAATAAGTACGTTGAAGAGGTTTTTTGCTCAGTTGTTTGATGCCCCATGTAATTAGTAAGAATGCTTCTCTGATTTCAGTTGCCCTCAGATGCAGATATATTACTTGTCGATTTCGTTGTCTCATCTCCACACCCGTTTGATCTGTAATTTCGATCCCATTATTGCCTTTTTCCTCTTCAGAGCCCCATGTATTTAGGATGGGCACCAAATCTACCTTTCATTCTAATTTATGTATTTGCAATGGAAGGCTCCGATAACAGATTTGGGAATATTTGAGTATAGATGTTGCTTTCCAAATGTTGGTACCTGATGTACTACCAAAGGAGGTTGGTATGTAGTCACTTGTCAGCTGAGTTTGTGGGAGACATCCTAATATTGTGGGCCTCTTGACCAAAATCAACTTGGTCCTGTCACTTAAGAAACAGGGCCTAGAGAAGCTACATGAAAAATGTAACGCTTCTTGGGGCGATGGGGAGAATTGGTTGTTTGGATATAGGAACAATTATCCAATAAAAAAGATTGTAACGAAAGGTGCCAGTTAAGTTTTTGTTCAGTATGAAATTTGAACTAATATCGGTAAATGTGGTATGTTAATCTAGAACATTTTTAAACCTTGTAAACATTTTAAAAAAAAACCTGAAAGGTGATGAATTTTATTGAAGTAAAAGACAGAAATTCTAAGGCGAAATATAATCAGAGGGCTTAACCGAGGAAGAAACAGTACACTTGTCAAGGATCTTTATGCAAGAAGCCTAACCCAGAATATCTAATTTAGCCCTTTTAAAAACTTCCACTAGTAACCTTACCTCGGAAATGCTGTAAGGGCTAACCTCCAAAGCGCCCTTCCCTTTTTCCGGAGGCTGTTCCTATCCCACATTAGAAGGCCCTCAATAGACCCCAATTAGCTTCAAAGAAATTCACCCACACCCCTCCAGCAAAAGGTCAGGTGGATAAATGGATGGATCGACTCCGCATTTTGCATACATGCTATACAAATATGTTTTATTACCATATTCCTCTTTTGAATGTTATCTACAGCGTGCACTTTTTTTTTTTTTTTTTTTCTTCTTCTGCTTTATTTCTTTCTTTCTATACACCAATCAAGCAAAGTCTGCCACCTTAGGGGGGGCACTGTATTGCCAAACTTCAGTAGTATGACCACAACGATCCCTGAGGCAAGACCCTCAAATCAGCCAGCAGAAAGAACGAATTGAAAACCGGCTGGCACTTCCTTTTCCTTCTGTTTTTTTTTTTTTTTTTTTCAAACCAACACATCTCTCTCATCCGAAGAGGGGCTATGATGATGAAGCCGCCCCCAAAGCCGAATGTACTTGTCTGCTTCCTCATCCATCAAATATCTCTAGCACTGAGGAGATCTAACCACCTCCTTGCCAAAACGTGAGAAACATCCAACGATGGGAAAATTTACCTCCAGATATGATCTAACTAAGCTTGGAATTTACTTCCAGATATGATCTAAGCTTGGTATTACATCGAGCGACCTATCTCCAATCCATGTGGCCTCCCAAAATCAGATTTTCCTACTCTCCCTCGGAGAGAACCTAATAACTTGGTTGCCAACCTAGCAGCTCCCTTCCACAACCTATTTGTAAGCAATGTGCTATTCCGCATTGAAATTAAGTATCAAAACACTGCCCATTAAGATGTCCATCTCTCCTGTTTAAGATATAATTTCACTTTATTTATTGGGTTCATGATCCATCTAAAGTGGGACTGCCCTTTAATTGCCCATCATAAAATTTACTCTGTTATGACGGTCTTAA
Organism: Magnolia officinalis; assembly: GCA_021015155.1. NCBI lineage: Eukaryota > Viridiplantae > Streptophyta > Magnoliopsida > Magnoliales > Magnoliaceae > Magnolia > Magnolia officinalis. The sequence continues at coordinate 82,760,418 of JAJHSJ010000003.1, read as the reverse complement.
CCATTTCATCAATGCTGAGAAAGTGGATGGTTCAATTTTTTTTCTTCTTTTAATTTTGATACGGTTCATATTTGTTATAATATAGAAAGACTAGATCAACGATGTGGACCATCCATCATATGGGGCCCACCTTCAATTGCCAATTCCTCGTCTAAATTTATTTTGATTAGCAAATTCTAGCCATCTCTCAGAGGCTATGATAATGGACAATCTACATTAATCGCAATAAAGAAAGTTTAACCAATGATATGCACTGTCCATCATGTGAGTCCCACACTTGATTATCCTAATCCTAACCAACCTATATTTGACTAGGAAATTGGATAATCTATATTGATTATAGTAGATGTCCAACTAACCATGACCATCCAATCAGTGGCTAAAGACACTCAATGTGATTATCCTAACCATTTGATCAGTAGCTAAAAAACTAGTTGGTCTTTTTTAAAAATAAAAATAAAAATAAAAATAATGACGATGAGGTGTCCCAGCTCCTTTAAGGCAAGACCATTATCTGCGGATGCAGGCAATCACCCACAAATCATGTGCATCGGGTAATATTTGGGAAGGAGAATCAAACTCGTGTTTGTAGGGAAGAAACCCACGATCAAAGACATTGGCCTAAACCTTTGATAGTTTCACTTTTGATTATTGATTTATCAAAAGATTAAAAAAAACCAATTTTATTAGATGATCCTACTCATTTGATCATTGGCTAGGAAAATAGACTTCCATATTGATTATAAGAGGTGGGTCCAATTATTTATGTGGATTGTCTATCACGTGGGTATCACCTTTGAGCCGCCCTCTCTGAAAAGTCACTTCTATATGATGATCCCGTCACCATTAATGGACTCTACCAATTGATTTATAATAGAGAAAGATAAATCATTGATTTGGATTGTCCACAAGATGGGCCCATCTTTGATTGATTGTCAATCCTAAAAGTCACCTTGATGGAATGATCCTAACCATCTGATCAGTGGAAAATGAGTGTTCTGTATTGATTGTAATAGAGGACTCCTCTTCTTCCGGTGGAGGGAGAAGAGTTAATGGAATAACGGGTATAAATTTTTTTTTTAAAAAAAAAAAACAAAAAAACGAGCTCTTTTGGTTAAAATTTTAACTTATTGAAAAGCTTTTTCACTGATGCAGGTAATTTATGTTACTATTGAGATTTTATTACTTAGCTGATAATCTTTGAATCCAAACAAAACTTAAAACTAGGAATTACATGTTCGGCCCTCAAGACCCAAGTCAGACTTTGTTTAGTTTCAGGGAAGATGGGCCAATAAGTCCAAATGAATTATCGATACAATGCGTCTGTTTAGTAAGTCATTGCTTGGATGATCAATGTAATTTTAGTAGGGATAGGCAATGGAAGGTCGGTCCCACATAAACTTTGTCCAGGTAATTGCTCATCTAAATCTCTTATGGCCCAAAAATCATAATATCTAGCCTTTCCATTTTAAAAGTCTATTTGTTGACTACCTACTAAAAGGTTAGGATTTTTTTTTTTTTTAATTTTATTTTTTATCATGGGGAATGTTTCTTACATGGGTCATCTTGGTAACATCAACTGTTACAACCTTTCGGCGTGGAAATTGGGCATGCTTTATTTTGGCGCGCTTTGTATGATTCTTCATGGACTTGATAATTTGAAACTGCATCAGTGGCTAGAGGGGATGTTTCCTTTGACATTTATCGATGAGCTTTTGAAAAATTTGCCATTTTTTTTGTAAAATATTAATTAAACCATATTAGCTGTTAATATCGTGAGATTTTGAAAATCTTGGTAGTTTTTAAAATTTCAAGACTTCATCCGTAAGTTATTTAATGCATAGGAGAATTCTTTAATACTTTGATAGAGGATGAGGCATGATATGTACTTACTAAGAAATCATATATGTGGCACTTGTTAAGTTAAACTGGGTGGTAGGCTCACAAGAGTTTCAACACAAGGTTATAGGTTTGAGTATCCATTGTGGTGTGACTTGTGTAAAAAAAAAAATAATAAAAAAAAAAATATAAAAAAAAAAATCAAATTAAACTAATTGAATTGTAGAGTCGGCTCTCTAAGTCAGGGTCTCAAAATCAATTTGTTAGAACCTTTGCTTCGTGGACACTTGTTTGTTGAAATAGGACAATCGGATATTTTCATCTGCAGCAGTGTAATCTAATATTCAGATAATCAAGTAAGTCGGAAATTTTAATAAATATCCATGAATCTAAGTCATATAAGTCAGAAAATTTAATAACTATCCATGAATCTATTAGTCAGATAATCAAATAAGCCAGATTTTTTTAGTTCATGATATTTAATAACTGTAATTAGGAACCAAAACTTGGAGAGTTCATTTTGATTACTTTTATGCCGTTCATGCAATCTCGAAGTAATTTCTAAGTGCCTGAATATCATCCAAGAAAGTCTGCTAGAGCATCAAAGCATTGTCGTTTTTCATACATACATGTCCATACGTGTGTGTTCGGCCACATATATGTTTTTAGTGAGATTTCTCTGATAATAACCCAAAGAAGACCTAGAGCAGAAATCTACCGAGTGCTTTAGTCTGCTAGATGTGTTGATCATTAGATTTTTTTTCTCCCTAACCTCTCAACTATGATATTAAAAGATAGTTAATTGGTTTCTAAGATCACAAACATCTTGACGTATTGCTCTTTTTTAAGTTGAACTGTAGCTATTGGATAATAAGTAAAGGATAGTATTTCAAGCCTTTGATCATTTAGTTCATTTTTGAATTGAATCATGGACTATCTCTTCTAACCGTTGTTTTGTGGGCCACTCTTAAGATCTTCTAACATTTAAGATTACTTTGGGTATTACTCAACCACAGACCCCAGATCAAACGGCAGTAGTTCCTATGTACAGAATAGCATTACTTAGAGATGCATTGCAGCAAACCTTCAGATGAAGGGTAGGGAGAATGAACAAAACCTTTCAAAATGAGAAAATCGTCCAATGTAATGTGTGTTGATGAATATGTGGAATTGATGCGAGGCTCATCTCCACCACACATGCTGCCACGTGTACAATAGTATGGAGGACACGTCCGAATGGTTGTCTACACAGTTCTGGTCAATGAATGTGCATTGCTGTCCATTTTTATTTAAACATCCGTTGGCAGGTCACTGTTTAAACGGTCCCCACGGGTGAAACACACATGCCCAAAGCTAGGAGATTCCTTCACGTGGAACCTACATCATATCCATTCAAATCGAAAACATGGTGGCAAGAACCTCATTGTCGAAGGCCTGGTACGAAAAGTCTATGATGATTGTGGGGTCATGTCAATCGCCAATAAATGGAAAACCTTTTTGTTTGTCCACTTAGGATACCTAAACGAAAAGTCTTCTTGCAATTGAAATTCCAAAATGGCTTCAAAGGACACAAGGGGATGTGGATTCTACACTTGTTGCAAAACCATCTCTCTATGCAGGAATGCCTCGTTTGGTGGAACCTTGGGCTACTATTCATTCATGGCGGGGGCCCATTATATTAGCGGTCTGGATCAACATACCAGCGAAAGTTCTATCATCAAGGACACAGCATGTTTACAGACCCGAGATGATTTGTGTTCTCTTGAAAGAAACATCATGGGCCCATGATGTGAGGGTTTTCATCCCCGGTTTAAACTGCCCAGAAACTTACGTTGAAAATGACCTTCTGGTCTCGCCTTTCACATCCACTTAAGTGGCACACGTGTGTAAGATGGTAGCTTATGACCGTCTATTTACCTTGTGAGAAGAAAGTCATCTACCAAGTGGGGCCCGCCCAATTATCAACTGAATATCCTGTACATATTCCACGTTGCCACGTGTGATAGGTGAACGCCTAAAAAGGTGTGCTAGGTTGAGTTTACATGAGATAGTGTGTATGCTTCCACGCACTGTGTTAGATGAACGGTGGATTTCTTTCCAAGATACAAAGTCAATCATCTCATCATCTCAGCATGTGGGCCCACTAGAGATGGGATCCTAAGTCACACAATCCAATTATTTTTTTAGAGCAAAGTGGAAGAAAAAAATTTCCAGGGTCGTACAGTACGGACGGCTATGGCAAAAACGGGAAAAATCAACTTTAGAGGATTCCCATGTTTAGGCAGTTCGTCTGTTCTCGTATCATATCATATGCGAAGATCGAGATTATGATCTGGCTGAGTATGATGGTTGATATGCATGCACTAAGAAGCTGTACACGTGGGCCACAGGCAACTCAAATTAAACCGTCAAATGGTGATTCTGAAAATAAATGGATTATAAACCATGCACTATATTAATTTGATTACCTAACTATCTGAACGGTGGACACTTTAGTGGACGGCTGAAATGAAAAATATCTTACCTTCTAAGTAGGGGTGCACACAGGTCGGTCGGTCGGTTATGGGGTGAAACTGGATCTGATCCGTTCCTAACAGTTCTAGCATATTGGAACTGGAACCGGACCGTTAGCACCCTAGAATCGAACCGGAACCGGACCGTTAAAACCGGTTCGGTTCCGGATCGGTTCCACGGTTCTGGGCTTTTTATAATCAGCCCAATTGCATGTTTTATTTTATAATCTAGCCCATGTCCATTTGTATTGTGATCCATTTGATGAATGGTTTACATATTATAAGGTGTGTAAAAATACATTTATGAAAACAATCAAATGGTGCATTGTAAACCATAAATCATGAGTCAAATATGGAAACAATTAAAAGGTTTCTGGTTTGGTTCCAAGTTTGGTTCCACAGTTCGATTCCAAGTTCGGTTCCAAGTTCGGTTCCAGGTTCGGTTCCACGGTTCGGATCCACAGTTCGGTTTTACGAATCGGTTCACAGTTCGGTTTGGTTCTACATACCCTCAAACTGAGAACCAAACTGATGTAATTAGTTCTTTGATTTTTGGAACCGGTGCACTCTAGAACTGAACCAAACTGGTTCGTTTGGTCGGTTCCGGTACAGTTCCACGGTTCTACCGGTTCGATGTGCACCCCTACTTCTAACTTCGACAAGCATCCACGAAATAGATGCTAGGATTGGTCGACCAATCTTTTTTTGGGATGGTGATATATCCACAGTTGGTTATGCAAGTTAGGCAGTTTAATTTGACTTAATATATGCCATGTGGGCAATTTCTGAGTACGTGAGTATCAACCATCGTTCCGCGGGGAGTATCAAATAACTCAGGGCTGTCAACGGGCCGGGCTTGTGGCTCATCTTGTTTCGGTGAGATGTCGGGTCAACTCTGTTCAAAATTTTGATTTTGCAGACCGAGCTTGGCCCATTGACACCCCTATTCTTCATGAGTGAGGGAGAATATTGGGGTCGGCATCTTGGATGAGAGTTAAATGGGTGTATTTCAATTCTAAATAAGTACTTTTTGCCTTAGCAATTTTGATTTGGAAGTAAATGGAATCGAAGGTATTTCATATACATCCTTTTAGGGCCTGTTTGGTTTTCCAAATTACATCGTATTTGGATGTAAAGAAGTAATAATTACTTATTACATGTAATTGTAATGATTGGTACTACTTCCGTTGACTGTTATCACATGTTTGTTTAATAAAAAAAATATGGTGTATTAGAGATAAAATCACCAGCCGTGTATTTGGTTCCACGGTGTAATAGACATGTCAAATAAAAAAGGATGTTATAGTGTCCTAATACAGCTGAAAATGTTGTTGATTTCCATTGCAATTTCGAAAAAAGTAAGATTGTTGACCGTTGCTCAGAGTGACCACCGATCACCGGTCAATGTGTTCTCACCCCCAATTTCTGTACATCTTTAATCCACGTCGTTCATCAATATTTAATCATGTGCTCCCTGTCCTATACATCTTTCATCCACGCCGTTCATCCATATTTAATCATCTGTGCTAATACTCAACACAAGAAGATGCTAAGGATCGGACTCTCTGCTAATCAATTGGTGGTTTAAATGTGGGTGTTATTTTAATATCCTAAAATTTTAAGCTTGACTTACCTGTTGGATACAAGTTGTTCTGATTTTAACCAAGTAAATTCATGTAACTTCGATTTCTTTCTCTAGTTAATCTTGATTTTTTTATAAGCTCTCATCCAATTTGCTTATAATTATGAGTTAAACATCTGGAATGCACCATGGGTAGACTTGCTAGGATTGTTCTAATGGTGTCAGGGTGTCAGTGTGTTTGGTGGATCAGAGGATATTGACACAGATTTAAACAGAAGAATAACATTGAATTAGCATGCACAGATTTGTAACCTTCAGAAGAGGTTCATCACAAATGCAAATCTATTGAAAAGTGCAAAAAGACCAGAGAAGGACAAGGGGAAAACCCTGTTTCAATTCCTTTTTTCCTATTCTTTTTTTACCCCTGTATTGTGTAAAAAATTGCACCAGCTATTACAGATGGTGCTCACAAGAGCAACCTAGTTCAATCAAGCCACCATTTCAGAGTATGACCTGGGAGGGGAAGGAGATCTATTCAATGCTCCGGAGCCCATCATAGAAGAACCTGAAGTGGGGCTTGAGTCGGTAGACCCCATGACTATTGCCATTTCCATGATTTACATTGGTGAAGATGTTATCTGCCTGGAGACAATGAAGGTTATAGGCATTGAATCAATTCAAAGCAAACAACTGTTAAGTGAGGTCTTCTATGAGTGCAAGAATGACCTGTTACAGAAATCTATCCTCGTTTAGCAACAAATCCATTTCCAAAACATGCAAATAAAATATGTTTTTATAGTCCATGATGTAAGAACTCTATGTAGTGGGCCTTACTGATCAACGATCTGGATTGTATTCTAGTTGGACTGTTTGATTGAGTTAATCAGTGGGCCCCCACTTAAGGTGATACGCTGCGCAATCTATCTGCGCAGCACTACGTATTTGGGGTGGAATGCTATAGCCTTACGCAAGACAATTTGAGTCGAACTAGGACATAGTAATGTGGAGCGTGGGAGAGAGAGTTTTGATGGGTTTCAAACTCTCTCTCCACAGTCTCTATAAAAGAGAGCTGGGTCCCCGATCCTACACCACAGCAAAATTCGAGTCCCATCTATTATATTGCAGAAAGGGTGTGAAGGAGAAGAAGATCCTAAGCTCTACAGGAATTCTGGTATTCTCATCCGGCTTCCATGGCTGCGTCTCAGCTAGGTAAACTATCTGAACCCTGATCACCATGTCCCTTGCACAGACAGATCCGTGGGCCTATTCCGCATATAGATTAAGTCCCACAGTTGGTATCCGAGCCATCTGTGCATAGGTATGGTTGATTCCATACATCAAGGCTTTCAAATTCAAAACCCATACAACAATTAGGGCTTTCGAATTCGAATTCCACATCAGATCAGTATCAGGGATTTTTGAAACCCTGAATCCAGAAACAGTATAGATTTGGGAGTATTGGAAACCCTAATCCAGTTAATTAGAGATTTCCAAATACCTCAATCCAGAAACATTTAATTAGGGTATCTCGTCTAGATTCAAATTAGGGATTTCAAATCTCAAATTCTAATATTGAGGATCCAAATCTCAAAACCTTAAATCGGGGAAAATTAGGGATTTCAGATTCGGAATCCCCTAATCTATTAATTAGGGATTTTCGAACCCAAATTCAGATTAGGGATTTCAGTTTCAATAGCCCTAAATCTGGTCAATCATTAGGGACTTAAGAACCCCTTACAGACCTCTTACCTTGGTCATTCGTACCGGCGACCATTGACGAATCTTGTACAAGCGGACGAAGGTGATGACTCACCTTTTCTTTTCTCTCCTTTATCCGGAGTCATCATCAGCGTCTTGAGCCTTCGCACTTATCAATGGCAGCCGCGGCCAAGGTTGCAGCCGATGCTTCCGATGTCGTCTTCGGTTTCTACGACTGCAAGATATGCTGCAGATGAGAGGAGCTTGATCTCTTCTTCTTGCATTGGGCGGATAGGGAGAGTGGCTCACCTCTCTCTCTCTCTCTCTCTCTCTCTCTCTCTTCTTTAGCGATTTCGGAAGATGAGGAGAGTCTCAGGGCTTTCTGCCCTTTTCGGACACAACAGATGGGATATCCTCCCGTTTTAATCGGTTCGGGTATATGGACCCGATTTCAGTCCACTCGGGTACATTAAACCTATTACAGCCCGTTCAGATATTGTTGTATATATATCCTTAGGGTGATATACATGTGCCTATACTGGATTTTCAAATCTGAAATGGTCCTGGCACAAGTGACCCTCATAAGAAAATTTCAGCATGGATGTTGATTGGCCCATTTAAATTTGGGCCAAGTGTTTCACATTAAATTCAGATTTCATCTGGGCCCACTGATATTTTAGGGACCTATTTGGATCCGTTAAGCAGATCTGAGTCGTTAGTTTGGATTTTAAAAAATGAGCATATAATCTAGAAACATTCACTTGATGGACAAATATTTATTTAGAATAAAGAACTATCATCAAGTATCAGATCTAACAAGTCCATCTAATGGACATAAATGTCAGGATCTGAGCATCAAATTTTATGGATCGTTCAATACTATTCATTCATCATGTGGGTACTATAGACTAAACTTATTATACTCATTGATAATGACCATATAATATAGAGTCTTGACTTGGCCCAACTGTAGGCCCACTACCCATCCTTAAGGGTCTTATATAGACCATTGGATTATAGAGAGCAAAATATATCCGTTCATTTCTGTCAAAAGCTTCTCTATCCTCCAATGATCAATATTGACCATCTTCTAGGCCGTATTAAACTAATTTAAGAAATAATCCATTGAGGCAGGATTATAATCACAATCCTAAGTTTATACTAGTAATGTTGGATTCGGTTGTGTTAGCCACCATAGTGACCTCAATCGATGAAAACTTTACAAGTACAGACTTAACATTGGGATAAGGAGGATTGCATAAAGTTGTGTTCACCTTTTCATGCGTACGGTAACGAAAACACAGACGATTACCGTTTGGTAGTCAAGTGAACGGGTGAAGTAAATGGTGCTGGTAATGTAAAGCTGAAAGACTTATCTCACCCACAAGTGTTGAGTGTCTCAGATTTACATGACTTACATCACTTAGCTTCATGTTCAGGAGGATAACTAACATGTTGTCATTGCCATCCATAGGAGGAATGATAATGATGTAATAGATTCTCACCAGGATGAGATAGTTGGGCCCATCGTTATCTTGGATGTTTCAGTTGATGCCTCCCTTAGCAACTGAATTGATTCATTTAGTCTGATATTTTGTTTACATTCACAAAATTAATTTGTGAAATTATCAACTAATGTGAGTATATATGTATCTCTTCTATTTAAGTCTCAATTCCAACTAATACGCATCAAGTCCCTGCCCTTAATGGATCTAATTACGCTCAATGGAAGAACGCCATTGAAGTTGTACTGGGCTGTCTTCAATTAGATCTTGCCCTAATAACACCAGAACCGCCAGAACCATCTGATGATGCCACTGAAGCTGAATATAATCGATGGGTTGCATGGTTTAGATCAAATGATACATGCCTGAAAGTAATTAAGTATTCGATTTCTGAATCCATGAAGGGCGCCATGCCTGATACAGACAATACCAAAACTTTCTTGACTGAAATAGAAAAACGGTTCAAGAAATCTGATAAATCTGAAGTAGGCATCCTTCTGAATAAATTGACTCACTCATCCTACGATGGAAAAGGCAACATCCGTGAATACATTGTAGAGCAGATCGAAGTTGTTTCTAAGATCCGTGCTCTAGGGCTTGTACTCACTGATGATCAACTGGTTCATTTGATCATGAATAACCTACCTCCCCAATTCAGCACGTTCCTGGTGAACTATAATACTCTGAAGGACATGTGGACATTGGATGAACTTATCACTCAGTGTGTCCAAGAAAAAGACAGGATCAGGCAGGTGGTTAAAGTTTAAAATGTTAATATGGTGACCTCAGGTCATGGGCATGGGCAAGGGAATAAAGGTAAGAAGAAGAAGAGAAAACAAGATTCTAATAATGGATTCTCTAGTCCTCCATCTGGAAACCATGAGAATCAATCTGGAAATGGATCTAAACGTAAACGGGTTAAAGACAAACCGTGCTTATTTTGCAATAAGGCAGGTCATTTCAAGAAAGATTGCGAAGGCTTTAAGAATTGACTTAGAAAGAAAGGTAATCATTCTGTTCTTGTCTGTTTTGAATCTTATCTAACTGATGTGTCAGCGGATTCCTAGTAGATAGATTCAGGAACTACTATTCACATATGCACTTCTATGCAGGAATTACTACAGGCCAGACCACCAACTGATGCGGAGCGCTCAGTATACGTAGGCAATGGTGTCAAGGTAGACGTGGAGGCAATAGGAGTCTATAGGCTTAAGTTAAAGTCTGGTCATTTTTTGGATTTAGTAGATACATTCTGTGTACCATCTATAAGGCGCAATTTAGTTTCAATTTCCTGTTTGGATAAGTTGGGATATTCATTCTACTTTGGAAATAAAAGTTTTGGTATTTACTTTAATTCGATTAAAGTTGGAACCGGCTCTATAGTAAACAACTTATACCAGTTACACTTGATTGCCTCTCACGTCTATAATATTAATACCTTGCATGGAAATAAAGTGGGATCCAAGCGAAGACTAGATTATGAGAATTCCTCCATGTTGTGGCACAGGCGGCTATGCCATATATCTCGTGAGAGATTAGACAGGCTTGTGCAAGAAGGAATTTTGCATTCTCTAGACTTCTCTGGCTATAAAGTATGCATTAATTGCATAAAAGGAAAACAGACTAGAACAAGATAGAAAGGTGCATCCAGGAGTGTAGGTCTATTAAAGGTTATACATACAGATATCTGTGAACTATTCCCTACAGTCTCATGGAGTGGCCATAAATATTTTATTACCTTTATAGATGACTATTCTCGCTTCGGGTACCTATACCTTATCAGTGAGAAATCAGATGCCCTGAATGCTTTTAAAATCTATAAGGCCGAAGTTTAAAATCAACTCAATAAGAGAATTAAAGTTGTCAGATCTCACCGTGGTGGTGAATACTATGGTAGATATGACGAATCAGGACGCAATCAAGGGCCATTTGCTAGATACCTGCAGGATTGTGGCATCGTCGCTCAATACACTATGTCTAGCACTCAAGAGCAGAATGGAGTGGCCGAGAGACGCAATCGCACCCTTATGGATATGGTGCGAAGCATGGTCTGCAATTCAGCATTACTAGAATCTCTGTGGGGTGATGTGATCAAAACCGCAATTCATATACTAAACAGGGTTCCCAGCAAAACAGTTAACAAAACTCCTTTTAAGTTGTGGAATAGGAGAAAACCAAGTCTCCGATATCTACATGTTTGGGGTTGTCCTGTTGAGGCCAAAGTTTATAACCCACATGAAAAGAAGCTTGATCCTAGAACCGTAAGTTGTTTCTTCATTGGATATTTAGAAAGATCAAAAGGCTATCGATTCTACTGTCCTTCCCACTCTATTAGGATTGTTGAGACTGGGAATGCCAGATTCATTGAGGACACTGAAAACGGTGGGAGCACGAACATAAGAAATTTTGTATTTGAGGAACAAAAGACTATGACTCCAGTCATAGTAAATCTAGATCACGTGGACATTAATGGTGCAGTCGATTCTGCAGTCACTGCAGAATACCACGTAGAACCTCAAATATAAACCACTGATGAAGAAAATCAAGATCAGACCTAGCAAACTGAACTATTAAGAAAATCTGAAAGAGAGAGAAGGCCTGTAAATCGAGACGATTACATCGTATACTTACATAAGCATGACTTTGACATAGGGGTGAATAAGGATCCTGAATCCTTTACACTAGTCAAACAAAGTGCTGATCCTTCTCGTTGGTTTGATGCCATGAAAGATGAGTTGAAATCCATGCAGGACAATAAAGTATGGGATTTTGTAGAGTTACCTACTGGAATAAGGCCGATTGGTTCTAAATGGATATTTAAAACCAAAAGGGACTCCAAAGGTAATGTCTAAAGGTATAAAGTCTGACTTGTTGCCAAGGGTTTTAACCAACGTGAGGGCATTGACTTTAAGGAGACTTTCTCTCCAGTATCTAAGAAAGACTCATTCAGGATCATAATGGCTCTTGTAGCTCATATGGATTTAGAGTTACATCAAATGGATGTAAAGACTACATTTCTCAATGGGGATCTAAATGAGAATGTATACATGTTGCAACCCGAAGGTTTTATAGTCACTAGCTCAGAACATTTGGTTTGCAAACTTAAGAAGTTCATCTATGGGTTGAAACAGGCATCACGAGAGTGGTACCTTAAGTTTCATGAAGTAATTTCCTCATATGGCTTTGTAGAAAACACTGCAGATGAATGCATCTACATTAAAACCAATGGGAGTAAGTTCGTTATGATGATTTTGTATGTTGATGACATTCTGTTGGCTAGCAGTGATACCAGGATGTTGAACGACACCAAGAAATTCTTATCTCAAAAGTTTGAAATGAAAGACCTTAGTGAAGCTTCTTACGTTATCGACATTGAGATTCGCCGTGACAGAACTGTAATGCCCTGAAATTCGAGGGTCGAGTAGCAACTCAACTCTCGAGTTCCACAACATCACTTATGTAACATAGAGAATGATGATTGAATGTTGGCTGTGTTAGTGCAATAAACATGAGTGAGATTATACCAAAACAGTAATTCATACTCCAGATCCATGTATAAACGCAAGCGGAAGACTGAAAGATATATATAGAGGTGTATAAAATAAAATCATCTCGATCTCAAGAATATGAATACCAACTGAGTCACCGTATACATGTATTTGTTCCTGAATCAAAATGTCAAAATGGTACAACTATAATCATAAACCCTGTAGCCCCGTAAATCTGGATAGCCTACCCGAAGCCTCTAGCGAACTGCATGAAGGAAAACTCATCTCGATCATCATAATAATCAGGCTCAGCCCATTACGGCACAACCCCGATTTTTATAGAACACTTCCGGATGTGAATCATAGGGCTACCCCAGATGAGTCGAACTCCAACGACGATGACATCGATATCAGAAGTAGTGAGAATCTCGTGTTGAAAATAATTGTATAAAAGTTACGACTGAAAACAGAAAAACAGCCATATCCGTACGCAATTGGATAAATCAAGGAGGTCAACAAAACAGAGGCACAAGTGAATGAATTGATCCATACTAGTCAAGTCAAGGAGAGCATGAGTACATGTATTGTGTCAGCCCAAAAGCCTAATGCAAAGTATAAGGAAAATGCTAATAAACATCAACGCTAGAAATTATTTGAGTATCATGAGTGAAGTCCATTGAGTAACTTGAGGATGAACTTTTTTCCAAGTGGAGAGGTCTGATGTAGGACATGGCGCAGATATATTCCTAACATGATTGGACCAAAAGAAGGTGAACCATAAATTGGCCATAACTTTTTATCTGAGTATCGTTATGAGGCGCACAACTTATCAATCTTTATTGTAACGGGCCATCTGCGGTGAACCGATCTATGTTGTAGGTCGCGCTTGTCCATTTTGCCATAAAACGCATGTTTTTAGCTCAAAAATGAAATTTTAAGGAAATTACTATTTTTAGTAATTTTAATTTTTTAATAATGTCTTATTTTTAGAGTTTTAGATTTTCTTCTTTTATAAATAACTTGTAATCATAAATAACTTGTAATTCTTCTAGTAAAAGTTTATTTAGAATTTTTATTTTTCGAAATTAGGTTTTAGAAGAATTTTATTAGAATTAGGATTTTACAATTTTTGGTAATTACGAATTTTAATTTATTTTTTCTTTATTAATGGTGTAATAGGGATACATACATATTAGACAATCATCAATCAATTTATTTCTAAATTTATTAGAATTATTTTTATTTTCCTATTTTTTCCATTAGATTGGTTGAATATCTACGAGGAGTTCAAAGAAACTCCATGGATTAGAAGTAGTTATCCTTGATGAAGACGGTGATCAACTTCATCACGTCCATCCCTGCACCACATGGATGCTTTTACCCATGTAGTTTTTTTAAGGGGACCCAACTTCAAAAAATTAAAAGATATAGAAATGAATTTAAATTAAATACACCAGTATCAAAATAATTTGGAGAGTTTGGCTACTTGCCAATCCACCACCTAAAATTTTCTAGCAAAAAGCTTTTTAACAGCCAAAATTGTACTCGCTTAAACCATGCCAGTAATCCGTAACCTATGACTGGGACTTTGCAGGTATCCCTGTCTTCTCTCTCTCTCTCTCTCTCTCTCTCTCTCTCATACATTCTCTATCTTTATAGGTTGTGTGTACGCTATTCTCTCCTAACCTCTCTCCGGCCGGAGTCTTATATCTCCTTCCTTCCTGTCCTTTGGATGGTACCATGGTTGGTATATAATAAAACCACATTACTACCACTAGCCTAACAATACTGAAAAACTAAAATTGTGATTTCCTCACATTCACATTGATATCTTTGGCTCTAAATTGCATTTATATTAATTTAAGTCCAACCTAAAAGATGGTACCTTCAATTTGAGGCAGCATGCTAGGAAACATCATTAACACGTGTAGTCTCTTTTTCATAATTAAAGCATTTGCAATTCAATTCACTTGTACATCCAAACACTAACTATAACAGCTATAACCCAAAAGGAACAATAGGTTTTTTTTTAAAAAAAATTGATAGACATGAAGGTTACTTCAAAGGAAGAAAGGGTGGTTAAAGAAGAAAGGAAGTAAAAGGAACACGGTTCAAAAGGGTCCCAATCTCTAGCCCTTTTCTTCTACGAACAGAGCCAAATGACATGATGTGTTTCATTTAAAACAGCATCTTTTGTAATGTGGATGGTGGGTCCAAAAACATGACCTTTGATAACTACAAAAAGACAACCAAACTTGAAAAAAAAAAAAAAATTTAAAGAAAAATTTTTAAAAATAAAATAAAATGAAAGGATGAGAGTGAGAGAGAGATGTTTATGTGATTGGGATTTGTGAGAGATGCTTGCATGCACGCATGAATCCTCACGTGTGCAAAATTTTTTTTTTTTTTTTTTTTTAAAGCATGGACAGTGTAAACATGGGGGCTAATGACAGAGCCCAAAAGCAGCAAAGACAACACTCTACACTATGCTATCTTGTGACTCAGACTCTGCTCCTTTCTCATCATCCCTTGTTAGACCATCCGTTCATGTGGTGGGCCCTGCTGTTTTTGGACCGTACTCGAAAAACCCACGTCGACCCACGTCGATCTGATCGCTTCCTCCATGGATAGTACAGTACTATCAAAGATTAGATAGGGACCGTTAAAAAGCTGATCAGTTGGTTCATGTTGGAATGGTACTTGGAACTTTCACATAGGTGGGATACTTTCGGGCACAGATCATTCGAAGGAGGGCCCACCAAATGAACGATCTGGATCTAGTACATGTGTCATATCTGTGGAAGGAAAAAAAAAAGAAAAAAAAAGGTAGTTTCAAACATTGGATCCATCTAGCGTTGTACGGTGGTAATTAATAAAATAAGAATCCAATGATTATAGAAAAATGCGAAAATAGGATGAAGAAATAGTAATAAAATCGTCACAGGTTGATTTTTGGAGGGAAACGGTTGCGAGTTTGGGAAGTGTGATGATTGGCTGCGCATTTACACGTGGGTCAAGCGTACGGTGCTCAGGAATTCGAGGAAAGGGCCATGAACTTCGCGTCCCAACACTACTCTGATAGTTCATCATCGGTTTAAGTCGTGGTGTCCCAATCATCGTACACGTCAGATATATTTACTCCAATCCGACCCGTTCAATTTGTAGAAACTATAAAAATCTTATAAGAAAAAAACGGTGCTCATTTGTTTATATTATCAAATAGACATGTAAACAGGAAAAAAAGGGCAGAGTTCCAAAATCAACGTGTAAATAGATGGATAACGTCATTTATACATGAGAACATAAAGATGTGCTCCATGGCCGAGTTTGGACGGTACAGATTTCTGTATATGGACACCACAACCGCGACGTATGAGATAACGTAGTTTTAAAAATGGTGGTAAACTACTATCTTTGTATGGCCGTAAATAACATCCAGTAGCTATTCTGTCCACCCTTTAAAATTGATAGAATACCCCACAAAGATAGATTATATTAATTCGTTATTAACAAAAGCATACATAAGAAAAGTTATTATGACCATATTAGTTTAGTGGGGTGGTCTAGCAATTTGAGGGGGTTGGAGATTACATCTCCCGCCAAGGACCTGGCGGGTTTTTTTTTTTTTTAAGGTGCGACGCACCGAATTCTGTACTCCTCAGATCAATGAAGTGAACTCGTTGTACGCTAGTCAGGACATGGAAATGGATGATCCGGAACGTTCAAGGGGTAAGACCTATCATTAATAGCCAATATAAAATTTTTGAATAGAGATGGGTAATTGTATCCGTCCGATCTATGGATAAATAAGAACGAGAATCCTCGACGGTTTAGATTTAAATCCATTTTTTGAAAGATTAGGATTATAATAATGGGAATGGAGGTCCTTCCATGGCCTTTCTGGTTTTTCCCTACCTCTATCATTGGGTCTTATGCTGATCAACATGGCCCACTTGGAAGGACGACTACGTAAGTTTGGTATTCCGAGGACTACCTGTCTTTCGAACTTTAGGGTTTCTAGATTCTGTGAGAGCAGGTTGTTAGGGCTCTAGGGCACACGCCGCGATCCGATTCGGACTGAAATCCTCTACAGGCAGGAAGCTCGTATTGATCAAAGATCTGTGGGGCCCACAGAGTAGTTCGTAAGAAATCCAATCCGTCCATCAGTTGATACCATTATATTCACTGTACAAACGATGAATCAGCAAAATCTAAAGTGGGAAATAGTATAAACTGAAACAAAATCTCTATGTTCCTTTGTTGTGCACTGTCTGTGGCTTTGAAAAAGGAGATTTTCGGTTCATCCATTTATCCTTATACGATGCACCTGATTAACGGATTGGATGAAATATAAATACCATTTTGGGCCCCCAAAAGAACCCAATTTTGGTGTCCCCTACGCATCGTTTATTTGGTATGGCCCACCGGACTTACAGATAACACATATATTTTGTTCTGGAGCGTAAAATCCAGAGACGACGTACGGAGTAGATTTTACACAAGCGGGTCCCACGGAGCTCGGGTGCTGTGAGGACGACAGGTGTTGTACAGTTCACCTCCGTAAGGTACGCGGATTGCGTCCTGCGCCCGTTGTCTCTAGCCACGAACGGTCAGTTCTGTGGACGGGCCCACCTTGATGTATCTGTTTATCCACGCCGTACATCCCTTCTCTCAGATCATTTTAATGTATTTAAACGAAAATGAGGTAGACCCAACGCTCAATGGACTACACAAGTAATAAGCTTGGGTTGCATTAAATCTAAGAGTAATTTTTGGTGTGGTTTACTTGAGCTATGGATCTGACTCATTTTTCTAAATGTTTCTTAAAATGAGATGAGAGAAGGGATGGACGGCGTGGATAAACAGATACATTAAGTGGACCCGCCCACAGAATTTACCGTTTCGTGGCTAGAGGCGGGCGGGCGTAGGACGCAATTCGCGTCCGTTTCCACAGTTTCGTGACGTAACGTGTAGACACGTGGACGAATGAGATTGTAGATTTTTGGCGGGAACCTAAGAAAAAGAAAGAAAGATTCGATCCCAGCGAGCATATCCAAGTCGAGCTATGCGAGCAAGAGTCGTAGGAGGCTCGCCCTAACTGCTTGCCACTTCTGCTCAACCGCATGATGATCGAGACCGTTCATATATAATATCTCACAGTAAATATGGCTAATTCTTAAAATTTCAATGGTCAGACAGCCTCTCAAGACATGGTATAGTGATTTATAGGGTGCATTTTTACACCGTTGCTTCTAATTCACTTTTTTTGGATATATGATGTCTTGTGAGGAAAATTTTAGAGAAATTCGGAGTCGACGGTGAGCACTTCTAGATGAACGGTACAGATAATCACTCGGAGGGATGGAAGGGGCGAGCCTCATGAGAGTGTCTCCTCCATGTCTGGTGCTTTTGTGGAGAATTAATGGCCGTTGATTTGTTAGTTCCGTCTTCTTGGAAGCGGATTGCTTCCGACCCCCGGTCGGAACTTTGAGCGTTCGATCAGATCTACGTGGTGACCCACCGTGATGTATCTGTTTATCCACGCCGTTCATCCCTTTTCTTAAGGTATGGGCCCAAAAATGATTCAGATCCAACGCTTTAGTGGACCACATCAAATAGTAAGCTTGGGTTAAATGAGGGTTAAATCATGTTAAGGCAGGGCCCAAAAATGAAACAGATCCAACCCTAATAGGAAACTGGGATTTTTCCATGTGGCCTCCTGCCTTTCGACTGGGATTTTTCCATATGGCCTCCTGCCTTTGGTCCACTAGAGCGTTGGATCTGCCTCCTTTTTCGGTCTATACTTTAAAATAATCCGAGAAAATGGATGGACGGCATGGATAAACAGATACATCACGGTGGGCCTCCACACAGATTTGGTCGGACGCTTAAACGTCCAACCGGGGTCGGACGCAATCCGCTTCTTAACAAAGCTTGGGAATGATCCAGTGGCCTCAGTGTATGAAAACCTTTCCAGGCGCCTAGTTGCATTTGGATTTGCTAGCATTTAAAGTTAATATCTGGACCGTCCATTAGGTATAGTACACTCTTCATTGGCTTATACTGATGGGATGATTGAAAGAGTAAATTCGGTGGCAGGAAAAATAGATGGGCAAGATCGTTAATAGAGTACTGGTGACTTCGCAGACTTTTAAGACGTCGATTGCAGTGAGTTTTATACAGTAGTGAAGGAAGTATGTCCTGAACCATGGACAGTCCAGATAAGGTGATGCTGGTTCCAAGGAGTCCAAATACGAGTAGGTGCATGAGAAGCTTTCTATACACTAACGCATTAGATCATTATGCTTAGCTGCGGCGGACGCGGATTGCGTCCTAACCCCGCCCGGATTGTAATCCGTCCGGGCAGGGCTATGTGGGGCCTAATGTGATGTGATTGTTTTATCCACACGGTTAAACGATTTTATAAGATCATTTTAAGATATGATACAAAAAATGAGGCAGGTCCATAGATCCAGTGGACCACACCGAAAGAAGATGCACTGATAATGACATTCACCGTTGAAACCTTTCTAAGGGCCAACGATATATTTTTTTTTACCATCCAACCTATTCATAAGGTCATGTACACGTGGATGAAGTGAAAACACAAATAGCAGCTTGATACGAAACTTCTCCAGCTCTCAAGAAGTTTTTAATGGTGGAAGTTCATTCCCCACTTTGTGGTCCACTTAAGCCTTGTAAGTGCCTCATATTTTATTTAATACATTAAAATGATGTAACCAGTTCAAATATCCGATGGCCCGTCCTGAAACAGTTCAAAATTCGGGCCACGACGTAACCAGGCCCGGCCCGTCTACAGCCGTAGATGCGGTGCTTATCCACACTTAAATATAAATATGGAAACGAAGGGAGGCTTGCAAGGAAAGATGCAATGGCTACATGTGCCAACGAGGCAAGCGTGTGTGAGATCCGACCATTCATCAGGCGCGCGAACCATTGGCGTGCCTGGGCCAAAATCAAGCGTGTACATTCATCAGGTGGACTACACGTGTAAAAAAACGATTACAACAAAATGTGATCAATGTTCTAGATTATATGAGTGGGCCCTCAACAGTCTCAAGCTATGATATGACATGACATGTTCTTTGTTCCTGATGACCCCTGCTGCGATTGTATACTTGTAATGGAAATACTCTGGAATCCAAATCACATGAAAAATGAAATCTATGTGGATTAGAATCCTCAGATATGCTTGGATGCATGCCCTTAATTAGAATATACTCAAATTCAAAAGATTTTTTTTTTTACAAAAAGCTACATAATTGAAGTTGATGCACAAATTTAGGCTGCCCTGCGAGCAACTGTAAAGGAAAGAAATAAATGAGACCCTGACTAAAGTAAGGGACCCTCATATGCTAAAATTAGGCTAGGAATCTAGGTCTAGTCGTGTACAAGGGGTTTTGGGCAGGAGATTTTGCGTACCTCCCCATGTAGATGGCTCCCCTTACTTATAGTGTTTGTGAGACGAGGTGGCCCGTCATCTCAAGCACGATTTTAGTTGTCTAGGCGAAATGTGCGCGAGTGATGGACGTTGACAGTTATCTTGTAATTGTGTGTTGGATGGTTATGCGTAAGTGATGGACTCCAATGGTTACCCTGGATTTGCACCCACATGAAGACGATCATTTGCCAAGCCAAGGAAAGGGGTCGGCACGGTATCGCTACCATCCCCGGCTCGGCCTCTGAGAGCCCTAGTGTTGAGCCGGACTGATCCTCTAGCCATCCGTGTCGAAACCGAGCTAGCTTGTTCGGTTGGTCGAATGACTGTCGAGATGGGCTCAGAAGTCTTACATTAGTCGGCAGTTACTGAATCCTCATTCGTCCGGGCTCTTACCCTTTTCCGAGCAGAAGGGTATAATTGTCAACTTACTGAGATGACCACTCTTGAATCATTCTGGCTGTTATGAAGCTCAGTTCTTCCAAACGAACTGTAGGGATATGCACTCATCGACCCAAGCCGATCCCTGGAGGTAGTCAGATTACTTTTTCCATAACAATTGACATGAAATTTATATTTTGATAATTTTTTTTTTTAAAAAAAAAGCCACGTTGTTGATAGTTAATTAATGGGTAGAGATATCATTCCATTACCATCTTTAGAGTTGTACATAAGCTGAGATAGCTCGAAAAGATTGCTCACCTAGGCTTAATCTAGCTTAGTTTGACTCGGCTTGAACAGTGAATCGAAGCAAGCCAACGTCGAGTTGAGAAATTAGATCATGAGAAGCTTGAGTCAGCACGAATATATATATATATATATATATATATATATATATATATATATATATATATATATATATTATATATATATATATAATATATATATATATATATAATATATATATATATATATATATATTGTCGTAGGGGAGGATGTGTAGAGGTCGAGCATCGTCTTCCTCAAAGGGATAAATCTTTTGAATTCAAGAAACTTCTCTGGACTCTCACATAAATGTCTCGAATCCATGAAGAGAGATAGAAAATATTTCTAATAAAATTCGTAATAATTTACTAATGTGTCCTTGTTATACCATTAATAAAGAAAAAAAATAAAATTTGTAATTACCAAAAATAACAAAATCCTAACTCTAATAAAAATCCTAATTCTAATAAAACTGTTCTAAAACCTAATTTCTAAAAATAAAAATTTTAAAAAAACTTTTGCTAGAAGAGTCCTATCATAATTACAAGTTATTTCTAAAAAATAAGAAAATCTAAAACTCTAAAAAAAATATTATTAAAAATCTAAATAACGAAAAATAGATTTTTTCGTTAAAAATTCGTTTTGGAACTGAAAGCGCGCATTTTTTGACGAAACGGACAAATGTGATCCACTCTATTAGTCGGTTCACCTCGGATGACCCATTTTAGTAAAGATTAATAGGTTTTGCACCCTGTAACGATACCTGGATCAAAAGTTACGGTCAATTTACGACCCACCTTCTTTTGGGCCAACCATGCTAGGAATGTATCGGTGACATGTTCTACATCACAAACCCTATCCATTGTGTCTGCCCGAGCTGCTCTCTCTCTCTCTCTCTCTCTCTCTCTCTCTCTCTCTGACCAAGTTGCTCAGTTCGACCTGCCCAACTCGAAACTCGCCAATTCGAAGTTCGTACTCTTTATATCTCTGAAATCAATAGTAAGGTATACTTTTAATTTTTGGTTTTATTATTTATATAATTATTTGAAAATAGAAAACTCTAAATTTTAAAATTGAGATTTGGAGTTTTGATTTGCAAATTGAAAGGTTTGTGGGTTGGGTCGGGGCTGTGATGGGTCGGTTGGGTCAGGTTGAGGCTAGGTTAAGTCGGGTCAGGTCGGGTTAGGTTGAGGCTGGGTTAGGTCGGATTGGGTCTAGGTTAGGGCTGGTTTGGGATGGGTGTGGGTCGGGTTGGGTCAGTTGGGCCAAAATGAAAAAAAGAAGAAGTTAAAGCTCGGCTCAAGCTCACCTCAACTCGGCAAAGCTCGCTTGCCTCAACTCGAACCCAACTCGCTCGGCTTGAACATTCGAGTTGAGCTAAGCTAGCATTTTGAGCTCGAAGGTCGAGCCAAGCCAAGCACAATCAAAGGTTGAGGCAAGCGAGCTGAGTCGAGCAGGGCAAAGCTTAACTTGACTCGACTCAATGTACAACTATAGCCTTCCCTAAAGAGGCTAAGAGAGCAAATGGGTGGTGGCTCAGGTGGGCCCCATCATGATGTTCATGTGAAATATCCCCAACCACTTGGTTAGTCACATATGTTAGGCCAAGAGCCCAAAAACCAGTTCCATCCTTGATTCAAGTGAACCACATGATTGAAAACAGTGTATAGGTTGCCCTCCAAACTATTTCCATTTGCATGCCCCACATGAATCATGGATGGATATGATTTTTAGATACAAGCTAAAAATTTTGTGGAATCCAATAATTGGAGTAGATTTCATATAATTATCACGGTGGGCCTTGTAAAATTCAAGTGTGGGCATCCATCTCCCAATTGTTTCCTTTGCTGTGTGGCCCACTAGAGTTACAAATCAGCCAGATTTTTTGCATTTGGACATCATATGGTAGGAGTGGATCTTACATAAACATCACGGCGGGCTTTGTCCAAATCAAGGGTGGAGCTCCACGCAAGATCGTTTTTTTTCTTAATATTCTCTATACAGTTAAGAGGGATGCACGGGAATTTATTTTTTGTTGAGAATTTTATACAGATTAATGTAATATCTGTATAATATGGAAACCAAAATCACTACGGTCAGAACTAAGGACAGGCTGAAGCACGTCTGAAACGCTGTCCTTAAAGCGTTATTTGCCCCTACTCAAGTGGATTGAGTATGCTGATAGGTTACAGGCAAATTGCTTCTAGGATACGACAAGCCTGGTGTGGGTCTGCGTTCAGCAAACACGAAGGCCCACCAAATGGAACTCTTTTACACACTATCTGGCAATATTACAATATAAAAAAAAATCCCAAAAGAAAGAGAAGAAAGAGAAAAAAGGAGTTTGACCACTGCACTGGTCAGTTCAATTCGTCAGCCACTGGTTCAGTTGAACAGTTCTAGACCACACCTCTGGTCTATTCTTCAAGCTAAGGTTCAAGCCTTGCTTTGTTGCTGGTTGTCTATGTTCGTATGGATTTGCTGGAGTGAGTTGAGATGGTTTGGAAACCCATCTAGACCCTCTTTTTATAGGCTATGATGGCTGGGGTTTATGGTCCAGGGAATTAAATTCCATGACCGTTTTCTAGCTGTTGGAGAAAACTAGCCGTTATATGGCTGTTGGAAACTAGCCGTTTTATGGCTGTTGTGAGAGAGCTGGCTAGCCATTTTATAGCTGTTGGGCTAGCCATTTTATGACTGTTAGCAACAGTTTCTGTAATTAACTCCATAGCTGTTACACATTTGTGCAACAGCTATATTTCCAGCCTCTATATAATCAGAGGGACTCTCATTCAGTCCTCTAGATTTTCGTCCAACCATCTGCCTTAGCCACTAGTCGCACCGCGACTCGCACCTGTCTCGCTCCGGTTCGCGAAGGGAGCGACCCTCTGCGACACGATGCGCACGTGCGAAGTGCAAAGTGCGCCACTAGCGCCTCTACAGCCACACTGCCTCACATGCCAGCCCACGCCCTCGCACCGAGCCCGAGCCCGAGACCGAGACCGAGACCGAGTCCAAGTCCAAGTCCAAGTCCGAGTCCGAGTCCGAGACCGAGACCGAGACCGAGCCCGTGCCCGTGCCCGTGCCCGTGCCCGAGCCCGAGCGCGAGCGCGACGCGCGCGCGGGTGTTCCAGTGCTTCGCACTGGAACACGCAGGTCCATAGTCCACGGACTACGCAGGTAAATATTATAATACTCCACTGTTTTCATTTAAACACGTTCTTCTTTTCTTTCTCTTCTCTTTCCCATGTGGGACTATTCCCAAAATCTTGAAAAACGTGTTTTTTCAAACATTTTTTCAAATACTTTATTATAATTAAAATATATATTAAAATCAATATATTTATAACAATCCCCCACTTGATTTTATAAAATATTTTCTCGGTTTAAACAATACTGCCAGAATAATCAGCTTATATGCATAAAGAAAGATATCTTTCGATTTTAATCTTCCCTTAGTGTAAGTATCTCAAAACTCTATCGAAATTACTGGTAGCCGCAGCTTTGAACCAGTTATTCCTAGATAACAGAGTTGGAGAAACCACACACATATTCGCTATGTGTTTATTAGAGTTCCCACAATCTTGCTCAGCACATTTAATGGCCATGTGCTTATCCTAATTCGTGAACGATCCCGAGAGAAAAACTCCTAACTCTCATGAGAGACGGCACCATCTCTACGTTCATATAGGTGAAATCCTTCCAGTGTCTCCGTTACTTTAAAACACTTGTCCTATAGACTGGATTTCATTAAGAGTTCTCAGACTCAACCCTCTTACGTAACGCTCAGCACTTATCTATTATGGATGAGGTTTTTATTTCAGTGCTGAAAAACTTTCCACATATCAGTGACTTGTTCTTACCCATTAAACCAAAATTAGAGATTTTCTGATTTTAGGTTGGGTTACCATCACTGGTGGAACTTTGGTTGAAGAGTTTCAACCCCATCCCTCTAGATGTAGCCTTTACTACCTCTCTCGGTAGAGGTTTAGTAAAAGGATCTGCTAGGTTGTTGCTTGATTTCACATAGGAAATAGCAATGATTCCATCTCGAATCAATTGTCTGACATAATCATGTCGAAGACTGATATGTCTAGATTTACCATTATAAGTGCCGCTATAGGCTCTAGCTAATGTGGCTTCACTATCACAATGTAGTGACACAGCCGATATAGGCTTTACACAGAAAGGGATTTCTAATAGAAGATCCCTTAGCCACTCAGCCTCTTTGCCTGTTGCAGCCAGGGCTATGAATTCAGACTCCATAGTCGAATGCGTTATGCAAGTCTGTTTCTTGGATCCCCAAGATACAGCTGCACCTCCTAGGGTGAATACCCACCCTGTAGTAGACTTGTTGTCCCCTGCACTCGATATCCAGCTCGCATCGGTATATCCTTCCAATACGGCAGGAAACTCTGAATAGAATAGTCCTAAATCTTTGGTTGCTTTTAAGTAACCAAGGACTCTACTATTGCATTCCAGTGTTCAGTACTGGGGTTACTAGTAAACCTACTAAGTTTACTTACAGCAAATGCGATATCTGGTCTAGTGCATTGCATAGCATACATTAGACTTCCTATAGCACTTGCATATTCTAATTGTGCAACTGTTCTTCCAGTATTTTCTTTTAGCTTGATACTTGGATCAAATGGGGTTTTTGCTTCCTTTATATTTAGATGGTTAAACTTGTTTAGTATCTTCTCAATATAATGAGATTGACACAAAGCATAACCCCCACAATGTTTTTTAACTTTGATACCTAGAATGGTATCAACTTGTCCAAGATCCTTCATTTTGAATACAGAAGATAGAAACCTTTTTGTTTCAGTCACACCTTCCATTTTGTTACTTATTATTAACATGTCATCTACATATAGACAAATAATAACGATATAATTACCATCTATTTTAGAGTATATGCATTTGTCAGCTACATTATGCATGAAACCATGAGATAGTATTTTAGAATCAAACTTCTCATGCCACTGTTTTGGTGCTTGTTTTAATCCATACAATGATTTGACTAATCTACATACTTTGTTTTCATTTCCTGGTAGAATGAACCCTTCAGGTTGTTCCATGTATACCTCCTCATTGAGGTCACCATTCAGGAAAGCGGTCTTTACATCCATTTGATGGATGTGAAGATGATGTATAGAAGCTAGCGCAAATAATATCCTAATGGATGTTATCCTAGCTACAGGTGAGTATGTGTCAAAATAATCTATCCCTTCTTTTTGTCTAAAACCCTTAGCTACTAGTCGAGCTTTAAAGGTTTGGATAGTCCCATCAGTGTGATATTTCTTCCTAATACCCACTTGCAACCTATGGGTCTAGAACCTGGAGGTAAGTTTACTAGTTCCCATGTTTGATTTGATAGTATGGATTCCATTTCATCGTTTATAGCTTCTTTCCAGAAAGCTGAGTCTCTAGAAGATATAGCCTCTTTATATGATTTAGGATCATCTTCTATATTCATCACTATAGGTATTTGTCTTATAACATTTTCTCTATCTGCTTCTACTAGATGAAAATGATACGTTGTGAGTCTATGTAGTCATCTCCTAGACTCTTCTCTATTCTTGTTCTTTGACTCCTACGAGGTTCAATAGGAGCTTCTACTATCTGTGGGGCTATGCTATCTTGTTCTCTATTAGGAGATTGGATGTCATTATCCTTAGACTCCAAGGATAGTGAGTTCTCAAAGAACTCAACGTCTCTTGATTCTATTATTGTATTAGACTCCATGTCTAGAAGTCTATAAGCTTTACTGTTTTGTGCATACCCTACGAAGGCACACTTAATAGCTCTTGGTCCTAACTTAGTTCTTTTTGGGTCAGGGGTTCTACAATATGCAAGACACCCCCACACTTTAAGATATCCTAGGTTAGGTTTTCTTCCTCTCCATGTTTCATATGGAGATATTCTATATTTTTTAGACGGAATTCTGTTTATAATATGGCATGCTGCAAGCAGTGCCTCACCCCATAGATTTAGTGGCAACTTTGCTCTTATCAGCATTGAGTTGACCATTTCTACTAATGTTCTATTCTTTCTTTCAGCTATTCCGTTTTGTTGAGGTGTGTATGGCGCTGTACATTGATGTATCAGTCCATGTTCTTCACAGAAGTTATCGAATTCATTGGAGAAGTATTCTCCTCCTCTATCGCTACGGAGAATTTTAATCTTCTTATTTAGTTGATTCTCTACTTCTGCTTTATATACTTTAAACATGTTTAATGCTTATCTTTGCTTTAATAGGTACACATACACTATCTAGAGCAATCATCTATAAAGGTTATGAAGTACCGTTTACCTCACGAGTAAGAATGCCGTTTAACTCACAGATATCACTGTGCACAAGATCCAATATTTGAGACGATCTTTCAACACTTGGAAAAGGTTTCTTCGTCATTTTGGATCGTATGCACACTTCACATTTTTCGGTTTCATTATCTGTGTATGAGATTAACCATTCTTAGCCATGAACTTCAAGGTACTATACCCTATATGGGCTAGTCTATCATGCCACAGTCCAGAGGATTCAACCATATACGCAGAAGTGCTACTTTCATTCAGAGAAAACTTAACCATTCCGTTACAAGCATATCCCTTCCCGACAAAATTCCCATTCTTGGACAGGATCAGTTTTCCTGACTCGTACACCACCCTTATGCCTGGTTTACCCAGAAGGTCCCCAGAAACTAAGTTTCGCCTCATGTCTGGAACGTGCAGTACATTGGTCAGAATCACTTTCTTCCCAGATGTGAATATCAGTTCGACAGTTCCTTTGCCGACGACCTTTGATCGGACTTCATTACCCATTTGGACTTCTTGACCATCGGTCAATTCCTCATAGGTTTTGAAGGCTGATTTGTCGTAGCACACATGTACTGTAGCGGCAGTATCATACCACCAACCTGGAACTTTGCCTTGGATGGTATTCACCTCAGTGATCATAGCCACTATATCGCCTTCTCTACTGCACTTGCCTCTTGTTTAGACTTGCGATATCGGCATACTCGAGCATAGTGCCCGGTTTTTCCACAGACATGGCATGGGCCTTTGAACTTTCCGTTCTTCTTTTGGGTGTTTTTCTTGAATTTCCCTTTATTGGGTTTCAGGGAATTGTCCTTCTCGGATGTTTGTTATTAGAGTTCTCTACTGCATGAACCTTGGACGAGGCATTCCCGTTATCATTCTTTCTGTCACGGTTACGGGATTCTTCTTCAATTCTGAGGTGTTTCTGGATTTGTTCCAGTGTGTAGTCCTCAGTTTTATGCAGCAACTTCTTTCTATAGTCTTTCCACATCGGTGGCAATTTGGCAATTATAGCCCCGACTTGGAATGATTCAGGAAGATCTATCTTTATCGCTTTGATTTTGTTTACTATTAGCTGCAATTCTTGGATTTGGGGTAGCAGCGGTTTGTTATCTACCATGTTGAAATCAAAATACCTGGCGATGAGAAACTTGTTGGTACCTTCTTCTTCAGCTTTGTATTTGAACTCCAGAGCAGTCCAGATCTCCTTTGCTGATGACGTCTGTTGGTACAGATCGTACAGTCGGTCGGAGAGAGCGTTCAGAATGTGTCCTCGACACAAGAGTTCGTCTTCGGCTCGTTTGGTGCGGGCGGCCACCTGTTCAGGTGTGTCGTCGTCGGTTGCTTCAGGTAGTGCTTGCAAATTTGGATCTAGTATGTAGTAGATCCTTAGCGCCGTTAGGAGAAATTTTAGCTTGTCTTGCCATCTCGTAAAATTGGTTCCATCGAACCGATCAAGACGTATCAAGTCCTGATTCATCAGCTTGATGGATGAAACACTGTCGGCTTCCATTACAGAAATAACGCTTTAAGATTGTTGAGAATTTTATACAGATTAATGTAATATCTGTATAATATGGAAACCAAAATCACTACGGTCAGAACTAAGGACAGCTGAAGCACGTCTGAAACGCTGTCCTTAAAGCGTTATTTGCCCCTACTCAAGTGGATTGAGTATGCTGATAGGTTACAGGCAAATTGCTTCTAGGATACGACAAGCCTGGTGTGGGTCTGCGTTCAGCAAACACGAAGGTCCACCAAATGGAACTCTTTTACACACTATCTGGCAATATTACAATATAAAAGAAAAATCCCAAAAGAAAGAGAAGAAAGAGAAAAAAGGAGTTTGACCACTGCACTGGTCAGTTCAATTCGTCAGCCACTGGTTCAGTTGAACAGTTCTAGACCACACCTCTGGTCTATTCTTCAAGCTAAGGTTCAAGCCTTGCTTTGTTGCTGGTTGTCTATGTTCGTATGGATTTGCTGGAGTGAGTTGAGATGGTTTGGAAACCCATCTAGACCCTCTTTTTATAGGCTATGATGGCTGGGGTTTATGGTCCAGGGAATTAAATTCCATGACCGTTTTCTAGCTGTTGGAGAAAACTAGCCGTTATATGGCTGTTGGAAACTAGCCGTTTTATGGCTGTTGTGAGAGAGCTGGCTAGCCATTTTATAGCTGTTGGGCTAGCCGTTTTATGACTGTTAGCAACAGTTTCTGTAATTAACTCCATAGCTGTTACACATTTGTGCAACAGCTATATTTCCAGCCTCTATATAATCAGAGGGACTCTCATTCAGTCCTCTAGATTTTCGTCCAACCATCTGCCTTAGCCACTAGTCGCACCGCGACTCGCACCTGTCTCGCTCCGGTTCGCGAAGGGAGCGACCCTCTGCGACACGATGCGCACGTGCGAAGTGCAAAGTGCGCCACTAGCGCCTCTACAGCCACACTGCCTCACATGCCCACGCCCTCGCACCGAGCCCGAGTCCAAGTCCGAGTCCGAGTCCGAGACCGAGACCGAGCCCGAGCCCGAGCCCGTGCCCGTGCCCGAGCGCGAGCGCGAGCGCGAGCGCGCGCGCGGGTGTTCCAGTGCTTCGCACTGGAACACGCAAGGTCCATAGTCCACGGACTACGCAGGTAAATATTATAATACTCCACTGTTTTCATTTAAACCCGATTTCTTTCTCTTCTCTTTCCCATGTGGGACTATTCCCAAAATCTTGAAAAACGTGTTTTTTCAAACATTTTTTCAAATACTTTATTATAATTAAAATATATATTAAAATCAATATATTTATAACATTTTTTACGGGCCCACCGTGATATTTATATAATACCTACTCCGACTATTAGATAGCTAATCCTAATTTATGTCGAAATCTAAAAAATAAGATGACCTGTGATTCAGGTGGGCCACACCCAAGAAAATAGTTGTGAGAGACACTTCTACCCTTAATTTTTACGGGACTCAATGTGATGATTATATGAAATCCACTCCAACCATTGGATGCCACACAGATGTTTAGGCATGGGGCTTAAAAGCCAAGCTCATCCGTGATTCAAGTGGACTATACTAAGAAAAACAATTTAAATCTTGATCATTGCCCCGTGTACACTATTTCTAATAACGTGGTCCACTTGAATCACGTATGGGGTTATCTTTGGGCCCTAGGCCTAACATGAGGTGATGCACTTAGTGGTAAAGATAGATTTTACCTAAACATCATGGTGGGGTCCACCCAAGTAGTTGGCCTATTTGCTCGTGTGCACACTCAATATTGCGTTAAAAAAATGTAATGAAAGCTAGTGGGATTATAATAATTCTGATTAATGAGGTAGTTTGAAAAGTTTTTTGGAAAAGTACCGAAATATAAATTTTATATTAATTAAGTAATTCTTTATAAAATTTTAATCTAAAAATTGTGTTTGAATGCTAGCAATTAGAATACATTAAGTAAACACCATATGATATGTGTGACATGGCATAATGATTGTAATAAGCTTATTAAGATCTACATTTTGGCCAAAAATAAAGGAATTCTAAACCTTGGGTGAGCCACAAAAGTAGGCCCACTTTTGAAAATCAAACCATTTATGGCATTTAGATATGATTCTCAACCAATTCACATGATTTTGCTGCATTCTACTTTATATATATTGGTTCCAATTACTACTCTTCACCATGAACCAAACAATCCTTTTAGCCTATATGCATTCATTTGCCATTGATTACAATTGTTTACCATCAACCAAATAACTCATAAGTGGTCTGTATTCACACGTGTTATCCATTGGTAGGTATATCTAGGCGAATCACAAAACAAACATGCATCCGTGTGTCATTAAGTGGGTCAGTGTGAACATGCCCTGATTAAAATTCATGTGGGTTTTCTCATTTGGTGAGCCATAGACCATGCATATTGTTATGGGAAAAATGGATCGACCAACAAGATAAGGTCAAGTCAGAACTCCATGCGCTTATCCAGGTCAGTCAGTAAACCGATACGACCAAAAGAGCCAACCTCTAACCCAAGACCAAGAAGAAATGAGATCGAGCTTGGCATATCGTCGTTGAGACATAAACTCATCGATCGCCAGAGGAGTCAGATCGACATGATTCCAGGTCGGCACAACCCACATTCTTTTGATTCCGACCTGATCCCGACCGCATCATTCCAAGATCCTAGCCGAAGATCTAGGAAGTCTACCGCAACACGGATCCGCCCGAGATCTCAGCTGAGAATCTAGGGAGACCTTCACGACTTATAGTAGGATCCGAATCCTATTACAAGGTACCCCTACTAAATAGGCAGCTCCCTCCTACGCCACCACCTCTCCTCATCTTTAAATAGGAGTGCATCCAAAGGTGAAAGGTACGCACAATCCTTAGCCGAAAACTCTTGATTCTATAAGACCCAGATTCCCTACCCGACTTACGCATTGGAGGGTCCCCTGTGTTAGCCAGAGTCTCATTTATTCGTCTCTTATATAGGTATGCGAAGGTCCATGGGATGTTAACCAGATTTCTGCATCAACACATATAAAAGAAAACTAACCAATTACCAATTTTCTATAATTGTAATAAGCATGTAGCCCACTAAATAAGTAGACCACCAAGATTTCTAACCAAAGCATTCTCACAATTGATCCCACCATGATGATTTCATAAAGAGAAGTTATATAATACTCACGCTGGGTATGATACTTTAAATGCGGGCACTGAAAATTACAAACACGATTTATATTTTCACTCAAGTTAAATTGACCAAAATTAGATTGGTCGAATGATCCTATACCTTGATTCATGAACAATTGTTTGGGTAAATAGGACCATTAATTGGATATTTTAAAATTTTAACTCTCCAATAAATGTCCATCAATCCAACACTTAGATTTTTTTAAAAAAAAGACTTGGATTGGGTACTGTCCTTGCTTGCACCAAGGATAAGACAGGATTTGATTGGACCATAACTCGTTGTAATTGCTTGAACCAAGGATAAGGCAGAATTTGATTGGACGGTGGGTCGTCTAACCCACATGCAAAGTATGTATTAAAGTTAATTGATTAGTATGTACTTGAGTGGGCTCATATCTAATAGATTGTCATAAAATCAAATCCTGTTGTACTGTGCCTGGACTGAGCTTGGTACGGGCTGGGCAACATCCAACCCTAGCTAGTCTACATAAAAAGGATAATTTTTAGTTGGGACACAAATGTTGCTGGGTAACCCCACCACTAGATACATGGTGTCACAACTTTATGGGGCCACTATGATATATGTGTTTTATCCATGCCGTCCATTCATTTTTCTCCCTCATTTTAGGGCACGAGCCCAAAATTATAAAGTATTAGGCTTAAGTAGACCACACCACAAGAAACATTAGGATTGAATGCCTATGGTCGATAACTTATGAAGGGCCATAGAAGTTTTTAATCAAGTTGATATTTATGTTTTCCCTTCATCAGGTTTGTTTAACCTTATGAGTAGTTTGGATGACAAATAAATATCATTGTGGTGTGGTCCACTTGAGCTTTGAACATGCTTCAATTTCGAATGCCCTAAAATGAGTTGGCAAAATGGATCGATAGGGTGGATAAAACATAGACATCATGGTGGTCCCCATAGAGTACTGATGCCATATAGCTATGTAGTGTTGGGTTCACTATGCAATCCATATCTAAATTAGGAGCCATAATTTCGATAGTTTAATTTAATTTAATTATATGCCACATATTGAATTTCTAAGTAATTTTTAAGTGCTTGTCCATATTTAACTCTCTGCCAAGTTATCAAAGTTGGTCTCTTTTATAAAATATTTACTAATTCAAATAATATAGAGGGTGGGAGGTTGATTAACATCTCTCTCTCTCTCTCTCTCTCTCTCTCTCTCTATCTCTCTCTCTCTATCTCTCTCCTCTCTCTCTCTCTCGCTCTCTCTCTCTCTCTCCTCTCTCTCTCTCTCTCTCTCCTCTCTCTCTCTCTCTCTCTCTATATATATATATATATATATATATTATATATATATATAAAATTTTCTTTTCTTATATCATGTATAACTAAGAATATTAAATACTTATTAGATTATGCGATAGCCGATAAACACGTTACATATGTGGATCTACAAGTACTCCCCTGTTGATGGACGTCTCAGATGTCACATCCCTATGCCAGGTGGTCATATGAGGTGATTTGTTGATCGATAAACCTCTATCAATCGAACATTGGAGATGAATAGAATATGATACATTCGTATTAAAACTGAATTTAAACATGAACATTTTATGTGTGAGTTTTAGAGCTACCTTTGTGGCACATGTGAGAAGGTGGCACTCGTGTGCAAGGTCCCAACCACTTATTAGATGACTTGAGAACCATTCCCATGGCTAAAAAATCTCACCTCCCTTACATTGGTTTTGGCTATATATACATGCACTCGAACACATACAATTGGTAAATTTTCTAGTTGTCCATTTTTTATAGTGGGCTCCACTAGTTTTTTAGCTGCCCCATGTTTATGGTGGACCCCACATAGTGAACAACCCGATCTCGCACATGGGTCATGACTCATCACTTCAGTCTCTTTTCAAGAAAAATGAGAATGTAGGCCCCTCATCACATGTGTACGGTTAGAATTGGTCACGCACCAAATCACTTAAAAACAACAAGCTTCCATATGATGTAATCACAACTCAGGGAGCTCATACTGCATGAAGAACCTAAAAATATAATAATTATAAAATTAGATCGCTTATATATGAAGCTAACTTAATCAGAAGAGTGATGTTAAAAGGTGCATTTTTAGTGCCAATGACTTTGAAGGCATGTTTTGATATTACTAATTTCATGAAAATCAATAGAAATGGAAAAGGCTTTTAATTAGTTTCATTGCTTGAAATGGTTGGTAAATAAAAGTGAAAATTCCATAGAATAGTCACTTTTTCATAGTTTGGATTCTTAAAGTGTGGTAAATAATGATGGCTAACTTGGTATTTATTGCCAGTAAAAATATTAAGAGGAGTGTTATGCAAACTTCATAGGCCCCATCATGTTGTACGGGCTTCAACCAGGTTGTTCACTTGTTTTGTCAGATCATAATAGGCCATAAGCAAAATAGAAAAAAAAAAAAAAAAAAGCATATCCAAAACTTTTGTAACCCCTCCATAAGTTTTCAATGATAAGTGTTCAATCCTTATTATTTTCTATAGTGTGGTTAACTTAAGATTTGGATTTGCCTCAACTTTAGGCTATTGCCCTAAAATGATATGAAAAAAAAATGAATGGACGATGTGCATATGACATATATGTCATGGTGGGCCCACCCACTACAAGGTTGATTTTGCCTAATTCTTGAAGTGAAATTTTGACCCTAAACCAAACATGGAGCATTAGTCATAATTGCTTGCTTATGAATTTATAGCTAACCAAAAAACTCCAAAAATAAAATTCATATTTTAATAGTCTGTGAAAATAATTATTACCTTTTTATTTTTCTTTTTCCCTCTCAAAATATATATATGCAAATGGGGCATAAACAAATTAGATATTTGATAATATCCAAATTTGTCTCACTTAGAATTTGACGCAGGGGAGGACGTGAGGTCGAGCACCGTCTTCCTCAAGAGGATAACTATTCCGAATCCATGGAACTTCTCTGGACTCCTCACAGAGACTTCTCGAATCCACGAGAAAAGAGAGCAGAAAATATAAATAAATTCTAAATAAATTCAAAGTAGATTAATGAATAATTGATAATTCTCTAATGCGTCTCCTTACACCATTAATAAAGAAAAATAAACTAAAATTCGCAATTACTAAAAATAGCAAAATTC
Source organism: Magnolia officinalis (assembly GCA_021015155.1). Lineage (NCBI taxonomy): Eukaryota > Viridiplantae > Streptophyta > Magnoliopsida > Magnoliales > Magnoliaceae > Magnolia > Magnolia officinalis. The sequence continues at coordinate 82,725,476 of JAJHSJ010000003.1, read as the reverse complement.
TAACTCTAATAAAAATCCTAATTCTAATAAAACTCTTCTAAGGTCTAATTTCTAAAAATAAAAATTGCAAATAAACTTTCTCTAGAAAAGTCCTAGTATAACTAAAAGTTATTTCCAAAAGGAAAGAAAATCTAAAACTCTAAAAATATTTTAAAAATTCGGAATTACTAAAAATAGTAAAATTTTCCTAAAAATTTGTTTTTGAGCTGAAAGCGCGCGTTTTCTGACGAAACGGACAGACGCGACCCACTTTGTGGGTCGGTTCACCTCGGATGGCCCGTTTCAGTAAAGATTGATAGGTTGTGCTCCCCGTAACGATACCCGGATCAAAAGTTATGGTCAATTTACGGTCCATCTTCTTTTGGCCCAACCATGCTAGGAACGTATCTATGACACGTTCTACATCAGAATTTGAGTAATAAAATATTAGGTAAAATTTTTTAATTATATAAAAATATTCTAGATCTAAATCTTATTTTCTCGGGTGAACTTTTAAGTGTTGAAGACTTGTGTAAGATTGTTGTAAGTCAGATACACCTTAATAAAACTTCAAGATTCCATGAAAAAAAAAATACGAAAAGAAAAACATTAATGCCTCTAATATAAAGACAACTATCACTTTGATGCCATCTTACAAATAATAGATTCTTAATGATATTATGAAAAAAAAAATCTCAACTTACCTTTGAGTTAACTTGTACTTTTTGCTTGGGTTCCTATCCATGGCTCAATGGTAGACACGGAGTATGTTTCAATATTGGGGTCTTAGGTTTGAGTGCCCATGTGGAGTGTGTATTTTAAAATAAAAAACTTGTACTTTTTGTAAGAAAACCCTGTGAAAATAACTAACAAGAGTAATAATTACAAATAAATATCATTCTCAATATTTAATATTTTTCTTCTTTTCTAAGCTCCAGGGTCATGTCTTATGTAGCTAACACTTGTGACTTGGGATGCATTTTTAATTTCTAATATAGTTTTCAAATAATTTTTATTTACAAGAACACATGATCTAAATGAATGTGGAATTAGGAAGGGTCCATTTAGGCCCCTTGAACCAACCATGTCTAATCAGGCAATTCCAAATTCATTAGGAATAGTATATCCATAAATAAGAATTAAACAATACTTCAAAAACTTAATAATAATAATAATAATATCATTACAAATGAAAATACACAAAATTGGTAGACATATTCAATGAATATGGATAATAATATCCTCTCTAACAAGGCACTTGCAAATCACTAGTAAATTTATTAGATTCATCTAGTAGATGAAATTTGGGAGCTACTCAATCCATAGTTGAAAAGATGCTATAGCTATAAACAGAAAATGCTATATATGTTTAACGTGGTTTTTATCTTCAAAGAAATATACAAGTCAAAATATTGAAGAAGGAGAAATTCATATTTGATATTGTTTAGACTTGAACAGATGAGTGAAAATAATAACATATGACATAATTAAGGCTTGTACATCTTGACTTTACATGATAAATATCCGAACAGAGCCCTTTTGTAAATATTCTCACTAGTTGTTACTCCATTTAGTCACAACTTTAGTTTGAGAGTTGTTGGTAGCAACTTGACATTTAATCAAACTTTAACGAACTCATTCTAAGTGGCACTTAGATTCATAGAAGTTGTACTATTGAGTAATGTCACCATTGAGATTAATGTAATTCCAATAGCTATAATCGTATCAACTAACATTTAGGAATTTTCAGTGTACACATTCCTTCCCAAAATTTTTCTTAAAAACTCATTTGTACGAATTTGATCATGATGAAAATTTAACCAAAGCTTACTCGATCCAATTGAACCGTACATTCTCAATCTCCCCACCTAAGTCGCAGTATCAATCTTCCATCAAAATCTTCATCACATTCACTAGCTAGATGGTCCACTGACATCAGTCAAAGATGATCGACATGATCTTTACATGATCCCCAATGAATCTATCGGATCACTTTACATGTCGGGCCATATTTGGACCTGTTTTGGAAATCCGCAAATATTTCAGAAAGATTCCTCTAAAGTATGTAAACTAAATAGACTTTATACATTCATCTATATCCAGTACCTTAACATTCTCCACCCTGTACATCACAATCCGATAATCAATTCAGAAAACTAACTATACATCTAATTCCTCATGCTTTGAAGAATCCCATGGATCACTTGTCTCACATGTTTAAAATCATCGACCATTCATTTTGGAATCAATCACTTTTAGCGATCCAATAAAAAAATAACAAATTGGAACCATACTATTGACAATTTAAACCGTTCATTATATGGACCACCTAAGATCATACCACGTGATCAACATACAATCATAAATCCCAACTGTTCACACCTGTAACCAAACCAAACAAGCAACCAGGAGTGAGTTAAATACAATGCCTCGAGTCGATGAGTCATTGTTCAGACCTAACCTGAACTCTTCTCCTTCCAACTTCGATCTTTCACAATACCAAACCACTCCATCAGATCGTTGGTCTCTACTGTCCATTTCAATGCTCCGCACATGCATAAAGAAAGTTATGAAGTCAGTGTGTGAGACCTGACTTAGCTCCTCTATTTTTACAAAACCGAGAACCCCCGCTGACTTCCTCTCCTTCTTGTTCGATTCTTACCAGGAAACTTAACTCATGCCATTGATCCAGACAATCCAGACTCTACCCATTAGTTATCATCAATGATACCCAAAACCTCAACATTGCACATTGCCAAGAACCAAGACCAACGTCTCACTTTCCCGAATTCTGCCTTCCTTGGTGGTTTTATGGCAGTGAAAGAC
>JAJHSJ010000003.1:82598892-82722571 GCA_021015155.1 Magnolia officinalis | reverse complement strand
GTGAGTTAAACGGCATTCTTACTCGTGGAGGTAAACGGTACTTCTTCATACCTTTATAGATGATTGCTCTAGATATGTGTATGTGTACCTATTAAAAAGCAAGATGAAGCATTAACATGTTTAAAGTATATAAAGCAGAAGTAAGCAATCAACTAAATAAGAAGATTAAAATTCTCCGTAGCGATAGAGGAGGAGAATACTTCTCCAATGAATTCGATAACTTCTGTGAAGAACAGGAATACATCAATGTACAGCGCCATAACACATACTCAACAAAACGGAATAGCTGAAAGAAAGAAGAGAAACATTAGTAGAAATGGTCAACTCAATGCTGATAAGAGCAAAGTTGCCACTAAATCTATGGGGTGAGGCACTGCTTGCAGCATGCCATATTATAAACAGAATTCCGTCTAAAAAATATAGAATATCTCCATATGAAAACATGGAGAGGAAGAAAACCTAACCTAGGATATCTTAAAGTGTGGGGGTGTCTTGCATATTGTAGAACCCCTGACCCAAAAAGAACTAAGTTAGGACCAAGAGCTATTAAGTGTGCCTTCGTAGGGTCTGCACAAAACAGTAAAGCTTATAGACTTCTAGACATGGAGTCTAATACAATAATAGAATCAAGAGACGTTGAGTTCTTTGAGAACTCACTATCCTTGGAGTCTAAGGATAATGACATCCAATCTCCTAATAGAGAACAAGATAGCATAGCCCCACAGATAGTAGAAGCTCCTATTGAACCTCGTAGGAGTCAAAGAACAAGAATAGAGAAGAGTCTAGGAGATGACTACATAGACTCACAACGTATCATTTTTCATCTAGTAGAAGCAGATAGAGAAAATGTTATAAGACAATACCTATAGTGATGAATATAGAAGATGATCCTAAATCATATAAAGAGGCTATATCTTCTAGAGACTCAGCTTTCTGGAAAGAAGCTATAAACGATGAAATGGAATCCATACTATCAAATCAAACATGGGAACTAGTAAACTTACCTCCAGGTTCTAGACCCATAGGTTGCAAGTGGGTATTTAGGAAGAAATATCACACTGATGGGACTATCCAAACCTTTAAAGCTCGACTAGTAGCTAAGGGTTTAGACAAAAAGAAGGGATAGATTATTTTGACACATACTCTCACCTGTAGCTAGGATAACATCCATTAGGATATTATTTGCGCTAGCTTCTATACATCATCTTCACATCCATCAAATGGATGTAAAGACCGCTTTCCTGAATGGTGACCTCAATGAGGAGGTATACATGGAACAACCTGAAGGGGTCATTCTACCAGGAAATGAAAACAAAGTATGTAGATTAGTCAAATCATTGTATGGATTAAAACAAGCAAGCACCAAAACAGTGGCATGAGAAGTTTGATTCTAAAATACTATCTCATGGTTTCATGCATAATGTAGCTGACAAATGCAATACTCTAAAATAGATGGTAATTATATCGTTATTATTTGTCTATATGTAGATGACATGTTAATAATAAGTACAAAATGGAAGGTGTGACTGAAACAAAAAGGTTTCTATCTTCTGTATTCAAAATGAAGGATCTTGGACAAGTTGATACCATTCTAGGTATCAAAGTTAAAAAACATTGTGGGGTTATGCTTTGTGTCAATCTCATTATATTGAGAAGATACTAAACAAGTTTAACCATCTAAATATAAGGAAGCAAAAACCCCATTTGATCCAAGTATCAAGCTAAAAGAAAATACTGGAAGAACAGTTGCACAATTAGAATATGCAAGTGCTATAGGAAGTCTAATGTATGCTATGCAATGCACTAGACCAGATATCGCATTTGCTGTAAGTAAACTTAGTAGGTTTACTAGTAACCCCAGTACTGAACACTGGAATGCAATTAGTAGAGTCCTTGGTTACTTAAAAGCAACCAAAGATTTAGGACTATTCTATTCAGAGTTTCCTGCCGTATTGGAAGGATATACCGATGCGAGCTGGATATCGAGTGCAGGGGACAACAAGTCTACTACAGGGTGGGTATTCACCCTAGGAGGTGCAGCTGTATCTTGGGGATCCAAGAAACAGACTTGCATAACGCATTCGACTATGGAGTCTGATTCATAGCCCTGGCTCAACAGGCAAAGAGGCTGAGTGGCTAAGGGATCTTCTATTAGAAATCCCTTTCTGTGTAAAGCCTATATCGGCTGTGTCACTACATTGTGATAGTGAAGCCACATTAGCTAGAGCCTTATAGCGGCACTTATAATGGTAAATCTAGACATATCAGTCTTCGACATGATTATGTCAGACAATTGATTCGAGATGGAATCATTGCTATTTCCTATGTGAAATCAAGCAACAACCTAGCAGATCCTTTTACTAAACCTCTACCGAGAGAGGTAGTAAAGGCTACATCTAGAGGGATGGGGTTGAAACTCTTCAACCAAAGTTCCACCAGTGATGGTAACCCAACCTAAAATCAGAAAATCTCTAATTTTGGGTTTAATGGGTAAGAACAAGTCACTGATATGTGGAAAGTTTTTCAGCACTGAATAATAAAACCTCATCCATAATAGATAAGTGCTGAGCGTTACGTAAGAGGGTTGAGTCTGAGAACTCTTAATGAAATCCAGTCTATAGGACAAGTGTTTTTTAAAGTAACGGAGACACTGGAAGGATTTCACCTATATGAACGTAGAGATGGTGCCGTCTCTCATGAGAGTTAGGAGTTTTTCTCTCGGGATCGTTCACGAATTAGGATAAGCACATGGCCATTAAATGTGCTGAGCAAGATTGTGGGAACTCTAATAAACACATAGCGAATATGTGTGTGGTTTCTCCAACTCTGTTATCTAGGAATAACTGGTTCAAAGCTGCGGCTACCAGTAATTTCGATAGAGTTTTGAGAGACTTACACTAAGGGAAGATTAAAATCGAAAGATATCTTCTTTATGCATATAAGCTGATTTTCTGGCAGTATTGTTTAAACCGAGAAAAATTTTATAAAATCAAGTGGGGGATTGTTATAAATATATTGATTTTAATATATATTTTAATTATAATAAGTATTTGAAAAAATGTTTGAAAAAAACACGTTTTTCAAGATTTTGGGAATAGTCCCACATGGGAAAGAGAAGAGAAAGAAATCGGGTTTAAATGAAAACAGTGGAGTATTATAATATTTACCTGCGTAGTCCGTGGACTATGGACCTTGCGTGTTCCAGTGCGAAGCACTGGAACACCCGCCGCGCGAGGCGCGCTCGCGCTCGCGCGCGCTCGGGCTCGGGCACGGGCACGGGCACGGGCACGGGCTCGGTCTCGGTCTCGGTCTCGGACTCGGACTCGGACTTGGACTTGGACTTGGACTCGGTCTCGGTCTCGGTCTCGGGCTCGGGCTCGGTGCGAGGGCGTGGGCATGTGAGGCAGTGTGGCTGTAGAGGCGCTAGTGGCGCACTTTGCACTTCGCACGTGCGCATCGTGTCGCAGAGGGTCGCTCCCTTCGCGAACCGGAGCGAGACAGGTGCGAGTCGCGGTGCGACTAGTGGCTAAGGCAGATGGTTGGACGAAAATCTAGAGGACTGAATGAGAGTCCCTCTGATTATATAGAGGCTGGAAATATAGCTGTTGCACAAATGTGTAACAGCTATGGAGTTAATTACAGAAACTGTTGCTAACAGTCATAAAATGGCTAGCCCAACAGCTATAAATGGCTAGCCAGCTCTCTCACAACAGCCATAAAACGGCTAGTTTCCAACAGCCATATAACGGCTAGTTTTCTCCAACAGCTAGAAAACGGTCATGGAATTTAATTCCCTGGACCATAAACCCCAGCCATCATAGCCTATAAAAAGAGGGTCTAGATGGGTTTCCAAACCATCTCAACTCACTCCAGCAAATCCATACGAACATAGACAACCAGCAACAAAGCAAGGCTTGAACCTTAGCTTGAAGAATAGACCAGAGGTGTGGTCTAGAACTGTTCAACTGAACCAGTGGCTGACGAATTGAACTGACCAGTGCAGTGGTCAAACTCCTTTTTTCTCTTTCTTCTCTTTCTTTTGGGATTTTTCTTTTATATTGTAATATTGCCAGATAGTGTGTAAAAGAGTTCCATTTGGTGGACCTTCGTGTTTGCTGAACGCAGACCCACACCAGGCTTGTCGTATCCTAGAAGCAATTTGCCTGTAACCTATCAGCATACTCAATCCACTTGAGTAGGGGCAAATAACGCTTTAAGGACAGCGTTTCAGACGTGCTTCAGCCTGTCCTTAGTTCTGACCGTAGTGATTTTGGTTTCCATATTATACAGATATTACATTAATCTGTATAAAATTCTCAACAAAAAATAAATTCCCGTGCATCCCTCTTAACTGTTAGAGAATATTAAGAAAAAAACGATCTTGCGTGGAGCTCCACCCTTGATTTGGACAAAGCCCGCCGTGATGTTTATGTAAGATCCACTCCGACCATTAAATATTTAGTACCATATGAGGTCCAATTGCAAAAAATCTGGCTGATTCGTAACTCTAGTGGGCCACACACCAAAGGAAACAATTGGGAGACGGATGCCCACACTTGAATTTTACAAGGCCCACCATGATAATTATATGAAATCTACTCCAATTATTGGATTCCACACAAATTTTTAGCTTGTATCTAAAAATCATATCCATCCATGATTCATGTGGGGCATGCAAATGGAAATAGTTTGGAGGGCCAACATTGCACCCTATACACTGTTTTCAATCATGTGGTCCACTTGAATCAAGGATGGAGCTGGTTTTTAGGCTCTTGGCCTAACATATGTGACTAACCAAGTGGTTGGGGATATTTCACATGAACATCATGATGGGGCCCACCTGAGCCACCACCCATTTGGTCTCTTAGCCTCTTCAGGGAAGGCTATAGTTGTACATCGAGTCGTGTCAAGTCAAGCTTTGCCCTACTCGACTCAGCTCATTCTCATGACTACCTTGATTGTGCTTGGCTTGGCTCGACCTTCGAGCTCAAAATGCTAGCTTAGCTCAACTTGAATGTTCAAGCCAAGCGAGTTGGGTTCGAGTTGAGGCAAGCGAGCTTTGTCGAGGTGAGCTTGAGCCGAGCTTTAACTTCTTCTTTTTCATTTTGGCCCAACTGACCCAACCCGACCCACACCATCCCAAACCAGCCCTAACCTAGACCCAATCCGACCTAACCCAGCCTCAACCTAACCCGACCTGACCCGACTTAACCTAGCCTCAACCTGACCCAACCGACCCATCACACAGCCCCGACCCACCCACAACCTTTCAATTTGCAAATCAAAACTCCAAATCTCAATTTAAAATTTAGAGTTTTCTATTTTCAAATAATTATATAAATAATAAAACCAAAAATTAAAAGTATACCTTACTATTGATTTCAGAGATATAAAGAGTACGAACTTCGAATTGGCGAGTTTCGAGTTGGGCAGGTCGAACTGAGCAACTTGGTCAGAGAGAGAGAGAGAGAGAGAGAGAGAGAGAGAGGAGAGAGCAGCTCGGGCAGACACAATGGATAGGGTTTGTGATGTAGAACATGTCACCGATACATTCCTAGCATGGTTGGCCCAAAGAAGGTGGGTCGTAAATTGACCGTAACTTTTGATCCAGGTATCGTTACACAGGTGCAAAACCTATTAATCTTTACTAAAATGGGTCATCCGAGGTGAACCGACTAATAGAGTGGATCACATTTGTCCGTTTCGTCAAAAAATGCGCGCTTTCAGTTCCAAAACGAATTTTTAACGAAAAAAATCTATTTTCGTTATTTAGATTTTTAATAATATTTTTTTTAGAGTTTTAGATTTTCTTATTTTTTAGAAATAACTTGTAATTATGATAGGACTCTTCTAGCAAATTTTTTTAAAATTTTTATTTTTAGAAATTAGGTTTTAGAACAGTTTTATTAGAATTAGGATTTTTATTAGAGTTAGGATTTTGTTATTTTTGGTAATTACAAATTTTATTTTTTTTCTTTATTAATGGTATAACAAGGACACATTAGTAAATTTTACGAATTTTATTAGAAATATTTTCTATCTCTCTCATGGATTCGAGACATTTATGTGAGGAGTCCAGAGAAGTTTCTTGAATTCAAAAGATTATCCCTTTGAGGAAGACGATGCTCGACCTCTACACATCCTCCCCTACGACAATATATATATATATTATATAATATATATATATATATATATATATATATATATATATATATATATAATATATATATATATATATATTCGTGCTGACTCAAGCTTCTCATGATCTAATTTCTCAACTCGACGTTGGCTTGCTTCGATTCACTGTTCAAGCCGAGTCAAACTAAGCTAGATTAAGCCTAGGTGAGCAATCTTTTCGAGCTATCTCAGCTTATGTACAACTCTAAAGATGGTAATGGAATGATATCTCTCTACCCATTAATTAACTATCAACAACGTGGCTTTTTTTTTAAAAAAAAAAATTATCAAAATATAAATTTCATGTCAATTGTTATGGAAAAAGTAATCTGACTACCTCCAGGATCGGCTTGGGTCGATGAGTGCATATCCCTACAGTTCGTTTGGAAGAACTGAGCTTCATAACAGCCAGAATGATTCAAGAGTGGTCATCTCAGTAAGTTGACAATTATACCCCTTCTGCTCGGAAAAGGGTAAGAGCCCGGACGAATGAGGATTCAGTAACTGCCGACTAATGTAAGACTTCTGAGCCCATCTCGACAGTCATTCGACCAACCGAACAAGCTAGCTCGGTTTCGACACGGATGGCTAGAGGATCAGTCCGGCTCAACACTAGGGCTCTCAGAGGCCGAGCCGGGGATGGTAGCGATACCGTGCCGACCCTTTCCTTGGCTTGGCAAATGATCGTCTTCATGTGGGTGCAAATCCAGGGTAACCATTGGAGTCCATCACTTACGCATAACCATCCAACACACAACAATTACAAGATAACTGTCAACGTCCATCACTCGCGCACATTTCGCCTAGACACTAAAATCGTGCTTGAGATGACGGGCCACCTCGTCTCACAAACACTATAAGTAAGGGGAGCCATCTACATGGGGAGGTACGCAAAATCTCCTGCCCAAAACCCCTTGTACACGACTAGACCTAGATTCCTAGCCTAATTTTAGCATATGAGGGTCCCTTACTTTAGTCAGGGTCTCATTTATTTCTTTCCTTTACAGTTGCTCGCAGGGCAGCCTAAATTTGTGCATCAACTTCAATTATGTAGCTTTTTGTAAAAAAAAAAATCTTTTGAATTGAGTATATTCTAATTAAGGGCATGCATCCAAGCATATCTGAGGATTCTAATCCACATAGATTTCATTTTTCATGTGATTTGGATTCCAGAGTATTTCCATTACAAGTATACAATCGCAGCAGGGGTCATCAGGAACAAAGAACATGTCATGTCATATCATAGCTTGAGACTGTTGAGGGCCCACTCATATAATCTAGAACATTGATCACATTTTGTTGTAATCGTTTTTTTACACGTGTAGTCCACCTGATGAATGTACACGCTTGATTTTGGCCCAAGGCACGCCAATGGTTCGCGCGCCTGATGAATGGTCGGATCTCACACACGCTTGCCTCGTTGGCACATGTAGCCATTGCATCTTTCCTTGCAAGCCTCCCTTCGTTTCCATATTTATATTTAAGTGTGGATAAGCACCGCATCTACGGCTGTAGACGGGCCGGGCCTGGTTACGTCGTGGCCCGAATTTTGAACTGTTTCAGGACGGGCCATCGGATATTTGAACTGGTTACATCATTTTAATGTATTAAATAAAATATGAGGCACTTACAAGGCTTAAGTGGACCACAAAGTGGGGAATGAACTTCCACCATTAAAAACTTCTTGAGAGCTGGAGAAGTTTCGTATCAAGCTGATATTTGTGTTTTCACTTCATCCACGTGTACATGACCTTATGAATAGGTTGGATGGTAAAAAAAATATATCGTTGGCCCTTAGAAAGGTTTCAACGGTGAATGTCATTATCAGTGCATCTTCTTTCGGTGTGGTCCACTGGATCTATGGACCTGCTCATTTTTTGTATGATATCTTAAAATGATCTTATAAAATCGTTTAACCGTGTGGATAAAACAATGACATCACATTAGGCCCCACATAGCCCTGCCCGGACGGATTACAATCCGGGCGGGGTTAGGACGCAATCCGCGTCCGCCGCAGCTAAGCATAATGATCTAATGCGTTAGTGTATAGAAAGCTTCTCATGCACCTACTCGTATTTGGACTCCTTGGAACCAGCATCACCTTATCTGGACTGTCCATGGTTCAGGACATACTTCCTTCACTACTGTATAAAACTCACTGCAATCGACGTCTTAAACGTCTGTGAAGTCACCAGTACTCTATTAACGATCTTGCCCATCTATTTTTCCTGCCACCGAATTTACTCTTTCAATCATCCCATCAGTATAAGCCAATAAAGAGTGTACTATACCTAATGGACGGTCCAGATATTAACTTTAAATGCTAGGAAATCCAAATGCAACTAGGCGCCTGGAAAGGTTTTCATACACTGAGGCCACTGGATCATTCTCAAGCTTTGTTAAGAAGCGGATTGCGTCCGACCCCGTTGGACGTTTAAGCGTCCGACCAAATCTGTGTGGAGGCCCACCGTGATGTATCTGTTTATCCATGCCGTCCATCCATTTTCTCGGATTATTTTAAAGTATAGACCGAAAAAGGAGGCAGATCCACGCTCTAGTGGACCAAAGGCAGGAGGCCATATGGAAAAATCCCAGTCGAAAGGCAGGAGGCCACATGGAAAAATCCCAGTTTCCTATTAGGGTTGGATCTGTTTCATTTTTGGGCCCTGCCTTAACATGATTTAACCCTCATTTAACCCAAGCTTACTATTTGATGTGGTCCACTAAAGCGTTGGATCTGAATCATTTTTGGGCCCATACCTTAAGAGAAAAGGGATGAACGGCGTGGATAAACAGATACATCACGGTGGGTCACCACGTAGATCTGATCGAACGCTCAAAGTTCCGACCGGGGGTCGGAAGCAATCCGCTTCCAAGAAGACGGAACTAACAAATCAACGGCCATTAATTCTCCACAAAAGCACCAGACATGGAGGAGACACTCTCATGAGGCTCGCCCCTTCCATCCCTCCGAGTGATTATCTGTACCGTTCATCTAGAAGTGCTCACCGTCGACTCCGAATTTCTCTAAAAATTTTCCTCACAAGACATCATATATCCAAAAAAATGAATTAGAAGCAACGGTGTAAAAATGCACCCTATAAATCACTATACCATGTCTTGAGAGGCTGTCTGACCATTGAAATTTTAAGAATTAGCCATATTTACTGTGAGATATTATATATGAACGGTCTCGATCATCATGCGGTTGAGCAGAAGTGGCAAGCAGTTAGGGCGAGCCTCTACGACTCTTGCTCGCATAGCTCGACTTGGATATGCTCGCTGGGATCGAATCTTTCTTTCTTTTTCTTAGGTTCCCGCCAAAATCTACAATCTCATTCGTCCACGTGTCTACACGTTACGTCACGAAACTGTGGAAACGGACGCGAATTGCGTCCTACGCCCGCCCGCCTCTAGCCACGAAACGGTAAATTCTGTGGGCGGGTCCACTTAATGTATCTGTTTATCCACGCCGTCCATCCCTTCTCTCATCTCATTTTAAGAAACATTTAGAAAAATGAGTCAGATCCATAGCTCAAGTAACCACACCAACAAAATTACTCTTAGATTTAATGCAACCCAAGCTTATTACTTGTGTAGTCCATTGAGCGTTGGGTCTACCTCATTTTCGTTTAAATACATTAAAATGATCTGAGAGAAGGGATGTACGGCGTGGATAAACAGATACATCAAGGTGGGCCCGTCCACAGAACTGACCGTTCGTGGCTAGAGACAAGCGGGCGCAGGACGCAATCCGCGTACCTTACGGAGGTGAACTGTACAACACCTGTCGTCCTCACAGCACCCGAGCTCCGTGGGACCCGCTTGTGTAAAATCTACTCCGTACGTCGTCTCTGGATTTTACGCTCCAGAACAAAATATATGTGTTATCTGTAAGTCCGGTGGGCCATACCAAATAACCGATGCGTAGGGGACACCAAAATTGGGTTCTTTTGGGGGCCCAAAATGGTATTTATATTTCATCCAATCCGTTAATCAGGTGCATCGTATAAGGATAAATGGATGAACCGAAAATCTCCTTTTTCAAAGCCACAGACAGTGCACAACAAAGGAACATAGAGATTTTGTTTCAGTTTATACTATTTCCCACTTTAGATTTTGCTGATTCATCGTTTGTACAGTGAATATAATGGTATCAACTGATGGACGGATTGGATTTCTTACGAACTACTCTGTGGGCCCCACAGATCTTTGATCAATACGAGCTTCCTGCCTGTAGAGGATTTCAGTCCGAATCGGATCGCGGCGTGTGCCCTAGAGCCCTAACAACCTGCTCTCACAGAATCTAGAAACCCTAAAGTTCGAAAGACAGGTAGTCCTCGGAATACCAAACTTACGTAGTCGTCCTTCCAAGTGGGCCATGTTGATCAGCATAAGACCCAATGATAGAGGTAGGGAAAAACCAGAAAGGCCATGGAAGGACCTCCATTCCCATTATTATAATCCTAATCTTTCAAAAAATGGATTTAAATCTAAACCGTCGAGGATTCTCGTTCTTATTTATCCATAGGTCGGACTGATACAATTACCCATCTCTATTCAAAAATTTTATATTGGCTATTAATGATAGGTCTTACCCCTTGAACGTTCCGGATCATCCATTTCCATGTCCTGACTAGCGTACAACGAGTTCACTTCATTGATCTGAGGAGTACAGAATTCGGTGCGTCGCACCTTAAAAAAAAGAAAAACCCGCCAGGTCCTTGGCGGGAGATGTAATCTCCAACCCCCTCAAATTGCTAGACCACCCCACTAAACTAATATGGTCATAATAACTTTTCTTATGTATGCTTTTGTTAATAACGAATTAATATAATCTATCTTTGTGGGGTATTCTATCAATTTTAAAGGGTGGACAGAATAGCTACTGGATGTTATTTACGGCCATACAAAGATAGTAGTTTACCACCATTTTTAAAACTACGTTATCTCATACGTCGCGGTTGTGGTGTCCATATACAGAAATCTGTACCGTCCAAACTCGGCCATGGAGCACATCTTTATGTTCTCATGTATAAATGACGTTATCCATCTATTTACACGTTGATTTTGGAACTCTGCCCTTTTTTTCCTGTTTACATGTCTATTTGATAATATAAACAAATGAGCACCGTTTTTTTCTTATAAGATTTTTATAGTTTCTACAAATTGAACGGGTCGGATTGAGTAAATATATCTGACGTGTACGATGATTGGGACACCACGACTTAAACCGATGATGAACTATCAGAGTAGTGTTGGGACGCGAAGTTCATGGCCCTTTCCTCGAATTCCTGAGCACCGTACGCTTGACCCACGTGTAAATGCGCAGCCAATCATCACACTTCCCAAACTCGCAACCGTTTCCCTCCAAAAATCAACCTGTGACGATTTTATTACTATTTCTTCATCCTATTTTCGCATTTTTCTATAATCATTGGATTCTTATTTTATTAATTACCACCGTACAACGCTAGATGGATCCAATGTTTGAAACTACCTTTTTTTTTCTTTTTTTTTCCCTTCCACAGATATGACACATGTACTAGATCCAGATCGTTCATTTGGTGGGCCCTCCTTCGAATGATCTGTGCCCGAAAGTATCCCACCTATGTGAAAGTTCCAAGTACCATTCCAACATGAACCAACTGATCAGCTTTTTAACGGTCCCTATCTAATCTTTGATAGTACTGTACTATCCATGGAGGAAGCGATCAGATCGACGTGGGTTTTTCGAGTACGGTCCAAAAACAGCAGGGCCCACCACATGAACGGATGGTCTAACAAGGGATGATGAGAAAGGAGCAGAGTCTGAGTCACAAGATAGCATAGTGTAGAGTGTTCTTTGCTGCTTTTGGGCTCTGTCATTAGCCCCCATGTTTACACTGTCCATGCTTTAAAAAAAAAAAAAAAAAATTTTGCACACGTGAGGATTCATGCGTGCATGCAAGCATCTCTCACAAATCCCAATCACATAAACATCTCTCTCTCACTCTCATCCTTTCATTTTATTTTATTTTTAAAAATTTTTCTTTAAATTTTTTTTTTTTTTTCAAGTTTGGTTGTCTTTTTGTAGTTATCAAAGGTCATGTTTTTGGACCCACCATCCACATTACAAAAGATGCTGTTTTAAATGAAACACATCAGTCATTTGGCTCTGTTCGTAGAAGAAAAGGGCTAGAGATTGGGACCCTTTTGAACCGTGTTCCTTTTACTTTCCTTTCTTCTTTAACCACCCTTTCTTCCTTTGAAGTAACCTTCATGTCTATCAATTTTTTTAAAAAAAAACCTATTGTTCCTTTTGGGTTATAGCTGTTATAGTTAGTGTTGGATGTACAAGTGAATTGAATTGCAAATGCTTTAATTATGAAAAAGAGACTACACGTGTTAATGATGTTTCCTAGCATGCTGCCTCAAATTGAAGGTACCATCTTTTAGGTTGGACTTAAATTAATATAAATGCAATTTAGAGCCAAAGATATCAATGTGAATGTGAGGAAATCACAATTTTAGTTTTTCAGTATTGTTAGGCTAGTGGTAGTAATGTGGTTTTATTATATACCAACCATGGTACCATCCAAAGGACAGGAAGGAAGGAGATATAAGACTCCGGCCGGAGAGAGGTTAGGAGAGAATAGCGTACACACACCTATAAAGATAGAGAATGTATGAGAGAGAGAGAGAGAGAGAGAGAGAGAGAGAAGACAGGATACCTGCAAAGTCCCAGTCATAGGTTACGGATTACTGGCATGGTTTAAGCGAGTACAATTTTGGCTGTTAAAAAGCTTTTTGCTAGAAAATTTTAGGTGGTGGATTGGCAAGTAGCCAAACTCTCCAAATTATTTTGATACTGGTGTATTTAATTTAATTCATTTCTATATCTTTTAATTTTTTGAAGTTGGGTCCCCTTAAAAAAACTACATGGGTAAAAGCATCCATGTGGTGCAGGGATGGACGTGATGAAGTTGATCACCGTCTTCATCAAGGATAACTACTTCTAATCCATGAAGTTTCTTTGAACTCCTCGTAGATATTCAACCAATCTAATGGAAAAAATAGGAAAATAAAAATAATTCTAATAAATTTAGAAATAAATTGATTGATGATTGTCTAATATGTATGTATCCCTATTACACCATTAATAAAGAAAAAATAAATTAAAATTCGTAATTACCAAAATTGTAAAATCCTAATTCTAATAAAATTCTTCTAAAACCTAATTTCGAAAAATAAAAATTCTAAATAAACTTTTACTAGAAGAATTACAAGTTATTTATGATTACAAGTTATTTATAAAAAAGAAGAAAATCTAAAACTCTAAAAATAAGACATTATTAAAAAATTAAAATTACTAAAAATAGTAATTTCCTTAAAATTTCATTTTTGAGCTAAAAACATGCGTTTTATGGCAAAATGGACAAGCGCGACCTACAACATAGATCGGTTCACCGCAGATGGCCCGTTACAATAAAGATTGATAAGTTGTGCGCCTCATAACGATACTCAGATAAAAAGTTATGGCCAATTTATGGTTCACCTTCTTTGGTCCAATCATGTTAGGAATATATCTGCGCCATGTCCTACATCAGACCTCTCCACTTGGAAAAAAGTTCATCCTCAAGTTACTCAATGGACTTCACTCATGATACTCAAATAATTTCTAGCGTTGATGTTTATTAGCATTTTCCTTATACTTTGCATTAGGCTTTTGGGCTGACACAATACATGTACTCATGCTCTCCTTGACTTGACTAGTATGGATCAATTCATTCACTTGTGCCTCTGTTTTGTTGACCTCCTTGATTTATCCAATTGCGTACGGATATGGCTGTTTTTCTGTTTTCAGTCGTAACTTTTATACAATTATTTTCAACACGAGATTCTCACTACTTCTGATATCGATGTCATCGTCGTTGGAGTTCGACTCATCTGGGGTAGCCCTATGATTCACATCCGGAAGTGTTCTATAAAAATCGGGGTTGTGCCGTAATGGGCTGAGCCTGATTATTATGATGATCGAGATGAGTTTCCTTCATGCAGTTCGCTAGAGGCTTCGGGTAGGCTATCCAGATTTACGGGGCTACAGGGTTTATGATTATAGTTGTACCATTTTGACATTTTGATTCAGGAACAAATACATGTATACGGTGACTCAGTTGGTATTCATATTCTTGAGATCGAGATGATTTTATTTTATACACCTCTATATATATCTTTCAGTCTTCCGCTTGCGTTTATACATGGATCTGGAGTATGAATTACTGTTTTGGTATAATCTCACTCATGTTTATTGCACTAACACAGCCAACATTCAATCATCATTCTCTATGTTACATAAGTGATGTTGTAGAACTCGAGAGTTGAGTTACTACTCGACCCTCGAATTTCAGGGCATTACAGTTCTGTCACGGCGAATCTCAATGTCGATGACGTAAGAAGCTTCACTAAGGTCTTTCATTTCAAACTTTTGAGATAAGAATTTCTTGGTGTCGCTCAACATCCTGGTATCACTGCTAGCCAACAGAATGTCATCAACATACAAAATCATCATAACGAACTTACTCCCACTGGTTTTAATGTAGATGCATTCATCTGCAGTGTTTTCTACAAAGCCATATGAGGAAATTACTTCATGAAACTTAAGGTACCACTCTCGCGATGCCTGTTTCAACCCATAGATGAACTTCTTAAGCTTGCAAACCAAATGTTCTGAGCTAGTGACTACAAAACCTTCGGGTTGCAACATGTATACATTCTCATTTAGATCCCCATTGAGAAATGTAGTTTTTACATCCATTTGATGTAACTCTAAATCCATATGAGCTACAAGAGCCATTATGATCCTGAATGAGTCTTTCTTAGATACTGGAGAGAAAGTCTCCTTAAAGTCAATGCCCTCACGTTGGTTAAAACCCTTGGCAACAAGTCAGGCTTTATACCTTTAGACATTACCTTTGGAGTCCCTTTTGGTTTTAAATATCCATTTAGAACCAATCGGCCTTATTCCAGTAGGTAACTCTACAAGATCCCATACTTTATTGTCCTGCATGGATTTCAACTCATCTTTCATGGCATCAAACCAACGAGAAGGATCAGCACTTTGTTTGACTAGTGTAAAGGATTCAGGATCCTTATTCACCCCTATGTCAAAGTCATGCTTATGTAAGTATACGATGTAATCGTCTCGATTTACAGGCCTTCTCTCTCTTTCAGATTTTCTTAATAGTTCAGTTTGCTAGGTCTGATCTTGATTTTCTTCATCAGTGGTTTATATTTGAGGTTCTACGTGGTATTCTGCAGTGATTGCAGAATCGACTGCACCATTAATGTCCACGTGATCTAGATTTACTATGACTGGAGTCATAGTCTTTTGTTCCTCAAATACAAAATTTCTTATGTTCGTGCTCCCACCGTTTTCAGTGTCCTCAATGAATCTGGCATTCCCAGTCTCAACAATCCTAATAGAGTGGGAAGGACAGTAGAATCGATAGCCTTTTGATCTTTCTAAATATCCAATGAAGAAACAACTTACGGTTCTAGGATCAAGCTTCTTTTCATGTGGGTTATAAACTTTGGCCTCAACAGGACAACCCAAACATGTAGATATCGGAGACTTGGTTTTCTCCTATTCCACAACTTAAAAGGAGTTTGTTAACTGTTTTGCTGGGAACCCTGTTTAGTATATGAATTGCGGTTTTGATCACATCACCCCACAGAGATTCTAGTAATGCTGAATTGCAGACCATGCTTCGCACCATATCCATAAGGGTGCGATTGCGTCTCTCGGCCACTCCATTCTGCTCTTGAGTGCTAGACATAGTGTATTGAGCGACGATGCCACAATCCTGCAGGTATCTAGCAAATGGCCCTTGATTGCGTCCTGATTCGTCATATCTGCCATAGTATTCACCACCACGGTGAGATCTGACAACTTTAATTCTCTTATTGAGTTGATTTTAAACTTCGGCCTTATAGATTTTAAAAGCATTCAGGGCATCTGATTTCTCACTGATAAGGTATAGGTACCCGAAGCGAGAATAGTCATCTATAAAGGTAATAAAATATTTATGGCCACTCCATGAGACTGTAGAAAATAGTCCACAGATATCTGTATGTATAACCTTTAATAGACCTACACTTCTGGTTGCACCTTTCTATCTTGTTCTAGTCTGTTTTCCTTTTATGCGATTAATGCATACTTTATAGCCAGAGAAGTCTAGAGAATGCAAAATTCCTTCTCGCACAAGCCTGTCTAATCTCTCACGAGATATATGGCATAGCCGCCTGTGCCACAACATGGAAGAATTCTCATAATCTAGTCTTCGCTTGGATCCCACTTTATTTCCATGCAAGGTATTAATATTATAGACGTGAGAGGCAATCAAGTGTAACTGGTATAAGTTGTTTACTATAGAGCCGGTTCCAACTTTAATCGAATTAAAGTAAATACCAAAACTTTTATTTCCAAAGTAGAATGAATATCCCAACTTATCCAAACAGGAAATTGAAACTAAATTGCGCCTTATAGATGGTACACAGAATGTATCTACTAAATCCAAAAAATGACCAGACTTTAACTTAAGCCTATAGACTCCTATTGCCTCCACGTCTACCTTGACACCATTGCCTACGTATACTGAGCGCTCCGCATCAGTTGGTGGTCTGGCCTGTAGTAATTCCTGCATAGAAGTGCATATGTGAATAGTAGTTCCTGAATCTATCTACTAGGAATCCGCTGACACATCAGTTAGATAAGATTCAAAACAGACAAGAACAGAATGATTACCTTTCTTTCTAAGTCAATTCTTAAAGCCTTCGCAATCTTTCTTGAAATGACCTGCCTTATTGCAAAATAAGCACGGTTTGTCTTTAACCCGTTTACGTTTAGATCCATTTCCAGATTGATTCTCATGGTTTCCAGATGGAGGACTAGAGAATCCATTATTAGAATCTTGTTTTCTCTTCTTCTTCTTACCTTTATTCCCTGCCCATGCCCATGACCTGAGGTCACCATATTAACATTTTAAACTTTAACCACCTGCCTGATCCTGTCTTTTTCTTGGACACACTGAGTGATAAGTTCATCCAATGTCCACATGTCCTTCAGAGTATTATAGTTCACCAGGAACGTGCTGAATTGGGGAGGTAGGTTATTCATGATCAAATGAACCAGTTGATCATCAGTGAGTACAAGCCCTAGAGCACGGATCTTAGAAACAACTTCGATCTGCTCTACAATGTATTCACGGATGTTGCCTTTTCCATCGTAGGATGAGTGAGTCAATTTATTCAGAAGGATGCCTACTTTCAGATTTATCAGATTTCTTGAACCGTTTTTCTATTTCAGTCAAGAAAGTTTTGGTATTGTCTGTATCAGGCATGGCGCCCTTCATGGATTCAGAAATCGAATACTTAATTACTTTCAGGCATGTATCATTTGATCTAAACCATGCAACCCATCGATTATATTCAGCTTCAGTGGCATCATCAGATGGTTCTGGCGGTTCTGGTGTTATTAGGGCAAGATCTAATTGAAGACAGCCCAGTACAACTTCAATGGCGTTCTTCCATTGAGCGTAATTAAATCCATTAAGGGCAGGGACTTGATGCGTATTAGTTGGAATTGAGACTTAAATAGAAGAGATACATATATACTCACATTAGTTGATAATTTCACAAATTAATTTTGTGAATGTAAACAAAATATCAGACTAAATGAATCAATTCAGTTGCTAAGGGAGGCATCAACTGAAACATCCAAGATAACGATGGGCCCAACCATCTCATCCTGGTGAGAATCTATTACATCATTATCATTCCTTCTGTGGATGGCAATGACAACATGTTAGTTATCCTCCTGAACATGAAGCTAAGTGATGTAAGTCATGTAAATCTGAGACACTCAACACTTGTGGGTGAGATAAGTCTTTCAGTTTTACATTACCAGCACCATTTACTTCACCCGTTCACTTGACTGCCAAACGGTAATCGTCTGTGTTTTCGTTACCGTACGCATGAAAAGGTGAACACAACTTTATGCAATCCTCCTTATCCCAATGTTAAGTCTGTACTTGTAAAGTTTTCATCGATTGAGGTCACTATGGTGGCTAACACAACCGAATCCAACATTACTAGTATAAACTTAGGATTGCGATTATAATCCTGCCTCAATGGATTATTTCTTAAATTAGTTTAATACGGCCTAGAAGATGGTCAATATTGATCATTGGAGGATAGAGAAGCTTTTGACAGAAATGAACGGATATATTTTGCTCTCTATAATCCAATGGTCTATATAAGACCCTTAAGGATGGGTAGTGGGCCTACAGTTGGGCCGAGTCAAGACTCTATATTATATGGTCATTATCAATGAGTATAATAAGTTTAGTCTATAGTACCCACATGATGAATGAATAGTATTGAACGATCCATAAAATTTGATGCTCAGATCCTGACATTTATGTCCATTAGATGGACTTGTTAGATATGATACTTGATGATAGTTCTTTATCCTAAATAAATATTTGTCCATCAAGTGAATGTTTCTAGATTATATGCTCATTTTTTAAAATCCAAACTAACGACTCAGATCTGCTTAACGGATCCAAATAGGTCCCTAAAATATCAGTGGGCCCAGATGAAATCTGAATTTAATGTGAAACACTTGGCCCAAATTTAAATGGGCCAATCAACATCCATGCTGAAATTTTCTTATGAGGGTCACTTGTGCCAGGACCATTTCAGATTTGAAAATCCAGTATAGGCACATGTATATCACCCTAAGGATATATATACAACAATATCTGAACGGGCTGTAATAGGTTTAATGTACCCGAGTGGACTGAAATCGGGTCCATATACCCGAACCGATTAAAACGGGAGGATATCCCATCTGTTGTGTCCGAAAAGGGCAGAAAGCCCTGAGACTCTCCTCATCTTCCGAAATCGCTAAAGAAGAGAGAGAGAGAGAGAGAGAGAGAGAGAGAGGTGAGCCACTCTCCCTATCCGCCCAATGCAAGAAGAAGAGATCAAGCTCCTCTCATCTGCAGCATATCTTGCAGTCGTAGAAACCGAAGACGACATCGGAAGCATCGGCTGCAACCTTGGCCGCGGCTGCCATTGATGAGTGCGAAGGCTCAAGACGCTGATGATGACTCCGGATAAAGGAGAGAAAAGAAAGGGTGAGCCATCACCTTCGTCCGCTTGTACAAGATTCGTCAATGGTCGCCGGTACGAATGACCAAGGTAAGAGGTCTGTAAGGGGTTCTTAAGTCCCTAATGATTGACCAGATTCAGGGCTATTGAAACTGAAATCCCTAATCTGAATTTGGGTTCGAAAATCCCTAATTAATAGATTTGGGGATTCCGAATCTGAAATCCCTAATTTTCCCCGATTTAAGGTTTTGAGATTTGGATCCCCAATATTAGAATTTGAGATTTGAAATCCCTAATTCGAATCTGGACGAGATACCCTAATTAAATGTTTCTGGATTGAGGTATTTGGAAATCTCTAATTAACTGGATTAGGGTTTCCAATACTCCCAAATCTATACTGTTTCTGGATTCAGGGATTCAAAAATCCCTGATACTGATCTGATGTGGAATTCGAATTCGAAAGCCCTAATTGCTGTATGGGTTTTGAATTTGAAAGCCTTGATGTATGGAATCAACCATACCTATGCACAGATGGCTCGGATACCAACTGTGGGACTTAATCTATATGCGGAATAGGCCCACGGATCTATCTGTGCAAGGGACATGGTGATCAGGGGTTCATATAGTTTACCTAGCTGAGACGCAGCCATGGAAGCCGGATGAGAATACCAGAATTCCTGTAGAGCTTAGGATCTTCTTCTCCTTCACACCCTTTCTGCAATACAATAGATGGGACTCGAATTTTGCTGTGGTGTAGGATCGGGGACCCAGCTCTCTTTTATAGAGACTGTGGAGAGAGAGTTTGAAACCCATCAAAACTCTCTCTCCCACGCTCCACATTACTATGTCCTAGTTCGACTCAAATTGTCTTGCGTAAGGCTATAGCATTCCACCCCAAATACGCAGTGCTGCGCAAATAGATTGCGCAGCGTATCACCTTAAGTGGGGCCCACTGATTAACTCAATCAAACAGTCCAACTAGAATACAATCCAGATCGTTGATCAGTAAGGCCCACTACATAGAGTTCTTACATCATGGACTATAAAAACATATTTTATTTGCATGTTTTGGAAATGGATTTGTTGCTAAACGAGGATAGATTTCTGTAACAGGTCATTCTTGCACTCATAGAAGACCTCACTTAACAGTTGTTTGCTTTGAATTGATTCAATGCCTATAACCTTCATTGTCTCCAGGCAGATAACATCTTCACCAATGTAAATCATGGAAATGGCAATAGTCATGGGGTCTACCGACTCAAGCCCCACTTCAGGTTCTTCTATGATGGGCTCCGGAGCATTGAATAGATCTCCTTCCCCTCCCAGGTCATACTCTGAAATGGTGGCTTGATTGAACTAGGTTGCTCTTGTGAGCACCATCTGTAATAGCTGGTGCAATTTTTTACACAATACAGGGGTAAAAAAAGAATAGGAAAAAAGGAATTGAAACAGGGTTTTCCCCTTGTCCTTCTCTGGTCTTTTTGCACTTTTCAATAGATTTGCATTTGTGATGAACCTCTTCTGAAGGTTACAAATCTGTGCATGCTAATTCAATGTTATTCTTCTGTTTAAATCTGTGTCAATATCCTCTGATCCACCAAACACACTGACACCCTGACACCATTAGAACAATCCTAGCAAGTCTACCCATGGTGCATTCCAGATGTTTAACTCATAATTATAAGCAAATTGGATGAGAGCTTATAAAAAAATCAAAGATTAACTAGAGAAAGAAATCGAAGTTACATGAATTTACTTGGTTAAAATCAGAACAACTTGTATCCAACAGGTAAGTCAAGCTTAAATTTTTAGGATATTAAAATAACACCCACATTTAAACCACCAATTGATTAGCAGAGAGTCCGATCCTTAGCATCTTCTTGTGTTGAGTATTAGCACAGATGATTAAATATGGATGAACGGCGTGGATGAAAGATGTATAGGACAGGGAGCACATGATTAAATATTGATGAACGACGTGGATTAAAGATGTACAGAAATTGGGGGTGAGAACACATTGACCGATGATCGGTGGCCACTCTGAGCAACGGTCAACAATCTTACTTTTTTCGAAATTGCAATGGAAATCAACAGCATTTTCAGCTGTATTAGAGGTGAGGTGAAGGACACTATAACATCCTTTTTTATTTGACATGTCTATTACACCGTGGAACCAAATACACGGCTGGTGATTTTATCTCTAATACACCATATTTTTTTTATTAAACAAACATGTGATAACAGTCAACGGAAGTAGTACCAATCATTACAATTACATGTAATAAGTAATTATTACTTCTTTACATCCAAATACGATGTAATTTGGAAAACCAAACAGGCCCTAAAAGGATGTATATGAAATACCTTCGATTCCATTTACTTCCAAATCAAAATTGCTAAAGGCAAAAAGTACTTATTTAGAATTGAAATACACCCATTTAACTCTCATCCAAGATGCCGACCCCAATATTCTCCCTCACTCATGAAGAATAGGGGTGTCAATGGGCCAAGCTCGGTCTGCAAAATCAAAATTTTGAACAGAGTTGACCCGACATCTCACCGAAACAAGATGAGCCACAAGCCCGGCCCGTTGACAGCCCTGAGTTATTTGATACTCCCCGCGGAACGATGGTTGATACTCACGTACTCAGAAATTGCCCACATGGCATATATTAAGTCAAATTAAACTGCCTAACTTGCATAACCAACTGTGGATATATCACCATCCCAAAAAAAGATTGGTCGACCAATCCTAGCATCTATTTCGTGGATGCTTGTCGAAGTTAGAAGTAGGGGTGCACATCGAACCGGTAGAACCGTGGAACTGTACCGGAACCGACCAAACGAACCAGTTTGGTTCAGTTCTAGAGTGCACCGGTTCCAAAAATCAAAGAACTAATTACATCAGTTTGGTTCTCAGTTTGAGGGTATGTAGAACCAAACCGAACTGTGAACCGATTCGTAAAACCGAACTGTGGATCCGAACCGTGGAACCGAACCTGGAACCGAACTTGGAACCGAACTTGGAATCGAACTGTGGAACCAAACTTGGAACCAAACCAGAAACCTTTTAATTGTTTCCATATTTGACTCATGATTTATGGTTTACAATGCACCATTTGATTGTTTTCATAAATGTATTTTTACACACCTTATATAATATGTAAACCATTCATCAAATGGATCACAATACAAATGGACATGGGCTAGATTATAAAATAAAACATGCAATTGGGCTGATTATAAAAAGCCCAGAACCGTGGAACCGATCCGGAACCGAACCGGTTTTAACGGTCCGGTTCCGGTTCGATTCTAGGGTGCTAACGGTCCGGTTCCAGTTCCAAATATGCTAGAACTGTTAGGAACGGATCAGATCCAGTTTCACCCCATAACCGGACCGAACCGACCTGTGTGCACCCCTACTTAGAAGGTAAGATATTTTTCATTTCAGCCGTCCACTAAAGTGTCCACCGTTCAGATAGTTAGGTAATCAAATTAATATAGTGCATGGTTTATAATCCATTTATTTTCAGAATCACCATTTGACGGTTTAATTTGAGTTGCCTGTGGCCCACGTGTACAGCTTCTTAGTGCATGCATATCAACCATCATACTCAGCCAGATCATAATCTCGATCTTCGCATATGATATGATACGAGAACAGACGAACTGCCTAAACATGGGAATCCTCTAAAGTTGATTTTTCCCGTTTTTGCCATAGCCGTCCGTACTGTACGACCCTGGAAATTTTTTTCTTCCACTTTGCTCTAAAAAATAATTGGATTGTGTGACTTAGGATCCCATCTCTAGTGGGCCCACATGCTGAGATGATGAGATGATTGACTTTGTATCTTGGAAAGAAATCCACCGTTCATCTAACACAGTGCGTGGAAGCATACACACTATCTCATGTAAACTCAACCTAGCACACCTTTTTAGGCGTTCACCTATCACACGTGGCAACGTGGAATATGTACAGGATATTCAGTTGATAATTAGGCGGGCCCCACTTGGTAGATGACTTTCTTCTCACAAGGTAAATAGACGGTCATAAGCTACCATCTTACACACGTGTGCCACTTAAGTGGATGTGAAAGGCGAGACCAGAAGGTCATTTTCAACGTAAGTTTCTGGGCAGTTTAAACCGGGGATGAAAACCCTCACATCATGGGCCCATGATGTTTCTTTCAAGACAACACAAATCATCTCGGGTCTGTAAACATGCTGTGTCCTTGATGATAGAACTTTCGCTGGTATGTTGATCCAGACCGCTAATATAATGGGCCCCCGCCATGAATGAATAGTAGCCCAAGGTTCCACCAAACGAGGCATTCCTGCATAGAGAGATGGTTTTGCAACAAGTGTAGAATCCACATCCCCTTGTGTCCTTTGAAGCCATTTTGGAATTTCAATTGCAAGAAGACTTTTCGTTTAGGTATCCTCAGTGGACAAACAAAAAGGTTTTCCATTTATTGGCGATTGACATGACCCCACAATCATCATAGACTTTTCGTACCAGGCCTTCGACAATGAGGTTCTTGCCACCATGTTTTCGATTTGAATGGATATGATGTAGGTTCCACGTGAAGGAATCTCCTAGCTTTGGGCATGTGTGTTTCACCCGTGGGGACCGTTTAAACAGTGACCTGCCAACGGATGTTTAAATAAAAATGGACAGCAATGCACATTCAATGACCAGAACTGTGTAGACAACCATTCGGACGTGTTCTCCAGACTATTGTACACGTGGCAGCATGTGTGGTGGAGATGAGCCTCGCATCAATTCCACATATTCATCAACACACATTACATTGGACGATTTTCTCATTCTGAAAGGTTTTGTTCATTCTCCCTACCCTTCATCTGAAGGTTTGCTGCAAATGCAATGCATCCTTAAGTATTGCTATTCCGTATAGGTACTATTGACGTTTTATCTGGGGTCTGTGGTTGGGTAATACCCAAAGTAATCTTAAATGTTAGAATATCTTAAGAGTGGCCCACAAAACAACGGTTAGAAGAGATAGTCCATGATTCAATTCAAAAATGAACTAAATGATCAAAGGCTTGAAATACTATCCTTTTTTTTTTTTTTTTTTTTTTTTTAACACACTCACACACACCCCACACACACACCGTGGAATTTCGAATTTCACCACTGGTGGGTACTCGAACCCATGACCCAGTGTTGAAACTCCTGGGAGTCTACCACCCAGGTAAGAGTAAGGAGTAAGGACCCTTGAAATACTATCCTTTACTTATTATGCAATAGCTACAGTTCAACTTAAAAAAGAGCAATACGTCAAGATGTTTGTGATCTTAGAAACCAATTAAACCATCTTTTAATATCATAGTTGAGAGGTTAGGGAGAAAAAAAATCTAATGATCAACACTCAGCAGACTAAAGCACTCGGTAGATTTCTGCTCTAGGTCTTCTTTGGGTTATTATCAGAGAAATCTCACTAAAAACATATATGTGGGCGAACACACATGTATGGACATGTACGTATGAAAAACGACAATGCTTTGATGCTCTAGCAGACTTTCTTGGATGATATTCAGGCACTTAGAAATTACTTAGAGATTGCATGAACGGGGCATAAAAGTAATCAAAATGAACTCACTAAGTTTTGGTTCCTAATTACAGTGTATCAAGAACTTAAAAAATCTGGCTTATTTGATTATCTGACTAATAGATTCATGGATAGTTATTAAATTTTCTGACTTATCTGACTTAGATTCATGGATATTTATTAAAATTTCCCACTTACTTGATTATCTGAATATTAGATTACACTGCTGAAGATGAAAATATCCGATTGTCCTATTTCAACAAACAAGTGTCCACGAAGCAAAGGTTCTAACAAATTGATTTTGAGACCCTGACTTAGAGAGCAGACTCTACAATTCAATTAGTTTAATTTGATTTTATTTTTATTTTTTTACACACAAGCTCACACCACAATGGGTACTCAAACCCATGACCTTGTGTTGAAACTCTTGTGAGCCTACCACCCAGTTTAACTTAACAAGTGTCACATATATGATTTCTTAGTAGGTACGTATCATGCCTCATCCTCTATTAAAGTATTAAAGAACTCTCCTATGCATTAATTAACTTGGGATGAAGTCTTGAAATTTTAAAAACTACCAAGATTTTTAAATTCTCGCGATATTAACAGCTAATATGGTTTAATTAATATTTTACAGAAAATTGGCAAAATTTTCAAAAGCTCATCGATAAATGTCAAAGGAAACATCCCCTCTAGCCACAGATGCAGTTTCAAATTATCAAGTCCATGAAGAATCATACAAAGCACGCCAAAATAAGGCATGCCCAATTTTCACGCCGAAAGGTTGTAACAGTTGATGTTACCAAGATGACCCATGTAAGAAACATTCCCCATGATAAAAAAATCCTAACCTTTTAGTAGGTAGCCAACAAATAGACTTTTAAAATAGAAAGGCTAGATATTATGATTTTTGGGCTATAAGAGATTTAGATGAGCAATTACCTGGACAAAGTTTATGTGGGACCGACCTTCCATTGCCTATCCCTACCAAAATTACATTGATCATCCAAGCAATGACTTACTAAACAGACGCACTGTATTGATAATTCATTTGGACTTATTGGCCCATCTTCCCTAAAACTAAACAGATTCTGACTTGGGTCTTGAGGGCCGAACATGTAATTCCTAGTTTTAAGTTTTGTTTGGATTCAAAGATTATCAGCTAAGTAATAAAATCTCAATAGTAACATAAATTACCTGCATCAGTGAAAAAGCTTTTCAATAAGTTAAAATTTTAACCAAAAGGGCTTGTTTTTTTGTTTTTTTTTTGTTTTTTTAAATTTTTTTTATACCAGTTATTCCATTAACTCTTCTCCCTCCACCGGAAGAAGAGGAGTCCTCTATTACCATCAATACAGAACACTCATTTCCCATTGATCAGATGGTTAGGATGATTCCATCAAGGTGACTTTTAGGATTGACGATCAATCAAAGATGGGCCCCATCTTGTGGACAATCCAAATCAATGATTTATCTCTCTATTATAAATCAATTGGTAGAGTCCATTAATGGTGACGGGATCATCATATAGAAGTGACTTTTCAGAGAGGGCGGCTCAGAGTTGGTACCCACGTGATAGACAATCCACATAAATAATTGGACCCACCTCTTATAATCAATATGGAAGTCTATTTTCCTAGCCAATGATCAAATGAGTAGGATCATCTAATAAAATTGGTTTTTTTTTTTTTTTTTTTTGATAAATCAATAATCAAAAGTGAAACTATCAAAGGTTTAGGCGTACGTCTTTGATCGTGGGTTTCTTCCCTACAAACACGAGTTTGATTCTCCTCCCCAGATATTACCCGATGCACATGGTTTTTAGCTACTGATCAAATGGTTAGGATAATCACATTGAGCGTCTTTAGCCACTGATTGGATGGTCATGGTTAGTTGGACATCTACTATAATCAATATAGATTATCCAATTTCCTAGTCAAATATCGGTTGGTTAGGATTAGGATAATCAAGTGTGGGACTCACATGTTGGACAGTGCATATCATTGGTTAAACTTTCTTTATTGTGATTAATGTAGATTGTCCATTATCATAGCCTCTGAGAGATGGCTAGAATTTGCTAATCAAAATAAGTTTAGACGAGGAATTGGCAATTGAAGGTGGGCCCCAAATGATGGATGGTCCACATCGTTGATCTAGTCTTTCTATATTATAACATATATGAACCGTATCAAAATTAAAAGAAGAAAAAAAAATTGAACCATCCACTTTCTCAGCATTGATGAAATGGTTAGGATTGTCATAACAAAGTAAATTTTATGATGGCCAATTAAAGGGCAGTCCCACTTTAGATGGATCATGAACCCAATAAATAAAGTGAAATTATATCTTAAACAGGAGAGATGGACATCTTAATTGGCAGTGTTTTGATACTTAATTTCAATGCGGAATAGCACATTGTTTACAAATAGGTTGTGGAAGGGAGCTGCTAGGTTGGCAACCAAGTTATTAGGTTCTCTCCGAGGGAGAGTAGGAAAATCTGATTTTGGGAGGCCACATGGATTGGAGATAGGTCGCTCGATGTAATACCAAGCTTAGATCATATCTGGAAGTAAATTCCAAGCTTAGTTAGATCATATCTGGAGGTAAATTTTCCCATCGTTGGATGTTTCTCACGTTCTGGCAATGAGGTGGTTAGATCTCCTCAGTGCTAGAGATATTTGATGGATAAGGAAGCAGACAAGTACATTCGGCTTTGGGGGCGGCTTGATAGCCCCTCTTCGGATGAGAGAGATGTGTTGGTTTGAAAAAAAAAAAGGAAAAGGAAGTGCCAGCCGGTTTTCAATTCGGTCTTTCTACTGGCTGATTTGAGGGTCTTGCCTCAGGGATCGTTGTGGTCATACTACTCGAGTTTGGCAATACAGTGCCCCCCCTAAGGTGGCAGACTTTGCTTGATTGGTGTATAGAAAGAAAGAAATAAAGAAGAAGAAGAAAAAAAAGTGCACGCTATAGATAACATTCAAAAGAGGAATATGGTAATAAAACATATTTGTATAGCATGTATGCAAAATGCGGAGTCGATCCATCCATTTATCCACCTGACCTTTTGCTGGAGGGGTGTGGGTGAATTTCTTTGAAGCTAATGGGGGTCTATTGAGGGCCTTCTAATGTGGGATAGGAACAGCCTCCGGAAAAAGGGAAGGGCGCTTTGGAGGTTAGCCCTTGTAGCATTTCCGAAGTAAGGTTAGTAGTGGAAGTTTTTAAAAGGGCTAAATTAGATATTCTGGGTTAGGCTTCTTGCATAAAGATCCTTGACAAGTGTACTTTTTCTTCCTCTGTTAAGCCCTCTGATTATATTTCGCCTTAGAATTTCTGTCTTTTACTTTAATAAAATTCATCACCTTTCAGGTTTTTTTTTAAAAATGTTTACAAGGTTTAAAAATGTTCTAGATTAACATACCACATTTACCAATATTAGTTCAAATTTTATACTGAACAAAAACTTAACTGCACCTTCAGTTACAATCTTTTTTATTGGATAATTGTTCCTATATCCAAACAACCACTTCTCCCCATCGCCCGAAGAAGCGTTACATTTTTCATGTAGCTTCTCTAGGCCCTCACTTCTTAAGTGACAGGACCAAGTTGATTTTGGTCAAGAGGCCCACAATATTAGGATGTCTCCGACAAACTCAGCCGACAAGTGACTACATACCAACCTCCTTTGGTAGTACATCAGGTACCAACATTTGGAAAGCAACATCTATACTCAAATATTCCCAAATCTGTTATCGGAGGCTTCCATTGCAAATACATAAATTAGAATGAAAGGTAGATTTGGTGCCCATCCTATATACATGGGGCTCTGAAGAGGAAAAAGGCAATAATGGGATCGAATTTACAGATCAAACGGGTGTGGAGATGAGAAAACAAAATCGACAAGTAATATATCTGCATCTGAGGGCAACTGAAATCAGAGAAGCATTCTTACTAATTACATGGGGCATCAAACAACTGAGCAAAAAACCTCTTCGACGTACTTATCTTTTCCCTTGCTTTGTAAAACTTTTGAACCATCTTCTGTACACACAAGTTCATGCGGCTTAGATATTGTTAGAAGCCCAACCTGAAAAAGAAAAAGAAAAAAAAAAAAAAAAAAAAACAGTTCATTTGACTGTTAGAGAGGTGGAAACACTTGCAGTTTTCCATCCAAATCAAAACCTGAAACTCCTCTGCCTGCAGTTTAGGGCAGAAAAGTAGAAAACATATCCCTTGCAATGCAGTTTCCAGAAATCTGCACTGCCCGCCCCAGAAGCATAGCGGAATCGATAAACGTAGCGATTTGGGGCCACAAAAGATCTAAAATATTAAGCTTGGAACAGATGATGAATATCAATTCAAGGTTATGACAGCAAAGACAGCATTTTCCAAGCTTTTCTTACAGTTTTAGATGGTAGAATCTGTATTTTCTGGGTCCTCTGGAGCATCATCCAAGAGAATGGAAGTGACGGAACCATCATCGGATTGCTCATCTACTAGCCTCAACACTCTACTATGGAATATGCAAGCCTGAACGAGCTGAAACCTGTGGTCGGGGGTATGCTGCTGATTGAATCGGCCAGGGAGCTTGGAGCAAGTATCATAGAACTTTTCGCAATGGTCAAAACCCAACAGCTTCCGAACAATCCATGCATTTGTATCTCTTTCCAATTATTGGACACGTCTGCAGAGAATTATTCAAATCATTGAGTATTTACCTCCCTCTAATATGTGAAAGATGTACTGTAGTAACTATACTAAGGGCCCGTTTGATTTTCCATGATACATGTAAATCCTAGTAAATAAGTAATTATTACTTTTTCACCTCGTTTGAAAATGTGAGAGTAATTCCATCTCGAAAATCGATACAAAAGTGTTGACTTAAATCTATGGACCCCACCACAATGTATATGATATATCCGCACCGTCCATCTATTTTATTAGAATATTTTGGGGCATGAGCTGAAAAATGAGCTGGATCCAACACTCAAGTGGCCCACACGAAAGTAAACAGTGGCCTTAATTTGTCCACTGTTGAAAGTTATTTCCTTCACTGGGCCCACATTGAGATTTTTTTCATCTAACCCGTTCATAGGGTCACACAGACATGGATAAGGGGAAAACACAAATATCAGCTTGATCCAAAACTTTTAAGGGCCCTAAGAAGTTTTTAATGGTAGGCGTTCAATTCCTGCTGTTTCCTGTGGTGTGGTCCACTTTTTTTTTGCTCATGCCCTAAATTCAGCTCGCATAACAAATAAGCAGTGTGGATAAGTAACACACATCATGATGGGGCCCCACATTGATTTTGTAAATTTCTTGATTTAAGTGTTAAAAAAGTAAGTTGTCACATTTGCATTGGGAAAGATGTGGTAATTACCTAGGTAAATAATTATTACCCATTTACATGGTAATTACAGTTGAGCTGAAAAATCAAACAGGCCCTGTAATTCAGAGGTGAGTGACAAATGACTAGAACAACCCCAACTTTCATAAAGAAAAAGTATGAAAATGGGGAAGGATAAACATTCTAAGTTGGTTGTCAAGCACCATATCTGATAGGGTATGAGACCTGGACCAATCATCTGTTGGGCCCTATAGAGTGTCAAACAATGGATTAGACTTCTTTCTAGTTGTCCTACCATAGTCATCAAACCCCTCCATTTGAAGATTAGGATCATCCAACCTGTTTGATTTTAAGAGAACAGGCCATACGGATGAGTGATCCAGATCTTGTACTTGTGCTATGTGCAAGGATACACAATGCTGATAACCCAGAGATATGTTATAACAAAGGATTGTTTCCTAGAAATTTTCCATTACCATAGTGATAAATAATGGCAGGTTAGCCAGGAACACAAATTAGGGATATGTTTATTAAGGTCCGCCATTTTGGAAAGCATCATGTTGGATCTGAAATTTTAGATCAAAAGCTGGAAATAATATATTTGAGAGATGGCATTGCAGCTATTCATCTGAACGCAGGCCTTGAAATTCTCTAACAGACTTTTCCATCATTTGCTGAGTCTTTCCAAATGACAAGAGAAACGACATATCAGTCCTTTTCCCTGTTCACCCAAATTAAATATGGGAATATCACACATGCATCAGTAGCACACTGCATCCCTCGAAAGCTGATCATGCTGTCTGTGTATTATTCTATAAAGACCGTACATCAGTTACTGTATCTTTGAATTGCAAATAGTACTTCCAGTACTTTTTTTTTGGAACAGTTAGTACTTCCAATACATTTCTCCCAGAAATAATATTGATGGCATTTCCTTCCTCCCCCCCCCCCCCCCCCCCCCCCCCCCCCCCCCCTCAAGAATGCATTTGATTGCACCAAACGTCATGAAATTTCATGACATTTGGTGTAACCAAAAGCACCCTAAAGTAACAATCTTATTAAGAAAAGGCAGTGGCATTTTTTTAAAACCTGGCCCTTCAAAAATAAGCAAAGAGGGCTGATATCCAAAATTGAGGCCGTCGTGGGTTCATAAATCAAATCTACATTAAGTCAATCGTGGAATCATTCTGCTAGCATGAAACTAGATGGGTGTGGAACACTTTACCCCACACGAATCACAGCCGACTCCAATATGAACTTTTGACCGATGTTCGTGCCACCCTGAGAAGTCATTCTTCATGGGCCATGCAAATAATTCACTATGCTTTTTCTCAGCCTGTGCAGCAACTAAGAGCAGATCAGCATGTCATAAATAGGCAGGTATGAGTTTAAGAAAGCACCAACCTCCATATTTCTAAACAAAAAAATGCAGTGACCATAGCAAATGCAAATGTAGAGAGATTTGTATGTCATGGTGATCTTTCTATCAATAAAATAAATCTGACCTGGGGCTGTAAAAAGACCAAGCCATGTCATCATTCTTTTGGGCCTGGCCCAACAAGAAATGTGCCAGCGCTGAACATCAGGCCGCAGGCCAGACACAGGCTTGAAAGTTCAAGCATGATACTAATCAGTCCTGGCTCAGACCTAGCATTTGAGGCCCATTGGCCATTATGGGTATGGTTAACCAGACTGGGCTTGGGCCTAGGCCATGGCCCAGCGTAGCCATCCTAACATTTAGGATATCAAACCTAAATCATCATTACCGTCATCATCTAAGCCTTCTCCCAACAATTTGAGTTGGCTTTCAAATGGTAGAATGTAAAAGATATATGATCGGCTGCGACAGGACATCCCTTCCTCTCGTGGCAGCACCATGTCACAAGGGCTGTCAATGGGTACCAGATTCGCAAGTACCCGGCAGACAAGACATGATTAAAATGGGCCTGGGTCCAATTTCCAAACCCTTCTAAAAAATAGGGTCAGTTTAGGTCCACCATTTCAGCCCCTTTGGAATCAAGTCAGGTCAGGTACCTAATTAAGTACCTGGCAAGTACCCAATTACCAACTTTATCTTAATATTAGTATTATAAATATTATCACACATACACATGTTATATATATTTATAAAAGAGAGATGCTTATAGTGCTCCTAGTTGCATCAGGTAACTTGGACACTCCAACTAATCAATCCGAACAGTTCAATAAGTTCAGCACACATTTTGTCGGCTATTGGCAGGGTGTCCCGTATCGGCCGATACGTATCGGTAACAGCAGTAGCTGTTACGCGATACGGGGCCATAATGGGGCACCCCCCGATTCTATAGCCGTAACAGCCGTTACTGCCCTGTAACGGTCAGGGCGTAACGGTAAAAAAACGGCCTTTTTTTTTTAACTTTTTAAGGTATGTTTTTTCACTTTTTTTGAAACTTCTTTCTTCCAAACTCTTCCTAAATCATTCTATTGCTATTTTCGACCACTGTTAACTTGATATTACAGATAAAAACAACTTATATTAAGGATTTTCTTGATTCGAAGCTCTGTGGGCCATTTTCCAGAAATTCCTCAAAAATAGATATTTATATTTTTTTATTCAATGTTTTACTGTTTGAATGGTAGAATATGATGTGTTAATCATAATAGAAGATATTAATGTCCATTTTACAGATTGTTGTTGTCATTTTATTTTTTTTATAAATTTTTTCTATTTACGCACTATTTTCGGCCTTTTTTTTTTAATTCGAAAAATCATTTTTTATTGAATGTTTTGCTGTTTTAATTGTAGAATATGATTTTTTTTTTTTTTTTTTAAGTAACGATTCATTAAAGAGAAGGGACCAAACAACAAGGATCTGCTGAGGCGGCAGATCCAGAGTTACACGCCTAAAAACAAAAGATTACATCCCTTAAGATTAGAAACACTGGCCACCCATTCAATTAGAAAATTTTTAGCCCGAGATCCTACAGCTTGAACAGAAGATTGAACGTTGTTAAAACATTGGTCGTTCCTTTCCAACCAAATTGACCACCATATAGCGAGAATCGCCATTCGCCAGATACACGTTGTAGTCTTCCCCAGCTTAAATCCATGCCAGTAAGTTAATAAAGAAAGAGCAGTGTCAGGGAGACAGCCATAGACATCAAACCTTCGAAAGAAATCCAGCATGATGAGAGAGACGAAAGGGCAGTGAACCAATAGATGATCCACTGTCTCTTCGTCATTCATACAACAAAGACAAATATTAGGGAGTTGCATGCCTCTCTTCTTCAGATTGTCGATCGTAAGAATCCGCTTCCGAGCCGCCAACCAACTGAAACAGATAAACTTGGGGGGAGCCTGATATTTCCAAATAAAAGGCTGCACCGAAGAAGCATGGATAGTGGAGTGGGAGAGGAGGAAGTAAAACGATTTCATCGAAAATTGGCTGGATTTATCTCCCTTCTAGATTAATTTGTCAGGTTCGTCCGTTATTGGCGGGGCCATAGATAGACAACTGAGCAGGGCAGCGAATTCCTCCAACTCCCAATCATGCAAATTCCTGAAGCAAATGATGTCCCACACAATACCAGCCTCGGTTTGAGAAAAAAAAAAAAAAAATCGAATCGGGCGATCTTTCAAGACTGCAATGCGGTATATATTGTGAAATCTGTTTTGAAAGGTTGTATCACCGATCCAAGGATGCTCCCAAAACCTAATAGCAGCGTCGTTCCCAATCTGAAAACCGATATGCTGGATGACTGAATTTTTTACCCACAAAATTCCTTTCCAAAGATACAAAGCTTTGTACCTCGAGGAATCTTTGGTCCACCAACCCCCAGGAGAAGACCCATATTTGCCTTTGATCACTGAATTCCATAAAGCATTCGTCTTTGTACCCAACCTCCAAAACCATTTGCCAAGAAGGGCTCAATTCATCGTTTTTAGACTCATGATGCTAGCACCACCCTCTTTAAAGTGGGAGCAGACGTCTTTCCATTCTAAAAGGTGGAATTTTTTCTGATTATCCTTTCCGCTCCAAAGGAAATCTCTTCTCAAACCACATGGGGCATTTAAATAAGGACAGGAAGTAGATAGGCGTGTTGGACAATGATGCTTTGATAAGCGTAAGTCTTCCCCCGATAGACAGATATCGGGTCTTCCAAGTAGCAAGCATTTTGTTAAATTTCTGAATTACTCTGTCCCACATAGACTTCGGAGGGGGGCCTACCACTAAAGGAAGGCCCACGAAGAAAGTCGGGAAGGATGCAAGGGAGCAACTGAGGGTGTCAGCAAAAGAGGATAGCTCCTCGTCAGAGCAATTAACGCCAAAAACTCTGGATTTGGACATGTTAATTCTTAAACCTGAGACGGCTTCGAAACATCTTAGAGTTGTCTGCAGGTTTTGCACGGCGTCGGCGTCAGCTTCCACCATAGTTAGGGTATCATCGGCGAATTGAATATGAGAGATTGTCGACGAAACGCCTGGAATCACAATTCCTTTGAAAAGACCAGCACTTTCACCTTTAGAAATCATCTAGAACAAGGCTTCTCCAATCATAAGAAATAAAGAAGGGATAAAGGATCACCTTAGCGAAGACCTCTAGAGGAAGGAAAGAAGCCTTGAGGGGTGCCGTTTAGGAGAACTGAAAAATGTGTCGATTGAACGCAAGCCTTCATCCATCGCTTCCATTTATCACCAAAGCCCATTCGATTAAGCATATAGAATAAAAAGCTCCAATCAGAATGGTCGTACGCCTTTCCAATATCCAATTTCAGGAATATAGATTTCTGCCCTGACTTGTGACAAGAGTGGAGGACTTCGTTAGCAATCAGTGCACCATCTATGATTTCTCTCCCCTTGATAAATGCATTCTGGTACTTAGAAATGAGTTTGCCCATGACTGTCAAGAGTCTTAAAGAAAGGATCTTGGCCAGAATTTTGTAAGGGCTACTAATGAGGCTGATGGGTCTGTATTCAAAGAAGGAAGACGCGCCTGCCACTTTGGGAAAAGGGCAATGAAGGACGCGCCAAGACCTTTGGAAAGCTTATTCCTGATGTGGAATTCGTGGAGAAAATTCATAACATCGTTGCGAACCGTGTTCCAAAATATTTGGTAGAAACTCATAGGAAACCCATCAGGACCCAGGGATTTATCTCCACCCATCGCACTGATAGCCGCTTGAACTTCATCTTCAGAAAAGGGATTTCCAATGAATCAGCTTCATCAGCTAGAAGAGAATGGAAAGGAATACCATCAAGAAGAGGTCTATTCCAGCTCTCCACCGTATATATGGATCTGAAATGGGTGACAGCACAAGCGGCAATTTCATCCTTATCATCGATCAGCCTCCCATCAACTAACATGCTAAATATAGCTTTGGTCCGAGCTTTCATACTTGCAATATTATGAAAATACTCCGTGTTTCAATCACCCTCTATAGTCCATTTCGCCCTCGCTTTGAGTTTCCAAGTGATTTCATCTTGAAGGGCCCTGGAAGATAATTCCTGAATAATTTCAATGCGCCTGGAGAGGAGATGAGGAGGTAAATCATTTCCGTCGACAATGGAATCTATCGACTGCAGTTCTGAAAGAAGGGCTTCAGATTCTTGGTCTCTTTTGCAAAACTCTTCTACCTTCCAAACTTTGATTTTTTTCCTTCAAGAGTCTTGAGTTTGCACAGCAAAGAAAGACCAGCAAAACCTTCTACTTGAAAAGACGACCACCACTCCTCAACCCTTTGTTTGAACCCATCGATCGCCAACCAGGCAGAATTGAATTTGAAAGGCTTCGGACCCCAGTTAACTTCCTCCGACGAGAGAAGAATCGGACAGTGGTCGGAAGTCGATCTTGGAAGAGTGATCTGGGCTATGGAAGGAAAAGCGTCAATCCATTCCGTGAACAGGAGGAACCTATCAAGCCTAGACTGGGTCGGGTTGCGGTGACCATCAAACCAAGTAAATTTGGCTGCAGAGAGCGGAAGATCAACCAGTTCCTGTTGCTTAATCCAATCGGAGAAAGCACGCATTGGAGGGATGGTTCTCCTTCTGCGGGAATGTTCCTCGGAGAAACGGATGACGTTAAAGTCTCCAACAATGCAGCAGGGACCTGAAAATAGATGTCTAGTTACCGACAACTCATCCCAGAAGAGCGGTCTAAGAGAGTCGTCATTGGGACCATAAACAGCAATAATTGGAATACATCTTGGCCACGGAGAAGACGCCCTTGACCGAATGCAGGTCCCACTGAGCAGATTTCCAGGCGATGGAATACCTCCTGAAGAACCATCAGCGTCTCAAGCCACGAATTTGGCATCATTAGATGCCATAGAGAGGACAGGAGACGATCTGAGAAGGAAGTCACTTTAGTTTCCTGAAGACGTAACACGTCCGAATTCTTACGCCTGATGGATTCCTTGATGAGGCACCGCTTTTGCCTGAACCCCACCCCTCTAACGTTCCAGGAGATGATTTCATTGGGGCACCATACTTCCCGCGTAACCTTTCTTCCACATCTAGATGAAGACGCAGGAGATGTCATAGACATGGATTGCAATTAAAAAGCTCCCTGTTGGAAGAAGACCGAGCCGGATGTTTGGTTGGAGTCTTCGAGGGAGGGAGAGGTCTTCCTCTGTCTTCAATATATTGGAAGAGACCAATATAATCTTCTGGACAGGTGCCGAATGATAAGCCTAAGGAACGACCCACATGACCAACTACGTCCCTGATCCACCTCTTGTTTTGCATCTTGTCGAAGATTTCCTTGCGACTTTTACCTAACGTGGGAGATAGCAAATTGTCAATCTGATTCTGATGGGAAGGATCAACTCTCATCTGGAGGGGTTCAACTATGAATCTCAGAAGGCCACTCCTCGTGAAATAGGGTCAGAGGACCCAGGTCAGCCCAGTCCTGTCTCTTGGATGCTGAAGTAGATGGAGAAGAAGGACAAGAGTCAGTACTGTGAGAATCTGAAATCAGGCTCTCAGAGAGGTCCCGTGGGGCTGACTGTCTACCATCGATCCAAGGTGGAGATTGTGCGGCGAATCAGGGGGTCGGGGAACGTTAGTCCTGGGAAGAAGGGGATGGAGTCGACTACCGAGATAGAGGACCATTTGTTATACGGGAGAGTGATTCGGGTCGAAAACGGACCCGGATCCACAGACCCGATCTCTTTGAGAGACGTAAGGCTGGACGAAGCGTCGAGAAAGCCCACATGTAGGGATGAGATGCGCACATCGGATAAATTAGGGGCTACGTGGCGGGGAAGAGATGGACAGACTGTCAATGCTCGGAGAATGGGATGGAGGAGATATACGTGGCTGCATCTCCTTCGTCGGCTTAGGCAAACGCTACAGAGAATGACATGAGGAGCCACGTGTCGCAATACGCATAAGACGCCGATCTTTCTCACGCGCTGATCGAGGAGCGTCAGAGTGACAGTCAGAGGGATGAAGCGGGGGCTGCCACGTATACCGAGAGACGGCAGAAGGCTATGATGATGGTCTGCGGGAGCAGAAGAATTGAAAGCTCCTTGAATCGGAAACTCCTCCGGAGTATGGAGACAAAACTCCTTCCTTGTTGCGATTTTCGAACTGAACGCGATGTAGACGATCGGTGTCTCTGGAATTCCAAATTTCACCCCACCTAAGGTGATTGGATCTAGGCTCCTCCCTTTGGACCGGGAGAAGGACTATTCGATTATCCGCCTTGACTCGAATGTGTTCGGGGAAGGGAAGGCCTTTCTTCCTTCGAATCCTTGCTCTGATAATGCCAAGCTCTACACCAAGTTTGGTTTGGAATCCATTTCCAGAAGAAAGCCCAGGGAGGAAGCAGCGGATATGAGGAATTCATCGTACCAAAATTCCAACGGAACGTCCCATATTAAAACCCATATGTTCTCTTTGCCAAATATGGAAAACTCCTCCCATGGCATGATATTGACAATCGGGCCAGGATTGAGGGAATTCCCTGCTATCGTCAGAAGGTCGGGGAAAGACAGGGACAGATTTTAACCCAAAGCGCATTAGTAGCAATAGGTTTAAAATCAGAAGTCCCATATTGAAAACCAGTTTTTTCTTTAATCCAGGCCTTGACTGAACGAATCGAAGCTCCTTCTTTTGTGATGATGACAACAGATTTGGCTAATTCAGCCCTGTTGTGATCAAATTTAGCTTGATCTATGAGAAGAGTACCATCCAAGGTAGAATCGCCATGAGATTTATGATTCTCTAGGGATAGGTGATGATGGGTTCTTCCGGCGTCGGAGGCCGGAGGAGGGACCCATGATAACATTCTTACCTTTGACCAAGGCATCTTTAAAAGATTGATTAGGAGCAGTTGTGAACGTAGAATCGGCTGTAGAGGAAGACCTGTTTTGATGTTGAGCAATCACAGAAAGGGTAGGCTTCAAACCCTTACGAGTGGGAGGGTTGGAAGAGTTTCGGGTCCATAACGAGCCCTTTGCACTAGTAATTTTCTACCATCGAAACTGTCGCCATGGAGCATATCCACCACCCTTGCTAACTCTTCCTCACTCCCCATACGGATCAACGCAAACCCCCGATATTCCCCACTATTTCTATCTCTGGGCATAATCACTTCCATGACTGCACCCGCATGGCCAAAGATTTTTTCCAGATTAAGGGGATACCAACCTTGTGGTTATCCTTTAACGAAGATGGTAGGGTAATGAGCATATTTGTTGTGGCTATTACCTACCGTGACCTAGGAACGTCTTCTAGAAACCACTTTGTCCATTCCTTT
The DNA here is from genome assembly GCA_021015155.1 of Magnolia officinalis. Taxonomy (NCBI): domain Eukaryota; kingdom Viridiplantae; phylum Streptophyta; class Magnoliopsida; order Magnoliales; family Magnoliaceae; genus Magnolia; species Magnolia officinalis. The sequence goes on along the minus strand of JAJHSJ010000003.1, from coordinate 82,683,583 downwards.
TCCTCTCTAGCTCCTTGAAAAAGATCTTTGTCACTCTGATTCTCTGTACCCGCTCATCTGGAATGATCGGAAGCCATTAATGAATTTATTCGGAGAAAGGCGATGATTATCGGTGAAGGAGAAGGAGCGTCATCGGAGAAGGAACGTCTTTCGTTATCAAACAGTAAATAGTTGCTAGTAGACCACATCATCGAAACTGTGTAGACATTGAAATGGTAGAGAGTCCAAGGAGTTTCAGAATTACAGAACTGTTGTGACTGGGTTGATCAGAATCCATAGTAGAACATGTTAATGTCCATTTTACAGATTGTTGTTGTCATTTTATATTTTTTTATAATTTTTTTCTATTTACGCACTATTTTCGGCCCTTTTTTTTTAATTCAAATATCTTACACATGTAAGATATTTTCATATTACATTATTCTCATATATCTATCATTGATAGTAGATAGTTAGAAAATTAATATACGAGTTTTGCAGTCAAATTCAGGTTGTCTGGTTCATAAATTCATCAGACAATCCGATACAACTTCTCACCAAAGAGTGGACCGTTACACCACCATAACATATTCCAATTTATAAATGAATGCATATTTGGAATGCTTAGAATATTCCGTATTTAATCCATATTTTTTTCATTTTTTTTAGCAAAAAAAAAAAAAAAAATTGCACCATTACAGGCCGTTACGCCCCTGTATTGCCGTTACACACCCATATCCATATCGGTATCAAAGGGCACCGTTACGCCAACCGATACCGATACGGGATACCTTGGCTATCGGTTGATCTTCTTCATCCTTAATTTGGCCTTATTTTCTATAGCCATCCTTTCTACAAGACACGGATGAGATGGTTATGATTGTCTGACAAAAGTGCTTATTTAGAATCATAAACGATCCATGATGGTTCTTAATAAATAGATGGATCCAATTGTTGGTTGATACCATTTTTGTGTAAATGATCTTAACCATCCATGTTTTAGGCCATCAATCAAATGGTCAATATTTGTAAGATCAATGTGGCATTTCTAATGGTAGCCCATAAAATGAGGAGGGGACCTAACAAACTTTATAGATCAATGGATAGGATAAGTGTCCCAGTGCAACTAGAAGCACTATAAGTTAAGAGTGCTCTTAGTTGCATTTGACACTCAGAAAGTTTAATCGATTCATCTAGACTGTCTATTAGGTCCAACACACATTTCATGGGCTGCCATGTACATATCACATTGACCGTCAATGGTAGTCTCCTGATCACTAGCCTTTAAGCATGGACTATAAAGACCGTCTACATAAAAATAGGTCCAACCAACAATTAGATCCATCTATTTGTTGGGGATCATCATTGGTTGATAATGATCATGAAGAATCACTTTTCTTAGGCAACCCTAACCATCTGTGTCTATGGCTTGGTAAAAGGATGGCTACACAAAGTAAGATAGAATCAAGGATGGCTTGGATCGTCTGATTGGTGTTACTTATGTATGGAGACTCTAAAATGTGTTATAGACTTAATGGATAGTTCAGATTCATCAATTGGACTGTGCAAGTCAACAGATGCAACCAGAAACATTATAACTTATAGTACTCTAGGAGTACTGGAGCATTTCTCTATTAAAATTATTATTATGTATGGGCGTTGCTAACATCTATACCTTTATGGGGACATTAGCAACATCCCCAAACCTTTTGAATGACACGTGGAACATCTACTCATTGACGGGGACAGTTCATTCAATAGTACCCTGGGAGCAAGCCATGATACAAACATCATGCTGATCGGATGATCCTAACCGTTTGAATGGGGCCAACTTGTTACAAACATCCATTGTTTAGACAGCCATAGATCACATGGTTAGGATCATCAAACCAAAGTGCTAGTTTGCAATCATAACCAATACAAAGTGGGATCTATCTAGAAGATGTTTCAAGATCATGATTGGAGATATTTTGTTTCTCTGCTCAATATTGGTTGTCCGTTTTTCATTATATTCATCAAACTCTTAGGATCATCCGATTGGCATGATTTCTACACTATAGTTTGCTCCTAGTTGTATGAATGATGAACGGTTCATATTGATGATGGTCACCCCATGTACCATTTAAAAGATAGATACCTAAAAAACAATAAATATATAAAAGGAAAATTTTAAGAATCTTGATTATCTCAAACTTTATCAGAGATTTCAAGATTTAAGTGGACCAATTTGATTTTCTCCACACTCTGTCTTTATTGTGCAGCCCACCTTTTCAATGGATCAGATGTTGTATGAAAGTGACACGTTTGCAGGAACAAAAGCATTAATATGTGGAAACAAACAGAAAGCAGTCAGAATATTTCTCTCACATCCCATCTCCAATTTTAAGGTTAAGACTCTTTTTTAAAAAAATAAATAAATAAATAAAATCTTAGACGCGTTTGAGCATCAGTTTTAAAAAGCTCGATATTTGAAACTTCATGGAAAGAAGTGTCAGATTCATACAATCATCATCACTTGCTCAGACACATCTCACTGTGAAATCAGGAAGAGATAAAATCTGACGCATTGCCTCTCTATTGCGAGAATTTTAAGGGTAGGCTCATATGATAGTTTAGCACCATTTTGAAATGTTGGTGCCTCATCCACCTCACATGTGGCACTCATATACAGCTACCAAGTCTTAAGGTTGAGGACGCTCCTAAAAACTAATTGCGTGGTCAAAATTATCCAAAAAATATTGGCGTTATATATAGAGATGGAAGCATCCGTTACCCATCAAAGACAAATGTGAACGTATGCATGTATATTGGGAATTAGTTCTAAAAACTGCTGCTTCAAGATTTCAACATCTCATACATGCTTTTAGGAACATTTGGACGTCCCTTGCAAAGTGGAGAGGGTGGGATGCATTTCTTCCCAAATGCACATCTGTTACATTTCAGGTCCCTTATAAAATGGGAGAGGCATGAAATATTTCTGCCCGAATTTACATCTGTTGAATTTCAGGTCCCTCACAAAATGGCCCGATAGACTCTTTCATCCCAAAGTTAAGTTGAGACGTGTACCGGGTCAGGGCTGCATTGGCCCAACTCACAGGGCCCGTGGTATCAAACTAGCTCTAGTGCAACCGAGTCTCAAAACCATGGTGGGACTTCTCTCAAATCCAAATCCAACATATTTCAGGTTGGATTGCAGGAGTTGCTCAATTGGTACATAGAAAAGGTGGAAAAAAAATTTTATATTCCACCTAATGTGCTTCCTGCTTTCCTAGTTGCCCCAGACACATCTCACTTTTAGTCATCTAGACAAAGAACGTTGATTTGGTATAAGACAATTAAATCACTCTAGCGAAGGAATGTAGAGCAATTGCTTATCAAACAAAACCTACAAAAAAGCAAAAGAATTCATTTCATCCCAAATCTTCACATGTAGCAAACCAACAAAATCACAGCCATGGAACTTCTAAATCATTCCAAACTCAACATGCAACCCACCCTTTTCATTTGCTTTTCACCCATTCCCATTGAAGTAACTTCAAATGTACAAAAGTGTGCTATTTCAATTTTTGATTCCCAAAATGGAAAATGGGTGTATGCAAATATAAGATGATGGGTGTAGATATCAATTCTTTTTTGTGTTTTGTTCAATAAATAGTTATTATTACTATGGATTTTACCACAAATGTCTTGTGTTTCTGAATTTACAAAACAATGCCTCAAGTAATTGCAGAGGTGCTGTTCAGGGGTGAAATGGCTAAAGTTCCCTCCTATATCTTTTGTCTAGGAAATGAAGTTGAGAATTTTCGAGCCCATGTGGTGTGCATGTGACATCCGACCCATCCAACATGGGTACCTCACCATGATATTCAAAAGAACCATAAATCTAGCCGATCCAATCATCATGTGGGCCACACCATAAAAATCAACATACATCACTCAGAAACATGCAAATCCATGTAACCCATCTAATGATTGTATCGGCCTTTTTTCTGTTTATCCGATCATCATGGTAGATTGCATCTGCTGTATGGGTTAGATGTCATGAATTTGTTCATTCGATCATCATAGTGGGTTGCATCTGCTGGATGGGTTAGATGCCGTGGATGCACCACGTCCGCCCCACAATTCTTGACTTAACCACTTATTTACATATTAAAAAAATAAATAAAAATAAAACAAAACAAAACAAAAGAGAATATTTTGGTCATTTCATCCTGTAACACACCTCCTTTCAATTACTAAATAATAGTAATAACAATGATAATAATAAATAAATGCCCCAGCGTTCCTAGAGCGCTATAAGTTATAGTGTTTCCTAGTTGCACTAGTACACTTAGTCCAATTCATTGATCTAGACCGTTCATTACATCCAGCACACGTTTATAGGCTAACATGAAAACACACACGATTTGAAATGATAACGGTTTTGATCAATGGCCTTTATACACACGGTCAAGATCATTTGCACAAAAATAAGTCCAGTCTACAATTCGATTCCATTTATTTGTTAGGGCCAATCCATCCTAAAGAATCATTTTTGTTCGGCAATCATAACCATCCCATTCATGGCTTGAAAAGGGGATGGCTATAGAAATAAGGTCAATTCAAGGATGGATTGGAGCATTTCTCATAACACAACAACAACAACAACAACAACAACAATAATAAATTCATTGAAATTTCTGATCTTATATTTAGTATTATCATCATCAACAACAACAACAACATTATCATTACCGCATCTAATGCGATTTTTAGTAGCGAAGGAGAAAATCTGCAGAAGAAGAGGAAAAGAAAAGAAAAAGGAAATGGGAGCGGAGACAGACTCACAGGCAGACGCAGCAGCGGAAGCATTCAGCGATTTGATCGATGCTTTCGTCGTCGTAGGCATCGAGGGTTCGATCTTCGGTCGAAAACGTATCCTCGATTGAACAAGGAGCAGAAAGCGAAACCCTGCCAAAGAGGAAATAAGGGAGAGTGATCTTTGCACGGAGAAAGCGAATTTCTTGAGGGCGGAAATGTCATCGAACAGTTAATGCTGCCATGTGTGCTGGACCCCGGCAGGCCAGTGGGGGCTATGGTAAACGGATCGGCTACTCCCCATGACATCAGCCCCGTGGCTAGTGGTCGGTGCTCTGTGGGCCCCAAAATGATGTGTATTTTTCATCCATTCCGTTCATCCATTTTAAAAGATCATTTTATGTCTTTATACCGAAAATTAGAGGAATATAAATCTCATGTGGACCACACCACATGAAAACAATAGTGATTGGATATCCACCATTAAAATCCTCCTAAGGCCCAATATACTGTTTATTTGACATCCAATATGTTGATTAGGTCATACAGACCCAGATGAAGGGGAAAAACAAAAATCAACTGGATCCAAAGCTTTTATGGCTCTAAAATGTTTTTTAATGGTCGACGCTCATTCAACACTTTTTATTGTAATGTGGTCCACTTAAGATTGAGATATATCTCATTTTTTGTCTCGTACCATAAAATGATATTTAAAAATAGATGGACGACATGGATGAAACACATACATTATATTGGGGCCCACAGAGCACCGACCACCAGCCATTGGCTGGTGTAGGGGGAGTAGCCAATCCGTTTCCGGGGCTACGAGGGGCCACCGTCATGTATGGCTTTTATCGGCACCGTCCATCCATTTTCCAAATCATTTCAGATTATGAGCCTAGGCACATCCAATTGAACCACGCCACATAAAGCAGCGGTGCTAATGATGTCTACCGTTGAAACTTTCTTTGGGTCCACACAAATATCAGCTTCATTCATAACTTACGTGGGTGGCTCTTCATAAAGTTTTTCAACACTATAACTTTTAATCCTCGTTTTTACTACGGTCCATTTGAATTTTAAGTGTATCTCAATTTTTTGGCTCACAAATTAGAATGACACAGAAACTAAAATGAGATGTCAAAAATGGATGGACAACTCGTATAAAACACATACATAACACTAACAGTGGAACCTCATAGCCCCAGCCTGTACGGAACTCGCGAGATGCCGGGTAGTTTTCAAGGGGAGTAAGGTCCCTGACTGTGGGGCCACCTTGATGCATGTTCCTTACATCCACGCCGTCCAACTGTTTTGACAGCTCATTTTAAGGCGTGATCCTAAAAATGAAGCACATCCAAATCTCATTTGGACCATACCACAGAAAACAGTGGTGATTGACCATTAAAATCTTCTTGTGAGCCACGAAAGTTTTGGATCAAGCTGATATTTGATGTCAAATAAACACATCGGGGGCCTCCAAAAAGTTTTTAATGGTGAGGATTCAATCACGGCTCTTTGCTGTAATGTGGTCCACCTAAGATTTGAATCTGTCCTAAAATGAGCTTTCAAAACAGATGAACGGCGTGGATGTAATCTACATGAATCACGATGGACCCACAAACCTAGGTGGATCAGGCATCTACTGAAGCGCGCCACAGCGGATTGGGATATGTGGGGCCTACCGTGACGTATATGTTTTATTCTTGCCGCCCACAAATATAACCTATCATTTTAAGGCCTGAGCTCAAAAGAGAGGAAGATTAAGCTTCAAGTGGACCACACCAAGGAAGGAGATTAAAAGCCCACCGTTGAAAACTTCTTGGGCCACATCAAGCTGATATTTATATTTTCGCTTCATTCATATCTACGTGACCTTATGAATAGGTAGATGGAAAATAAACATTAAGATGGTTCCATAAAGTTTTCAACTTTTTGAGCTCATGTCTTAAAATAATATTTCAAAGTAAATGGACAGCTTAGATAAAACACATATTGTGATGTATCCTACGAAGCGCCTAACAGGACAATCTGTCTCTAACTAGGTCCTGGTGGGGTAGTACTCAATCAGCACCCTCATCATCAGGTGTGTCACAACTTAGATCTAGTGCACCAACAAAGCCGATGTTCAAAGATGCTCAGCCCGTATATGTGGTCCTACAATGTTCATTGGCTAGGCCGGCTCATGGGCTTTTTGGCTCGGCCAGAATTTAAATGGGATTTGAGTAGGCCTTTTAGTTCATGGATGGCCTTGGTCTTGGGTTCAGATATAAAAGCTCAAACAATTTAGAGCCAAGCTTGGGCTACCCATTTGGGCCTACATATTTTTAACATCAATGTATAATATTATATTTATTTAACATGTATGTATAATATTATATTTATGTGTATTAATGATGAAACTTGCATGTGAGCTCTTGCCAACTGTTCATTGTCCGTAAATGAATGCGGGAGATAACGGCATACTTAGTCTCTCACAATGTGAATTTGATCTTTCAGGACATGCATGTATTGATGTACATTGGTTATATAAAATGACTTGAATTGGAATTGTAATATATTTTCATTTGACTTGAACTGTAATAACTTAAGATTCTCTTTACAGCTTTAATGTGTCTATTTCATTTACATATATTAGCATGTGCAAGTGATCATGAGCCAAGTCAAGCTGGTCATGAATACATTAATTGTCGCATGGGCTGGGCATGGGCAATATTTTAGATTCTGTTTTGGATGTGAGCCAAGCTTCGCTAATCAAGAGGAGTTTGAATCAGGATATGTTAATTTTATTACTATTAATAGTAATATTAGACTATATCATTTTTAGAGTTGATATCACTTTGATACAGGACAATTAACCACTTGTTCTAAAAGTTTAAATTAATACAGCATGGTGAAGTCCCACATTCCATGGGTTAGGGTATTGACCGAGCCCCGCTCGTGGGCCCCACTTCACATAAGTTCCGCTTCACATGAGCCACCCGCTTCACATGGGCCGCCCACCCCAAGTGTGCCCCTGCATTCCACAGGACACCCCACTCGACCCTGTGTAAAAATGCACCTGCATTACATGTACAATTTAGATCATTTTATAACCTAACATATTGTTTATGGTGGTTGCAACAAGTGTTGGATCCTGGTTCAGCCACAAAAGCATGCAATTCATCTAAAGCTACCTGAACTCTATTGACTCCATCCAATTCCATACTAGAAGTTATCCTTAGCATGGGCAAATTGGGCTGATTTAAGTTGAGTTGCCAAGTCTTTTAACCATAGTTTGGCCTGGTGTATGGATGTGGTTGGACTAGGCCTTCAAAGAATATTAATTCAAATGTATATACTGGACAGTTGGGAATAAATTTATAAACGGTCTATATTCAAACCAAGGAGAGACTGATATTGGTAACTGAAATATTAATTAAAATTTGAAAATATGCTCCATCCATGGTTGGACCCAACAAACTATTGGTCTAGACACCAATCTGTGGGCCCCAATTGGCATAACATGTGTATAATGAGATTCCTAACCACCCTTCTACTTTCTTTTTTTTTTTAATTATTTTACGTAGAGTTCGTCGCTTATTGATTGACCCGAAACTTATTTTGGACCACTACAGACTGCATGTTTGTGTTTCAACAATGTCGGTGGTTGGTTCTTGGCAGGAACCACCACACTGTTCTAAATGCCATGACCATCCAATGGTTAATTTTGGTGCTCATTGCTGGTCATTAATTTCGTTTTAGTAGGGCATGAAATATTGAAATGGAAAGTTACATGATATGATATTGAAGTAGAATATGATGCTTGTCATGTCGGTACTCATAAATTATCCACCGTCATTCATTGACTTGAGATAAGTTGATTAAATTGTATAAACTAATGTCAATAAGTAACAAAATTAAAATTAAAATGAGTCAGTAGCCCTATTCTGTTATTTATAAACACTGGAGAAAGAAAAACAATAAAAATATGTTAATTTAAAATTTTTCATGAACGAATTACCTTGAATGCATGTGAACTGTGCTTACCTTCTTCACTTCACGGAAATGCATGGAGATAAAGAAACGCGCACCTTAGATGTCGGCTCTCGACCATTAAGGAAGAGAATACCATACACAAAATGAGATCTCTATATTGATGGACTAAGGTCTCGGAGAGGAAAGAGATTTCTTCAAGACTGGATAGGAAGAGAGATGTATCTCAAACCAATGCCTTGTACCCATATTTATAAACCATCATTAAAATAAAATAAAAAAATTTCTTAATTATAAATTAACTCCAACATATGTTAAGTCAGGGTGGTAATGAGGTGTTCATACTCACCATTATCTTTTCTAATTAGAAAACTAATTTATGCTGTCTAGTCAGGAAAATCCAATGTAAGACCTCTGAGACTATAATCCTTTCCATGAAAATGACATCTCTCTAAATTCATAAAAGTATATTAGAAACAATTCTTCTCAATCTCCAATTACTTTTTTAAAAAATTATTAATCTAATCACACTCAATTGGGCAGTTTTGATTCCATGGATGACTTGTACAAATTTCAATACTTTGATTATAATATACAATTATTTATTTTTAAGATCGGATAAATTTTATTTAGGTAAACTTGATCAATTAAAGTCCATTGAAAACTATTAATATAAATAATGTATAAATATTTCTTTAAATAGTTTGGAGTAAAATTGGACCTTTTCTATTCGATTTGGCACCTTATATAACTCCACTCTGCATCATTACCATCGTGGCATCATCTACGATCCTCCTCTAGCCCATCTATATGACTCGATATTAATTTGGTGGCTTTTTCCACGTACTCCTAATCAGCCAAGCATGCACGCATGACTTTAAAAATGCACATCAAAGTACTGTCACCCCTAGCGATGTGACCATGTAGCATAGAGTAATTAGGACATAAGAGCCACACATGGGACTAGTGTACTCACACGGCTACTATACTATAATCAACCCATAGCTTGTAGGCAACTAGTCACACATCACGCATGCTCAACTCACACATCATAAATGATAAAGCACTCATTGTCTACACAATCATTGTGTGATCTGTCCAATCAACCAATTATACACCCCTATTATGGTATATGAACTTACTCGATCTAATAGGTTGATAGAGCCAATAGCTAACCTTTACAAGATCTTATCATGATCATCTTAGAAATTAGAGCAGAGGCATATTTCATATGTACATGCATGTAAATATACATTACTCATGTTGAACATACTTGCATATCGGTCTATGTCGTATGAGGAGTGGATTAATCCTTTAATCGAAAAATATATTATTTATACTTTATCATGAAGGATGATTCAAATATCTATATGCATATATTATTATGAAATAATCACACACATACACATTCAAATATCGGAAGATTTCAATATAAATAGATGAATAAATATGCACACATGTCAATCACGGTCAAATTGACTGCATAAAATCCAACAACTTGTTTGAAATATGGTATTAGGATGTTTTCCATTTCTACCTGTCTAATAAATGTCCACCAATCTGATAATTAGATAACCACATAACTGTACTTTTTGTTTCATGATACATCTAAATTAGGAACCATAATTTGGATACCAGTTAAGTTAGCCATAAAAGTCGGATACGACGGACCACATCAACATAAAAGCATCCTCAAGCTGATAGTAATGAAAGTATAACAGATAATTTTCAGTCAAAGTTATATTTGCAATCACAACCGCACCACTAAGAAATGTTCATTTTTCATCAATGTCAGGATAATCGATTGTTGACTTGTTTTTTGGCTAGTTGATTGTTTAATAGTCACTGATCTTGTCTTCCAGCTAGAAAATTAAGTTAGCCAAAGTAGTTAGCTCATGTACAAACCAAACCAACCCTGCTTTTGCTATTGGGGTAGCTTGGCTTGGAGTTCGATTCAAAGGACCTCGATAGTTAATGCAGCTGACAAACAAAAGTGCGCACTAGCACATTTTGCCTTAATAATAAGGTTTTAAGTTAGCAAGCAATCCGACTTCTTGTATGTTATATGTACAATTTCTAAGTAGTCTATAAGTGCATATGCATCATCCATCACACTCTACCAGAGTTTCAAAGTTTTCCTCCAATGAAATTGCCGGCAGTAGTATTTTAAATATAGTGTTGCTACTATTAAAGCATCTCAAAACATACTCTTTACCATGGAGTGTTCATATTGCTTCGTCAAGGAAATGGATGTGATTGCATTATCAATGTTATAATGCATGTAATATTATGTAACTACGTGAAATCAAGATATGTTTATCAAGTTCCTTATATGTGATTTAGATATTTTAGTGGGTTTATAGCTCTAAGATCTGTGTGGCATGAATATCTACTTTTTACACTATGAAATACAAGAATTCTATAAGGTGGGCCTTATTGATCAACGGTTTGAATTGTCCTAAGATTTAGATAATGTAATTGGGTGCACCAATGGACACCACTAAGTTGCGATGCATTCAAAAAATTCATTTAAGGAGTGAGATGCTAGGACTGTAATACACGAACAATATCCAAGTGACACTGGGATTAACAAATTCAAGCCTTTAGGGAGAAGAGTTTTAATGGGTTTCAAACTCATCTGCCCTTTATAACTATAAAACAGGCCTAGGTCCCCAATCCAACACATCAATACAAGCTAGAATTCCCATCAAGGCTTCTCCAAGGGTCTGTTTGATTTTCCAAATAATATATAAATGCCCTGTGAATTAGTAATTATTATTCCTCCACCCGTTTGAAAATGTACTTACATTTCAGTTTTAAAAACTAAGTTAAAAAGACTGGTTTAAATTTTTGGGCCCCACCCTGATATATATGATATATCTATGTCGTTCATCCATTTTAGCGTTACATTTTGACGCATGAGCCAAAAAATGAGGTTGTCCAACACTCAAGTGGCCCACACTAAAGGAAACGATGGCACTGATAAGTTTTTAACGGTAGATGTTCGATTCCCTAAATCTTGTGGTGTGGTCCACTTGAGCTTTGTATCAGCATCATTTTTTTTGTCAAGCCTTAAATTTAGTTGGCATAATATATGGATGGTGTGGATAAGCCACATATATCAAGGTGGGCCTAAAAATATTTCGCAGAGTCATCAGTTTTAGAGGTCAAAAAAGTAACCATCAAATCAAGCATCAATAACAATGCCGCAATTACCAAAGGAAATAATCATTACCCCATTTGCACTATATTTACCAATGGTTTAGAAAATCAAACATGTCCTAAGGGTGTAAGGAGAGGAAGACTTCGGCATCAGACCTACAGTAATGACGTCCCAATAAGGTACGCTATTTCATTCATCTGATCTTCATACTCAATGCACATCAAAATCTTTTTGCAATTTCGTACAAAGTCTTATATAAACACCTTACAAGTTTGCAGGACAGAAAAAATACTTGTAAATGCTTTATAAAGTTGAATATATAGGACAATGTAAATAAACTACGTGTGAAGTTATTTTTAAGTGTAATGCGTTTACAGCTTTTAGAATTTTATAAGTGTATTAGGGGGTGTTTGGACTATAAGTTACTTTAAGCTACTACCTCAAGTAGCTAAATTTGGTTTCTACTTATTTAATAGATAAGCACGTTAGGTAAACAACATGCTTGTCAGATAAATTTTTTTTTTTTTTTTTAAAGCACGTTTCGTTTCCACAAGTTAAAGAAACACGTTTCGTTTCCAACATCATATGAGTATTTATCCCTCAAGTTTGTTTGGTTCACCCTCATATTCACCATCCATCATGTGAGGCCAACCTTTGATGTCGATCGTTCATTATATGGGCCCCACCTTTGGTATGGGTAGTCCATCATGCAGCGCCCACCTTGGATGTGGACTATTTATCATTAGGGGCCAACCTTTAATGTGCACCATCCATTATGCAGGGCCCACCTTTGATGTTCATTATCCATCATGTGGGGGCCACCATTAATGTCATTGTCCATCACGTGAAGCTCACCAACAATATGCATCGCTCATCCTGTGGAACCCACCTTTGATGTGGACCGTTCTTCACATGGGCCCCACCTCCGATGTAGGTTGTCCATCATGCGGGGCTCGCCTTGGACGTGGGTCACTCATCCTTAAGGCCAACCTTTGACATGGTTTGTCCATCATGTGGGGCCCACCTTGATGTGGGTCATCCATCATGTGGGGCCCACCTTCATTACAATTGCCCATTTTATGAAGCCCACCTTTGATGTAGACCATTCATCATGTGGGCCCCACCTTCAATTTGAATCGCCCATCATGCAGGGCTCGCCTTGGATGTGGGCCATTCATCATTAAGGCCCGACCCTTGATGTGGACCATCCATTATGTGGGGCTCAGCTTCAATGTCCATTGCCCATCATGTGGAGCCCACCTTTGATGTGGACCATTCCTCATGTAAGCCTCACCTTTAAAGTGGGTCGTCCATCATACCGACATACTTTGAATGTGGGCTATTTATCATTAGGGGTCGGCCTTTGATATGAACCATCCATTACGTGAGCCCATGTTAATATGGGGTCATTCATCGTGTAAGGCCCACCTTTTGATGTGGACCGTCCATCATGTAGGCCCCACCTTCAACGTGGACAGTCCATCATGCAGGGCCTCTTTTGATATGTTCAACGGGATAAAGCCTCCTTTGATAAAGTTAATGAGATAAGTGGCTTTCAACAAATAAAATTACTTTCACAACGATACTGTCAAAGTGAAATAAAAAATAAAAAAATTTAAGCATGTTTGGGAGTGTCGATTTGGAACCCCTGGATTTGAATACCTCCTGTTGTGTTTGGCACCCTGGATTTAGAATCCCTGTAATCCAAAAGTAGTTATGCATAGTATATTTATAAGGGTTTTAATTTAATTGGTAAATCAACTTTAATATCTCTAATTAGTGTATGTATGTATGTTTGACACAATGGTTGTAATAAACCAGTTGAAATATATACTTTGCCCAAAAATGATGAAATTCTAAGTCTTGAATGGGTCACAAGCACATGATTACATCCCAGTGACTAAGTAACGATTTTTTAACCGTTGATTTACATGGATAATGTTTGGACAATGCAGATCATTGTAGTAAAGTAATTACAGTGATGCAATTGATAATCTAATTGTTTTGGGACATCATCAATAGGTCATGTGACCAATAAATTAATAGTCTAGTGACACACATGTTACACAGGCAACTCTTGGAAGGATTTTAGATGTAATCCAAGCTTTCACGGTAGATTTCAAATCCCCTCTTTGAGGGGATTTAAAAATCCTCAAATTTAAAACCCCCACTTATTTTATGGTGCCAAACATATGAGGAGATTTGAAATCTCTTCAAATCCCCTCAACCCTAAATCCATGGTGCCAAACGATCCCTTCTGACTTAGCGTAAGTTAAAAAGTAACTTATTTGGTAGTATCAAAAAGGCCCTAAACAACCGTAAGCAAGTGCAGGTTTTGAAGTCTTGCTCTCACCAGTGATAAGGTGCCCGTCCAACTAGGTAAATCCAAAGACACTCAACCAAGTAGGTCCACCATACATGTAGGCTTTTTGTCATACAATTGAGCCTTACATGCTCGTTGTCCGGCACATGCAAAAGGAGTGGGGAAGTGGATTGCGTGGTGGCGCCACACCACTGGCCTCAATGGCGTGTTGACATCACCAAATTATGTGGGGCCAAATATGATGTATGTGTTATACCTAAGCTGTATGTCCATTTTTTGAGATTGTTTTAGGGCCCAAAAATGAGACATATCCAAATCTCAAGTGGACCACACCACATAGAGCAGTGGGAATTGAGCATATACCATTGAAAACTTCTCGGGGTCAAATAAGTTCTGGATCAATCTAATATTTTTTTTCCCTTAATCCAGGTCTGTGTGAGCTTTTGAACATGTCTGATGGAAAATAAACATCATAGTGGACCCTAGGAAGGTTTCAATGGTGAGAATCAATGTCTTCACTACTTTCTGTGGTGTGGTCCACTTGAACTTTAGATCTATTTCATTTTTGGGCCAATGCTCTAAAATGATCTCACAAAATGAATGGAGGGTTTGGATATAATACATACATCATGATAGGGCCCACAGAACATGTTGATAACAACACACCACTTACACCACGCAGTTTGCTTGACGGCAAATGAAAATGAAAATGGCTCTTATTCAACATAGACTTGGCCTGATGAGTGGACTAGCCTTTCTTTCATTCCAAACATGTCAGGGCGAGCCCCACTCGATGATTGTTCTGGGGATGGAAGCGGAATGTGTATTGTGGGCCCACTGTGATTTATGTATTTTACCCACTCCATTCCTCTAATTTACCATAACATTTTAGGGCTTGACCCCAAAAATGAAGCGTATCCAAATCTCAAATGGACGACACCACGGGAAATAGTGTGAATTGAACGTTTATCATTGAAAAATTATTTGGGGCCACAGAAGTTTTGGATCAAGCTGATATTTGTGTTTTCCCTTCATCCATGCAGGTCTGTGTGATTTTATGAATAGGTTGGATGACAAATAAACATCACTGTGGCCCTAGGAAGGTTTCAACAGTGGAAATCATTATTCCACCATTATTTTCATTGTTTTCCGTAGTGTGGTCCACTTGAGCTTTGGATATGCTTCAATTTTGGGCTCAACTCTTAAAATAAGCTCAAAAAATAGATGGATGGCACAGACAAATTGCATACATTAACAATGGGCCCAACAACCTTTGCTCAGTATGATAAAATGGCAGTGAGAACAAACATGAATTGCCTAACGATGATGCCTGTGGTGAGGTGGCCACTGGTCAGTGCTATGTGGACGCATCTATGATGTATGTGTTTTATCCATATTGACCATCCATTTCTCCGTATCATTTTAGGACATGAGCATGTTGATGTTGAGGATCCCACGGGTGGGGATTGCTCACTTTTCCACCGGTTGCCTCACTCGGTTTGTTTTTTTAAAAATAAAAAAAAAAAAAAAAAATTAGGGATAAGAGGGTGTTATGTTTGACTAGAGTCACAACTAACCAATTACTTCAATCCTGCAGTCGGTAGACTTTATAAAAACACTTAGTACCGAGAACCCGAACTTTCTTTACCCTAAGATGACTCTCAAGTTTGTGTTCCAGAGATTCTGAGTAAGAGATCACGGTTACAAAGAGGGAATGTGTTAGACACCTGTGAATGTTGAAAATCGATGCCCACGCTTTTATCTTTGTTTTGAGGCTGCATGGACTTATTTGGATTGATGATGTAATAGCCTTTGAGTCGCAAGTAGCCAATTAGCTCAAAATCCTGCAGTTGACTAGAACCTGTAGAATCTGTAAAAAGCCAGAGAATTCGGACACTCTTGCTTTAAGTTGACTCCTGATCTATGACTTTGGATTATGAGTAAAGGACCTCAGTTACAAAGAGGGAAGGTGTTAGGCACTCTCTCTACCCATACGAGCATACGAGTCTCTAATTCATGTGGTAAGCTGATCTTAGGGGATAATATGATAGGATGTAAGGTATTAAAATGAGACTAGGCATACTTGGATTTTTGATATGGCAGGGTTCGAAATTCCGGCAAGCCATAGATCATACGTCCAGAGAATGTCTATAAATGGGATTTAAGAAGAGATGCGATGATTATAGAATGTTATGTAAAAGGATTAGGCTACCATGAGTTTATGATGCAACAGGATCCAGAGTTTCAGCAAGTCACAGAGCATATGTTCAATAGTAACCTAGAGTAGTAGGGGGGTTGAGAAGTGAAGTAATGATGTGATTGACGAAGTATGAATGCTAGTGATGATGACACGATTTTTGACTTGCACTTGAAATGTCTTAAAGGCTTGGGTGCACCATGGTTGGAAGGGTTGACCTAAGTGGGACAAGGAGGCTAAGAAAGAGTTGGAGGGGGCTGAAGAAGATGGGGGCTTGAGAACTTAAGCACTCTCTCTCACTCTTACTCACACACACACACACTCTCTCTCTCTCTCTCTCTCTCTCTCAATCTCTTTGTCTTGATGAGACTTGCTTAGTTGGTGAAATGAAGAGATGAGGGGGTATTTATAGCACATTTGGATGATTTTTTGGTAATTCTAGAGATTATGAAGGGTAAATAATGATATGACAGCCTATGATTAGTGGAGGGAGGAAAGATGTCACATGACACTTTCTTATGGATTAAAGGGCATAGTAAAATGGTAAATAGTATGAACTTTAGGGTTAAATAGGTCCCAACACAGTTGACCTTTTAATGGAGCAACAACTGTAGCTCAGGGCACATATTCCGAGAGGAGACAGTAATCGAATTACTACTGTTTATTGTTCATCTTTACAATTTGGTCAGCTAGCTCGTTCGTGCTTGGAGAGTGGTTTAAGGCTTGGGTTTAAGGATTTGGCTTGGATATTGCTTGGCTTAGGTAGTGGCTTGGGTATGGCTCGGCTTAGGTAATGACTTAGCTTAGATAATGGCTTAGGTTTAGCTAGGGTTTGGCTTAGGCTTGAAAATGACTAAGGTTTTAGATTGAGTTTAGGTTTAGTTCCTAATGATTATCCATGTTTCATCAAGTTGCTAGCCTAGGCGGGGTGTTTATAACACCCACTCTGCCCATATAGATGTATGGTCTCTATTTCACAAGATCTGACTAATTTATGAGAAATAGGGTTAGCTCTTATACACAAAAGATGTGATATAATGCAATGATAATGATGGCCAATTGGTCTAAATTTCTAATGGGCATGATCCGATTATATCAGCAAGCCACAGAGTATACGCTCAAACCAACTGAGTGCATAATGTAAAGTATGGGATGCTCGATGCTTATGATAAAATGATGACTAACTGGATAAGTTTTTGGTGGGCTAGCTCTGATTATATCGACAAGTCACAGAGTATATGCCGACAAATTAGATATAAGAAAATGATGGAATGCAATGCAATACAATATTGATGTTTATGAAAAAATAACGATTACCTAGCTAAATTTCTGGTAGGCCAACTCCGATTATATCGGCAAGCTAAAGAGCACACACTCGTCAGTTAGATACGAGCATACGCCCACAATATTGAATGTTGCACAATGTTAATGCTTAGATCTGATGAAAGCTTGAATGGTTGGATGAATGATAGCATCACAAGGCTAGATCGAGTGACTTGGATTAAGACTTGGGCACTCAGGAGACTTAGATCCTGGCTAAGCTAGGCTAGACCAGGATTAGACTCTCTCTCTCTCTCTCTCTCTCTCTCTCTCTCTCTCTCTCTCTCTTGGTGGAGAGATGGTTAGATGACTAAGACTAAAGGATCTCTGGAGAAGAATGGATGATTGAAATGAGAGTGGATGCCTCCTTAAATGCTTCTAGATGCTTGGGGATCTTCTGAATGCCTAAAATGAGAATGGGAGGGGGCTATTTATAGCCTCCAAACTTCTTCTTCTTCTTCTTCTTCTTCTTTTTTTTTTTTTTTTTTTTTTTTTTTTTTTTTTTTTTGTAATTGTACAAAGTCCAATGGTAAAAGATGGTTGAAGCGCTGGGATTGGAGATTACCACGTAACATCATCTCACGGGTTAGATGAGGGGGTAAAAATATAATTTTAGGTAAAAAAATGGGCATTGGAGTAAATACACGTCAACCGCATACTTAGGGTTTGGAAAAAGAGGGATTTCACATGCTTGAGGGATGCTAGCCCAAAGAGGGGCAATGCCATGTGGCCGGTTGAAAGCTGGCAGCTGCCGGTCCCCACTTGAACTCCTTGTTTCGGCAGACAACCTCTCCAACTCATGTGGAGGCTATCTTGTGAAGGGCGGTACGCTGAGGTTTTGAACGGTACTTCAATTGGGCTTGCTTTTGGGCTTAACTGGGTGAGTTGACTGGGTTGTTGGATGAAATAGGTTGATCGGATCAGTTGACTCAATGAGCTGACTTGTCGAGCTGACTCAAGGCTTTAGAGTTTTAGATTCTTAGGGTTTAAGATTAGGTTGACTAGGTAGATTAGGTTGACTGGGTTGTCTGGATTGAGTTTAAGGTTTAGGTTGAGGTTCCTAGGGTTTAGGCCTCTAAGGTTAGGGTTTAGAACTTGGGTTCCTAGGGATAAGATTTTGGTTGACCATTTATTGGTTCAAACTCAACCAGCCTATTGGCCTAGTATGGGGTGTCTTCGTGTACTAAAACAATATATTGGATCTAAATCTCAAGTGAACCATGCCATGGGAAATGGTTGTGATTGAACACTCACCATTAAAAACTTCCCTGTGCCCGTTGTAACGTTCATATGCCATCTAACTTATTGATTAAGTCACACAAATTTGGACAAAGGGAAAACACAAATATGGCTCCATCCAAAACTTGTGTAGCCCCAGTAAGTTTTTAATGGTGGACACTCAATGATCATTGTTTCTTACGGTGTGGTCCACCTAAGATACCAATTTGACTTAGTTTTAAGTCAATGTTATAAAATGATTTTGAAAAAATGTCTGGACGGCATGGATAAAACACAAATATCATGGTGGCCCCATAGAGCCGAACAATAGTCACTCACTACTAGCAACGTCAATAGACAATCTCAATCCATTATGGGCACGACTTGGCTGGGGACCGGCACTAGCTGTGGGTAGACCTTGACCATGGGCCCACCTCAGTGTATGCATTGTATATCCCACCTTCATCCATTTTTTCCAACTCATTTTATGGCACAAGCCTAAAAATAAAGAACATACAAAATTCAGGTGGACCACACCAAAGGAAACTGTGGTCATTGAATGTCCATCATTAAAAACTCACCACACCAAAGGAAACAGTGGTCATTGAATGCCCACCATTAAAAACTTCCTACGGCCCATTTTAATGTTTATTTGCCATCCAACCTGTTGATAAGGTTACACGACCTAATGAAGAGAAAACACAAATATCAGCTTGATTGAAAACCTCCATGGCCCACAAAATTTTTTTAATAGCCATTCACCATTGCTTCCAGTGTTGTGGTCCAACCCCATTTATATCTGAATCATTTTTGGGCTCATGCCATAAAATGATATGAACAGAATAGATACACAACGCATACATCGAAGTGGGCCCACGGTCAGGGTACCACCGCATCCCTTGTTCCGGTCCCAGCCAAGTCGCGCTCGTGTATCACAGGGGCCAGTGCAGGAACGATGTTGATCGAGTAAATGATTTCAGCTGGCGTTTGCATTACTTTTGGTCAAAAGTTGTTTTCTGTACTACCACCTACCTAGCCGAAACGGCAAGAGCCCAGTCACCGGCCTTTGAATTTACCATTGTACCCATCAACATGCTTCGCATTTTTGTAACGGTAGCATCTTTTACCGAAGCAAAGACGAGGGCAGTTTCGTCATTAGGTCGGCGTTTCTTTGAGCGGATTGGTCAAAAGTATGGGAACGAAACGACTGACTCAATTAATACCTTGAGAAATTGACCACCGTGCACGCCACCTTTTACCTGGCATCTTTTTAACACTCTCCCAAACTTTACTTTCCCAAAGTAAACATTCTGTACGGACATTATTTGCAGACGAAAATGCCCCTGTTGGACGGTGGCAAAATACCTACAGCTACGGTTATAATCCGTAGCTATAGGTCGACAATGTAAGGGTACTTTCATCTGCAAATAGTGTCTCCGTACAAAATAATTTACTTTGGAAAAGTAAAGTTTGGGAACTTGTTGAAAAGACGCTGGGTAAAAGATGGTATTTACGGTGATCAATTTCTCTTAAACCTTTCTTGACAAATACCCTCGAATTATAAGGGCCTTGTTTGGGACCGTGGATTTGGAACCCCCTGGATTAGCAACCCCCAGGATTGAAAACCCCCTGGATTGGCAATCCTCTCGGTGTGTTTGGCACTACGAGAGTGTGAATCAACTTTAATTCAAAAATATGTATATATGGCATATTTATAGGGGTTTGAATTTAATCACTAAATCAACTTTAATATCCTCAATTAGTGAGATATATAATTTTTGACATTATGGTTGTCATAAGCCCGCTAAAATATATGTTTTGCCTAAAAATGATGAAATTCTAAGTCTCAGATGAACCACAAGCACAAGATCATGTCTGGGTGACTAACCAACAATTTTTAATCGTTAATTAATATGGACAATATTTGGACGGTGTTGGATAATATTTGGACGGTGTCGATCTACATGAATAATGTTTGGACGGTGCTGATCATCGTTAGTGGGCCATGTACCCAGTAGAATAATAGTGTACGGTGACATACATTTATGCTTGCAACTATTGAAACGATTTTGGGTGTAATCCAAGCTCTCAACTTGGATTACAAACCCCTCAAAGAGGGAATTAGAAACCCCCTGGATTGGCAATCCCTGTTTGCTTTATGCTGCCAAACAAACGAGGGATTTGAAACCCCTCTAATCCCCTCCAATCCAAGGTGCCAAACTACCCCTAAAACGTTTCGACCGGCCATGAACGGACGCGTGACGATGGTAGTCTGGACAGTTGAAATAAATTTACCGGCATCCAGAAGACCAAAAACGGAAGCGGATAGCGTACTAAGTAGTAAAGTCTGTGGGCCCACCATGATGTATTTGACTTATCTACTCCGTTCATCCATTTTACCATATCATTTTAGACCACGATCTCAAACTTGAAGTATATAAAAAACTTAAGTGGACCATACCACAGTAAACAGTGAGAATTAAACGCCTACAGTTGAAAAGTTCTTGGTCCCACAGAAGTTTTGGATGAAGATGATTTTTGTGATTTACCTTTATCGACGTCTGTGTGACCTTATAAACAGGTTCAACAGGTTGGATGAAAAATAAGCATCACCACTGTTTCCTGTGGTGTGGCCCACTTGAACCTTAGATATGCTTCAATTTTCGTCTCATGTCCTAAAATGAGCTGTAAAAACGGATGGACGGCGTGGATGAAACACATGCAAACAGAGTGGTCACTACAGAGTTTGAGTTAGTACGCAATTCGCTTCCATCTCTAACTCCTCGGTACCCACCGTCCATTTTCAGGACACCGATCCCTGGGTTAAGATCTACCGCGAAAAGGATTTTTTTATTCTATGTACTACTACAAAGTGGCACACGAAACGCACGTGTAAGGTGGACCCGCTTGATGTGTAAACCTGCCTGACCTGCCTGATGGACCGATCAACTCTCAGATAACATACAGATCAGTGCAACAATGGTATACTTTCCATTGCGACAAGTGGCCCATCTTTCTACGGTCCAGATCGTGGCCACATGATTTATGCGGTTATAAGCATCACTGGAAAGTAACTTCGATAAGACAAAATTCAAACTTTCTTTTTGTGGGCCACAAACCAACGCTCAGAATTTTACTGTGGTTATAAAGCGCGGGATGTGCTTCTAAATTTTTTTTCTGTGAAAATCGAGACTTACAGGGCCCACGTGGTATATATAAACATAAAACCCAATCAAGGAATGGGTCCCACCGCTGTAATAAAATGAATTAAGACGATCAAATAATTAAATAGATTACTCTTTGATTGAGACATTTTAAACGGTGCATGTATATTATTTTTATGGGTTGTCCACTTTGTGATTATATTGTCATATTTTTTTTGTTCATTTAAAAAAAAATATCAATATGCAGACGTTGGAGAGGTGGGATGAGAGATCCATGTTGCGTGGCCACACTTGTCTGGTAAGAAAAAATAGAGGATAAAAAGTGTAATTTCACATGTGAGATAAGCACTTCCTATAACATGGGGTTGGTCCTTTTGGTCTGCCTGCAACCTCAGCAATAAAGAGTAGGACGAGTTACATGGACGTTTATGAAAAATTCAACCTCAACGCCAGGTGTTTCACCTCCTGTTAGACAGGATCCAAAACTCAATTTCTTCTTTTAACTCAGGTAGACCATGCAATTGAAAATACTGTACAAGACAACGTGGTCCTCTAAACTATTTCCCTTGATGTCGTCTATCTTAATCATATATAAGTCTGATTTTAGATTTTATTCTTAAATTTTAGTGTTACATTTAATGGTTGAGTGGATTTCATATAATTATTAAGGTGGCCCTATAATTATACGGAACTCAGGTGAGCCATGCCATCTAAAATCATGTGAAGATATGCCAAAAACATATAAAAGCACTTGGTGGGCCCACTTGAGGTTTAAATGCTGCTGAAACTTGGTCTGAACCCTCATCCAAGTGGGACACACATAATGTATAGGCTGGATTGCAAACCACATCTCGGTGGGCCCAAAAAAATGATTATTAATGTTTTAATGGTGCACGGCCCCTCTCAACTTCTGTATGTGGTGTGGCCCACACAAGTCACGGATTGACTTGATTTTTGAGACCTAAGCCCATGATGGAATGGTGCATCTAACTGATGGGGTAGATGTTCGAAACGTATGACGGTGGGGCCCACGCAGCTCAACCTCATGGGACGCTCCCAACCGCTCGAGCACATAGTACCTTTTCCATATATATATATATATATATATATATATATATATATATATATATATATATATATATATATTGGAATAGCTGGGGTAGGAGTATCCATGTGATTTTTTATGGCTCACCACCATTAAATGAATAATCTCATGTTAGGTCTAGGTCCAAAGGTTAAAGGCTAATTTATATTTTAGGTAGGCCATATTATATGAAATAATTAGAAGATAAACATATACCTTTGAATTTTATAGGGCCCATTGTGATGATCATATGAAGTCCCTTCCAACTGTTGGATGCCACACCCAAGTTAAGCTTGGGTCCAAAATTTAGTCTCATCCATATTAATGGAAACCGCTTACATGATGAATATTGCCTTATATATTGTTTACCATTGTGCAGTTCATATATAAAAATCAAGTTTTCATTAAGATTTGGGACATGAGCCCCACAAGAGATGACACACTGGATGGTTGGGATGGATTTCATGCAAATAGCACATCAGAGTAAAGAAATCCACTTCAAAATACGTACCCTAAAGTCAACATGATTTGGGTGGATCAATAATTGTGGGGCCCACCGTGACATATGTGCCTTACATCCACACCATTCACCTATTTTGAAAGCTCAATATTGTAGGGGTTGATCCAACAAATGGAAGTAGATTGGCTGGTGTACAACACACCACGGACCTGGCTGGTGTGGGTATGTGTCATGCTAAGATGATCGCTAACCCTCATCATAGTTGTACGAAAGGTTCAAAGGAGATCAAAGTTACATAGCTGCTGCATGATGTATTTTTAATGTTTGCCCTCATTCATCCATTTCGTGAGATTATTTTAGATCATGAGCTCAAAAACAAATCATATCCAAAACTCGATTGGACCACACATAGCACTGAAGACTGATTTTCACCATTAAAACATTAGTTGGGCCCATGGAAATGTTTGTTTTCCATTTAACCTATTCATGAGGTAACACAGGACTGGGATGAAGAAGAAAAGCAAATATCATATTGATTCAAAACTTCGGTGGCTCCCAAAGGATTTCAAGGGTAAACATTCAATATCCCACTACTTTTTGCAGCCCGGTCCACTTGATCTTTGAATGTCTTATTTTTTGACTTAAGCCTTGTGATAAGCCGGTAAAATGACTGAACCATTTTTGAATGTAACACATACCTCATTATGAGACCTTCATGAGTTTCAACACCTTGTCACAGCAACATGTATGAAGAGTACACACAGACAATGACATCTATGAAGAGGCCACACAAATATCATCTTGATCTAAAACTTTGTGGCCCCACGAAAGGTTTTTAATGGTCGATTACCACTGTTTACTCCAGCACGGTCCACTTGAGATTTGAAACTGCTTCAATTTTGGATTATCCCCTAAAATGCGTTATCAAAACCGATGGAAGGCGTGGATATAAGACACATGCATCAAAAAGTGGCCCCACGGTCAGGGATCCCACCCACCTCGGTGGATCCGGGCTGCCCCCCTGACGGTTTTCTCTTTAATGGGACATGGGTGACCAAGGCCTGATCAATGAACCATGTGCCTTGCATGTGGGAAATCCGAGCCATTCATGTGCATGGTCCCATCATAGTTGTCCAAGACAACGAGTGTACAACAGGATAACTCATTAAAAAACCAACAAAAGTTCACTCAAATAGAGGTTCGAATGGTCCGATTAGTGTTACTACCGTGAGTCACGTTTGATGGACGGCTAGATGCCCTGGTCAATGATCCACATCAATTACGAGAATACCCCGATAAACTCCCAGTAATTACATCCGAACCCAATCGTTAAATCTCGAGCAGCTCACTTTTATATCCGCCGTCCACGTCAGCACAAACTGTACGAAAACCCGCCAATATAACCGCGACTGTTCGCCTTTCCGCGATCTTGCTCGCTACTTAAACGACTCTCACACGCTCCGTTAACATACCGAGTCTAGACCTACTAAAGACGATCGCTTTCATCTGCCCGAGCCTCGCCACCTCCTACCGAACCCAACACAAACCTCTCCAAGCCTCGAGGTTCGAATTCCAAACCTGAGGTTTCGATCCGGACCAAAGCTCCATCTATAATTCAGGTTATTTGATTTTTCTTCCAAGGGAGCGAGGGAGGGAGTAGTTTCTGTTAAAGGTCGAGCTGTTGTTCTGTAACTCCAAATTCTCAATTTCCTGGAAGATGCCATCTTCATTCGATTTCGTGCCCCCAGGAGCTCTTATTTGAAATGCTGTTGTTTTTTCCCGTTAATTTTGGTGGATTTTCGTTGTTTGAGTTCGAATTAGGGTTTTGGATATGGAGATCGAGTTCGATTGGATTCCGGGAACGGTAATGTAGGTTTTGATTCCTCTCTTTCCGAGATTCAAGGTCAGTTATTCTAAACCGACTTTGATTATTCGTTTTCTAGCGAATTTGGGTATTTTTGGCTAATTTTCTTCTTTTATGAATCGAATTGGTTTTAAAGGTGGAGACGGACGCGATCACGCGGTGGATTTTGATTCTTTTTTCCGTTTTCCGTTTTCCGTTTTCTGGACCGTAGAAGTGAAGCATGGCGCAACAGAGTAATTGGGAAGCAGATAATGTGAGTTCTTGTTTTCTTTTGTCAATCTAGTCAATCAAAAGCTGCCGAATCAATTGAAAGCTGCTTTCTTTTGCTGTGTTCTTCGTTAATTTCTGATCTTTTTTTCTTTTATTTTCTTTTTGTAATTTCAGGCTTGATGTTTATATATACGATTATTTGTTGAAAAGAAATTTACATGCTTCAGCAAAAGCTTTCATGAACGAAGGAAAGGTCGCGGCAGATCCAGTAGGTAATAATGTTTCAAGATTCTCAAGGAATTTTGGTTGTTTTGATTCCTTATTATTATTATTATTATTATTATTATTATTATTATTTTTAAAATTGGGAATTGGGAGACACAATTTCTTGTTTTGCAATGTATCCTTAATTTTCTGTACAAGGCTTAAGTCGAAATTAATGTAGTTTGCTATCGCTTAAAGCTTGGGGGTGCGTGCGTGTAGGTGCACCCATGCGCCTGTGCGTGGGGCCTACCTTGGTTTTTGTATGACATCCAACCCCTCCAGTAAGGTTGCCCCACCATGACAGTGAGACACCCAAAAAATCAGGTTGATCCAAATATGAGGCCACAACATAGAGAATAATGAACACACACCCAAAAAACCTCCACATTCAGATGGGGCCCATTATATATATGGATATAAATGTCTATGGAAGGCGTGAACATGAAACCATGAGTTTTCTCTCTTCTATTTTTCTGAGAGGAATAGTTTCCTATTTTATTGATAGTGATTGATTTATTTATAAAAGGGCTATATCAAAAGATCTGATGCTTAGATCTACTTTGCGGGCCTTTTGATATAGCCCATTTGATAAATAAATCAACCAAGAAACTGTTACTACTGCGACGAAAGTGGGGAGAGGAAACTCACATTTTCATGTTCACGCCTTCCATATATAATACACACATACACGTATCAAAATACTCCTTGCTTTACTCCTAACACTATTTATCCCCTTGTAATGAAGACTCCGACTAATACTATGACTCGGAAGAAAACACAAGATTCCTTATCACATGGAAATTAACTATATGCATGTTACATGATTCAGGGATTTTGGAAGTCCACTTTTGTGAGATTCAATATGCGTGCCGGATGCATACATGTACCAACCCTAGGATCTCTGGATCCTACTCGCACTCCTTTTGAGAAAAAAAAATGCAATTTTGACGAAGAAGTAAGAAAACTCAAACAATAGAGGCGGATGAAAAGAAATTTATGGTTGCACTACTGTTGGATTACATCTAATCATTAAAGAACACATCCACAGTTCATCGAATAAACTCAACATGCCTAATATAATAGAACTCCTATTCTAACTTAGGTGTTATCACATCTCAAGACTCTAAGAGATAAGAAGCATGTCTTATGTCATATATGCGAAGAGACCAGAAGATGGACTCTAAACTCATACTCGTGTTTTAATGCGTGTAAATTGTGGACTCAGGAAAGTCCATTTAACAATACTCCTAACAGGCAGCAGTACCAACATCTTATTCTCCTTCTCTACATTCAGAAGATATACATATCCATACTGAAAGAGGAATAATCACGTATAACCCTAGCATGCTAACTTTCCAATCCTAAACCTCGTGTATAGGAATCTGAACCATGCAAAAGGTAGGCTCCACCATGAAGATAATATGGTATGAAATTCAGGCTGATCCGCTCAGCAGGCGTGCACACCCATATGTTTGGTCAGATTGTTGGTCGTCCACTTCTGGTTGTGTTCTATACTTGGATTGGCTTGATTTTCATGCTAGGCGATCTTGGTGTGTCCTGCTGTTATGGGATTAATTGTTCTACTCATGACATATTGGCAGGAAACATGATGTAGCATGATCCATATGCAATATTTTCCATCCCATGTCCAAGAATGTGGCAATCATTCTATAATATGTCCAATGTTTGTTCCTCCCTCGTGTGTCCGGACAACGCGACTATTATCTCAAACTATTTATTGCATTCACATTTCTTTCTTTTCTCTTTTCTTGCATATTGAAGGTGTATTTTGTATTTTATGGCAATCCATGTAGTGATGCCTCCCCTCGACCAAATCGTCTAGAATGCGTTGTTCCATTCCAGAAATTTCTCATCATCCTAAGTAATATGAATAACTAATGCAACCCAAAGGATGCAAAGGGATCAAAGAACAAGGAAAATAACTATTATGGGAGAACCCAAAACCCTCTAGCCAAGAAATAGAGATCACAAATTACCTTCTTCCCTTCAACAAATACTAAAGACTCAAAACTATTCTATTTCCCAATGCTTAATAATGCCATTTGTCCACTTAGGAGACCTTCAAATGGGCTTAAGATAGAAGAAAGAAACCTTAACTATGGAAAAGACGAAATTACTCCCATTGCATATATCAGTTTAGGTGAGGAAACTTTGGTCATTACAATACTTAAAAAATAACTAAAACATTTTATCAACAACGAACCCAAGAGGTCATTATAAAAAAAGAAGAAGAAAAAAAAAGAGAGGAATGCAAGAGGTCACATATGTGATCATTGTGGGTCCGCATGTGCCAAATATGTGATCAAGTGGAGCCCACTTTACCCACTCCGGGTCCTTTAGTCATCAATAAAGATAATAAAGTACTTAAGAGCTAACAAACTAGGGATTCGAGTTGGTCTCACACATCATAATGAATTAATTTAAATGGAGTACCACTTCTTGAATTAATTCTAGATGAGAAATGGATTGTATAATGTTTACTCAGTTGGCAACACTTCACACTCCAAATTTGACACCTTTGGAAGGTAGGTGATGTAGGACGACCTAATCTAACCTTAAATGAGCATGATATTTGAAAGGGGCAGATTCATGCAAATTAAAAAAAAACAAATAAATATCAGTCTGATTTATACATCATAAACACAAGAAAGAAATAAGGTCAATAAGCATTAATTAGGGCCATCCATCACAAACACGAAGTATTGAATCTTAAAATCTGAATTTAATTGGATCCGACGAAAGATAGAACTTTCGTCTTGCAATGAGTCCGTCTAATGATCCAAGTGGATTTTGTAATCCAGAAAAATAGAAATTTCCTGATTGGAAATCTGGAAAATTCAGAGAAAAAAAAAAATGGTGGTTCTTTAAATATAGATTTGGGTGATGAGTTTTATGTGGGGATGAAAAGGGAATGAAAATCTTTTGAGATTAGGAGAAAAAGAAGAGAATGAGGTTAAAGAAAAGAATACCTTGAGAAAAGAGAGAAGGAGAAAGAAGGGATGAGAAATCGTTTACCTGGGCCTCACGCCCTCTTCCAATCACTGGAAGTCGAAGAAGAGATCGTCAGAAGCAAAAAGCTCTTTTTTTTAAAATTTTTAAAATTTTAAATTTTTAATTTTTATATCAAACATAACATGACATGCTATGGGTTTAGGGCAACCCTTATAAAACGTAATTACATGAAATTACCAAATACCCCTACTTAAAAAAGTTTCAAAAAAAAGAAATTCGCACAAAATTGTGCACAAACTGTCTCAAAACTTAATTAATCAAATGTTCATAAACTAAATGTAAATTTAAGATGCCCGATGGGCCCCGATGATAGTGCTGTGAAGGTAGTGTAATGAAGGTGGGCCGTGACGATCCAACGGTCCGATCACACCATCCTCGCGATCCAATGGTCCAAATGTCTTCTCTAAGCAACTTACACATGTCATGAACACATGTGTAAGGTCTTCAACCTCTAGAGACCCGACCTGTATCCGTCATCTAACCACATTGACACGGGTAATGCACGCCTCCTACGTTGATATACTTTGAATGACTTGGTGTCCGCATCAACTCCCCTCGACTGAGAAGATCTCGACTCCAGCGAGATAAAACTTTTGTGTTTTTCTAACAAATCTGGATCTAGTCGCTGCAACTCTGCTTCCGTCAACCATGTACAGTCGGATGATGGTCTGTTCTTCCACTTCACTAAGTACCTCTGAAATCCACCGTCTCGAGTGGAAACAATTTGCTCGTCCACAATTCCTTCAATTTCTTTCTTATCTCAGGTATAGTAGGCATAGGTGGTGTAGGTTGGGAAGAAAATTCAGAAATTGGCCAATGGTTTGGAACAAAATTAGGGTCTATGGGATGGCTTGAACAAGGCATTAGATCCTCCACATTGAATGTTGAACTAATCTCCATGTGAGGTGGAGGATCTATCACATACGCATTGGACCCAATCTTTTTCAGAATCGTAAATGGTCCAGCACTGCGTGCTTGTAACTTCTTAACGGTACCTTGTGGGAACCGTTCTGGCCTCATCCTAACCATTACATAATCACCCTCATTAAATTCTTGAATTCTACTATGTAAGTCAGCTGAAATTTTGTATTGTTCATTACTAGTATTTATCTGCCTCCTAATCTCTGCATGCAACTCATGAATGTGATGGGAAAATGCATCGGCTGACTCTGAGGTCCTCTGAGTGACTGACATAGGTAACAAATCTATGGGTAGTCTAGGTTTATAACCACTAACAATCTCGAATGGACTCATACCCGTAGACCTATTAACTGAACTGTTATATGCAAACTCGGCGACTGGCAGGACTAAGTCCCAAGTTTTAATGTGTTCACCCACCAAACATCGTAGTAGATTTCCGAGACTTCGATTCACAACCTCAGTTTGACCATCAGTTTGAGGATGGTAGGCAGACGAGAACTGGAGTCTCGTACCCATCATATGCCATAATGTCTTCCAAAAATAACTAGTAAACCGGACATCCCTGTCAGACACTATGGTCTTAGGTAAACCATGTAATCGAACCACCCCCTCAAAGAAAATCTTGGCTATGTTGGACGCATCTGAGGTTTTAGAACAAGGGAGGAAGTGGGCCATTTTTGAGAAACGGTCCACGACCACAAAAATGGAACGTGCTTTTTAATTGTCTTGGGAAGTCCAAGCACGAAATCCATACTGATGTCTTGCCACGGTGCGTGTGGCACTGGCAATGGCGTGTACAATCCAGTATTCTGCTTCTTCTGTTTTGCCAGTTGACATGTTCGACATTGCCCTAAAATTTTGGCTACGTCTCGCTTAAGACTTGGCCAATAAAATCGATCCTCCACTAGGGCGATGGTCTTATCTCGACCAAAATGGCTAGCAATACCTCCAGCATGAAGCTCCTAAACAAAGAAATCCCGGAGGGAAGTGCGGGGAATACAAAGTCGGTCTCCTTTGAAAAGGAAATCGTCTTTTAACACGAACTCACCCGAACTATGCTGGGCACCTAAGAGTGACACATATGTTCCCCCAAAATTTGGACACATGGGATACTCGTCTTTCAATTGCTCAAACTCGACAACTTCTACACTCAAGGAGTTGAGCAATGTCACTCTCCTACTAAGGGCATCGGCTGGTTTGTTCTCGATCCCGGCTTTATGTTTCAGGACAAATGAATATTCCTGAAGAAACGCTGCCCACTTGGCATGCCTTGGGTTAAGTTTCTTTTGGGAATTCAAATACCTCAAAGCCTCGTGATCAGAAAACAAGACAAATTCTTGTTGTAGAAGATAATGACGCCAATGACATAGCGATTGCACTACCGCATAAAATTCTTTGTCATAGGTGGAATACTTTTGTTTTGCCTCATTCAGTTTCTCACTGAAATAGGCAACTGGATGACCCTCTTGGCTTAGTACTCCTCCTATACCTACGCCTGAAGCATCACACGCTACTTCGAAGACTTTAGAAAAATCTGGAAGACGCATGACGGGAGCCTCTATCATCTCGCCCTTAATATCTTTGAATGCCTTAGCTGCGGCCTTAGACCATATGAACTCTCCCTTTTTAATGCAATCAATAATGGGAGCCATAATAGTGCTAAACCCTCGAATGAACCGACGATAAAATGTGGCTAAGCCATGAAAGCTTCTCACTTCATGTATGTTTCGCGGTTCAGGCCAGTCAACTATGGCCTTGACTTTTTCTGGATCTGCTCGCATCCCTACAGACGACACTATGAACCCTAAGAAGACAACTCTATCAGACAAGAGCGAACATTTCTTAAGGTTCGCACATAACCTCTCTACCCTCAGGACACTACAACCTGTCTCAAGTGGTCGAGATGCAACTCTTTAGTGGTACTATATATGAGTATGTCATCAAAATAAACCACTAAGAACTTCCCCATAAAGGGTCTCAAAACCTGGGTCATCACACGCATAAAAGTACTGGGTGCATTAGTCAAGCCAAAGGGCATGACCAACCACTCGTACAACCCATCCTTCGTCTTGAAGGCTGTCTTCCACTCATCTCCAGGGCGTATGCGTATCTGGTGATACCCGCTCTTGAGGTCTATCTTGGAAAAAATGGTGGATCTGGCCATCATGTCTAACATATCATCAAGCCTCGGTATCGGAAACCGATACTTGATCGTGATCTTATTAATGGCCCTACTGTCCACACACATCCGCCACGTACCATCTTTCTTTGGCGTTAATAGCGTTGGTACGACACACAGACATGCTCTCACGGATGAAACCTTTTTACAGGAGCTCATTCACCTGCCTATGCAACTTTGCATGCTCTGCAGGATTCATCCTGTAATGAGGAAGGTTCGGTAAAGTAGACTCCGGGACGAAATCAATGGCATGCTGGATGTCCCGCATAGGTGGAAGTGCATCCGGTAAATCCTCAGGGAATACATCACTATACTCCTAAAAAACCGAAGTCACCTCAGGGGGTAACTCTACATGAACCTCGGGTGTAACTTCCCTAGCCACTAGGGCGTACACCGTCGAATCATCCTGTCTCTTTCTCAAACTCTTTTGCATTTATGATATGTAGAGACTTCGGAATAGAATTCCTCACATCCTTCCTTGACTCACTTGTTTTCACATCCCTAGCCTTGTCCGTGTGGCTCTTGGGTGGCAACGAATTAATCTTGATTTTCTTACCCTCATGCGTGAATGTACACACGTTCGAGCGACCAAAAATCGTGACATCTCTATCGTATAACCACGGCCTCCCTAAAATGATGTGACCTACATCCATAGGTAAAACATCACACCACAACATGTCTTTATATGAACCGATTTGGATGGGGACTAAACACTGCTGGGACACAGGCATAGAAGACGTGTCAACCCAAGAAACCTTGTAGGGTTGAGGGTGAGGGATGGGCTTCAAACCCAAACGAGTGACTATGCTAGCTGAGACCACATTGGTGCAACTACCACTATCCACAATGGCTTTGCAATTTTTGTCACCGCTCTTGATAAATGTGTAGAAAATTGTGCTTCTGCACCAATCATCACTCTCTTTGGCCTGCGCTAAAGCACATCTAACTACAGCTAGTGGTGCAGTTTCTGGTTCTTCTTCTTCATAATCACTAGCACCTATCTCTGGGTGATATTCCTCAACTTCATAATTACCTATGTCATCCGCATTTTCATTTAATTCGTCTATGACTAAGGCTTTCCCGTGAGTCTTTGCCGTGCACTGGTATGCGAAATGACCTGTACCTCCGCACTCATAACATCTCACATGACTACCACTGCCAGGATTGGCACCAAGGACACCTTTTCCCTTATCATCCTTAGGCTTAGGCGGTGCACTAGCCTGCGCCCTAGGCTGACTTCCAATGTTAGGTTTGGTTCCCTGAAAACCAGATCTAACAGTAGAGTCTCGGGACTCAAAGCGCCTCGTGACAGGAGACTTTAGGTAAAGCTCTAACTCCTGTACAACTTGGTAAGCCTGATCCAAGTCACTCACTGCATGGGTCATAAGCTCACGCTGCAGATCCATGCGAAGACCCACCTTGAAACGCGCCAGCGTCACTAAGGGATCCTCCTGAATATCACACCACATCATATACTCCTCAAATTTTGCGATATAATCTGCAACCGACATAGATCCTTGGCGTAATGCTTGCCATTGATCTAGGAGCTTTTGACAGTAAGAGAGAGGAAGATATTTTTCCTTTAATAACTCCTTCATCTCTACCCAATGAGCGACTGGAACACCTCCTGATCTCTCGATCCTACACTTCGTATTTGTCCAAAACAATTTAGCTTGACCCACAAGTTTCATTTTCGCAAACCGCACCTGTCGATTCTCAGACATCTCATACCATTCGAAATAATGGTTCATGTCCGCCAACCAATCAAGGAATGATTTTGGGTCAAGACGCCCATCAAAACTAGGAGTATCTACTTTAACACTCTTTAAGACCCTCTCATCGACATCATAATGGTCTTGATACTCGACAGCGGGCTGCGGGTTTCGCGCCCCTCCACGTCCTACCGCTCGGCCACGTGCTCCACGACCTCTACCTCGATTTCCTACTCGTTCCTCAACTACTCCCCCTACGTGAGGCTGTTCATCCCCTCCAATGTCAGAGATTTCTCTTAGGGATGCTTCTATCTGATCCATACGGGTATTCGTGTTCCTAGATTGTGCCTCAATGACGGCCAAACATTGGTTGATCGTGTTCATCATCTCAGTCAACTGTTCCATATTGAAAATCGGGTGTAGACCAAATCCTCTACCAATCCGAGTGGGCATACACAATAAGACTCAACTTAGGTTTTCTGAAACACGACTCTAAGAGACTGTTTTGACACAAGACTATGGACACCGATGATCCTAACCTTTAAAATGATGCAAATGTGGAAAAATTCAGATCTACTCTTTTTTTTTTTTTTAAAAATGCAAATCTGAAAATTTCAGATCTAGACTCTATATGCGATGCATGAAACCCTAGAAAATAAAATCAAATAAAAATCTAGACTCTTGATAACTTAATCTAAGACGACCCAATGCAAGAAACCTAAGCTTTGATACCAAAATTGATGTAGGACGGCCTAATCTAACCTTAAATGAGCATGATATTTGAAAGGGGCAGATTCATGCAAATTAAAAAAAACAAATAAATATCAGCCTGATTTATACATCATAAACACAAGAAAGAAATAGGGTCTATAAGCATTGATTAGGGTCATCCATCACAAACACGAAGTATCGAATCTTAAAATCTGAATTTAATTGGATCCGGCGAAAGATAGAACTTTCGTCTTGTAATGAGTCCGTCTAATGATCCAAGTGGATTTTGTAATCCAGAAAAATAGAAATTTCCTGGATTGGAAATCTGGAAAATTCAGAGAAAAAAAAATTGTGGTTATTTAAATATAGATTTGGGTGATGGGTTTTATGTGGGGATGAAAAGGGAATGAAAATCTTTTGAGATTAGGAGAAAAAGAAGAGAATGAGGTTAAAGAAAAGAATACCTTGAGAAAAGAGAGAAGGAGAAAGAAGTAGGGGATGAGAAATCGTTTACCTGGGCCTCACGCCCTCTTCCAATCACTGGAAGTCGAAGACGAGATCGTCAGAAGCAAAAAACTCTCTTTTTTTTAAAAATTATTTATCAAACATAACATGACATGCTATGGGTTTAGGGCAACCCTTATAAAAATATAATTACATGAAATTACCAAAATACACCTACTTAAAAAAAGTTTCAAAAAAAAGAAATTCGCACAAAATTATGCACAAACTGTCTCAAAACTTAATTAATTCAAATGTTCATAAACTAAATGTAAATTTAAGATGCCCGATGGGCCCCGATGATAGTGCCATGAAGGTAGTGTAATGAAGGTGAGCCGTGACGATCCAACGGTCCGATCACACCATCCTCGCGATCCAATGGTCCAAATGTCTCCTCTAAGCAACTTACACATGTCATGAACACATGTGTAAGGTCTTCAACCTCTAGAGACCCGACCCGTATCCGTCATCTAACCACATTGACACGGGTAATGCACGCCTCCTACGTTGACAAACTTTGAATGGCTTGGTGTCCGCATCAGGAGGGAATCAGAGTGTAGTTTCTGGGGAGATGGACGGCCTAAACGACAATGCTATTGAATTGTAGAACTCTTAGGAAGCACGGGCAATTCCTCTCATGACCTCCGTCAATCGTTCTACGCATCTTGTGGTCTTGAAGAATTTGCTAGTTTTCTTATAAATAGAGGACTAAAGAAAATTTGGGGGCATATAGAACAGAAGATAAGGAGATTGATACATTAGGCCGAGAAGTACTAAGTCCAACAACAGTGGATGAGGTAACATCGTCTAATGTAATAGACATATTTGATGAAGCAGATCAAAGGAAGAGAAAGAACCGTGGTTACTGGAGAGATGATTTGACACCCCGTAATCAATGATCTAGCCATTCAGGAAGAGGGATGAGATGACACGAAGCATGCTTTACCTGACTGGGCCAAAGTGCCTGTAGAGTTGGAAGGGACATTGTTAGATGTAAAGCCACTAGAAGAGAGGTATCACACATTCTTCCCATGATAGTGTAACACTAATATGATCGTCAATGGTATTCGACGAAATAGAAGTAATGGGTTTGTCATCCGTGGAAACATCCTCAACCATAAGGGTAGCCCTAGGAGGTTTTCCATGAAGATAAAAAAGTCCACAATATGATTTGTTAGGTCACAATGGGTGCATGTATGGTCTCCTTTACCATCACGATCACATCTACCTCCCCCTGAAAATCTACCGCTTCTACCACCACATGAAGCACCACACCCAATACATCTATCATGGCCTCCACGCAAGCTAGTATAGCTAGATGAAGTGGCTAATGTAGTTTTATCAAAGACATTAACACGAGTATTGTTAGATTCATTTGCAAGAGAGGCTCTCTGAAGCTTGGCATAAACTTCTACAACTGAAGGAATGGATACACCTTCAAAAACCTGATCTTTAGCTGATTGATATTCTTTTGGCAATCTAGACAGGAGTCTCACAACGTTTCTTCCCACTACTTTTTCATAAGAGTGACATTCGAGGTAATAGGATGATATATGGAGAACTCTTCCCACATTCCAGTCAGTTTGCAAAATATTCACTAGGGGTCTTATCCCCCTTTTGAATGTTAAAAAATCTTCTTGACGTACAACTGATACACCCAAGAGATATTTTGTTCCAAGGAGCACATATTCCTTGCCGTATCCCTAGAGGTAGGCATCGAGCCGAGTCGAGTCGAGGTGGGCCAAGCTTGGCTTGGCTTGTCCATGATGTACTCGAGTTCGAGCTCAACATTAAAGCTTGGCTTGTTTGCCAAAGCCATCGAGTCGAGCTTGTTGGGTGAGAGAGTAATGGATTCTGTTCTTGATCCTCCTCCATTGATGAAAAATTCAAAAATCTTAAGAGAATCAAAGCAAAACTCAATTAAAAAAACCAAACAAAGCTTCGAATTGAATGAGGAAACCTGTAAGAACCGATCTGTTCTTAATCTTCTTCCACCAGTAGAAATCCAAGTACTAGAAAAGAAACAGAGCAGAACACAGATTAGAAATCCAAGTAAAGAGCTCTAGCCAATCAGATTATTGGATTTCCTTGAAGCTCTAACAAATCTGAGAAGAACCCATCTCGAATTTCTTGGGTTTCTCGCCTAAGAAGTAGATCACAAGAGATTGAAATCATACTATTGTGGAGCTGAAATGAAAACCAGTGGCGGTGGTCGGGGCGGGCGTGCGGCTGGCAGTGGGCAGAAAAAGAGAAGAAAGGGAAAGGGAAGGGGGTGTGTGCGGTCGGGTAAAGACTCTAGGGTTTGTTTTTTATTTTTTATTTTTAAGTTTAAACTTAAAACTTATATTAATATTATATATATATATATATATATATATATATATATATATACACACACATATATTTAATATTTTATTAATCGAGCTGAGTCGAGTTCGAGCTTCGAGTCGAGTCGAGTTTGAGTCGAGTTGAGTTGAAATGCCCCCTGGTCGAACTTGGCTTGAACTCAACTCGAGCTTCAAATAATTAGCTTGGCTCGGCTCGAATGGGTCATTCAAGCTGAGTCAATCCGAGCTGACTCGAGCCAGTCGAGCGAGCTTTTCGAGCTAGCTTGACTCGTGAACAGCCCTACGTATCCCAAACATCTTCCTCGCTGTATTCAAGAACACCAAATTGAAACTCACCTTAAATTTCATGCTATTCCACGACCAAGATCGAATTTGGGCATAATCACATGTCCATTATCTATATTTAGGATCGGATTCCTCCAGTCTAGATTCAGTGAGGAATTGATCATTTTCTCGGGTTAAAAGAAACACCTCAATAGACTTGGCCCATAGAAGATAAATCTTCCCATTCAACTTCATAGAAGTTATCGACGCATTAAACAAAGATCCAGACATTTCTCCAAGTAATGAGGAACCAGCAACTACACTTTTGGGCTCCATATTTATCTTACTGTGAATTCACTTAGATAAAAATGTTGGCCTTATAATGAGATCCACACAAAACTACACCTCCACAATAGTATCACATAGAAATTTTTGGCCCGTCATCACTCGAATCCACTTCTATATAATTGACATATCTCACACAACATTATAGATGGAAATACTATACCAAAACTGCTTCCTCACGACTTAACAAATAAAAAATCAACTTTAAACATCACCTTATATATATATATAAAAATCAGCAAGCCTTCGTCTTCTGTCATGGCTTCTACACTCTCAATGTGAGCGATTCCATCTAGGAGAAGAAAAACACAAAAAACATGTTGTTTTCTGCACCAAAAACAACGAAACATGTTTTTTCTCTTGAGGTCTGATCAGCACCCTAGGATTTTGAAAGGCCTCCAATACTTGATCCAGGAACTAGGGTTTTGAATGGAGAAGAATGTGGGGCCCAAATCACTTCCAGAAGTTCTCTGATACCATGTAAACTGGTAAAACTGGTATAGAGTAGTAAAATAAAGAAAGGAAGAGAGGATAGAAAAGGAGAGGCACGGTTGGCTGTTCTAGCCTCCACACTTCTACCACTTATATTTTATTAGGGCTGGACTAAAAACCAATGCTGAAATTACAAATATGCCCCTATTGCTTAAGCAAAGACTGAAAACATAACCTATTGGCCCAAAAACACTACCACAACCCATATATTAAGTGCAACTAATACTCCAAACACCATCAATCAACTTTAGACAGATTTAACACTTTTATAGCAGAATGCCATGTTAGATTATGCCTTTAACGCTAAATAAGAAAACAATTTGTAATTCTCCAATTTTTTCTTCTCTTTGTTGTAATGTTGTTATTGCAATACTCTCTTTGATAAAGTAAGATACGTAAAAAAAAATAGAAATGACAATGACAATCATATGGGACTGCTTTTGATTAATGGGGTTTGAAATTTTTAATCAAACACTCAATGTCTGACTTGCATGACTATGCAGCAATTGATGCTCCTGGGGGATTTCTGTTTGAGTGGTGGTCTGTCTTTTGGGACATCTTCATTGCAAGGACGAATGAGAAGCATTCTGAGGTTGCTGCAGCTTATATTGAGGTGGATTTAGAACTTTTTTAGTATTTCTTGTTCTCATTTTGTGAGGTGATTTCTATTTGAATTTTTCAGTGGTTAGATCAGTTACTAATTCAACCAATGTTATATTTATTCTGATTAACAGGCACAACAAATTAAAGCAAGGGAACAACAACAGCATCAACTTCAAATGCAGCAATTGCAATTCATGCAGCAGAGACATGCTCAATTGCAGAGAAGGGATGCTAATCATCCTTCTCTTAGTGGCCCAATAAATGCTATAATCTCTGAAGGAATGTTGGGGCAGTCTACTGCCAGTGTCTTGGCCGCTAAAATGTATGAAGAACGTATGAAACATCCTCACTCAATGGAGTCTGAGTCATCCCCACAACTTATGGATGCTAGTAGAATGGCGTTACTTAAATCAGCAACTAACCATCCTGGGTAATCTCATGTTAATATAGTTGCCTAAAATGTTTCCATGTGTTGTCCACTTTTGGTGAGAATGGCTTGATAATTTTATTTTATTTTTTTTCAATTTTCTTGCTGACACAGCCAGTTGGTCCAAGGTAACCCAGGCAGTGTGTCTGCGGCATTGCAACAAATTCAGGCACGAACTCAACAGACAACTGTAACTACTTGCACTTTATTTCCTTTGTTTGGCATGCTTTTCTTTTTTCTTCCCTTTTAATCATTTTTTTTTTTCTATGCATGGGTTTGGCTCTGAGATGTACATTTTGAAATTTGTAGGACATCAAAGGTGATGTCAACTTGGGTGTAACTCAAAGATCCCTGCCGATGGATCCATCATCAATTTATGGACAGGGAGTCATGCAGTCAAAACCTGGACTTGGTGGTGCAGGTAAGATTGCTTGGTTATCTAGGAAATTACCACCACTCGTCTTCACATCACATCCAGTCATCAGACATTTGGGAACTTTTACATGTATTGTTCAATATTCTGATTTAGAGGACAACAGGGACCATCACTTTTTTGTCAAAAATTTGAGAACCCTTTACTTTCAAGTACGCCCCTTGAAATGGCAAAAGCACCTTTAAAGACCAAAGATTAATTGACGTAAGCTTCTGATAGCAGGCATTGAGCTATTGGTTTTGTTGTTCCTTTTAATTGCATTCAATAAAAAACTTTAGATTTGGTATTTCTCATCTTCTAAGATGTTAAATATGCCCTTTTTAATGAAAAATTAGACTTCCAACTGTGGATTTTTTCTTCTTCTTCTTGTTTAAACGAATCTTTACAAGGTTTTAAAAACGGTAATGTAACAGCTGTTAAGGCCTGTAATTATGTAGATCCTTCTCTTGGGTTTCTTCACCTGAAAACCAGTGTCTAACTAGAAAAGCTAATAAACTAATTTATCTTTAATATATGTCCTTTTTAAGAATATATGTGGATTTTTTCTGTTGTCAACAGATCTTTATGTAGATCCTTCTCTTAGAATTCTCCACATGAAAACGAGTTATCTAACTAGAAAAATCTAATAAACTCTAAAATATTTTTAATAACAATTGCTGTGGCTCTCAACTTCAAGTGGTTATGGCTTCAATGTTAACAGAAATTTATCTGCTGATGCAATGGCCACAGTACTGATGCAACAAATTTTAGCTTCAATGTTACCAGAAATTTATCTGCTGACACAATAGCTACAGTATGATACAACACAATTTTTTTGACGAATGAAATCAATTTTGTTAGCATGCAAAAGAAAACACAGTGGCACGCTGCAACCAACCAACTGAAAACCTCAACACTGAATTGATCAGAAAAACCAGCAAACAATCCAGTGAAACTAGGCGTGACTCGAAATAAGCATGGCTAATCGGCTCTGATACAACAATTGCTGCGCGGTTCTCTTACATTATTTCTGCCATCTTCTTCTCTTGTTAAAAGTACCTGCATTACATTTTTTTTTTTTTTAGAAAAGAGAAATTGTGGTGTGATTTTTGCTCTGATCACCTTTTTTTGCTTGTTTTTATCATTATGCAAGCTGACCCTAATTAATTGGGATAAGGCTTAAGATGATGATGATGAATTTATTTTTATCCAACATTTAATTATTATCCAAGATTTAATTGTTAGCTTTAAAAAAAAAAAAAAGGAAGTCATATGCTGGCACTTCAGTGCTTTGGAGACTGCTGCGTCACCTTCCATTTTGATTAGAAGACTGACAATACTATCTAGGTTTTGCCTGGATGATACCAGAGTTAAGATCGTTTCTTGGCGTGGTGCTAGTTCTGGTAGATTGGCACTGCCCTTGTCAGGAAGGGAGAGTGAAAACATATTCTATCTTGACAATTCTCAATAACATGGATTGATGTAATCTGGTTACATATACTAATTTAATTATGTGATTGCATGAAGAAATTGTTAAACTCTCTGGTCATCAACACCAAAGATATAGAGTTTGGAAAGAAAACCCCCCTCCCATTATTTATTCAGTAAATCTGCATTCTGCTGATATGTGGAATATGGGAATGTCATCGAGTGGTGAAACATTGCTGGAACTTCACTTTGATGGAATAGAAGTATTCCAGGTTTTCTCTGAATGATCTTCAATGGGCCTGAGTAATTTCCTTTTCTTTTATTATTGTTTTGCATTTGACCCTGCATCATTATGTTGTTACTGGACATTAGGTAAATTGGCATTGAGACATTCCATATCTTGACAATTGGTTCATTGTGAATCCTAGAACAGTCGTGTCATTTTAGCACTGTGAAACTGCATTTGGACTTCAAGTCGGAAGACATTTGTGGAACTTAGTAAATAGTAATTAATACTGTTTAATGCATTTGATGCAAGGAATGTTATCACCTGTTGTTTCATGAAAATGGATTGTTTTACATTATGGGATTTGTTTTCCAGAGTTCCCCAACTTTAATTTTTGTCATCTTCCATTCAGGATTGAACCAAGGTGTTAGTGGTCTTCCACTAAAAGGATGGCCTTTAACTGTAAGTCGTAGACTGAAATTCATATGGTATTAGAAGACACTCAGTATTGATTTCTTTTAGTTTGCATGCAAATCCCACTTTTTGATTATTTTTTTTCCCCTATATGTGCAGGGCATTGATCAACTGCGCCCAAATTTAGGCCCACAGGCACAAAAGCCTTTTCTACAGACAACAAACCAGTTTCAGCTTTTGACGCCACATCAGCAGCAGCAGCTCTTAGCACAGGCTCAAGCACAAGGAAACCTTGGGAGCTCACCTAACTATGGAGATATGGATCCTCGAAGATTCAGGGTTAGGGGTAGCTTGAATGGGAAAGACGGGCAGCCCACGGGAACTGATGGATCTATAGGTTCCCCAATTCAATCTAGTTCACCAAAAGTGAGAGTAGGTTCACAGGATCAAACAGAATTATTCATGAAGGTTAGTTTTTCCAATGTGCATGGCAAATGAGACATCTTTGACTGAGTGAGTGAAAGTGTTACTAAGCTAGAAAAGTATTTGCAATTCACATGTATCGATGTGTCACTAAACAATAAACATTTCCAGATATTGGAAATAAGGATGAACTATAAATTCCTGACGCATCATGATGTGGGTAGCGACCTGATGCACCAGTCTATACAAATGGGGCCCATGGTTTTGGTGGCCCATACCATTCATCTTGTGGAATCTACTGCAGATGGGAGTCCCATGAACTCTCCCAGATTATTGTTCCTAAATCCATCGATCAGTGTCTTTTAAGCAGATGGTTAAGAGAAAACTAAACAGATAGGTTTGATGATATAGACAGGTTCGATAAATATGATCTTCCAATCTTGAAATTTGTTGGGTCATCTCTCATCTGTCTACTAATGTTCTGGATCAATGGTCCATGTGCCCGACTTGTATGAAATGGGTGCATCGGGACAGCATTCATGATCTGATGCATCAGGACTTTATGATTCCTCAATATGGAAACTGGTTACTTGAAGACAAAGGTTTCCCTGACTGGGACTTGGGGATGAGGGTCACATGGGTCCAAAGAGAACTGGAAAATGACAAATAAGATTATGCGAACTCTATAATTCCTGAATATGGAAACTAGTTAATTGAAAAAAGAGAAGGTTTCCTGGACTTGGACTTGGGGATGAGGGGGTCCAACGAGAACTGGAAAATGACATAGAATTTATTAGAAAATATTAAAAATAATATCTATCTATCTCTGTTCATCCACTTCAAAATATGTGCACTGCAGTTTTCGTATACAAGCAGGTCATGTGGTTCGTAGTGTTCCATACTGTTGATATGATGGCTTTGCCATGGATGTCTAATAAATGATGATTTCTGTGTTATCTTTTTTACCATCTATTTGCCGCCTATGAATGAAGGTTGAGGATTTTCTTGTGTTGGGATTTTTGGTGCATGGTTCATCTGCAGTTGGGCCCATCATATCAACAGTTTGGATCACTGAACCATCAGCGCACTTTTTAACTGATAACTGGATTGAACTTTACATATTCTGGGTCGGGCATTTTGTAGTACCTCCATTCATTATCATGTCTGTAGATGCATATGCATTAGTGTAATTGTGTGCACATACATCATACATGTGTACTCGCGTATTTAGCTGCGGTGTAGATGTGGTAATTTAGATCTGTGAGAGTTTTCGTGGAGTAAACGCTCCCCTGCAGGAATTTCCCATGTCAAAGCTCCCAACCTAATTTCACTTTTTCTTTAATCAAAATCTGTTCTACATTCAACTCAGGATGAACATTTATATAGAACCTAACTAGATGTTTATAGTGAAATAGTTTCCTTCGGCACAGTCGGTCAAATACTATCTCAGTTTAAACACTAATATAATTAGAAATTTCCTACTTTAAAAGACTCAGAAAAACTGTAATTAAAAATTTACATACCCTAAAAGACTCCATTTATTTACTTGCAAAAGCAAACTGTTAAATAACAGGATTTCCTTGACCATATCTATATGCCAATCCTACTCTTGATATCCATTCACACTTAACTACTCACATGCTATATAACTACGACGCAACACTTCTTTTAAATTGTGATGCCATTTTGTGCATGTACAGCAATGTCCGACACTCTTGAACATAGGTCATATGTAGACGTATTATTTTATGTTTATTAATTGTCTTTTATTTGGTGGATGCTTTTTTTAACATATAAATAATTACAATGTATTATTAAATAAAACGTTATGTTATTTTAATATTTGTAAGCCACTGTGGCCAATGCCCCATATCGGTGTCTAACATGGACACGTCTGATGAGGACATCAGAGCACCATTCAGGGTCTACCAGAGGAGGATGAGATCATCACCGATTTTTCTTTGGATGGATGACCACTATGTGGGGCCAAATGGCCCATTTTGAAGACCCCACATGCATTTGATGCATCTTCAAATACCCTACACTAGGAAGATGCATGTTGGTTGAATTTTTGACCTCTCATTACTTGGTTTTGAAGAAAAAAAGAAGAGAGAAAGCTCCTTGTTTTCTTCTTCCATCTTCATGTGATGTGAGGGT
Source organism: Magnolia officinalis (assembly GCA_021015155.1). Classification (NCBI taxonomy): domain Eukaryota; kingdom Viridiplantae; phylum Streptophyta; class Magnoliopsida; order Magnoliales; family Magnoliaceae; genus Magnolia; species Magnolia officinalis. The sequence continues at coordinate 82,638,966 of JAJHSJ010000003.1, read as the reverse complement.
AACTTCCATGTGAATTGGAAGGAAGATTGGTGTAAAACTTATCTTTATCAATGGAAGTCCGAGGCTTCCTTCTATCCCCCATACTCTCATTTCTTCATGAACAAGCAAGGTATTCTTCCACGTTCTTTGATTTTCGTTCTCCTTCATCCCAAGCCATCAACATCCTCCCGATCTTCATCCCTTTTACATCCATCGATGATCCAAACCCTAGAAAACCAAAACCCCACTTACCTGGTCCACACGTGTGATCGTATGGCCACACGTGTGAACCCATAGGTTGGCTGTACGGCCCCACCCCTGCTCATTTGGTTTTCCATCACTCATACAACAAAAGTTTACCTTCTCTTGTACAAACCCTAACCCTAAACCTAGAAATCTAAAATCTTCATATTTCCCCAAATTACTGAACCCTAGTTCTTCACAACCTTCAGTTGAACCCAAATCCCTACATTTCCTCAGTCCAAAACCTTAATTTTCTTATCCTAGTGACTAAACCCCTCAAACCCTTACCAATTTATCCCATCATCCCTAATTCCAAGTTTTTCCCCAATTTCCCTAAACCTTAATTTTACCATAGGTAGTACTAGACATTTTCTTTTGGAACTAGGCTTACCCTATGCTATTTGGATGTCCCTACGGCCTACATCCATTAGATCATAATTTTCCTTATTTAATAGTCTTGTAGGATGATGCTTGGTAACCTATGCTTGAATTGTGCTTGATCTCCTTTTGGAATTTTGGTATTTATAATGATGGTAGCAAGTTTTGTGATTTTTATTAATTAATTTAATTTTACTGGTTGATCTCACACAATATTTGAGTTCATGCATCGGTCCTACATCAAATTTGGTTTCAGAACGGGAGGTCTCGTGTGAGGAGTTATTAATGCAGGAGCATTTTCACACCCGGCTCGAGTGGGGTGGCCTGTGGGATGCAAGGGCACACTCGGGGTGGGTGGCCTTGTGAGGCGGGTAGCTTGTGTGAAGCGGGCCCCACCTGTGTGAAGTGGGGCCCATGAGGGGGGTTCGGCCGAGATCCTAACCCATGAGATGTGGGGCCTGGGCTATGAGATAAAAGGATTGATTCGCCATGCTCTATCAATTCGAGCTTTTAGAGCAAATGGTTAATTGTCCTGCATCACCTTTCTATATAAAAGAGATATTTTCTCAGAACTTCATCTTTTTTCTTCCCTTCCCAACCAAAACCATCCAAATAATCTTTTTCTTTAATTTTTCATCATCCAACTTCAACTCCAACCGAACCCAACCATTGAGGACACCAAAACCCTAGCCAACGACCCACACGTATGACCATACTACCACATGTGCTAGCCCTTATGCTGGTCATACAGTCCAGCCCTTTTCCCTTTTGGATTCTTTCTTACCCCACATCAAAACCCCTAAATCCCTTTCTAAAACCCTAAACCTAACCCTAGATTCCCTACTTCTCAATTTCCCCCAAATCTTCCAAACCCTAGAATCCTAATTTCCCTAATTAGCTTAAAACCCAAATCCTCCAGGCACTCAAATCCCTAATTCCCCTCAAATGAGGCCCAAGCCCCAAAATCCCTAAGCTAATTGAACCATCTAAACCCTAATATTACCTTTTTCCCAAATTCCTTGAACCCTAGGTTAGCCTATATTCTAATTGAGCAAACCCTAGGTAGTAATAGTTCCTCCCTTTTGAAATAGGCTTATTGCTATGCTATTTGGTTGTTCTCATGTCCGTTAGATCCTAATTTCTAGAATTCAATGATCATGCAGGACGTAGTTTGTTTATTGTAGCCTAGAGTATTCATAGTTTCATGTTGGATTCTTGAGATATTTGATGATTTTGGCTTGATTTGTGATTTTGATTATTTAGTTTAATTTTCTGATTGATCTCACTTCACCGTTTATCCACATGCATGTGTCCTGCATCAACGTCTTTGTTCGAGTTACATAGCTGTCACGTACAATGTAAAATACCTACTCACTCTTCGTGAAGTGCATGTCCATATGCATGTATTCCTGGACCCATGCTTATACATGGATGTTGATTTGAACATGCAAGTACACTTGTGCATAGATATATGAGTAAATGGATGCATGTCCAGCTGAGTGTACTTCTGCATGGACATTTGCATGCATACAATTCATTAGTCTGTTCTAGTCTTGCATCAAAGCGCAATGTTTTTCTGATGATGTATCTAGAAATATCTTGGATTTGGATATCTTATTTTCCTAGCATTTAGCAAATCAAATTAACAAGTCAGCATGTGCTGGTTTGGTAGCCGAAATTGGTATCAGCTGTCGTTTATTTGACATCTTGCTAAGTGTCTGGTAGCCGAATGGTATCAGCTGTCATTTATTGACATATTTCTAAGTGTGATGGTTTTTTAATTAGATGAAGATGGCCCAGATGCAGCAGCAGCCCTCAGTTCATCAGCAACAGGACCAGATTCAACTGCAGCAATTGCAGCAGGTTGTCGTCTAGAGATTCCTTCTATTGTCTCTTTTTATTTTCCTCTTTCGCTTCTTGTTCAGTTCAATTCTTTTGGAGTCGGTTTCTCTTTTCAGGCTATTCATTTTCTTTAAATCTGGCCGTCTTTGGTTTTAATGTCAGAATAACAAAAAAAGGAGACAACCTACTTCTTCTGGAGCTGCGAACAGCACTGGTACAGGAAATACTGTTGGCCCTTCTAACTCCGCACCATCCCCTCCATCCACTCATACACCTGGTGAAGGAGTGCCAATGGCAGCAAATTTGCCACATGTTAACAGCATGTCTAAAAGTTCAATGATGTATGTTCCAGATGGAACTGCTGGACTTGCATCATCTTCAAATCAGCTGGTATCCAATTTCAAATTTTCTCTTATTTACATAACCTGGAAACATGCCACACGCATTAATTTTTATCTGATCATCTCTTACCTCTTGTCATTTCACATGGCAGGAGGACATGGAACATTTTGGAGATGTTGGTTCCTTGGATGATAATGTGGAATCATTCCTGTCACATGATGATGGAGATGCGAGGGACATATTTGGTACATTAAAAAGAAGTCCAACAGAGCACAATACAGAGTCTTCAAAGGGTAATTGATTTTCTTTTATGTCATTTTTGGACAGACACTGCAAATAGCTGAAGCCATTGTAAATTGGGGTGCAGCTTGGTCAGGCGGGGTCATGTTGAGGGTCAATCTGAGCCCAACCTGACCTCAAGAGGACCCAACCTGCAACCTGACCCAGCCCTAATTCCAACCATAGGTGCCCAACCCAAACTGAATCTGACCCAGCCCAACGTCAAGCCGACCAAATACATGTGATAATTCCCAACCCGACCTAAGCCCATCTGAATTTGTTCGACTTGAACCAAACCTGAATTCAGATCGGGTTGGTGTTTTCCAACCTGAATGCAATCTACCTTTGACAACCCAACCCAAGCCGACCAAAACTTGGGTTGGGTCAATTGGGTTCAGTCATTCGGTTGACCCGAACCCAAGTTGAAGACCTAACTGTAACATGGATTCATACAATGTTTCTTGGGGTTTTAATGCTCCTCATTTTGTTGTGGGATGACCCCTCATCATCTCTGCCTTTTTGGCTTTAATAAATAAATCTTTGCCAGAAAGAAAAAGAAAAATTAAATCCATGTTCTTATTCTCTATTTCAGGTTTTTCCTTCAGCGAAGTTGGATGTATTCGTACAAGCAATAGCAAAGTTGTCTGCTGCCATTTCTCTTCAGATGGAAAATTGTTGGCTAGTGCTGGGCATGAGAAGAAGGTAATGCAGGGTAGCTATTTAATATCAGCATTCTGTTGTTGGAATTGTGGACAAGAAACACTCCATTGTTTGACTTACTGGCTCGTCAGAGATGCACTTGGAGCACTCAGACGCACCTTGATATGGCTACTAGGAAAAACTGTCATTTTTCCTGTTATCTTGTATCACTACTATGCTATTTATATCTTTCAAAAAAAAAAAAAAAACTATGCTCTTTATCTGATTTACTGCATGCCTTTATTTTAGTACAATTTCCCCATTTTACGCTACTATTTACTGATAGAATTTACAGGTTTATGAGGATCACCATTTGATACTACTTATACACCTTTTATGCATGTATGATACTGATGTATGTATCCACGTCTGATCTATGAACATGTTGGAACATGTATACTAATATATTTTCAAGCTGTAGGGGCAAAAGAGCTCCCCTTAACTAATATTCCAAACCTTCTGGACCATCAAATAATAGGATTTATAAGATATGTTGTTTTCACTGTAAGTCGTGAGGATATCACACAAATTACCTCGATGGGAGAGAAGCACTATTATTTTCTTCATGTTTACTAGCCCTACATGCACCACTTCCCCACATGCCGTTTTACACATGGCAGCCTGGAGCCTATTATGTGAGCCTAGCCGTAAAGATTTTCTGGTGCAAAAATCAGGCGAGTCCATTCATCAGGTGGGCCACGTGATTCAACGTAAAATGTTGGCATATTTTTGAAAGACCATTCATTCTTTTCAGATGGGTGTGTGCTGCCTGATGTGTGGAACTGCTTGACTTTTGCATCAGTTCATCTTCACTTGGGTCCACTTTATTCATGCCTCACTTGTCCCAACTCTTGTGCCATGTTGACATTTGCAGTGCATGTGCATATGCCTGTAGCATGTGCACTGGGGCATGCATTTTTACTTGTCAGAAATAAATTCAAAGAAGATTATGCTAGGTTTTGAGTACGCTGGCTAGAGATGACAGGGACTTGTACTGATTACTCTGTGCTTCATGTCACCAGGCCGTTCTTTGGAACATGGACACTCTAGAGACAGTGAGCACTCCTGAAGAACACTCTCTTATTATTACAGACGTGCGTTTTAGGCCAAATTCAAATCAACTGGCAACGTCTTCCTTTGATAGAACTATCCGGCTATGGAATGCAGCAGAGGTAATATTATGTTATATATTCTGTTCTTCCTGAGTATTTTGATCCCTCTATACATGCTCATTACATATTTCCTGTGTAATATGTTAATTGGCTTGTTTGAGTATTCTGTAATGTCTTAATTGAAACCATACATTCTTTATGGCTAACTGATGTAGTAATTCAAACCTTTTCTACACCATTTTATATTCTCTTAATTATCGTTTCTCAGTACTTCAAATCTCAGTCATATGCCTACACCATAAAAACTCAACTCCATGAATACTGAATTTCTGAACTTATATTTTATGCTTTGCAGCCGAGCTATTGCTTGAATTCATATACCGGACATGGTTCACCTGTGATGTCACTCGATTTCCATCCAACTAAGACGGACGTTTTCTGCTCTTGTGATGGTAACGGTGAACTTCGTTTCTGGAATATCAGCCAGTATTCAAGCACGCGTGTTACTAAGGCTGGTTTCCAACCCTCTTTTAACTTTTTTTTTTTTTTTTTTCATCTTCTGCCCCTTCTCCCTCTTGGTAAGGGATCTGGGTTTGTTATCTTTGTTCTGAATAGTTATACTCAATGGTTCAGGGTGGTACAGCACAGGTAAGATTTCAGCCTAGAACTGGGCATCTTCTGGCAGCAGCAGCGGAAAATGTGGTCTCTATTTTTGATATTGAGAAAGATAGGCAGACACACTCACTACAGGTACATGGATATGCTAGTGTTCTAGCTGTATTTTCTATAAAGAAAAACTATATGATATATTTGTATCTATCTAATATATCTATCTTTGAGAGATGTAACGGAATCTCTGTTTATTGTATTTATCATGCAACTTTGCTTGCAGGGGCACACCAAAGAGGTGCACTCCATTTGCTGGGATGTGAATGGAGAATATTTAGCATCAGTCAGCCAGGACTCTGTGAGGGTATGGTCACTACCTGGAGGGGACTGCGTTCATGAGCTCAGCTCCAATGGGAACAAGTTCCATTCTTGCGTTTTTCATCCTAGTTATCCCACCCTTCTAATTATTGGGGGGTACCAGGTATTCCTTATTCAAGTCCTCTCTTATGATGACAGGAATAGTGCTACTAATGGTAATGAATTATAGAACTTTTAGACTGAAAGTTATTGGAAATAATAGTCCGAGTCTCATAAAATCGAATAAACCAATCCTTCTCCTTTTCTAGTTTTAAGACTGTGGTCTGTGTTTGGAGTTGTTTCGAGTACTCATCGAGTTCATTAGGGTGTTAGAAAAGTCGGCTGATCTCCTTCTATTGTCTGAAATTCTGTCTGACCTGAAATGCATCATAGGAAACTCATTATCTGGTTTTAAGTTTTCTAAGCTTAGAGCATGTTGGCATTTTGACTTTTTTGGAAGTGTAGATAGGTCTCTTTCTCAAGCAGCAGCAGACATGGCCTGCCCAAAGCATTTCAAAGCTCATAAGAAAAATAGGAAAAATGAATTGCGACTTGCTGATCGCTGTGGGTAGGATGTGAAATACATTGCTGATTCTGTTTGTTTTGACAATGGCTGCAGTCTTTGGAGTTGTGGAACATGGCAGAAAACAAAAGCATGACAGTTCCTGCACACGACGGCCTGATTGTTGCATTGGCACAATCACGAGTTACTGGGATGGTCGCCTCTGCCAGCCATGACAAATCCGTTAAACTGTGGAAATAGATGGAATGGTGGTGGGGGATTGTGTGCAGTCTCTTGGAGCATTTGGCATCGCCGGTTTCCCTACACAATCACGTATTCGAAGGAGTGAGATTGGATTGCGTTTTGATTTGGTTGATTTTCTTTGGAATGAAATAAACTGGGAGCTGGTTTTTTATTTTCTGCTCGCTATTTTCGGACTGGGAGTGGTCCAGAATGCGTTGCAAAGGGACTGTCATCTGCAGCACTGAAAAGATTAGGACGGTTTGATGGAGCAAAGGCCAAGGTGAGACATTTAATGGTGGAAAGGTAAGAAGCATATTGCACATAGGGTGTTTTAATGATCTGGAGGACATTTTCTGATTGTGACCAAAAGACAGACTGCAGATGGGATATCATTAGATTAACTGTTAGGCTATTATGATTTTAGAGAACGGGAATTTTATGATATTTGGGGAATTGTTATGACAATCATATGCGTTCAAGATGTAAATTGGCTTTGTAAGCATCCAAGTGTCCTTGTTTTCTGTGACGTGAATTCTTGTTTTTCTCCATGAGTGAAGGGAAATAATACAATACCTCCTGTTGTATGGTAACATCATACAATAGGCCTTGCTGTTGGTAAGATGGGGAAATTTTAGTGGGAAGAAAATCCTAATCAAATCTCACTTTTCATGCTTAGATTCCTTCCCGAGTGATGTAAACCACATTGGACAGTAATTATCAAACGTGTGAGGTATTGTATCATTTCCTGTGCGTGAATCTATAACCGTATGCATGTTGGGCTGCTGGACTCATTGGTTGGGCTGGTAGCCCGAAAAGTACACCTGTCCATTGGATGAGTTATGTTGGGCACAACATTTACCCCTCCCCCTCAACAATCCATTTGTAGCCGCTGATCAGAGGTTAGGGTCGGACGTGTAATTATTGAGCTATGGTAAATGGACTGTATGTCTTGTAGGACAAGACGGTTTTTGATTGATTGAAGGTTTCTAATATCTGATTGATGGTTATTCATTCCTCCAATTTGGACTATTGAATAAAGCTTTTTTGGTGAGCCGTCCATTGAGTGAGGCGGTTCAGACAGGATGTTTGCTTTAATTTTTAGATTATGATCCATAGGCAAGAGGTTACTTCGAGTGTGGCAAGTAGATCTAAAGCTTTACTCGCCAGAGGAGGCAAAGTCCAGTCAATGAGCCAAGGACCCGACTGTAGGCCAGGTCCAGCCTCAGTCGAGCTCTGGTTTTGCCTGCTTACAATTTAATTAATCAGCCCACCAATATTAAATAAGTTGGACTGGGCCAGGCCTATTTATCAGCCTTTAGTCGGATACAAGACCATGTACAGCCCACTAATGATCCAGGCTAAAGGAGGTGGGTCCTAACTACGGGTCTTGAGGCTTGGCCCAAAATCTGCCCAAGGAGACCTGGACTGCGGCCCTAAACAAAAATCTAATGGTGGTTGATCCATGAAAGGCCTGTTAGGTTGCCGAGGAATTCATTCCCTGGTTCTTATGTTTTTAGTATTTTATAGGAAAATATTAAATTTTGTTTGATTGATTCACTGAAAGGCTATTTGGTTGTTAGTTTCATATTCCTTGACTTAATAATTCTGGTTTTTACAAAAACAAGTTTGGTCACATTTTCATTTTTTTAAAAACCTTCATTGGGAATTTCATTCCCCAATTACATTGGAACTAAGGTGATTCGGAATCCTCAGCTGTATTTGGTTGAAATGCATTGGAATTCTCGAGGGCGTGTACACACACATTGAAATATATACTTTGACAAAAAATGAGTAAATTTTAAGCCTTGGGTGGGCCATAAATTTAAGGATCACGAACAAGCAACTCACGTCTAGATGGTTCAGATCATTCTATTGATATGATTTTAGTGTTGCAATCAATAATTAAATTGTTTTGGGTATCATTAACATGTCACGTGTATAACGAATTAATAGTCTAGCAATACCTTTGTTACACATGCAACTCTTCTCCCTATTAAAATAAGCTAAAAAGACATTTCCTTTGGATTATTCTAGAATCACGTCATTTCATTGATATTTTAAAACACACCAAAGGTAGCATTTGAAATACCTCCGATGCCATTTATTACCAAATCTAAGACTGCCAAATGCAAAAATTGGCTACTTGAATTCGAAACACATCCATTTGCTTTCAAATCCAAGGTACCAAAGGGCCCCATATTTTACTAACCAAACTTAATTTAATTATTTCCTAAAGTATTCTTGGCCAACTCTAACATTTCTCAGAAAACCTAGAAATTAGGGGATGGATTTTTCGAAGATCATACAGCCCTAGACTTCTTGGGAAAATTTGAAAGAGTCAGTAATTCTATTTTATTTTTTTAGGTCTTTACCTTTTCAAGGTGAATTATTTAGAAAAAGCTGGGGAGGACTTCTTGAAAAATGTAAAAAACTACTAGAAGTTTGAACAAAAAATTGTGTTATGTGTTGTAGACTCACTAGAGTTTCAACACTAAGGGCCTGTTTGGGAGGATGGATTTGGAACCCCCTGGATTTGAAACCTCTTGGATTTGAAATCCTCCTATTGTGTTTGACACCCTGATTAAGAATCAACTTTAACCCAAAAGTAGCTATGCATGGTATGTTTACCTGGATTTGAATTTAATTACTAAATCAAATTTAATATCTATAATTAGTAACATATGTAATTTTCGATACAATGGTTGTAATAAGCCCCGCTGAAATATATGTTTTGCCCGAAAATGATGAAATTCCAAGTCTTGGATGGGCCACAAGAACAAGATCATGTCCAAGTGACTAACTACCAATTTTTAACCATTGATTTACATAGACAATGTTTGGACGGTGCCGATCATTATATTAAAGTAATTATAGTGATGCAATTGATAATCTAATTGTTTTTGGATATCATTAGTGGGCCATGTGCCCAATAAAATAATAATATGGTGACACACTTATTACACATGCAATCATTGAAAGGATTTTGGGTGTAATCCAAAACTCTCACACTGAATTTCAAACCCCCTCTATGTGGGAATTTGAAACCCCCTGGATATGAAACCCCGGGTTACTTTATGCTGCCAAACAACTAGGGGATTTGAAATCCCCTCAAATCCATGGTGCCAAACAACTCCTAAGGTTAACGTGTGTGTGTGTAGAGAGAGAGAGAGAAAGGCATGCGCACCTGCGCACCTAGTGTTCGAAATATCGATACTATCGGCCGATATTATCGTTATCGCACCCCTGCGAGACGATACACTCATTATAACCCCCGGAAGATATCAAAAAACCCACAATCCAGATATCGGTCGATATATCGTTGATATCGCACAATATTTTGACGAAATCGCGTGATTCTCTCTCCATTATTGTTGGACATCGACATCATCATCCGAAAAAATAGGGAAAAAAAATAGAGGGTGGATTTCGGTACCTGTAGAAGAGATCGCCATGATCGGAAGCTTCCATTTGGTGGGCCATTCGAATTGAAGCGTCATTCCTAGGTTACCGCAAATAACATCTCCGATTTTAGAGAGAAATCCGGAGACATCTGATGAGATTTGGGAGATATTTTAGGGTTTCGGAAGCTGGAACCCTCTCTGCTTGAAAACGAAAGCTCGTTCGAGCCTTTTTTCTTGGATGCGGATTAGCTACTGACGGGTTAAGTAGCGAGATCGCTACTGAAGTGACGTCACCAAGTTACGTGTGTCCCACCATGATGAATGTGTTATATCCACACGGTCCATCCATTTGGAGATATCATTTTAGGACATGAGTCAAATAACGAGGCAGATAAAAATCTGTAATGGACCCCACTACAGAAAACAGTGGAGAAAGTGACATACACCGTTGAAACCTTCCTAAGGTCCACCGTGATGTTTATTAGAGATCCAACCCGTTAATAAGTTAAAAAAGGCATTATAAAAGGTATATATATATATATATATATATATATATATATATATATTATATATATATATATATATATATATATATATATATATATCAGCTTAATTGAAAACTTTTGTGGCCCTCAGAAGTTTTTAATGGTGGGCGTCACTCTCTCTACTGCTTTCTGTGGTGGGGTCCATTGGAGCTTTGAATCTTAGTCATTCTTAGGCTCATGGCATAAATGTTTTCTCCAAATGGATGGACGGTGTGGATACAAAACATACATCATGGTGGGGCCCACGGAACTTGTTGACGTCAATTCAGTAGCGAGTCTCGCTATTCAGCTGCGCCCCTTTTTTTACGAGTACGCGCACACCAGCGAGCGTGTTGAAATCACTAAGTTTTGTGGGTCTCATCATGAGGTATGTGTTATATCCAGGCCGTTCATCCATTTGGCGAGCTCTTCATAAGGCTTGAGGCTAAAAATAAGACAGATCCAAAGATCAACTGGACCACAATGCAAACAACAGTGGTAGATTGAATGTTTACCATTGAAACCCTTTTGAGGGTCACAGAAGTTTTGGATCTATATGATATTTATTTTTCCTCTTCATCCATGTCTATGTGACCTAATTAACAAATTGGATGGAAAATAAACATTGTGGTGGGCCCTACGACTCAGGGAGGTTTCAACGGTAAGAATTTTCCTACCCACATTTTCCTTTAGTGCGGCCCACTTTAGTCTTGGATCCTGCTCATTTTTGCTCTCAAGTGCTAAAATGATCTCAAAAAACTAATGGACGAGGTGGATTTCTTACAAACATCACAGTGGGCCCCACCTAGGTTTTGAGCGAAGGAACTACCCCTAATGAGCAGTGTACTTTGTAAACTTTGTGGGCCCACTATAACTCATGTATTTTATCCACTCCGTCCATCCATTTTACCAGATAAATTTATGGTTTGAATGAAAAGAAAAAAACTATTATTAGCTTGATTCAAAACTTTTATGGCCCACTAATGGTCAATCACCATTGTTTCCTATGGTATGGTCTACCTAATTATTGGATCTGTTTTATTTTTTGGATAATGTCTTGAAATGATATGGAAAAACGGATGGACGGGGTTGATACTGAATATAGTTGTCTTAGTTCAATCGGACAACGCATAGCTTAGGACCCTATACAAAGGAAATTATTATATACACTTTTTTTTTTTTTTTGAAACTTTACGATTTAAAAGTGTGTATTAAGAGCCTTTTTAACAATCCCCAAAGTTTCATTAAAAAATTCAACCATTTTTCCAATGTTTCCCCATGTTTTCCAAAAAGTGCGATAAATTATGCGATACAAACGATATATCCCGTGCGATAACCGATACGTATCTGTATCCCAAGGGTGCGATAACGATATTTCGAACACTGTGCACACCTTTGCACGTGTGTCACAGGCGTCTAATCCGAACGGTCCATGTGATGTGGCATCCCATGAAACCTCCAAGGACCAATTTTCACACCTGATCTAAACTCTGGTGGGCCATAGAAAAGAGAGATGCAAATCAAGGGAGGAGACTGTTTTCCTTTTATTTGGCCCATCGAAGCTTTGGATCAAAGTAAATGTTGGGCCCTGGGGTGCTCCATCACGTGGACAGTTCAGATTTTGGACTCACATCACGCATGATGAGTTCTCAAAATGTTCGCACGAAAACTTGTGCGAACCCGTGTGCAGCGGATCATTTGGCTACACACACATATATGAATGTTCATCGGTGCACCAGTTCTCATGAGAATTTGTAAAAATAATAATTGAGAACTCATCTGCTGTGATATGAGTACAAGATCTGAACTGTCCGTGTGATGCATCACCCCATAAAACCCCATTGGCCCAACTTTTACCCTGATCTAAAACTTTGGTGGGCTATGGAAAAAAGAAACAGTTTCCTTCTTTGATTTGCCTCTTTTTTTCCATGGCCTACAAAAGTATTGGTTTAGGGTAAACATTGGGCTATAGGAGTTTCATGGGGTGCTGCATCATGTTGATGGTTCAAATCTAGCACTCATATCATAGGAGATGAGTTCTTCAAAAGTTCTCATGAGTTCTCGTGAGAACTGGTGTGCAAGTGAGCATTCCTCACCGATGATCTAACAATAATAGCGTAGATGATGATGTCCTAAAACTAAGGTACTTAGTTTTGTAACTTGGGCGTAGATAAAGGAATTACTTTACGAGCTAAACTAAAGTCGGTCTAGTGTAACCAAGTAGATAAATTGGATTACACTACTCCTAAGTTAAAGCTGGTCTATTATAGCAGTATAGATGGATTTGATTATACTAAGAGCTAAAGTAGGAGCTAAACTAGGATAAGTAAGGCTGTATCTAAAGAGGTTTTTGTAACTATTTTAGGTGCATCAATGGTTGTGACTTATTCTGCAATGTACGTGTGTTAGTTATTGTCATGAGTTGGCCATTGATTATGCGCACATCCTAAGTCCATTACGTAGGCAAAATTTCTTTGTAGTACGTCACATGCTAATAATCATCATTCATTTCTTCCTCTTGAATGTGCATTGTGCAGCTTGAAAATCGACCAACTTGCCATTACCTTTATGCTGATTCATTGCTCAAGCGATTTCGGTCGTAAGGGTCTCTTTGTATGATGCTATAACGCATTAGCTGAATTTGTCACTAGTCGTGATTGTATTTCGGTCGTTGCTCATTATTGATTATAAGGTTACCAATGTGAGTAGTTGATATTATCACATGAGCGAAATATGTGATATGCATCTCAAATATACTTATTCCTTTTGGACTACTAATGACTTTGTAGATTTTGATCAAATTTAGTTGATAGAGCAGTTGAAAAGATCTTTTGTTTGTATCTTATCGAGATCTTGTTGTCATATAGCATCATACATGTTATTAAATCTAAATAGGTGTAAACACATTCATATTAGCCATTGCACTTATGATCCAACTGTCCATTTTCATGCGTCATTGGTGTTGGTTGCTCGGTTTGTATTTAATTATGTGGGCATGCCAGAATCAATATAGCGGCTCGATCCAAACCGATCAACTTTGACCCTAAGCAACAAAAGAAGCAAATACGTCTAATATGAACGTTTATGATCAGATTTTAAGAAGATCGGTCGCTTACTCAACCACTTGTAAAAGTTTATAACGATCAAACGATAATCAAAAGGTGAGGTTCTTCATTTAAAAATGGGTTACTTTGTGCCTTCCATAAGAAATGACTTTCAGAATACCAGTGCAAACTAAACAAAAAGAAAAACTTACAATCGGTCACTATGAGCAATTGCAAGAATGCATCTCTTGAAAGAATCACTTGATATTATATAAAGAACAAATCCAGCGTATGAGTGTAGACTTGGATTACAACTATTATAGGTAATAAACCGTTACTTGATTACTGCTACTCTTAGGATAAACTGAGATAAAATAATTTGATAAGATAAGTTTGTTTGTTTTTTAAATTGTTGTGATTGGATTGGAGGGTATTTCTCGTTCGGATTCCTCTACTGTTTATAGAGTTCTGTTGCAACTTGTTTTTCTATATTTTTCTTCATTTACAACAATGGTTATGGTAGTTGAATTTAGATCATTCTTTTATTATATTTTCCTTTTGTGATTGTTTCTCTTCCGCTCGTCTAAGGTTTGTTTTTCTCGGTCGTCACTCACTCTTCGACCACATGTCGATTGCATCTCTTTTGTCGGTTACTTGCCCACGCTCTACTCAATTGCTTTCCGCATCTTTCTGTTTCGACCGTTCAATTGAGCTTTTAGGTCGCATTCCATTTCTTGACTTCTCTCGACCGCTCGATTTGCTTTTTGGATACCTCTCTACTGCTCGATTTTCTTTTGAACACTTCTCAACCATGTATCCTAAATATTTCTCCACTGCTCATTTCGCTTCTGAACACTTCTCGGCTGCTACTTGTCTTATTAGCTGTCATTCCGTAAAAAGCGCTCTTCAAATATGCTATATCTTTTGGTTACTATAATATGTGTCATTTCAAATTGAGTTTTCCAAGCACAGTCACAAATACAGTAAAACGATTGGTTGAATAAAAAAGTTCCTAATATGGATATGAGATTTTATTTGGGATTTTTTCGTGGTTGGAATGAGATTTATTTGAAGTGTACTGTCAACATGTTATGGGGTGTCACTCTCGCAACACGTAGGCCCACAATGCTTGGGTCTCACGAATGTTTCGAGGATTCTAGTGCCATTAACAACATGGGGTAGTTTGGATTCAAGGGGATTTCAAATCCCTGGTTATTTGGTACCATAAAGTAACTGGGAGTTTCAAATCCATGGGGTTTGAAATCCACTCAAAGAGGGGGTTTGAAATCCTTGGCGAGAGCTTGGATTACATCTAAATTACCTCCAAGAGTTGCATGTATAATATGTGTGTCACTTAACTATTAATGTATTGGACACATTACCCATTAATGATCACCCAAAATACTTAGATTATCAATTGCATCACTATAATTACTTTAATACAATGGTCAATGCTGTCCAAACATTGTCCATGTAAATCAACGGTTAAAAATCGTTGATTACATGATCTTGTGCTTATGGCTCATTCGAGACTTGAAAATTTATCATTTTCAGGCAAAGTATATATTTCAACATGCTTATTACAACCATTGTGTCAAACATTACATATGTTCACTAATTAATGATATTAAAGTTGATTTAGTAATTAAATTCAAACCTCTGTAAATATACCAAGCACGGCTACTTTTGGGTTACATTTAGATTGCCAAACACAATAGAAGGATTTGAAATCCAGGAAGTTCCAAATCCATGCTTCCAAACAGGGCCGAGTTAACTGGTAACAGTTTAGTGGCTGTTACCCTAACCGTGTGGGGCCTACCTTGACGTAGTTTTTGTATATCCATTCCTTCCATCTGTTTTTCCATCTCATTTTAGGATTCTGTTCCAAATCATAAGAAGATCCAAATATCAGGTGAGCAGTACCAATAGAAACCGTGATAAATAACTATTAAAACCTTTTGTGGACCACAAAAGTCTTGGATCAATCTGATCTTTCTATTTTCCTTTCATCAAGATCTTCTTGACATTATCAACAGGTTGGATTGAAAATAAACATTACGAAAACTTTACGATGAGGCCTATGAAAACTTTAATGTTGAGGCATTCAATCACCCCTATTTCCTTTGGTGTGGTCCACCTGAGATTTGGATATGCATAATATTTGTTACACCTTCCTAAAATTATCTGTATAAACAGATGGACGGTGTGGATATACGACACATCATCAATATGGGCCACGAAGCTGTCACTCGTGTAACACCTAATTTGCTCCCGCTAAAGAGATATTTTCAAACGAATATCTCTCACACATGTGATAACAACTCATGCACGTGTGCAAAGCATTCCAAGAACCAAAACGACCGCAAAAGAATGCATGTGTAGTGGTCAACGTGCAACAACTACCCAACCACGAATACTGGGTCCCATCACCAGCTGCATCTTGCCACGTGTCCCATATTGGACGGTTCTGCCACATGCCACGCTCTAATACGTGCCTGCATCTTATATATACATATATCCAAATTCAGTTGTTTCCCCCCACATAAATACACCCAAAGAACGTAAAATATCGAAAGCATGATACTCGCAATCACTACCGTTCCAAAATTTGGCCACCTTGGTTCCACCATCGCCACAAGGAGGCCTTCCAGCACTCGGTCACGTGTCCTTACTAACACAAGACCTTTCCTGGTGAGTTCTTTCTGTACACACGTGTGAGCAGTCCTGGCCATTCATCATGTGGGTCCCGCTGTTGATTAGCCCTGACTCAAAATTCAGACCCGTCCACTCATCAAGTGGATCACACGCGTAGGAGAAATATTAACCTCGAAGGATAAACGGACCATAGATCATGTGTATGCCCCATACAAGGGCATGAAGTGCATGGTGCCACCAGCCAATGGCTGATGGTCGGTGCTCCGTGGGCCCCACTATGATGTATATGTTTCATCCATGCCGTTTATCTATTTTTATAGATCATTTTATGATATGAGACAAAAAATGAGGTATATCCCAATATCAAGTGGATCACATTACAGGAAACAGTGTTGAATGAACGTGGATCATTAAAATTTTTTTGGGGGCCATAAAAGTTTTGTATCAACATGATCTTTGTTTTTTTCCCTTCATCTGGGTCTGTATGACCTAATCAACAGATTGGATGTCAAATAAACAGTGCGGTGGGCCTCAGGAGGATTTTAATGGTGGATATCCAATAACTATTGTTTTCTTGTATTGTGGTCTACCAGAGATTTATCTCCCTCTCATTCTTGGGTTCAAGCCCTATAATGATCTGTAAAAATGGATGAACGGAATTGATGAAACACATGCATCATGGTAGGGCCCACAGAGCACCGATCACCAGCCACCGGGCCGGTGGCGGGGGAGTAGCCAATCCGTTTCCCATGGTGGGGGACCCCGATTTCCTGGAAAGCCTTTCGCATGAAGTTCGTGAAAACCTAGGTGGGGCCACAGTGATTCTTGTAAGAAATCCACTCCGTCCATCCGTTTTTTGAGATATTTTAGGACTTGAGACCAAAAGCGAGAAGATCAAAGACTTAAGTGGGCCACACTAAAAGAAAAGGTGGGCAGGGAAATTCCTACCGTTGAAACCTCCCTGGGTTCGACACTGATATTTACATGTCATCCATACCAGCCATACCATTCATAACGTCATTCATTCCTAATGTGATGAACTGTAAACCCAAATAGTAGCCTGATTCAAAACTCCTGTAGCCCCACGAATATTTCAACCGTGTACGTTCAATCTTCAAGTTTTCAGCCCACTTGAGTATTGGATCCGGTTCATTTTTAGCCTGATGTCCTAAAATGAGCTAAAAAAAAACGGATGGACGGAGTGGATTTCTCACAAACATCACAGTGGGCCCTACCTAGGTTCCCAGGAAATCCGCGTCCCATGGTGGGTCCCATTACCTGCGATGAATGGCAAGGATCTCACATGCGTTTGACGCATTGGCAAATGTGAGGCGCGAGGCATCTTTTTAATGTGCCCATCGGCATACCGTCCATCCGATATGGTCTGTTGTTAGTGATGGTGTGTGCTGGATCTGGACGCATCAGACGGTGGACGCATATCAGGTTTGAATTTTGAACGGTGTTGATTTGTCACAGGTGAGATCATCATCACGTGAAGCAGCAACGGATGCTACTGACAAGGCGACCGAGGTTATCAAGAAAGGGGTGAAGGAAGTGAAGACCACTGCGGAAGATGTGAAGAATAAGGTAACGTCAGCCGCAGATCAGGTGTGTTCATTCTCTCTGCAAATCCATACGATCATTTGCAATGATTCGGACCGTTCGATCCAGTGGGGCCCAATGTAGAGTGTTCATCGACCAGAAACTACATTGATAGGATAGCACGAACATAATAACTGATTTCTCATTGAATATGGATATTTTTTACCATGCCTCCCCCACTAGGGATCGATACCGAGACCTCAAGTGTTGAAACGAGGTATCTCCACTCAGTCTGCCAGTTGAGCTATGGATCTGGGTGTTGCCTCTTAATCCTTTTCCAAGCCTATGATTGGATGGTTAGGATCATTTTGAAGTATTCATGGTGGTCCACCCCATGGTCCTTGATTACCCACAGAAGGTTTTGCTGATATTTTAAATCAGCAAGAGTTTTTTTTTTTTTAATAATTATTTTAATTATTTGTGATGAGCATTTAATGCAGGATGAACAAGATTAGTTCGATCACCGTCTTCCTCTTCCTCAAGGATAGCTTGACTCCACTCATCAAATCCATGCGGAAACAAAAAAATATAAAGAAATAATATTAATAAAAAAATCTAATGCCTACATGTTGATTACACTATTAATATAGAAAAAAAATAAAATTCCTAACTATTAAAAATAACAAAATTCTAATTCTAATAAAAATTATAATTCTAATAAAACTAATCTAAAGTCTAATTTTTAAAAATAAAAACTTCAAATAAACTTTTTGTTGGAAGAGTACTAACATAATTACAAATTGTTTCTAAAAAATGAAAATTCTAAAATTCTAAAAATTTTAAAAAATATATTAAAAATCAAAATTACTAAAAATAGTAACTTTTATTAAAATTTGTTTTGGAGCTGAAAGCGCATCTTTTCTGATGAAATGGGCTGATGCGCAGTTTACATCAAATGATCCGTTTCAATAAAAATTGATAAGTCATGCACTCCATGACGATACTCAATCAAAAGTTACAATCAATGTAGGATCTACCTTCTTTTGGTCCAACCATGCTAGAAATGTGTATGTGCTATGTTCTACATGACTTTCTTGAAATGCTCCTTAATTGAAATGCCACTGATTTTTGCAAGTGGGGCCCATGTTTCATTGATCTACACCGTTGATCTCATGGGACTTGCCCTGAACGCAGATGGATAAGACTAAAATGTTTCTCTCAACCAAGGGAGAAGATCCTATCCTGGAATATCTTATGGGGCTCACCATAGATGGGGGAAGATCTGAGCATTGCTTCAATTTCTTATAACTGTATATTTGCAGACCTGCATTTGAGGGATGGTAAACTCCAAATTCGTAAACCCTAGTCAATACAGATCCCATCAAATGAACCGTCCACATCATCCCTCAATAATGATAAATTCCAATATTCACGTTCTGATGCATCAGGATGCTTTTAATTCCTTTTTCTCCTTTAAAGTCTTCATTGTCTACAACTAGGCTATTACAAATTTTAATTCTGTTAAATCCGAATAAAACATTCAGATTGACAAAACTACCCTTGCTCTTAACTGGCTCAGGGGTGTGAGCAGACAAAAGAAGAGGTAATGACGGCATCTGAAACAACGCAAGAAATAGGAGAGAAGGCAAAAGAAACGGTCCAAGATGCATGGTGTTCAGCAAAGGAAGCAGCCCAAAAGGCCAAGGACACCGTAGCCAACAAGGTCGAGGATGCCGTTGATACCATCAAGGATACAGCTGAGTCTGTCAAGCGCTCCATGACATGAACACACCATCACCATATTCATTACTACTAAATGCAACATCCTCCTTAATCTTCTCATATTCTTATTAATTATTATTATTATTATTATTTATTATCATATAGATGTATATGAATGATCCACATTCTCTTTTATCATTAATTGTTTATAATCATATATATGGATTTATGATCATATATACTCCCCCCAATGCTCAGCTTACCATGCAACCCAAATCAAGCTTATGATCAAATGGGAAATGTATGCCATGCCAGCCATGTCAAGGGGTGCACATGGTTCGGTTCAGTCCAGTTCTGGGCTGAACTGGAACCAAACTGTTGGGTGGGTCCTTTAGTCCTCCATTGCGTCGGTTTCAGAAAGTTTGTTTGAGTTGTTGTGATACATGCATTGTACTGGAATCCTCCGCAGCACCTCTTTTACCCGGTGCCTTAAACACCCAAGTCTGTGGGGCCCACCATGTTGTAGATTTAAAATCCACCCCGTCTATCTCGTTCTACCCTCGATGTTAGGCACTAAGACCAAAGATCAGCTAGATCCACAACTCAGATGGGCTAGGCCAAATGGAACAATGGGGGATGAATGGGCATGGGATGACAACCGCAGGTTCGAGTGTGGGGCTACGATGGTCTGTATCTTTCACGTAACCCGTTTGATCAGGTGTAAATCACGAGGATGAACAGAAAATAGAATAGAAAATATGGGAACTCAGGTTGGAGCAATTTTACATGATTCCCATTGACGTAGCTCTTATGAGTTTTAGTGGGAAATGTCTTGTGTATGTGAACTTCCTCTTACAAGAAATTCGTGGGCGTGGCCATTCCATTCACAGTTTAATTACAAATATACTGCTAGGAATAGAAATACAACCATGGTCCACATTCAATTGACAAAAAACCAATCTACAGATTTTAGGAAAATGGTCCACCAAAGAAGCAACAAACCAATCGTATGGTTTGCTGAACCATGGGCCCCACATATCAGATTGAAACTTGTATGAAAACAATCCACCAAAGGAGCAACCAATGGTATGGATTGCCAAACCAAAAGCCCACTTATCGGAATTGAAACTCGTGCACCCAGTGTAAAGCTGTGTCCTTTAATTCAGGGCTGCTTGATTACATGAAAATAAAAATAATAATAAAAAAAACCAAAAAAACCTATCCATTCGGTGTTAACAAGAGAATATTTTGTGCGCATATAAGCATATATTCCCCCAGTCTTGTCTGCATGTCACATTGAAACATATGTGCGAGTCCGCCCTAAGTAATCTTCAAGTAATCTTCAAGCATATATTCCCCCAGTCTTGTCTGCATGTCACATTGAAACGTATGTGCGAGTCCGCCCTAAGTAATCTTCAAGTAATAAACATGTGCTGTATTAATCTATAATTGCGATTGTAGATGATAGACTCGCAATGTAAGCGTGTGGAGGCAAATGCATTTCACATGTTGTAACTTGATTTTGAATGGGCATGATATGGACTTAAAATAGTGCATTTCATGAAAGTAGCTTGCACTCTCTCATGTCTATCTCACTCTCTTACTCCCGCTCTCCGTCTTCTTACAACCGTGTGTGTTGCACTGGCATGCCATATTAATTAATAAGTTTTTTGATATTTTTGATCAGTTAATATATTTATAAGTAGGGGTGGTGGTGAGTAAAGTCTGCTGGCAGGTCAAACGACCTAACCTGCTTTTGAGGCGAGTTCAAACCAAGCTAAATTGGTAGTGGCTTAAGCTTAAACTTGAATGTGCCTTATTTAAATAAATGGGTGGGGCCTTGCTTGAACCCAACTTGAAATAGGTTATCAATATGTTTTGCTGGACGACGTAACCTAACCCAATCGAGGTTAAATCCGGCTTATTGCCACTATGACTACCAAAAAGGAAGAATCTTGAAACACTACTTGATGGCTCATGGACTATTCTGATTATTAAATTAAGCATGTAACTTAGGACTTGTTTGGATGCCTATAAGTTCAGTAAGTGAGAAGTGACTTATTGAGAAGTCACTTATAGGTGATGTTTGAGGGAGAAAATTCACTTGTAAGTAATTTACAACTTGTAAGTCATTTATAGACAAATCTACTAAAAAATTGTAATAAAATCAGGTGAGAAATCACTTCCTTATAAACAACTTTCAACTTAAAATAACTTACAGACATCCAAATAGGCCCTTTTAAGTTAGGCTTATCCCAGACCAGACCGACCTAACTTGAAAGTTTTGGTCGGATGGGCTCGGGTTGGACCCCACCAAACCCGTCTCAACTCCAGATGAATCTCGAGTCCGAGTTCGCCGGTTGTTGCACGCTTACATTGGACTAACGCTGCATCTTCCCCTTGTTAGTCGCGATAGACGAAAAAACGAACCCCTCGCGTCGTGTCTCATGTCTCGCCTCCCTGGAAATGATCATAAACGGTGGCGGCATCAGAAGTTTCGATACAGCTAATATTCCACGCCAAATTGTCATATATATAGAAAATCCTAACGGTAAATTCTATTAAAAAAATCATCATAACCGTATATTATTAAAATCATTCCGATCCACATATTTATTCGGATATGATGTTGATATCAACAGACTGCCGATGGTGGTGTATGGTGTGGACCATCCAATAATTATATCCGCCTAATATTTATAAAATATAATTAAAATATATGATATCACATTTTCTACGGATATGATATACTAGAAAATCAACAAATTGAGGGTAAAATATGGTTGTATTTGAATTTGTGGTACAGCCGCTGTATCAGATGATTTCTCTGCTCCCCTTACCTAACCCCTTCTTAGTCATCCCGCAATCTGTTGACGTTGAAATTCAAAGTCAAAGCCTCCACCTTTCCTTCTCGTCTTCTCTTCTCTTCCCCAAAATACCGCTTCAAGACTCTCATATTAGTGAGAGAAAATGTCAGAGATAGCTGGAGACGCATGGAAGAATTACCTTCGCCAACTGCAACTTCACCCTCTTAGAACTAAGGTTGAACTGCAATCGACTATCTTTCTTTCTGATTTATTTATTTATTTGCTTACCCTTTTTTATTTTCATACTCCTCATTTCCATTTTGAGAATTCCTCATATGGGTGTATGGAAATATGAAAAGGGTGGATGCAGATATCAAATTCCGTTTAGGAGTCGTTTGTTTGCAAGGATTTTGGGGGGAAATTGATTGGAAATCCATTTCACTCCTTTTAAGGACGTTTGGCAGCAAGGATTTCAGAAAATCCTCAAAAAGGGCCATTTTGGAATCCTCCTCAACTGTTTTTAGTTATGTTGGAAAATTTGAGACTTTTTTCATCATCAAATTCATTTTCATGTGAATATACACAATATAATTCTGATGTCAAAATCTAGTCTGCTAAACTCAATTTATGGATTACTGGATTCAAATCCAAGCTGCCAAACACACTTGAAAGATTTGAAATCTTAAATCCAAATCCCCAGAAATCCACGCTTTATTGTTACTATTGCTGTTATTGATTTTTGTTTTCCTTATTAATAGATTTTCTTGATTGGTTTATTATGTAAGTTAGGCAGTGACAGCGGGAGTATTAGCAGGATGTAGTGATGCAATTGCTCAGAAGCTTTCTGGAATAAAGAAGCTTCAGTTGAGAAGGTTGCTTCTCGTTGTGGTATGTCATATTTTCTTTTCTTTTCTTTCATTTTTTTTTTTTTTCAAATGGCAGCTTGACGTTTGGATCCTTTCTTTCCTTTCTGTTTGTTATTATTATTATTATTTTTTTTTTCTTTTTAATTTTTTTGAGTGCTTAATTGTGTTAGTTGAAATTACTTGAAACAGTGTGTAGGGAATGGTCATAATCTTGGTTTGATGATGATGTTTTGTAGGTTTTCTTCCTTGTTTGCATAATTCCCTTTTTCATTTGGGTGGTTGTTTCTATTTTTTTGGGGTTGATTTTTCAGTATAACATCTTATAAACCTGACCTTTGCAAAACTCCACATGAGGTTGGTATGGGCAGTTTCCTAGCACTTAAATGTTCACTTCTACAAAAGGATATCGTGCGCGGGGGGGTGTAGGTAATGGTGGCAATGGGCCTGCCTGGCTCAACGAGCTCGACCTCCTGTTGGACCAGGATTCGGCCTCAAATGCATGGCTTGATCAATTTTCAGGCCAGGCTTGGGCTCAAGTCATTTTAGCTTGGCCCAACTTCATAGGCACATGTGCTATATCCTACAGATATGCCATTCCAATCCTTGCTTGGGAAACCTATGCATCTTGAAGGTAGATTGTTGTTTTCACTCTAAAATGTTTATTTCTTTGTGCATGTGTGGTCCACTTGATCAATGGATAGATTAGGAACATTCAAGTGGGAAAACAAGGATTTTGTTGATTTTTGGGCCAGGCTGGGTTGGGTTGGGTCAGGCCCGGTCCCAACCAATTTGTTTTGGGCTGGGGCCTGGTCCTGCTTTGCTAAGCCTATGCTAGACTTGGGTTGCACTCAGGCCTTGGTTCCTAGGTGTCTGGCCTGGCCTGACCTAAAACCAGCTTGGCCTAAACCTGGTCTATTGCTGTTCCTATGTCTGGGCTTGAGTGATTATAAGGGTGCTTGAGGCATGCTTTGCACTTCTCACCCGCCAGGTTCAAACCTGGTTATTTTTATTGGCCGTTACTCTCAGTTAGTGGCCAAAAAAGTGTGGTTAGCTGGGGGTTAGTGGTAATCCATGTTTGACCCATCTATTGGGACTTGGCCATTGTTGGCCACCTTGTTAGGAGTTGACTGTTGAGAATCCAAAATGATCAAATTACTCCCAGTCCAGATAAAGAGACTTCGGTGTACATGCAAACGGGCAACAACCCTACCAAGGCATCCATAGAAAATAAAAGAACCTGTTTTATGCTTTACTCTCTCTATAAAAACCAGTTTGCAAATCGGTTCTAGTTCTCAAAGCTGTAGGCTGTTTTTATGAGGCCTTTGGGGTTGTTCTTCACTGCTGCAAATGTTTGCACAACAACTCAACAACAGTCATCGACCCTAGAGGTGAAGACTTGCTGTAAATCCTTTGTAGACTCAGTTTGACCAGTGTGGAGGCATTTACTTATTAAGGATAGCAGGATCCATGATTCATGCATGGTTTGTGTCTCCTCAAGTTCAAATTTCTAACAATATTAGTGGTAAAGGTGGGTTGCATTTCACATACATTCATACACTAAATGGTTATAGAAAGAAGGATATCTTCCTTTGCTTTAAAAAAAGTTTCTTTTCTTCCTTTTTTTATTATTATTATTATTATTATTATTATTATTATTATTATCTTTTGTTCTGTTTTATGTTGGTAGAGAAGAGGTGCTGAAAATGGCTTTCATTTTCATTTTCTTTTCTTCATGTTTTTGTTGGACTTTCTATCTCACTTCATCCGTTTGGGTTACGTTTGTGTTGATGAAAACGGAGGCCATCTTTCTTATTACTCCATCTTGGTTGAAGGGACAATCAAATAAGTTGAGTGTATGTGCTTAAGTGCTCTTTTAGAATCAAATATGCTCCCCGACTGCGTGTTTAAACATGATGATGTGGATTCACATGTGAATTTCAAATTGTAACCTTTTGTTGCTAGAGATAATCTACTGTTTGTGTTGCGATCCTTGAAGATGAGGACAGCTGAAATGAATTTGAATGCTATTTTTCTTTCATAATTTTTTTTTTCCCCAAAAAGAGCTTTCTTTAAGCATTTTGTTGATGAGGAACTGTATGATTTGTGACCAGTGGCTTTGTAGAATTTCTATAGGTTTTCAATTCCGACAAGTGGGGCTCATGGTTTGGTAATCTTGACTATTGGTCTATGCTCCCAACTATACTCAATAGGACAATCTTAGCTTTTCCAATTTGAGGCTGACAGTTAGTTAAGAAGAGAAATATACATTCAACTTAAAGAAAAATTGCAAGATTGGTTGTTGGGATCTTCCAATCTGGGAGATTCTTAGGGCATGTTCCATTAACAGTGGGACACAACACATCAATGGCTGGGCCTTGGATTACCGAACCATGGGGCCCACCCGTTAGAATTGAGATCCCATGTATACTGTGCAAAGACTTGGGTCATTAATCATATAATTACTCTGCATTGAATGTCTTGTGGTTGCCAATGCACATATATTATGTATGATGGAACCTATGTCTATAAGATGTCTAGTATTGTTTAACTCTACTGTCTATCCTGTCTTAATTTGCAGCTCTATGGTTTTGCATATGGAGGGCCTTTTGGTCACTTTCTGCACAAGCTGATGGATGTTATTTTCAAGGGAAGGAAGGGCAATGCAACTGTTGCTAAGAAGGTGTGTTTCAGTTTCTTTGTAAATCTTATACTTTCTTTTCCTATAATGAAGCATGCCATTGTTATTTTTTCCACCATTGCTAACTTTGAGAACTGTTAAGAGCGTGGGGTTTGGAGGGAGGAGAAGGGGTATGGTTTTAAGGAATACTCGAATCATGTTACTGTTTGAGTCAAGGTTTTAAATCAATGTATCCAGTATCGTATCGTTCACCACCAATACAACCCCATATCACCCCATATCACCCCTGTATCAGATTGTTTTGGGCCAATACAGCTGTAACATTCATGGGCGATGAATGAGACTGGTACATATCAAGCCATATGTACTGGCTACAGATGATCTTTAAACATTGATTTGAGTTGTGTCATTTTGATTGGTTAAAATGCGCCTTGGCTATAAGTTTATTTGAATGACTATACACTAAGGTATTCTTTCAGGTACTGTTGGAACAATTAACTAGTTCCCCATGGAACAACATGGTTTTTATGATGTACTATGGCCTGGTAGTTGAGGGTAAGTACTTTTATGAATAACTCTAGTCCCTTGGACATCAGCATTACTTTTTTCACTGATGTCTTTATGTACCAGACTACCAGTGACCAATGTTTTAAATATTGTTATCATGTAATGTATCGCACCCTTGGGATACGGATAATAATCGGTTATCGCATGGGATATATTGGTTGTATCGCGTAATGTATCGTTGTTGTTGGGAAACATGGGAACATTGGGAAATTGGTCGAATGTTTCAATGAAACTTTAGGGATTGTTGTAAAAGACATCAATACACACTTAGAAATAAAAACATTACAAAAAAAAAGTGCATATAATAGGGGTTTCCTTTGTATGGGGTCCTAATATATGTGCTTTCCAATTGAACTGATGCAAGTATATTCAAAGTCTATTCATATAATTTATAAACATAAGAGGACATGTATGGAAACATGAGCAATACATTCAAAAGCAAAAGAAGAATTACTAGATCAGGTTACATACATGTTTAATTTTGTGTTTGGATACAAAGATTGCAACTGATTTGTGAGAAATTGAGAAATTTTGTTTTTTTTCTCAATTTTGCACAATTTGACCCATCTCTCCCAAATCTCGAAGTTCCAAATCCATAAATTTTCATGGAAAACATGAAGAATCATAAATTTGTAACCATTTTACACTGGTTTAGCGTGATTTACAACAAAAACATTGATCGAAAATTGAAAATGCTCACTGGATCAAATAGTTGGGATATATCGGCATTGCCTGTGTGTTTCGTATCGCACAAGTAGGATACAAGATAAATCATGGGATATATCGGCTGATATTGTCGATATTTAAAACAGTGGCAGTGACTTCGTGTAATTACAATGAAAGGCTTAATTTCATGTTTGGGACACTGTTCTTACATAATTCTGTATTTGTGCTTCCTAGTTCAAATCAAGTATGCAGGATGCTTTTCACCAATAGAAAATGCCTGTGAAATTTATTGGTGAAGCATTTAGCCCGTGACCTCTTCTTTTATTATGTGCCTAATTCTTAGTTCATAGCTTTTGGATGGTTGTAATGTATTCTCTATATCTTGGATCCCCATTCACATTGAGTTTATATGAGCATTATCATCTATTTTGAAGTCCTTGGGCTACTTTGACCCCTTTCCATCTTGGTCACATTCTCGTTTTTTTTTTTTTTTTTTTTTTTTTTTTTTTTTTTTTGTGATTTATGTATTTCTTTGCTTTTATTATTCCTTTGGCTGATGTATATATGGGGGCTAATCCCTTCGCAATCTGTCTCTCAGAGAAGTATGATATTAGAGCAAAGGCGTTCCCTGTGATTGATCTTTTCTCAACTTAAAGTTATTTTGTGGACTTCACACTACTATTCTTGCCATGGTTTTAAATATTTATATTAGTTAAGATATGGCTGTATTGGTTATATTGTAAGCTGTAACCGTATGTGCTACCCCTGTATATCAATTACCCTCGTTACACAATACGGGAGGTAAGGTATTCAATAATGGCAAGGCTGGCCAATACAACATAACAGCCATTACAGGGCCCTGTAACTGTCATTTTTTCTAAAAGGAAGAAAATGTATTGCCCATGTATATGACTATTACAGGCCCATATTGGCCCGATATGGGCCTGGAACAGCCGTTATGGACCCCTTTTTCTTTAGGATGGGCGCTACAGCCCCGTATCGCGTAATGGGTTGGGGTGAACTGGTTGTTCGAAAAAGTAGGCTGCCTGCATCCGCCATACAGCCATAAAGGGCCGATTTTGATTTTTTTTCTTCTTTTTTAATCTTCAATTTCTCTCTGATTTTTTTTTTTTCTTTTTTAATCTTCAATTTCTCTCTGATTTCCACTTCAATCTTCAGTTTCTCTCAGAGGAAGCTTAAATTTAATTTTAGACAATATCGAGGCCTGTTTTGAGAGCAAATACAAGATTTGAATGGGATTCAATGAATTGTAGCGAAATGGACCATTTTTGTGAAACTCTGTAGTTGTGATCCCTTCTCCGCTGCTACATGACTCCAAATATTCATCTCAAACCCTAGCTTCAGTCACACTTGTAATCCATGCAACTTGGACGTATGTTTTGATGGATCTGAGTCACATAAGCTACCTGATTGAAGATTGAGTCATCTAAGGTTCTCGATTATGGAGAATTTGGACCACCCAACCTTCCACATTGAAGATTCGAACCACTTTTGAGGGTCTAGGTTGATCTGATGAAAGATTAGTTGTCCTAATCTGCATTATAGACCACATGAGTAGTCATTTCGCTGAGCTATTAGAGTTAGTTGAAGAAAATTACCTTTGTATTTCCGTCTTTTATTTTGTGTGCCATTTTTTGGGCATCGAATGATGTTTGAATGACCCAAAATTTGTCATGTTTGAAGCAAGGTTGTCATACTTGGTGAGTCGACTTGGGACTCACCTACGTCAACTCTGTTTTGAATACCGAATAAAATTTGGTGTAGACTTGTTGGGGGTTACGATTGAACAAAACTCGGGTGAGTTTTCCCAAGTTTTGGATTGACTTGGTGACTCATTCAAGCAACAAGACTCGGTGATTGTAGCAGTTTTTATGGCATTCTGTTGAAACAGGAATCAGCCGTGTTGAGTGAGTCAATGCATGACTCAGCCGAGTAAAATCACTGACATGGGTGCAAACTCACAATGAATGCAGTTAATTTAATTTAATTTTAAATAGTAGCCTCTTTCTCTAAGAGAAAAGTTTGATTCTCTGGCAGAGCATGATTCTTGATAGGTAGGCACTTAGAAGTTGGTTTTAAAGGCACACATGCAATCTAAGTAATTCAATTTAAACTGTCAAATTAATAAGGTACCAATTTAGATGTACCAAGAGCCAAAACTTGGGCTTATTTGGTTATCCATCTATAAGATTGGTGGGCCTTTATTGGGCAGTTAAAATAAAACATTAAAACTAATGGTTTTGTTTCAACAAACAAGTGTACAAATTTGTGGTCAGGATTATTTAAGAATCCTAATATTGGATTGTGCCTCGGCAATGGTTGATTGCATAGTTTACCTGGTTTAGCTTGAGTTAGTGTATGCCATGTGTAACATTTTTGTGTGTGGTGGCTGTGGATCAAGTGTTATACATGGCCAGAGTATCAAATGTTCATCTTAAAAGACTAAAACAGTCAAAGACTCTTAGAATTCCCCATTCCTCAATTAACTAAAAAAACTCTTAGAATTCCCCCATTCACGGCTACATCTCTCCCCCATTCTCTCGTCTCTCTTTAGTTAAGTTTTTAAAATATTTATATGTAATCTATATAATTATAGAATCATTTAAACAGAAAAAACATGACTCAACCGAGTGAAGTTTTGTAGGCTGACCGAGTGTAGTCCGTGTCCTGAGTTTGCATACCTTGGTTTGAAGCAACAATCGAAACTCCTAAGGAAGAGGTTTCTAATGAAAACATTCCGAGAATTTGTCATTGGATGCCTGATGGGTACATTGATTGATATGTTGATGATTCACAGTTGGATCAGAGGATGGTTTAACTGAATCAGATGATCAATCGACAAATGACCCAGTAGGAAAAGACCAAAGGATAGACAATTATGTACTTAATGATCAAGGAAATGGATAGTGTGATAGTCATGCTTGCAATTTCTATGGAGATAAACACTATGGCACTGTCCCACGGAATCAAAGTACACATCGAAAGCCGACAATGATAAAGACAACACTGTGACGACCAGAGGCTGATCCATAGTAACAAATGAAGCCATGATCAACGTTCCAATGTTGTAAGTTTGTAAATCCACTGTTGTAGAAGAAGTGGAAGTTGATACCCTAGACATGGAGGACCATGAAGAAGTGAAAGAAAGAACAGTGTTATGCGCGTCGCTATTATATGATCAAGATCCTGATCTAGCATGGAAGCCTTCAACATCAATTACCATTGGAGTTGAAGAAGGCATGTTACAAGCCAGGCCATTGTGGTAGACTGCTACTGACTTTGAACTCGAGGACAAGTTTTTCTGAATTCAGGAGGAATTGATGCATCTGGGCCACATAAGCTAGTTGATAGAAGGTTGTGCCCATCCATGGGTTGTGATCAAGGAGGATTTAGACCATCCAACCATCAAGATTGGAGATTTGAACCATTTTGAGGGTCTAGGTTGATCCGATGGAAAAAATCTGCAGTCCTGGTATGCATTATGGACCACATTTAATTGCTTCCTTACTTGTCAGGCTTGTTGAACAAGTTTCCTTAGTATTCTTGTCACTTATTTTGTGAGTTTTTGGGTAGCAAACAATGTTTGAATGACACAAAATTGGTTGTATTTGAAAGCCTGCAGAGTTTTCTACCAAACAAGCCCAAGATTATGGAATTTTGATATCGTCTTAGTGATTTTTTTTTTTTTTTGAAGGATCATCGTCTTAGTGAGTTACCATTGTTTTTGGGAGTCATTTGTGGTTGTGACAGGATTAAGGGTTGTTTTGGTCAATTTTAATGTTTTAATGGAACAAATGTTTAGGATTAGAAGCAACTGATGGTTAGGGTTATAGTAGGGTTCCCTTAAAGCATGTAAAGACTCTTTTACGAATAGTTATGATGGAATTCTTGGATTGCAGTATGTATTGGTTCTTTGGCATGTGTTGCCTATGGTAGATGAAGAGGGGGAATATTGATTACTAGCAAACCATTAGTAGGCTGTTTGATGTCAATCAAGAGTCCTTTATTTTTATTTTATATTGCATCTATGAAGAAATTTTGTTGCTTGATTTTCAAAAAAAGGATACGTTTGTGAATCGAAATTCTTTCTTTTTTATTTGGCTGCGTTAGTTTTGTAGGACATGGATAAAGGTGTCGTTGGGTTGGATATCGTGGCTTTATAAAGTCAAGATTCACTAGCATGTTGACACAAGCAGTGTTCGAAATATTGGTATCGCACAATGTATCGCACCCTTGGGATATAGATACATATCGGTTATCGCATGGGATATATTGTTTGTATCGCATAATTTATCGCACTTTTTGGGAAACATGGGGAAACATTGGAAAAATGATTGAATTTTTCAATGAAACTTTAGGTATTCTTAAAAAAGATAGTAATACACACTTTTAAATCATAACATCTTAAAAACAAGTGCACACAATATGTTCCCTTTGTATAGGATCTTAAGTTTGCGTTGTCTGATTGAACTAAGGCAACTATATTCAAATATAATGCATAACTTTTATAAATGTATTAAGACATGTATATCCACACCGTCCATCTATTTTGCCACCTTAATCTACGGTACCATCCCAAAAATGAAGCAGATCCAATTATCTAGTGGACCATGCCATAAGAAAGAGTATTGATTGTACCATTAAAACCTTCTTACTGCTCACCTTAATGTTTTTGTAGTGTTAATTGTCATCCACTATGTTGATAAGTTCACATGAGCGGGATGAAAGGAAAAAACAAATATATGATTGATCCAAAACTTACGTGGCCTATTAATAGTCACTCACCACTCTTTCCTTTAGCATGGTTCACTCGATAATTGAATGTACTTTATTATTATTATTATTTTTATAATACACACGTCTTTACTTTTTTATTGGTCTTGGCACAAAAAAAGAGGCAGATTGTGTGGGCCCCATCCATTGTATCCATGTTGTCCATTCATTTTTTCGGATAATTTTAAAGCATAAGCCAAAAAACGGGGCAGATCCAGAGATCAAGTGGACCACATCACGACAAAACAGTGGGAATAAAGATGCCACCATTGAAACCACTGTTTTCTTTGGTGTGGTCCATTTGATCCACATATCTGGCTACACTTTAGGATCATGCACTAAAATGACCTATAAAAATAGATGGATGGTGTAGATAAAACACATATATCATGGTGGGCCATATAGAGCCCCTGACAGGACTGCCATCCGTCTCTAGCTCCCAATCCGTGCCGAAAGCGGATTTCCTGCCAAGCAAAATGCTTAGTTGCGCACAAGTTATCACGAGAACTTTCTGATAATTTATCATAAGCGATACTATTCCAAAATCTGAACGGTCCACGTGATTCAGTACCCCATGAAACCCCTATGTCCCAACTTTTACTTTAATCCAAAACTTTGGTTGGCCATGGAAAAAGATAACAGTTTACTCCCTTGATTTACATCTTTCTTTGCTATGGCCTACCAGAGTTTTATATCAAGGTGAATATTGGTCCTTGTAAGTTTCATGAGATGCTGCATCACATGGACCGTCCAGATTGGAGGCCCATGACAGGTGTGCAAAGGTGCGCACGTTCCTAGATGCGTAGGTGAGGATGCCTCTTCTTGCGAAAGGCTTTGCAAGAAGTTCCTACGCTGGGATGCTAGACGGGGCCCACTGTGATGTTTTTCAGAAATCCACCCCGTCCATCCATTCTGCAAGCTCATTTTAGGATATGCCACTGAAAATGAGGTAGATCCAAAAATCAAGTGGGCCATACAAGAGGGAAACTGGGGAAAGAGTTTCCTACTGTCGAAACTTTCCTGGGCTCCACCTTGATGTTTATATGACATCCAAACCCTTTATAAGGTCATTCACATTGGGATGAAGTGAAAACACGAAAAAATTATCCTGATATTAAACTGTTGTGGCCATAAAAATGTTTCAACGGTCTCACCGAATCCCTATTGTTTCCTCTTGTGTGGCCCACTTGAGCTTTTGATCAACCTCATTTTTGGTCACATGTCTTAAAATGAGCTCGCAAAACAGATGGACATGGTGGATTTCTAACAAAAAACACGGTGGGCCCCACCTATCACCCCAACGCAGAAACTTCATGCGCGCGCGTTTAGCCCAATAAAAAAGGCTCAAAAGCCATTTTTTTTTAATTGCAGAGAGGTTCCGGAAAGAGGGTTCCGGCCTTCCGGAACGCTAAAACCCCGAAATTCTCTCCCCAAATCTCCGGATTTCTCTGATTTTTTTTTTTTCAGATTTTCTTCCAAAATCTCTTCCATTTTCAAGCAAAAATCTATTCAAAGAAAGAAAAAAAAAAAAAAGAATCGGAGATTTTCTTTACCCTAACCTACGAATGGTGAGCTTCGATTCGAATAGCCCACCAAATGTGGCTTCCAATCAGGGAAATCTCCTCTACAGGTATGGAAATCCACCATCTTGAAAGTTTCCCCATTTTTTTTTTTCCGATTTTTTCGGAACATTTACGCACAACAAAAAAATTTCTTACTTTCTTCCGACGAGTTTCGTATCGTTGGACTGCGATACCGATAATATCGGCAATATCGACGATGTATAGCAGATATCGACGATATATTGCACGATATCGACGATAAAATCGTGCGATATCTGAAGTTTTGGATTTTTGGTATCTTCCGGGTGTTATCGGCGGAGTTTCGTCTCGCAGTGGTGCGATACTGATAATATCGGCCGATATATCGGCCGATAGTATCGATATTTCGATCACTGGACACAAATACTTATTGTAGTGACCTATTATATTCAGTGTTCAAATTATCTCCGATATTATCTTTATCTCCAGCTCAGCGACACCGATAACACTGGTAGTGATACCGATAACACTGGTAGTATCAGAAATTCCAGGTATTAGCAATGTATCGCTAAGTATCGCCAACGTATCAATATCGCTAATATAATCGCCAATAGTTTCAACTATGTAAATTCTAGGTGTCGCTCGTATTGCTAATGCATCAATATTGCCAATGCATCTCCAGTAATTTCGACTATGTAAATTCTAAGTAATGCTTGTATAATAAAAGTATCAATGATATTTCAATAATATCGCCAAAGTATTAATATCATCAAAATTTTGTTTATTAGAAAATTTTTTATTTCATTTTTTTTTTTTCATGGGCACATGGTTATATGTAGTGTTCAATTTGTCATTGATAATAATATCGCAACATGCGCGATATTAAGACCACAATCTTTCATTTCCTTTCCAATTGTTGATGATTTCTTGTTGAAATATCATGTGTAGTTGATATTTTGCAATATCGATGGATATTTGGATAGAAGGTTGGATAGTTAAATAGGCCGGATGGGATGGTTGGACTGATTTCTTATAACAGCACATGCTTTTAAGGACCCATTAAATGGAAACTTGTTATATATGCATTCTTTTTGCAATTTTTTAAATTTCTAAATATACAAATATGTACATTTTAACATCTCCTAAAGTTTCGCTAAAAATTCCACCATTTTCCCCATATTTTCCCGCATTTCTGGTTATCA
The DNA here is from genome assembly GCA_021015155.1 of Magnolia officinalis. Classification (NCBI taxonomy): domain Eukaryota; kingdom Viridiplantae; phylum Streptophyta; class Magnoliopsida; order Magnoliales; family Magnoliaceae; genus Magnolia; species Magnolia officinalis. The sequence goes on along the minus strand of JAJHSJ010000003.1, from coordinate 82,604,412 downwards.
GCGATATTATCGGCGATATCGATATTCTTTCTATATCCCTGGCCAGCGAAACTTGTAGCGGTACCGATACTTCGATCACTGATTATATTCAATAGTATTGATATTTTATATGTTAAAAAAAACAAAAAAAGTATATATTAATTAAAATAAGCCAAAAATTCAATATTTATTTGTGAAAGTAAAGAATAAGTGAAATAAGCGTACAAATTAACCATTTATATGTGAAGAGGCATCTTAGAAGGGTCAGAGGGAGAGTGGCTAGCTGGACTACAGTGGTTGATGCCATGGGGAGAGCAGTGTTTTAAATAGCGGTAGCGTGATGCATAGCGCTCAGCCCTCTATAGCGTGTAGCGTAAATACGTAGCATGTAACGTAAGCTACACGATACTTTTATTTTTTAATTTAAAAATAGAACAAATATAATAAATAGTGAAAAAAAAAAAAGAAAAAAAAATATAAAAATGCCTAAAAGATGATTCATTTTATCAATTATAAGCATGTTCAAAAAAGTTATTAGTTATCATTTATCAAAAGCCAATCCACATATATAAGCCAAATCAACAACTTTCTAAGCAAACCACTTTAATTAATAATGTCTAATTGAAACCACAAGTCACAATTATGAAAAGAAATAAATATCCCATAGGTTAAAAGTATCAAATATAATACAAGTGTCACATTCCTCAACATTAGAAACAAAGAAAACATGAAAAAATAATAAAAAACTAAAATAGTAAAAAAAAACATTGTAGCTTACGCTACGAACCCTGTAGCGTACGCTACAGGGGATTTATGCTATTTGGGACGCTACGTAGCGCTACGGCCACGTTATGCTATGTAGCGTACGCTACAGGTGCTATTTGAAACACTAGGGGAGAGTGGTTAGCTGTGCTGTGGGCTGCTTTATTAAATGAGACTTGGGGATATGACATGTGCAATGCATGTGGGGGAGTAGGGGTGAAAAAAAATTGAGAGAGATAGAGGGAAACCTATGGTTTGCATCCCATCCCCATTGTTCCTTTTAGTGTGGCATACCTGAGTTGTCTATTTGGCTGATTTTTTTTTTTTTTTTTGCCATGGCCTAGCATTGAAGAGCATAATGGATGGAATGGATGTCACACAAACAACATGGTGGGGCCATAGAGCTTAGATGTTTTATGCATGCATAAAACAGGTGTTGTGGAGGTTGTCGGTCTGATAAAGAATAGATTGATGGGGTTGTGGGCTAGATCCCATGTTAGTTTTGCACCATTTAAAAATGGTTCTCTTTAAATGTACGCTTGTCATAGTTATAAAGCAATCCAGACCGTCCAAATTGCTTGACCAACGCTTTACAAATCATTGCTGAAAAATTGAATGAAGAAGATAATATTTACCATTGATGTTCCCATTGAATTTTCACCAACCACTCTTTTACTTTTAATTGATTAGGATTGATTGATAGATGTGATTTTAGAGAGATACCATTCTCACAATTGGACCCAAATTTGGGCACAATTCTCTGACCCTGAGGCCAGAGCCAAAAGCAGTCTCTGTGTGCAGACTCATTGCCTTTCTAGGTCCACATGCCATGGATCCTTCCTAAAGCAGAAAGATGACGACTTGTTTATTAAATAAGGTTTTTGCTAATGTCTCCATCTTCATGGTGTCATTAGCAACATCCCCAAACCTTTTAAATGGCACACAGGGTGACCTGTTGTCGATCTAAACCATTCATTCATTTATACAACTAGGAGCAAACCATGAGGCAAGAATCATGCCGATTGGATGATCCTAACCCTTTGAATGGGGCCAATTTGTTAGAACTGTATGTTGTTTACAGGCCAGAAATCACATGGTTAGGACCATCAAACCAAAGTTTTTCTTTGGAATCATAAGAAATACTAAGTGGGATCTATCTTTAGATGTTCAAGATGTTGATTGGGCTTATTTTTGTATCTCTAGTCAATCTTGACTGTCCATTTTCATGCTATTAATGGCGAGCTTAGGATTACCCAGTTGGCATGATTTTTGCACCATGGCTTGCTCTTAGTTGTTCACTTGTATGAATGAATGAACAGTTTGGATCGACAATAGGTCACCCTATCTGCCATTTAAAAGGTTTGGGGACATTGGACATGGGAAAAACCCTTTAAATAACTTCTTGCCTCAATTTTAAAAAAATAAAATCTGTCTCATAGAGAGATGTTAGAAGACTCCTATCTTCTTCTTTGGTCCTCCTTACTGCATGGAGAGACCCTCCAGGGAAGAGCTCTCTCTTCTTCTCTCTCCCTTCGAAGTGTTAGAAAAGGAATAAAGAAGCAGAAAATTAGGATAGGCTTGAGTCACGTTATGCTGTTTCTATCTTCACAAATCTTAGTGTTGGGAAAAAGGCGGGTTTTGTAATGAGATATGATTTCTCATCATGTATACATTTTACTTCTTTATTGTAAGCCTATTTTGTGTCGCCTTGTAATAAAATCTTAGTGGCCATGAAAAAATTATGTTAAAATAAAAGATACAATTTTAAAATAGTTTTTCATATGAGCCATATCCATGGTTGTTGGACAGAGGTTCATGTTGGTTAATGCAAAAGTGCCATGTCCTTGTTAAATATGTTAATTCTCTTTGTTGGGGAAGTGGCTCTAATTCACAGTGCCTTCACTGTTTCCTCTTGTGAGTTGTGTGCATCTCCACTCTAACAAAAGCTTGTTCCTTTTTATTGTTAATATTTCTTGGGATGTAGGACGACCTTGGATTTTTGTTAAGAACAAAGTTAGAAAGGATTACCCTTCTGTCCAGTTGACTGCGTGGAAGGTATGGACTTGGGAACTCCTTTAATAACTTTCAGAAATAGGGTGATTGTTCTAAGCTAAGCTGCTCGTATTCTAATTTGCAGTTTTGGCCTATCGTCGGTTGGATAAACTACCAATATATGCCTCTGCAGTTCCGTGTTGTGTTTCACAGCTTTGTAGCTTCATGCTGGTATGCATCCTCTCATTTTCTTTCATTTTTTGTTTCTCTGTCTGGTCAGCGGCATCTCTAACCCCTCTATTTTCCTGCTATGGTGGCTGGATGTATAACCCATTCAGAAATTTTTTTGGGGGCATTTTACATATCATATATATATGTTTAATTGTGCATGGGTGCATGCATAAACACATGTTACCTTTTATAGATTGGTATAAATGCATACACATGAGTATTTGAGTGTATTCAAAATGTGAGAGAGGGAGGGGGAGGGAGGGGGGAAAATCTGAACCGTTGGTTGTTAGGCAGACACACACTGGTGAGGGAGGGAGGGGGCAAAATCTGAACCGTTGGTTGTTAGGTGGTCCGCACACCTCTAGCTCATCATCATCCCCCCCCCCCCCCCCCCCAAAAAAAAAAAAAAAAAACCACTAATTGCATGGGTAAAATTGCCCCTTGCTACTCGTGTTATATATGGTAGAGATTAGGAAACCATATATAGTTACATTACTCCTTTATGGTGGGTATAGTCACAAATTCTACCCTTGAAGTTTGCACAAGGATATGGCTTTCATTTCAAGGTGTCATATAAGCATATTATGAAAGCGTGGGCTAGGTATATGCTTCACATTCATGTGGATGAATATGTATTCCATGCAGATATGCATGTATTACTTCCACATGGATATGTTCAGTCATTCTCCTGTATGTGAAGTACATTTCTTTGTATATGCTGTGGGCATATACACATCATGCTTCCGTGTTCCTTGATGCATTTGTTTTCTAGTTCATATTTATATAAGCTATATGGATACTTGAGCACCCACATATGTGAATAGCATCTGTGTAAGCTTTTGTACAACACATGTACATGTGTAGGGCTGTGGACACATGTATTTTGCTTATGGTTGTGTATTTTACTGAATGCTGGTGCACTTTTTATAGTTATTTATGTACATCATCATCATAGCCCTTCTCCATGGCGGTAGTTCACAATGACACCACCACTCACATGCTAGCAATCTTATCAGTATTGACCTTCAGCCCAACTACTACTGCATGACACTTACCCATTCAGCGAGCAGCCAAAGTGAGTCATGGAGGGGTGGTTGCCAGGCAAACTGCTAAGCATGCAGCACCCTCAAGCATGAAAGGTCATGTTCATGCTCTGAGTAATTGGCTGCACAAAATCGGGAACCTCCCTATGCATGATTAACAACACCCCTCACATGTCAGCATGGTGAAGCTCCATACTAACTTTAGGACGACTAGTTCAAGCCCCAAGAAAGGGGAAGTTGAGAACATTTGATGTCTAGGGCATGCAATGAAAACACGAGCGTACTGAGCATGAAGTATGGCCTTTAAAGTTTTTGAATATATGCATAGTTATGTGGGTATATATTATGCAAAAAATGTGTATTGCTAGTGCATCAAATGTGCATGGTGTCTCATATAATGCTTCTACATACCATGCGACTTTTTTATTCATTCGCACATGCACATTCTGTCTGAACTTTTGGGTGCATGCATGTTTGATTGTATGGATATATGTGGACTTACAGTTTCTTTTCATTTTGCAATTTTAGGGGAATATTTCTAAACCTAAAAGCACGTTCTGTTGCTATTAAAAGGCTTAAGGATGGAGGGAACCCCATTTCTTGTCTTGTAGTGGTTACCTAGCTCTGTTTATGCATTGTCATCAGAACTTCTGTTTTATCTTATCAATTAATAATGAAAATTGGTGTTGGATGGTTGTTTCAAAATCGCATGAGATGATTCCCCCCCCCCCCCCCCCTTTTCATAATTTTTATGAAATAATGAAAATCCCACCCTTGTTGCTACTCATGTCCCCTATGTTTCCTAGCCGATCCTTTGGTTATATCTACTTGGATATAGAGCTTGAGGGTGCATGTGGACGCGCTATCAAATTGAATTGCAATTTATTTCTTTGATGAAGTGTCCTAACCAAGTTATTATATCCCTTTTTAGTGTTTAGGCTGGGGACAAGGCATTACGTAATTGTAATGGTGGCCATAACAGCTACCACCTTTACCTTTACGATACGGGTTGTAATAGCTGTTACAGTCGTTCTTTTTTAAATTGAAAAAACCCCAAAAAACCTGTGTTGGCCTTATAATGGACCGTTACGGCCTTTATGTGGGGTGTAACGGACTATTACAAAATGGCCATTACAGGTCATTTTTTCCATAATGGTTTTTATTGTCATTATGACCCCGTAACGTGTAACGGTTGCCACTGTAATCTTTATGGCCCAGTAACGGCCGTTGCAACACACGATGGTTGGGGATCTTTTCTCCAAATTACAATTACATTACTTTCAAATTAGATGTGAAAGGAACATAACTGCAGTTTTAGGGCTCTACTTCCTCGTGATGAATACAAGGAAACATCATTGATTTTGTTCTATTCCAAATCGATTTTGTTCTAGCAATCGATCTTATACTGTTGATTGCTGCTGAGGACTGAGTTGAGTCAACTGGGAAGTTAGTTTCAGGCCTTGTCTGGTATTGAGCCAAGTTTCAGATAGATTTGGCTGTTATATTGTTTCGG
>JAJHSJ010000003.1:82396927-82598792 GCA_021015155.1 Magnolia officinalis | reverse complement strand
TTATTACAGACGTGCGTTTTAGGCCAAATTCAAATCAACTGGCAACGTCTTCCTTTGATAGAACTATCCGGCTATGGAATGCAGCAGAGGTAATATTATGTTATATATTCTGTTCTTCCTGAGTATTTTGATCCCTCTATACATGCTCATTACATATTTCCTGTGTAATATGTTAATTGGCTCGTTTGAGTATTCTGTAATGTCTTAATTGAAACCATACATTCTTTAAGGCTAACTGATGTAGTAATTCAAACATTTTCTACACCATTTTATATTCTCTTAATTGTCGTTTCTCAGTACTTCAAATCTCAGTCATATGCTACACCATAAAAACTCAACTCCATGAATACTGAATTTCTGAACTTATATTTTATGCTTTGCAGCCGAGCTATTGCTTGAATTCATATACCGGACATGGTTCACCTGTGATGTCACTCGATTTCCATCCAACTAAGACGGACGTTTTCTGCTCTTGTGATGGTAACGGTGAACTTCGTTTCTGGAATATCAGCCAGTATTCAAGCACGCGTGTTACTAAGGCTGGTTTCCAAACCTCTTTTAACTTTTTTTTTTATTTTTTTATTTTTTTATTTCATCTTCTGCCCCTTCTCCCTCTTGGTAAGGGATCTGGGTTTGTTATCTTTGTTCTGAATAGTTATACTCAATGGCTCAGGGTGGTACAGCACAGGTAAGATTTCAGCCTAGAACTGGGCATCTTCTGGCAGCAGCAGCGGAAAATGTGGTCTCTATTTTTGATATTGAGAAAGATAGGCAGACACACTCACTACAGGTACATGGATATGCTAGTGTTCTAGCTGTATTTTCTATAAAGAAAAACTATATGATATATTTGTATCTATCTAATATATCTATCTTTGAGAGATGTAACGGAATCTCTGTTTATTGTATTTATCATGCAACTTTGCTTGCAGGGGCACACCAAAGAGGTGCACTCCATTTGCTGGGATGTGAATGGAGAATATTTAGCATCAGTCAGCCAGGACTCTGTGAGGGTATGGTCACTACCTGGAGGGGACTGCGTTCATGAGCTCAGCTCCAATGGGAACAAGTTCCATTCTTGCGTTTTTCATCCTAGTTATCCCACCCTTCTAATTATTGGGGGGTACCAGGTATTCCTTATTCAAGTCCTCTCTTATGATGACAGGAAATAGTGCTACTAATGGTAATGAATTATAGAACTTTTAGACTGAAAGTTATTGGAAATAATAGTCCGAGTCTCATAAAATCGAATAAACCAATCCTTCTCCTGTTCTAGTTTTAAGACTGTGGTCTGTGTTTGGAGTTGTTTCGATTACTCATCGAGTTCATTGGGGTGTTAGAAAAGTTGGCTGATCTCCTTCTATTGTCTGAAATTCTGTCTGACCTGAAATGCATCATAGGAAACTCATTATCTGGTTTTAAGTTTTCTAAGCTTAGAGCATGTTGGCATTTTGACTTTTTTGGAAGTGTAGATAGTTCTCTTTCTCAAGCAGCAGCAGACATGGCCTGCCCAAAGCATTTCAAAGCTCATAAGAAAAATAGGAAAAATGAATTGCGACTTGCTGATTGCTGTGGGTAGGATGTGAAATACATTGCTGATTCTGTTTGTTTTGACAATGGCTGCAGTCTTTGGAGTTGTGGAACATGGCAGAAAACAAAAGCATGACAGTTCCTGCACACGACGGCCTGATTGTTGCATTGGCACAATCACGAGTTACTGGGATGGTCGCCTCTGCCAGCCATGACAAATCCGTTAAACTGTGGAAATAGATGGAATGGTGGTGGGGGATTGTGTCCAGTCTCTTGGAGCATTTGGCATCGCCAGTTTCCCTACACAATCACGTATTCGAAGGAGTGAGATTGGATTGCGTTTTGATTTGGTTGATTTTCTTTGGAATGAAATAAACTGGGAGCTGGTTTTTTATTTTCTGCTCGCTATTTTCGGACTGGGAGTGGTCCAGAATGCGTTGCAAAGGGACTGTCATCTGCAGCACTGAAAAGATTAGGACGGTTTGATGGAGCAAAGGGCAAGGTGAGACATTTAATGGTGGAAAGGTAAGAAGCATATTGCACATAGGGTGTTTTAATGATCTGGAGGACATTTTCTGATTGTGACCAAAAGACAGACTGCAGATGGGATATCATTAGATTAACTGTTAGGCTATTATGATTTTAGAGAAACGGGAATTTTATGATATTTGGGGAATTGTTATGACAATCATATGCGTTCAAGATGTAAATTGGCTTTGTAAGCATCCAAGTGTCCTTGTTTTCTGTGACGTGAATTCTTGTTTTTCTCCATGAGTGAAGGGAAATAATACAATACCTCCTGTTGTATGGTAACATCATACAATAGGCCTTGCTGTTGGTAAGATGGGGAAATTTTAGTGGGAAGAAAATCCTAATCAAATCTCACTTTCATGCTTAGATTCCTTCCCAAGTGATGTAAACCACATTGGACAGTAATTATCAAACGTGTGAGGTATTATATCATTTCCTGTGCGTGAATCTATGACCGTATGCATGTTGGGCTGCTGGATTCATTGGTTGGGCTGGTAGCCCGAAAACTACACTTGTCCATTGGATGAGTTATGTTGGGCACAACATTTCCCCCTCCCCCTCAACAATCCATTTGTAGCCACTGATCAGAGGTTAGGGTCGGACGTGTAATTATTGAGCTATGGTAAATGGACTGTATGTCTTGTAGGACAAGACGGTTTTTGATTGATTGAAGGTTTCTAATATCTGATTGATGGATATTCATTCCTCCAATTTGGACTATTGAATAAAGCTTTTTTGGTGAGCCGTCCATTGAGTGAGGCGGTTCAGACAGGATGTTTGCTTTAATTTTTAGATTATGATCCATAGGCAAGAGGTTACTTCGAGTGTGGCAAGTAGATCTAAAGCTTTACTCGCCAGAGGAGGCAAAGTCCAGTCAATGAGCCAAGGACCCGACTGTAGGCCAGGTCCAGCCTCAATCGAGCTCTGGTCTTGCCTGCTTACAGTTTAATTAATCAGCCCACCAATATTAAATAAGTTGGACTGGGCCAGGCCTATTTATCAGCCTTTAGTCGGATACAAGACCATGTACAGCCCACTAATGATCCAGGCTAAAGGAGGTGGGTCCTAACTACGGGTCTTGAGGCTTGGCCCAAAATCTGCCCAAGGAGACCTGGACTTCGGCCCTAAACAAAAATCTAATGGTGGTTGATCCATGAAAGGCCTGTTAGGTTGCCGAGGAATTCATTCCCTGGTTCTTATGTTTTTTGTATTTTATAGGAAAATATTAAATTTTGTTTGATTGATTCACTGAAAGGCTGTTTGGTTGTTAGTTTCATATTCCTTGACTTAATAATTCTGGTTTTTACAAAAACAAGTTTGGTCACATTTTCATTTTTTTAAAAACCTTCATTGGGAATTTCATTCCCCAATTACATTGGAACTAAGGTGATTCGGAATCCTCAGCTGTATTTGGTTGAAATGCATTGGAATTCTCGAGGGCGTGTACACACACATTGAAATATATACTTTGACAAAAAATGAGTAAATTTTAAGCCTTGGGTGGGCCATAAATTTAAGGATCACGAACAAGCAACTCATGTCTAGATGGTTCGGATCATTCTATTGATATGATTTTAGTGTTGCAATCAATAATTAAATTGTTTTGGGTATCATTAACAGGTCACGTGTATAACGAATTAATAGTCTAGCGATACCTTTGTTACACATGCAACTCTTCTCCCTATTAAAATAAGCTAAAAAGACATTTCCTTTGGATTATTCCAGAATCACGTCATTTCATTGATATTTTAAAACACACCAAAGGTAGCATTTGAAATACCTCGGATGCCATTTATTACCGAATCTAAGACTGCCAAATGCAAAAATTGGCTACTTGAATTCGAAACACATCCATTTGCTTTCAAATCCAAGGTGCCAAAGGGCCCCATAGTTTACTAACCAAACTTAATCTAATCATTTCCTGAAGTATTCTTGGCCAACTCTAACATTTCTCAAAAAACCTAGAAATTAGGGGATGGATTTTTCTGAAGATCATACAGCCTTATAGACTTCTTGGGAAAATTTGAAAGAGTCAGTAATTCTATTTTATTTTTTTAGGTCTTTACTTTTTCAAGGCGAATTATTTAGAAAAAGCTGGGAAGGACTTCTTGAAAAATGTAAAAAACTACTAGAAGTTTGAACAAAAAATTGTGTTATGTGTTGTAGACTCACTAAGTTTCAACACTAAGGGCCTGTTTGGGAGGATGGATTTGGAACCCCTTGGATTTGAAACCTCTTGGATTTGAAATCCTCCTATTGTGTTTGACACCCTGGATTAAGAATCAACTTTAACCCAAAAGTAGCTATGCATGGTATGTTTACCTGGATTTGAATTTAATTACTAAATCAAATTTAATATCTATAATTAGTAACATATGTAATTTTCGATACAATGGTTGTAATAAGCCCGCTGAAATATATGTTTTGCCCGAAAATGATGAAATTCCAAGTCTCGGATGGGCCACAAGAACAAGATCATGTCCAAGTGACTAACTAACGATTTTTAACCATTGATTTACATAGACAATGTTTGGATGGTGCTGATCATTATATTCAAGTAATTATAGTGATGCAATTGATAATCTAATTGTTTTTGGATATCATTAGTGGGCCATGTGCCCAATAAAATAATAATATTGTGACACACTTATTACACATGTGATCATTGAAAGGATTTTGGGTGTAATCCAACTCTCACACTGAATTTCAAACCCCCTCTATGTGGGAATTTGAAACCCCCTGGATATGAAACCCTGGTTACTTTATGCTGCCAAACAACTAGGGGATTTGAAATCCCCTCAAATCCATGGTGCCAAACAACTCCCAAGGTCACCGTGTGTGTGTGTAGAGAGAGAGAGAGAGAGAGGCATGCGCACTTGCGCACCTTTGCACATGTGTCACGGGCGTCTAATCCGAACGGTCCATGTGATGTGGCATCCCATGAAACCTCCAAGGACCAATTTTCACCCTGATCTAAAACTCTGGTGGGCCATAGAAAAGAGAGATGCAAATCAAGGGAGGAGACTGTTTTCCTTTTATTTGGCCCATCGAAGCTTTGGATCAAAGTAAATGTTGGGCCCTGGGGTGCTCCATCATGTGGATAGTTCAGATTTTAGACTCACATCACGCATGATGAGTTCTCAAAATGTTCGCATGAAAACTCGTGCGAACCGGTGCGTAGCGGATCATTTGGCTACACACACATATGAATGTTCACCGGTGCACCAGTTCTCATGAGAATTTGTAAAAATAATAATTGAGAACTCATCCGCTGTGATATGAGTACAAGATCTGAACTGTCCATGTGATGCATCACCCCATAAAACCCCATTGGCCCAACTTTTACCCTGATCTAAAACTTAATTCGGTGGGCTATGGAAAAAAAAAACAATTTCCTTCCTTGATTTGCCTCTCTTTTTCCATGGCCTACAAAAGTATTGGTTTAGGGTAAACGTTGGGCTATGGGAGTTTCATGGGGTGCTGCATCATGTTGATGGTTCAAATCTAGCACTCATATCATAGGAGATGAGTTCTTAAAAAGTTCTCATGAGTTCTCGTGAGAATTGGTGTGCAAGTGAGCATTCCTCACCGATGATCTAACAATAATAGCGTAGATGATGATGTCCTAAAACTAAGGTACTTAGTTTAGTAACTTCGACGTAGATAAATGAATTACTTTACGAGCTAAACTAAAGTCGGTCCAGTGTAACCAAGTAGATAAATTAGATTACACTACTCCTAAGTTAAAGCTGGTCTATTATAGTAGTATAGATGGATTGGATTATACTAAGAGCTAAAGTAAGAGCTAAACTAGAATAAGTAACATTGGGCTGTATCTAAAGAGGTTTTTGTAACTATTTTAGGTGCATCAATGGTTGTGACTTATTCTGCAATGCCACGTGTGTTAGTCATTGTCATGAGTTGGCCATTGATTATGCACACATCTTAAGTCCATTACGTAGGCAAAATTTCTTTGTAGTACGTCACATGCTAATAATCATCATTCATTTCTTCCGCTTGAATGTGCATTGTGCACCTTGAAAATCGACCAACTTGTCATTACGTTTATGCTGATTCATTGCTCAAGCGATTTCGGTCGTAAGGGTCTCTTTGTATGATGCTATGACATATTAGCTGAATTTGTCACTAGTCGTGATTGTATTTCGGTCGTTGTTCATTATTGATTATAAGGTTACCAATGTGAGTAGTTGATATTATCACATGAGCGAAATATGTGATATGCATCTCAAATATACTTATTCCTTTTGGACTACTAATGACTTTGAAGATTTTGATCAAATTTAGTTAATAGAGCAGTTGAAAAGATCTTTTGTTTGTATCTTATCGAGATCTTGTTGTCATATAGCATCATACATGTTATTAAATCTAAATAGGTGTAAACACATTCATATTAGCCATTGCACTTATGATCCAACCGTCCATTTTCATGCGTCATTGGTGTTGGTTGCTCGGTTTGTTTTTAATTATGCGGGCATGCCAGAATCGATATAACGGCTCGATCCAAACTGATCAACTTTGACTCTAAGCAACAAAAGAAGCAAATATGTCTAATATAAACGTTTATGATCGGATTTTAAGAAGATCGGTCGCTTACTCAACCACTTGTAAAAGTTTATAACGATCAAGCGATAATCAAAAGGTGAGGTTCTTCTTTTAAAGATGGGTTACTTTGTGCCTTCCATAAGAAATGATTTTCAGAATACCAGTGCAAATTAAACAAAAAAAAAAACTTACAATCAGTCACTATGAGCAATTGCAAGAATGCATCTCTTGAAAGAATCACTTGATATTATATAAAGAACAAATCCAGCGTATGAGTGTAAACTTGGATTACAACTATTATAGGTAAGAAACCGTTACTTGATTACTGCTATTCTTAAGATAAACTGAGATAAAATAATTTGATAAGATAAGTTTGTTTGTTTTTTAATTGTTGTGATTGGATTGGAGGGTATTTCTCCTTCGGATTCCTCTACTGTTTATAGAGTTCTGTTGCAACTTGTTTTTCTATATTTTTCTTCATTTACAGCAATGGTTACGGTAGTCAAATTTAGATCATTCTTTTATTATATTTTCTTTTTGTGATTGTTTCTCTTCCGCTCGTCTAAGGTTTGCTTTTTTCGGTCGTCACTCACTCTTCGACCACATGTCGATTGCATCTCTTTTGTCGGTTACTTGCCCACGCTCTACTCAATTGCTTTTCGCATCTTTCCGTTTCGGCCGTTCAATCGAGATTTTAGGTCGCATTCCATTTCTTGACTTCTCTCGATACTTCGATTTGCTTTTGGATACCTCTCGATCGCTCGATTTTCTTTTGAACACCTCTCAACCATGTATCCTAAGTGTTTCTCCATTGCTCATTTCGCTTCTGAACACTTCTCAGCTGCTACTTGTCTTATCAGCTGTCATTCCGTAAAAAAACACTCTTCAAATATGCTATATCTTTTGGTTACTATAATATGTGTCCTTTCTAATTGAGTTTTCCAAGCACGGTCACAAATACAATAAAAATATTGGTTGAATAAAAAAAGTTCCTAATATGGATATGAGATTTTATTTGGGATTTTTTCATGATTGGAATAAGATTTATTTGAAGTACTGTCAACATGTTATGGCGCCAGTGAAGGATGGATTGGATGTCACTCTCGCAACACGTAGGCCCACAATGCTTGGGTCTCACAAATGCTTCGAGGATTCTAGTGCCATTAACAGCATGGGGTAGTTTGGATTCAAGGGGATTTCAAATCCCTGGTTGTTTGGTACCATAAAGTAATTGGGAGTTTCAAATCCATGAGGTTTGAAATCCACTCAAAGAGGGGGTTTGAAATCCATGGTGAGAGCTTGGATTACATCTAAATTACCTCCAAGAGTTGCAGGTGTAATATGTGTGTCACTTAACTATTAATTTATTGGACACATGACCCATTAATGATCACCCAAAATACTTAGATTATCAATTGCATCACTATAATTACTTTAATACAATGATCCACGCGGTCCAAACATAGTCCATGTAAATCAACGGTTAAAAATCGTTGATTACATGATCTTGTGCTTATGGCTCATTCGAGACTTGAAAATTTATTATTTTCGGGCAAAGTATATATTTCAACATGCTTATTACAACCATTGCGTCAAATATGTTCATTAATTAATGACATTAAAGTTGATTTATTAATTAAATTCAAACCTCTGTAAATATACATGCACGGCTACTTTTGGGTTACTTTTAGATTGCCAAACACAATAGAAGGATTTGAAATCCGGGGAGTTCCAAACAGGGCCGAGTTAACTGGTAACAGTTTAGTGGCTGTTACGGTAACCGTGTGGGGCCTACCTTGTAGTTTTTGTATATCCATTCCGTCCATCTGTTTTTCCATCTCATCTTAGGATTCTGTTCGAAATCATAAGAAGATCCAAATATCAGGTGAGCAGTACCAATAGAAACCGTGATAAATAACTATTAAAATTTTTTGTGGACCACAAAAGTCTTGGATCAATCTGATCTTTCTATTTTCCTTTCATCAAGATCTTCTTGACATTATCAACAGGTTGGATTGAAAATAAACATTACGAAAACTTTACGATGAGGCCTATGAAAACTTTAATGTTGAGGCATTCAATCACCCCTATTTCCTTTGGTGTGGTCCACCTGAGATTTGGATATGCATAATATTTGTTACACCTTCCTAAAATTATCTGTATAAACAGATGGACGGTGTGGATATACAACACATCATCAATATTGGCCACGAAGCTGTCACTCGTGTAACACCTAATTTGCTCCCGCTAAAGAGATATTTTCAAACGATTATCTCTCACACATGTGATAACTACTCATGCACGTGTGCAAAGCATTCCAAGAACCAAAACGACCGCAAAAGAATGCATGTGTAGTGGTCAACGTGCAACAACTACCCAACCACGAATACTGGGTCCCATCACCAGCTGCATCTTCCCACGTGTCCCATATTGGACGGTTCTGCCACATGCCACGCTCTTATACGTGCCTGCACCTTATATATACATGAAATGAAAAACGATCCAATTTCAGTTGTTTCCCCCACATAAATACACCCAAAGAACGTAAAATATCGAAAGCATGATACTCGCAATCACTACCGTTCCAAAATTTGGCCACCTTGGTTCCACCATCGCCACAAGGAGGCCTTCCAGCACTCGGTCATGTGTCCTTACTAACACAAGACCTTTCCTGGTGAGTTCTTTCTGTACACACGTGTGAGCAGTCCTGGCCATTCATCATGTGGGTCCCGCTGTTGATTAGCCCTGACTCAAAATTCAGACCCGTCCACTCATCACGTGGATCACACGCGTAGGAGAAACATTAACCTCTATGGATAAACGGACCATAGATCATGTGTATGCCCCATACAAGGGCATGAAGTGCATGGTGCCACCAGCCAATGGCTGGTGGTCGGTGCTCCGTGGCCCCACCTTGATGTATATGTTTCATCCATGCCGTCTATCTATTTTTATAGATCATTTTATGGTGTGAGACAAAAAATGAGGTATATCCCAATATCAAGTGGATCACATTACAGGAAATAGTGTTGAATGAACGTCGACCATTAAATTTTTTTTGGGGGCCATAAAAGTTTTGGATCAACATGATCTTTGTTTTTTTCCCTTCATCTGGGTCTGTATGACCTAATCAACAGATTGGATGTCAAATAAACAGTGCGGTGGGCCTCAGGAGGATTTTAATGGTGGATATCCAATAACTATTGTTTTCTTGTGTTGTGGTCTACCAGAGATTTATCTCCCTCTCATTCTTGGGATTAACCCCTAAAATGATCTGTAAAAATGGATGGACGGAATTGATGAAACACATGCATCATGGTAGGGCCCACGGAGCACCGATCACCAGCCACCGGGCTGGTGGCGGGGGAGTAGCCAATCCGTTTCCCATGGTGGGGGACCCGATTTCCTGGAAAGCCTTTCGCATGAAGTTCCTGAAAACCTAGGTGGGGCCACAGTGATTCTTGTAAGAAATCCACTCCGTCCATCCATTTTTTGAGATATTTTAGGACTTGAGACCAAAAGCGAGAAGATCAAAGACTCAAGTAGGCCACACTGAAAGAAAAGGTGGGCAGGGAAATTCCTACCGTTGAAACCTCCCTGGGTTCGACAGTGATATTTACATGCCATCCATACCAGCCATACCATTCATAACGTCATTCATTCCTAATGTGATGAACTGAAAACACAAATAGTAGCCTGATTCAAAACTTCTGTAGCCCCACGAATATTTCAACCGTGTACGTTCAATCTTCAAGTTTTCAGCCCACTTGAATATTGGATCCGGTTCATTTTTAGCCTGATGTCCTAAAATGAGCTCAAAAAAACGGATGGACGGAGTGGATTTCTCACAAACATCACAGTGGGCCCTACCTAGGTTCCCAGGAAATCCGCGTCCCATGGTGGGTCCCACCACCTGCGATGAATGGCAAGGATCTCACATGCGTTTGACGCATTGGCAAATGTGAGGCGCGAGGCATCTTTTTAACGTGCCCATCGGCATACCGTCCATCCGATATGGTCTGTCGTTAGTGATGGTGTGTGCTGGATCTGGACGCATCAGACGGTGGACGCATATCAGGTTTGGATTTTGAACGGTGTTGATTTGTCACAGGTGAGATCATCATCACGTGAAGCAGCATCGGATGCCACTGACAAGGCGACGGAGGCTATCAAGAAAGGGGTGAAGGAAGTGAAGACCACTGCGGAAGATGTGAAGCATAAGGTAACGTCAGCCGCAGATCAGGTGTGTTCATTCTCTCTGCAAATCCATACGATCATGTGCAATGATTCGGACCGTTCGATCCAGTGGGGCCCAATGTAGAGTGTTCATGATAGGATAGCACGATCATAATAACTGATTTCTGATTGAATATGGATCTTTTTTACCATGCCTCCCCCCACTAGGGATCGATACCGAGACCTCAAGCGTTGAAACGAGGTATCTCCACTCAGTCTGCCAGTTGAGCTATGGATCTGGGTGTTGCCTCTTAATCCTTACTTTTCCAAGCCTATGATTGGATGGTTAGGATCATTTTGAAGTATTCATGGTGGGTCCACCCCATGGTCCTTGATCACCGACAGAAGGTTTTGCTGATATTTTAAATCCAGCAAGAGGTTTTTTTTTTTTTTTTTTAAATAATTATTTTAATTATTTGTGATGAGCATTTAATGCAGGATGATCAAGATTACTTCGATCACCGTCGTCCTCTTCCTCAAGGATAGCTTGACTCCACTTATCAAATCCATGCGGAAACAAAAAAAATATAAAGAAATAATATTAATAAAAAAATCTAATGTCTACATGTTGATTACACTATTAATATAGAAAAAAAATAAAATTCCTAACTATTAAAAATAGCAAAATTCTAATTCTAATAAAAATTATAATCCTAATAAAACTAATCTAAAGTCTAATTTTTAAAAATAAAAACTTCAAATAAACTTTTTGCCGGAAGAGTACTAACATAATTATAAATTGTTTCTAAAAAAAGAAAATTCTAAAATTCTAAAAATTTTAAAAAATATATTAAAAATAAAAATTACTAAAAATAGTAACTTTTATTAAAATTTGTTTTGGAGCTGAAAGCGCATCTTTTCTGATGAAATGGGCTGATGCGCAGTTTACATCAAATGATCCGTTTCAATAAAAATTGATAAGTCATGCACTCCATGACGATACTCAATCAAAAGTTACAATCAATGTAGGATCTACCTTCTTTTGGTCCAACCATGCTAGAAATGTAAATGTGTCATGTTCTACATGACTTTCTTGAAATGCTCCTTAATTGAAATACCACTGATTTTTGCAAGTGGGGCCCATGTTTCATTGATCTACACCGTTGATCTCATGGGAATTGCCCTTAACGCATATGGGTAAGACTAAAATGTTTCTCTCAACCAAGGGAGAAGATCCTATCCTGGAATATCTTATGGGGCTCACCATAGATGGGGGAAGATCTGAGCATTGCTTCAATTTCTTATAACTGTATATTTGCAGACCTCCATTTGAGGGATGGTAAACTCCAAATTCGTAAACCCTAGTCAATACAGATCCCATCAAATGAACCGTCCACATCATCCCTCAATAATGATAAATTCCAACATTCACGTTCTGATGCATCAGGATGCTTTTAATTCCTTTTTCTCCTTTAAAGTCTTCATTGTCTACAACTAGGCTATTACAAACTTCAATTCTGTTAATTCCCAATAAAACATTCAGATTGACAAAACTACCTTTGGTCTTAACTGGTTCAGGGGTGTGAGCAGACAAAAGAAGAGGTAATGAAGGCATCTGAAACAACGCAAGAAATAGGAGAGAAGGCAAAAGAAACGGTCCAAGATGCATGGTGTTCAGCAAAGGAAGCAGCCCAAAAGGCCAAGGACACCGTAGCCAACAAGGTCGAGGATGCCGTTGATACCATCAAGGATACAGCTGAGTCTGTCAAGCGCTCCATGACATGAACACACCATCCCCATATTCATTACTACTAAATGCAACTTTCTCCTTAATCTTCTCATATTCTTATTAATTATTATTATTATTTATTACCATATAGATGTATATGAATGATCCACATTCTCTTTTATCATTAATTGTTTATAATCATATATATGGATTTATGATCATATATACTCCCCCCAATGCTCAGCTTACCATGCAACCCAAATCAAGCTTATGATCAAATGGGAAATGTATGCCATGCCAGCCATGTCTAGGGGTGCACATGGTTCGGTTCAGTCCAGTTCTGGGCTGAACTGGAACCAAACTGTTGGGTGGGTCCTTTAGTCCTCCATTGCGTCGGTTTCAGAAAGTTTGTTTGAGTTGTTGTGATACATGCATTGTACTGGAATCCTCCGCAGCACCTGTTTTACCCGGTGCCTTAAACACCCAAGTCTGTGGGGCCCACCATGTTGTAGATTTAAAATCCACCCCGTCTATCTCGTTCTATCCTCGATGTTAGGCCGTAAGACCAAAGATCAGCTAGATCCACAACTCAGATGGGCTAGGCCCTATGGAACAATGGGGGATGAATGGGCATGGGATGACAACCGCAGGTTCGAGTGTGGGGCTACGATGGTCTGTATCTTTCACGTAACCCGTTTGATCAGGTGTAAATCACGAGGATGAACAGAAAATAGAATAGAAAATATGGGAACTCAGGTTGGAGCAATTTTACATGATTCCCATTGACGTAGCTCTTATGAGTTTTAGTGGGAAATGTCTTGTGTATGTGAACTTCCTCTTACAAGAAATTCGTGGGCGTGGCCATTCCATTCACAGTTTAATTACAAATATACTGCTAGGAATAGAAATACAACCATGGTCCACATTCAATTGACAAAAAACCAATCTACAGATTTTAGGAAAATGGTCCACCAAAGAAGCAACAAACCAATCGTATGGATTGCTGAACCATGGGCCCCACATATCAGATTGAAACTTGTATGAAAACAATCCACCAAAGGAGCAACCAATGGTATGGATTGCCAAACCAAAAGCCCACTTATCAGAATTGAAACTCGTGCACCCAGTGTAAAGCTGTGTCCTTTAATTCAGGGCTGCTTGATTACATGAAAATAAAAATAATAATAAAAAAAAACCAAAAAAACCTATCCATTCGGTGTTAACAAGAGAATATTTTGTGCGCATATAAGCATATATTCCCCCAGTCTTGTCTGCATGTCACATTGAAACATATGTGCGAGTCCGCCCTAAGTAATCTTCAAGTAATCTTCAAGCATATATTCCCCCAGTCTTGTCTGCATGTCACATTGAAACATATGTGCGAGTCCGCCCTAAGTAATCTTCAAGTAATAAATATGTGCTGTATTAATCTATAATTGCGATTGTAGATGATAGCCTCGCAATGTAAGCGTGTGGAGGCAAATGCATTTCACATGTTGTAACTTGATTTTGAATGGGCATGATATGGACTTAAAATAGTGCATTTCAGGAAAGTAGCTTGCACTCTCTCATGTCTATCTCACTCTCTTACTCCTGCTCTCCGTCTTCTTACAACCGTGTGTGTTGCACTGGCATGCCATACTAATTAATAAGTTTTTTGATATTTTTGATCAGTTAATATATTTATAAGTAGGGGTGGTGGTGAGTAAAGTCTGCTGGCAGGTCAAACGACCTAACCTGCTTTTGAGGCGAGTTCAAACCAAGCTAAATTGGTAGTGGCTTAAGCTTAAACTTGAATGTGTCTTATTTAAATAAATGGGTGGGGCCTTGCTTGAACCTAACTTGAAATAGGTTATCAATATGTTTTGCTGGACGACGTAACCTAACCCAATTGAGGTTAAATCCGGCTTATTGCCACTATGACTACCAAAAAGGAAGAATCTTGAAACACTACTTGATGGCTCATGGACCATTCTGGTTATTAAATTAAGCATGTAACTTAGGACTTGTTTGGATGCCTGTAAGTTCAGTAAGTGAGAAGTGACTTATTGAGAAGTCACTTATAGGTGAGAAGTCACTTATAGGTGGTGTTTGAGGGAGAAAATTCACTTGTAAGTAATTTACAACTTGTAAGTCATTTATAGACAAATCTACTAAAAAATTGTAATAAAATCAGGTGAGAAATCACTTCCTTATAAACGACTTTCAACTTAAAATAACTTACAGACATCCAAATAGGCCCTTTTAAGTTAGGCTTATCCCAGACCAGACCGACCTAACTTGAAAGTTTTGGTCGGAGGGGCTCAGGTTGGACCCCACCGAACCCGTCTCAACTCGAGATGAATCTCGAGTCCGAGTTTGCCGGTTGTTGCACGCTTACATTGGACTAACACTGCATCTTCCCCTTGTTAGTCGCGATAGACAAAAAAACCGAACCCCTCGCGTCGTGTCTCATGTCTCGCCTCCCTGGAAATGATCATAAACGGTGGCTGCATCAGAAGTTTCGATACAGCTAATATTCCACGCCAAATTGTCATATATATAGAAAATCCTAACGGTAAATTCTATTAAAAACATCATCATAACCGTATATTATAAAAATCATTCCGATCCACAGATTTATTCGGATATGATATTGATATCAACAGACTGCCGATGGTGGTATATGGTGTGGACCATCCAATAATTATATCCGTCTAATATTTATAAAATATAATTAAAATATATGATATCACATTTTCTACGGATATGATATACTAGAAAATCAACAAATTGAGGGTAAAATATGGTTGTATTTGAATTTGTGGTACAGCCGCTGTATCAGATGATTTCTCTGCTCCCCTTACCTAACCCCTTCTTAGTCATCCCGCAATCTGTTGACGTTGAAATTCAAAGTCAAAGCCTCCACCTTTCCTTCTCGTCTTCTCTTCTCTTCCCCAAAATACCGCTTCAAGACTCTCATATTAGTGAGAGAAAATGTCAGAGATAGCTGGAGACGCATGGAAGAATTACCTTCGCCAACTGCAACTTCACCCTCTTAGAACTAAGGTTGAACTGCAATCGACTATCTTTCTTTCTGATTTATTTATTTATTTGCTTACCCTTTTTTATTTTCATACTCCTCATTTCCATTTTGAGAACTCCTCATATGGGTGTATGGAAATATGAAAAGGGTGGATGCAGAAATCAAATTCCGTTTAGGAGTCGTTTGTTTGCAAGGATTTTGGGGGGAAATTGATTGGAAATCCATTTCACTCCTTTTAAGGACGTTTGGCAGCAAGGATTTCAGAAAATCCTCAAAAAGGGCCATTTTGGAATCCTCCTCAACTGTTTTTAGTTATGTTGGAAAATTTGAGACTTTTTTCATCATCAAATTCATTTTCATGTGAATATACACAATATAATTCTGATGTCAAAATCTAGTCTGCTAAACTCAATTATGGATTACTGGATTCAAATCCAAGCTGCCAAACACACTTGAAAGATTTGAAATCTTAAATCCAAATCCCCAGAAATCCACGCTTTATTGTTACTATTGCTGTTATTGATTTTTGTTTTCCTTATTAATAGATTTTCTTGATTGGTTTATTATGTAAGTTAGGCAGTGACAGCGGGAGTATTAGCAGGATGTAGTGATGCAATTGCTCAGAAGCTTTCTGGAATAAAGAAGCTTCAGTTGAGAAGGTTGCTTCTCGTTGTGGTATGTCATATTTTCTTTTCTTTTCTTTCATTTTTTTTTTTTTTCAAATGGCAGCTTGACGTTTGGATCCTTTCTTTCCTTTCTGTTTGTTATTATTATTATTATTATTATTTTTTTCTTTTTAATTTTTTTGAGTGCTTAATTGTGTTAGTTGAAATTACTTGAAACAGTGTGTAGGGAATGGTCATAATCTTGGTTTGATGATGATGTTTTGTAGGTTTTCTTCCTTGTTTGCATAATTCCCTTTTTCATTTGGGTGGTTGTTTCTATTTTTTTGGGGTTGATTTTTCAGTATAACATCTTATAAACCTGACCTTTGCAAAACTCCACATGAGGTTGGTATGGGCAGTTTCCTAGCACTTAAATGTTCACTTCTACAAAAGGATATCGTGCGTGGGGGTGTAGGTAATGGTGGCAATGGGCCTGCCTGGCTCAACGAGCTCGACCTCCTGTTGGACCAGGATTCGGCCTCAAATGCATGGCTTGATCAATTTTCAGGCCAGGCTTGGGCTCAAGTCATTTTAGCTTGGCCCAACTTCATAGGCACATGTGCTATATCCTACAGATATGCCATTCCAATCCTTGCTTGGGAAACCTATGCATCTTGAAGGTAGATTGTTGTTTTCACTCTAAAATGTTTATTTCTTTGTGCATGTGTGGTCCACTTGATCAATGGATAGATTAGGAACATTCAAGTGGGAAAACAAGGATTTTGTTGATTTTTGGGCCAGGCTGGGTTGGGTTGGGTCAGGCCCGGTCCCAACCAATTTGTTTTGGGCTGGGGCCTGGTCCTGCTTTGCTAAGCCTATGCTAGACTTGGGTTGCACTCAGGCCTTGGTTCCTAGGTGTCTGGCCTGGCCTGACCTAAAACCAGCTTGGCCTAAACCTGGTCTATTGCTGTTCCTATGTCTGGGCTTGAGTGATTATAAGGGTGCTTGAGGCATGCTTTGCACTTCTCACCCGCCAGGTTCAAACCTGGTTATTTTTATTGGCCGTTACTCTCAGTTAGTGGCCAAAAAAGTGTGGTTAGCTGGGGGTTAGTGGTAATCCATGTTTGACCCATCTATTGGGACTTGGCCATTGTTGGCCACCTTGTTAGGAGTTGACTGTTGAGAATCCAAAATGATCAAATTACTCCCAGTCCAGATAAAGAGACTTCGGTGTACATGCAAACGGCAACAACCCTACCAAGGCATCCATAGAAAATAAAAGAACCTGTTTTATGCTTTACTCTCTCTATAAAAACCAGTTTGCAAATCGGTTCTAGTTCTCAAAGCTGTAGGCTGTTTTTATGAGGCCTTTGGGGTTGTTCTTCACTGCTGCAAATGTTTGCACAACAACTCAACAACAGTCATCGACCCTAGAGGTGAAGACTTGCTGTAAATCCTTTGTAGACTCAGTTTAACCAGTGTGGAGGCATTTACTTATTAAGGATAGCAGGATCCATGATTCATGCATGGTTTGTGTCTCCTCAAGTTCAAATTTCTAACAATATTAGTGGTAAAGGTGGGTTGCATTTCACATACATTCATACACTAAATGGTTATAGAAAGAAGGATATCTTCCTTTGCTTAAAAAAAATGTTTCTTTTCTTCCTTTTATTATTATTATTATTATTATTATTTTTTGTTCTGTTTTATGTTGGTAGAGAAGAGGTGCTGAAAATGGCTTTCATTTTCATTTTCTTTTCTTCATGTTTTTGTTGGACTTTCTATCTCACTTCATCCGTTTGGGTTACATTTGTGTTGATGAAAACGGAGGCCATCTTTCTTATTACTCCATCTTGGTTGAAGGGACAATCAAATAAGTTGAGTGTATGTGCTTAAGTGCTCTTTTAGAATCAAATATGCTCCCCGACTGCGTGTTTAAACATGATGATGTGGATTCACATGTGAATTTCAAATTGTAACCTTTTGTTGCTAGAGATAATCTACTGTTTGTGTTGCGATCCTTGAAGATGAGGACAGCTGAAATGAATTTGAATGCTATTTTTCTTTCATAATTTTATTTATTTATTTTTTTAAAGCATTTTGTTGATGAGGAACTGTATGATTTGTGACCAGTGGCTTTGTAGAATTTCTATAGGTTTTCAATTCCGACAAGTGGGGCTCATGGTTTGGTAATCTAGACTATTGGTCTATGCTCCCAACTATACTCAATAGGACAATCTTAGCTTTTCCAATTTGAGGCTGACAGAGCTTTCTTTAAGCATTTTGTTGATGAGGAACTGTATGATTTGTGACCAGTGGCTTTGTAGAATTTCTATAGGTTTTCAATTCCGACAAGTGGGGCTCATGGTTTGGTAATCTAGACTATTGGTCTATGCTCCCAACTATACTCAATAGGACAATCTTAGCTTTTCCAATTTGAGGCTGACAGAGCTTTCTTTAAGCATTTTGTTGATGAGGAACTGTATGATTTGTGACCAGTGGCTTTGTAGAATTTCTATAGGTTTTCAATTCCGACAAGTGGGGCTCATGGTTTGGTAATCTAGACTATTGGTCTATGCTCCCAACTATACTCAATAGGACAATCTTAGCTTTTCCAATTTGAGGCTGACAG
The DNA here is from genome assembly GCA_021015155.1 of Magnolia officinalis. NCBI lineage: Eukaryota > Viridiplantae > Streptophyta > Magnoliopsida > Magnoliales > Magnoliaceae > Magnolia > Magnolia officinalis. The sequence continues at coordinate 82,580,001 of JAJHSJ010000003.1, read as the reverse complement.
TTAGTTAAGAAGAGAAATACACAGCACTCTACATTCAACTTAAAGAAAAATTGCAAGATTGGTTGTTGGGATCTTCCAATCTGGGAGATTCTTAGGGCATGTTCCATTAACAGTGGGACACAACACATCAATGGCTGGGCCTTGGATTACCGAACCATGGGGCCCACCTGTTAGAATTGAGATCCCATGTATACTGTGCAAAGACTTGGGTCATTAATCATATAATTACTCTGCATTGAATGTCTTGTGGTTGCCAATGCACATATATTATGTATGATGGAACCTATGTCTATAAGATGTCTAGTATTGTTTAACTCTACTGTCTATCCTATCTTAATTTGCAGCTCTATGGTTTTGCCTATGGAGGGCCTTTTGGTCACTTTCTGCACAAGCTGATGGATGTTATTTTCAAGGGAAGGAAGGGCAATGCAACTGTTGCTAAGAAGGTGTGTTTCAGTTTCTTTGTAAATCTTATACTTTCTTTTCCTATAATGAAGCATGCCATTGTTATTTGTTCCACCATTGCTAACTTTGAGAACTGTTAAGAGCGTGGGGTTTGGAGGGAGGGGAAGGGGTATGGTTTTAAGGAATACTCGAATCATGTTACTGTTTGAGTCAAGGTTTTAAATCAATGTATCCAGTATCGTATCGTTCACCACCAATACAACCCCATATCACTCCGTATCACCCCTGTATCAGATTGTTTCGGGCCAATACAGCTGTAACATTCATGGGCGATGAATGAGACTGGTACATATCAATCCATATGTACTGGCTACAGATGATCTTTAAACATTGATTTGAGTTGTGTCATTTTGATTGGTTAAAATGCGCCTTGGCTATAAGTTTATTTGAATGACTATACACTAAGGTATTCTTTCAGGTACTGTTGGAACAATTAACTAGTTCCCCATGGAACAACATGGTTTTTATGATGTACTATGGCCTGGTAGTTGAGGGTAAGTACTTTTATGAATAACTCTAGTCTCTTGGATATCAGCATTACTTTTTTCACTGATGTCTTTATGTACCAGACTACCAGTGACCAATGTTTTAAATATTGTTATCGTGTAATGTATCGCACCCTTGGGATACGGATAATAATCGGTTATCGCATGGGATATATCGGTTGTATCGCGTAATGTATCGTTGTTGTCGGGAAACATGGGAACATTGGGAAATTGGTCGAATGTTTCAATGAAACTTTAGGAATTGTTGTAAAAGACATCAATACACACTTAGAAATAAAAACATTACAAAAAAAAGTGCATATAATAGGGGTTTCCTTTGTATGGGGTCCTAATATATGTGCTTTCCAATTGAACTGATGCAAGTATATTCAAAGTCTATTTATATAATTTATAAACATAAGAGGACATGTATGGAAACATGAGCAATACATTCAAAAGCAAAAGAAGAATTACTAGATCAGGTTACATACATGTTTAATGTTGTGTTTGGATACAAAGATTGCAACTGATTTGTGAGAAATTGAGAAATTTTGTTTTTTTTCTCAATTTTGCACAATTTGACCCATCTCTCCCAAATCTCAAAGTTCCAAATCCATAAATTTTCATGGAAAACATGAAGAATCATAAATTTGTAACCATTTCACACTGGTTTAGCGTGATTTACAACAAAAACATTGATCGAAAATTGAAAATGCTCACTGGATCAAATAGTTGGGATATATCGGCATTGCCTGTGCGTTTCGTATCGCACAGGTGGGATACAAGATAAATCATGGGATATATCGGCTGATATCGTCGATATTTAAAACAGTGGCAGTGACTTCGTGTAATTACAATGAAAGGCTTAATTTCATGTTTGGGACACTGTTCTTACATAATTCTGTATTTGTGCTTCCTAGTTCAAATCAAGTATGCAGGATGCTTTTCACCAATAGAAAATGCCTGTGAAATTTATTGGTGAAGCATTTAGCCCGTGACCTCTTCTTCTATTATGTGCCTAATTCTTAGTTCATAGCTGTTGGATGGTTGTAATGTATTCTCTATATCTTGGATCCCCATTCACATTGAGTTTATATGAGCATTATCATCTATTTTGAAGTCCTTGGGCTACTTTGACCCCTTTCCATCTTGGTCACATTCTTGTTTTTTTTTTTTTTTTTTTTTTTTTTTTTTTTTTTTTGTGATTTATGTATTTCTTTGCTTTTATTATTCCTTTGGCTGATGTATATATGGGGGCTAATCCCTTTGCAATCTGTCTCTCAGAGAAGTATGATATTAGAGCAAAGGCGTTCCTTGTGATTGATCTTTTCTCAACTTAAAAGTTATTTTGTGGACTTCACACTGCTATTCTTGCCATGGTTTTAAATATTTATATTAGTTAAGATATGGCTGTATTGGTTATATTGTAAGTTGTAACCGTATGTGCTACCCCTGTATATCAATTACCCTCGTTACACGATACGGGAGGTAAGGTATTCAATAATGGCAAGGCTGGCCAATACAACGTAACAGCCATTACAGGGCCCTGTAACTGTCATTTTTTCTAAAAGGAAGAAAATGTATTGCCCATGTATATGACTATTACAGGCCCATATTGGCCCGATATGGGCCTGGAACAGCCGTTATGGACCCCTTTTTCTTTAGGATGGGCGCTACAGCCCCGTATCGCGTAATGGGTTGGGGTGAACTGGTTGTTCGAAAAAAGTAGGCTGCCTGCATCCGCCATACAGCCATAAAGGGCCGATTTTGATTTTTTTTCTTCTTTTTTAATCTTCAATTTCTCTCTGATTTTTTTTTTTTTTCTTTTTTAATCTTCAATTTCTCTCTGATTTCCACTTCAATCTTCAGTTTCTCTCAGAGGAAGCTTAAATTTAATTTTAGACAATATCGAGGCCTGTTTTGAGAGCAAATACAAGATTTGAATGGGATTCAATGAATTGAAGCGAAATGGACCATTTTTGTGAAACTCTGTAGTTGTGATCCCTTCTCCGCTGCTACATGACTCCAAATATTCATCTCAAACCCTAGCTTCAGTCACACTTGTAATCCATGCAACTTGGACGTATGTTTTGATGGATCTGAGTCACATAAGCTACCTGATTGAAGATCGAGTCATCTAAGGTTCTCGATTATGGAGAATTTGGACCACCCAACCTTCCACATTGAAGATTCAAACCACTTTTGAGGGTCTAGGTTGATCTGATGAAAGATTAGTTGTCCTAATCTGCATTATAGACCACATGAGTAGTCATTTCGCTTAGCTATTAGAGTTAGTTGAAGAAAATTACCTTTGTATTTCCGTCTCTTATTTTGTGTGCCATTTTTTGGGCATCGAGTGATGTTTGAATGACACAAAATTTGTCATGTTTGAAGCAAGGTTGTCAGACTTGGTGAGTCGACTTGGGACTCACCTACGTCAACTCTGTTTTGAATACCGAATAAAATTTGGTGTAGACTTGTTGGGGGTTACGATTGAACAAAACTCGGGTGAGTTTTCCCAAGTTTTGGATTGACTTGGTGACTCATTCAAGCAACAAGACTCGGTGATTGTAGCAGTTTTTATGGCATTCTGTTGAAACAGGAATCAGCCGTGTTGAGTGAGTCAATGCATGACTCAGCCGAGTAAAATCACTGACATGGGTGCAAACTCACAATGAATGCAGTTAATTTAATTTAATTTTAAATAGTAGCCTCTTTCTCTAAGAGAAAAGTTTGATTCTCTGGCAGAGCGTGATTCTTGATAGGTAGGCACTTAGAAGTTGGTTTTAAAGGCACACATGCAATCTAAGTAATTCAATTTAAACTGTCAAATTAATAAGGTACCAATTTAGATGTACCAAGAGCCAAAACTTGGGCTTATTTGGTTATCCATCTATAAGATTGGTGGGCCTTTATTGGGCAGTTAAAATAAAACATTAAAACTAATGGTTTTGTTTCAACAAACAAGAGTGTACAAATTTGTGGTCAGGATTATTTAAGAATCCTAATATTGGATTGTGCCTCGGCAATGGTTGATTGCATAGTTTACCTGGTTTAGCTTGAGTTAGTGTATGCCATGTGTAACATTTTTGTGTGTGGTGGCTGTGGATCAAGTGTTATACATGGCCAGAGTATCAAATGCTCATCTTAAAAGACTAAAACAGTCAAACGACTCTTAGAATTCCCCATTCCTCAATTAACTAAAAAAACTCTTAGAATTCCCCCATTCACGGCTACATCTCTCCCCCATTCTCTCGTCTCTCTTTAGTTAAGTTTTTAAAATATTTATATGTAATCTATATAATTATAGAATCATTTAAACAGAAAAAACATGACTCAACCGAGTGAAGTTTTGTAGGCTGACCGAGTGTAGTCCGTGTCCTGAGTTTGCATACCTTGGTTTGAAGCAACAATCGAAACTCCTAAGGAAGAGGTTTCTAATGAAAACATTCCGAGAATTTGTCATTGGATGCCTGATGGGTACATTGATTGATATGTTGATGATTCACAGTTGGATCAGAGGATGGTTTAACTGAATCAGATGATCAATCGACAAATGACCCAGTAGGAAAAGACCAAAGGATAGACAATTATGTACTTAATGATCAAGGAAATGGATAGTGTGATAGTCATGCTTGCAATTTCTATGGAGATAAACACTATGGCACTGTCCCACGGAATCAAAGTACACATCGAAAGCCGACAATGATAAAGACAACACTGTGACGACCAGAGGCTGATCCATAGTAACAAATGAAGCCATGATCAACGTTCCAATGTTGTAAGTTTGTAAATCCACTGTTGTAGAAGAAGTGGAAGTTGATACCCTAGACATGGAGGACCATGAAGAAGTGAAAGAAAGAACAGTGTTATGCGCGTCGCTATTATATGATCAAGATCCTGATCTAGCATGGAAGCCTTCAACATCAATTACCATTGGAGTTGAAGAAGGCATGTTACAAGCCAGGCCATTGTGGTAGACTGCTACTGACTTTGAACTCGAGGACAAGTTTTTCTGAATTCAGGAGGAATTGATGCATCTGGGCCACATAAGCTAGTTGATAGAAGGTTGTGCCCATCCATGGGTTGTGATCAAGGAGGATTTAGACCATCCAACCATCAAGATTGGAGATTTGAACCATTTTGAGGGTCTAGGTTGATCCGATGGAAAAAATCTGCAGTCCTGGTATGCATTATGGACCACATTTAATTGCTTCCTTACTTGTCAGGCTTGTTGAACAAGTTTCCTTAGTATTCTTGTCACTTATTTTGTGAGTTTTTGGGTAGCAAACAATGTTTGAATGACACAAAATGGTTGTATTTGAAAGCCTGCAGAGTTTTCTACCAAACAAGCCCAAGATTATGGAATTTTGATATCGTCTTAGTGATTTTTTTTTTTTTTTGAAGGATCATCGTCTTAGTGAGTTACCATTGTTTTTGGGAGTCATTTGTGGTTGTGACAGGATTAAGGGTTGTTTTGGTCAATTTTAATGTTTTAATGGAACAAATGTTTAGGATTAGAAGCAACTGATGGTTAGGGTTCCCTTAAAGCATGTAAAGACTCTTTTACGAATAGTTATGATGGAATTCTTGGATTACAGTATGTATTGGTTCTTTGGCATGTGTTGCCTATGGTAGATGAAGAGGGGGGATATTGATTACTAGCAAACCATTAGTAGGCTGTTTGATGTCAATCAAGAGTCCTTTATTTTTATTTTATATTGCATCTATGAAGAAATTTTGTTGCTTGATTTTCAAGAAAAGGATATGTTTGTGAATCGAATTTCTTTCTTTTTTATTTGGCCGCGTTAGTTTTGTAGGACATGGATAAAGGTGTCGTTGGGTTGGATATCGTGGCTTTAGAAAGTCAAGATTCACTAGCATGTTGACACAAGCAGTGTTCGAAATATCGGTATCGCACAATGTATCGCACCCTTGGGATACAGATACATATCGGTTATCGCATGGGATATATCGTTTGTATCGCATAATTTATTGCACTTTTTGGGAAACATGGGGAAACATTGGAAAAATGATTGAATTTTTCAATGAAACTTCAGGTATTCTTAAAAAAGATATTAATACACACTTTTAAATCATAACATCTTAAAAACAAGTGCACACAATATGTTTCCTTTGTATAGGATCTTAAGTTTGCGTTGTCTGATTGAACTAAGGCAACTATATTCAAATATAATGCATAACATTTATAAATGTATTAAGACATGTATATCCACACCGTGCATCTATTTTGCCACCTTAATCTACGGTACCATCCCAAAAATGAAGCAGATCCAATTATCTAGTGGACCATGCCATAAGAAAGAGTATTGATTGTACCATTAAAACCTTCTTATTGCTCACCTTAATGTTTTTGTAGTGTTAATTGTCATCCACTATGTTGATAAGTTCACATGAGCGGGATGAAAGGAAAACAAATATATGATTGATCCAAAACTTACGTGGCCTATTAATAGTCACTCACCACTCTTTCCTTTAGCATGGTTCACTCGATAATTGAATGTACTTTATTATTATTATTATTTTTATAATACACACGTCTTTACTTTTTTATTGGTCTTGGCACAAAAAAAGAGGCAGATTGTGTGGGCCCCATCCATTGTATCCATGTTGTCCATTCATTTTTTCGGATAATTTTAAAGCATAAGCCAAAAAACGGGGCAGATCCAGAGATCAAGTGGACCACATCACGACAAAACAGTGGGAATAAAGATGCCACCATTGAAACCACTGTTTTCTTTGGTGTGGTCCATTTGATCCACATATCTGGCTACACTTTAGGATCATGCACTAAAATGACCTAAAAAATAGATGGATGGTGTAGAAAACACATATATCATGGTGGGCCATATAGAGCCCCTGACAGGACTGCCATCCGTCTCTAGCTCCCAATCCGTGCCGAAAGCGGATTTCCTGCCAAGCAAAATGCTTAGTTGCGCACAAGTTATCACGAGAACTTTCTGATATTTATCATAAGCGATACTATTCCAAATCTGAACGGTCCACGTGATTCAGTACCCCATGAAACCCCTATGTCCCAACTTTTACTTTAATCCAAAACTTTGGTTGGCCATGGAAAAAGATAACAGTTTACTCCCTTGATTTACATCTTTCTTTGCTATGGCCTACCAGAGTTTTATATCAAGGTGAATATTGGTCCTTGTAAGTTTCATGAGATGCTGCATCACATGGACCGTCCAGATTGGAGGCCCATGACAGGTGTGCAAAGGTGCGCACGTTCCTAGATGCGTAGGTGAGGATGCCTCTTCTTGCGAAAGGCTTTTGCAAGAAGTTCCTACGCTGGGATGCTAGACGGGGCCCACTGTGATGTTTTTCAGAAATCCACCCCGTCCATCCATTCTGCAAGCTCATTTTAGGATATGCCACTGAAAATGAGGTAGATCCAAAAATCAAGTGGGCCATACGAGAGGGAAACTGGGGAAAGAGTTTCCTACTGTTGAAACTTTCCTGGGCTCCTCCTTGATGTTTATATGACATCCAAACCTTTTATAAGGTCATTCCCATTGGGATGAAGTGAAAACACGAAAAAAATTATCCTGATATTAAACTGTTGTGGCCATAAAAATGTTTCAACGGTCTCACCGAATCTCTATTGTTTCCTCTTGTGCAGCCCACCTGAGCTTTTGATCAACCTCATTTTCGATCACATGACTTAAAATGAGCTCGCAAAACAGATGGACATGGCGGATTTCTAACAAACAACACGATGGGCCCCAACTATCATCCCAACGCAGAAACTTCATGCGCGCGCGTTTAGCCCAATAAAAAACGGCTCAAAAGCCTTTTTTTTTTTATTGCAGAGAGGTTCTGGAAAGAGGGTTCCGGCCTTCCGGAATGCTAAAACCCCAAAATTCTCTCCCCAAATCTCCGGATTTCTCTGATTTTTTTTTCAGATTTTCTTCCAAAATCACTTCCATTTTCAAGCAAAAATCTATTCAAAGAAAGAAAAAAAAAAAAAAGAATCGGAGATTTTCTTTACCCTAACCTACGAATGGTGAGCTTCGATTCGAATGGCCCACCAAATGTGGCTTCCAATCAGGGAAATCTCCTCTACAGGTATGGAAATCCACCCTCTTGAAAGTTTCCCCATTTTTTTTTTTCCGATTTTTTCGGAACATTTACGCACAACAAAAAAATTTCTTACTTTCTTCCGACGAGTTTCGTATCGTTGGACTGCGATACCGATAATATCGGCAATATCGACGATGTATAGCAGATATCGACGATATATCGCACGATATCGACGATAAAATCGTGCGATATCTGAAGTTTTGGATTTTTGGTATCTTCCGGGGGTTATCGGCGGAGTTTCGTCTCGCAGTGGTACGATACTGATAATATCGGCCGATAGTATCGATATTTTGATCACTGGACACAAGTACTTATTGTAATGACCTATTATATTCAGTATTCAAATTATCTCCGATATTATCGAAATATCTTTATCTCCAGCTCAGCGATACCGATAACACTGGTAGCGATACCGATAACATTGGTAGTATTAGAAATTCCAGGTATTAGCAATGTATCGCTAAGTATCGCTAACGTATCAATATTGCTAATATAATCGCCAATAGTTTCAACTACGTAAATTCTAGGTGTCGCTCGTATTGCTAATGCATCAATATTGCTAATGCATCTCCAGTAATTTCGACTATGTAAATTCTAAGTAATGCTTGTATAATAAAGTATCAATGATATTTCAATAATATCGCCAAAGTATTAATATCATCAAAATTTTGTTATTAGAAAATTTTTTATTTCAATTTTTTTTTTTTTTTTTTCATGGGCACATGGTTATATGTAGTGTTCAATTTGTCATTGATAATAATATCGCAACATGCGCGATATTAAGACCACAATCTTTCATTTCCTTTCCAATTGTTGATGATTTCTTGTTGAAATATCATGTGTAGTTGATATTTTGCAATATCGATGGATATTTGGATAGAAGGTTGGATAGTTAAATAGGCCGGATGGGATGGTTGGACTGATTTCTTATAACAGCACATGCTTTTAAGGACCCATTAAATGGAAACTTGTTATATATGCATTCTTTTTGCAATTTTTTAAATTTCTAAATATACAAATATGTACATTTTAACATCTCCTAAGTTTCGCTAAAAATTCCACCATTTTCCCCATATTTTCCCGCATTTCTGGTTATCAGCGATATTATCGGCGATATCGATATTCTTTCTATATCCCTGGCCAGCGAAACTTGTAGCGGTACCGATACTTCGATCACTGATTATATTCAATAGTATTGATATTTATATGTTAAAAAAAACAAAAAAAGTATATATTAATTAAAATAAGCCAAAAATTCAATATTTATTTGTGAAAGTAAAGAATAAGTGAAATAAGCGTACAAATTAACCATTTATATGTGAAGAGGCATCTTAGAAGGGTCAGAGGGAGAGTGGCTAGCTGGACTACAGTGGTTGATGCCATGGGGAGAGCAGTGTTTTAAATAGCGGTAGCGTGATGCATAGCGCTCAGCCCTCTATAGCGTGTAGCGTAAATACGTAGCGTGTAACGTAAGCTACACGATACTTCTATTTTTTAATTTAAAAATAGGACAAATATAATAAATAGTGAAAAAAAAGAAAAAAATATAAAAATGCCTAAAAGATGATTCATTTTATCAATTATAAGCATGTTCAAAAAAGTTATTAGTTATCATTTATCAAAAGCCAATCCACATATATAAGCCAAATCAACAACTTTCTAAGTAAACCACTTTAATTAATTATGTCTAATTCACAAGTCACAATTATGAAAAGAAATAAATATCCCATAGGTTAAAAGTATCAAATATAATACAAGTGTCACATTCCTCAACATTAGAAATAAAGAAAACATGAAAAAATAATAAAAAACTAAAATAGTAAAAAAAAACATTGTAGCTTACGCTATGAACCCTGTAGCGTACGCTACAGGGGATTTATGCTATTTGGGACGCTACGTAGCGCTACGGCCACGTTATGCTACGTAGCGTACGCTACAGGCGCTATTTGAAACACTGGGGGAGAGTGGTTAGCTGTGCTGTGGGCTGCTTTATTAAATGAGACTTGGGGATATGACATGTGCAATGCATGTGGGGGAGTAGGGGTGAAAAAAAATTGAGAGAGATAGAGGGAAACCTATGGTTTGCATCCCATCCCCGTTGTTCCTTTTAGTGTGGCATACTTGAGTTGTCTATGTGGCTGATTTTTATTTATTTATTTATTTATTTTTGCCATGGCCTAGCATTGAAGAGCATAATGGATGGAATGGATGTCACACAAACAACATGGTGGGGCCATAGAGCTTCGATGTTTTATGCATGCATAAAACAGGTGTTGTGGAGGTTGTAGGTCTGATAAAGAATAGATTGATGGGGTTGTGGGCTAGATCCTATGTTAGTTTTGCACCATTTAAAAATGGTTCTCTTTAAATGTACACTTGTCATAGTTATAAAGCAATCCAGACCGTCCAAATTGCTTGACCAACGCTTTACAAATCATTGCTGAAAAATTGAACGAAGAAGATAATATTTACCATTGATGTTCCCATTGAATTTTCACCAACCACTCTTTTACTTTTAATTGATTAGGATTGATTGATAGATTTGATTTTAGAGAGATACCATTCTCACAATTGGACCCAAATTTGGGCACAATTCTCTGACCCTGAGGCCAGAGCCAAAAGCAGTCTCCATGTACAGACTCATTGCCTTTCTAGGTCCACATGCCATGGATCCTTCCTAAAGCAGAAAGATGACGACTTGTTTATTAAATAAGGTTTTTGCTAACGTCTCCATCTTCATGGTGTCATTAGCAACATCCCCAAACCTTTTAAATGGCACACAGGGTGACCTGTTGTCGATCTAAACCATTCATTCATTCATACAACTAGGAGCAAACCATGAGGCAAGAATCATGTCGATTGGATGATCCTAACCCTTTGAATGGGGCCAATTTGTTAGAACTGTATGTTGTTTACAGGCCAGAAATCACATGGTTAGGACCATCAAACCAAAGTTTTTCTTTGGAATCATAAGAAATACTAAGTGGGATCTATCTTTTAGATGTTCAAGATGTTGATTGGGCTTATTTTTGTATCTCTAGTCAATCTTGACTGTCCATTTTCATGCTATTAATGGCGAGCTTAGGATTACCCAGTTGGCATGATTTTTGCACCATGGCTTGCTCTTAGTTGTTCACTTGTATGAATGAATGAACAGTTTGGATCGACAATAGGTCACCCTATCTGCCATTTAAAAGGTTTGGGGACATTGGACATGGGAAAAACCCTTTAAATAACTTCTTGCCTCAATTAAAAAAAATAAAATCTGTCTCATAGAGAGATGTTAGAAGACTCCCATCTTCTTCTTTGGTCCTCCTTACTGCATGGAGAGACCCTCCCGGGAAGAGCTCTCTCTTCTTCTCTCTCCCTTCGAAGTGTTAGAAAAGGAATAAAGAACCGGGAAATTAGGATAGGCTTGAGTCACGTTATGCTCTTTCTATCTTCACAAATCTTAGTGTTGGGAAAAAGGCGGGTTTTGTAATGAGATATGATTTCTCATCATGTATACATTTTACTTCTTTATTGTAAGCCTATTTTGTGTCGCCTTGTAATAAAATCTTAGTGGCCATGAAAAAAATATGTTAAACTAAAAGATACAATTTTAAAATAGTTTTTCATATGAGCCATATCCATGGTTGTTGGACAGAGGTTCATGTTGGTTAATGCAAAAAGTGCCATGTCCTTGTTAAATATGTTATTTCTCTTTGTTGGGGAAGTGGCTCTAATTCACAGTGCCTTCACTGTTTCCTCTTGTGAGTTGTGTGCATCTCCACTCTAACAAAAGCTTGTTCCTTTTTATTGTTAATATTTCTTGGGATGTAGGACGACCTTGGATTTTTGTTAAGAACAAAGTTAGAAAGGACTACCCTTCTGTCCAGTTGACTGCGTGGAAGGTATGGACTTGAGAACTCCTTTAATAACTTTCAGAAATAGGGTGATTGTTCTAAGCTAAGCTGCTGGTATTCTAATTTGCAGTTTTGGCCTATCGTCGGTTGGATAAACTACCAATATATGCCTCTGCAGTTCCGTGTTGTGTTTCACAGCTTTGTAGCTTCATGCTGGTATGCACCCTCTCATTTTCTTTCATTTTTTGTTTCTCTGTCTGGTCAGCGGCATCTCTAACCCCTCTATTTTCCTGCTATGGTGGCTGGATGTATAACCCATTCAGAAATTTTTTTGGGGGCATTTTACATATCATATATATGTTTAATTTGTGCATGGGTGCATGCATAAACACATGTTACCTTTTATAGATTGGTATAAATGCATACACATGAGTATTTGAGTGTATTCAAAATGTGAGAGAGGGAGGGAGGGAGGGAGGGGGGAAAATCTGAACCGTTGGTTGTTAGGCAGACACACTGGTGGGAGGGAGGGAGGGGGCAAAATCTGAACCGTTGGTTGTTAGGTGGTCCGCACACCTCTAGCTCAATCAGCCCCCCCCCCCCCCCCCCAAAAAAAAAAAAAAAAAAACCACTAATTGCATGGGTAAAATTGCCCCTTGCTACTCGTGTTATATATGGTAGAGATTAGGAAACCATATATAGTTACATTACTCCTTTATGGTGGGTATAGTCACAAATTCTACCCTTGAAGTTTTGCACAAGGATATGGCTTTCATTTCAAGGTGTCATATAAGCATATTATGAAAGCGTGGGCTAGGTATATGCTTCCACATTCATGTGGATGAATATGTATTCCATGCAGATATGCATGTATTACTTCCACATGGATATGTTCAGTCATTCTCCTGTATGTGAAGTACATTTCTTTGTATATGCTGTGGGCATATACACATCATGCTTCCGTGTTCCTTGATGCATTTGTTTTCTAGTTCATATTTATATAAGCTATATGGATACTTGAGCACCCACATATGTGAATAGCATCTGTGTAAGCTTTTGTACAACACATGTACATGTGTAGGGCTGTGGACACATGTATTTGCTTATGGTTGTGTATTTTACTGAATGCTGGTGCACTTTTTATAGTTATTTATGTACATCATCATCATAGCCCTTCTCCATGGCGGTAGTTCACAATGACACCACTCACATGCTAGCAATCTTATCAGTATTGACCCTCAGCCCAACTACTACATGCATGACACTTACCCATTCAGCGAGCAGCCAAAAGTCTGAGTCATGGAGGGGTGGTTGCCAGGCAAACTGCTAAGCATGCAGCACCCTCAAGCATGAAAGGTCATGCTCTGAGTAATTGGCTGCACAAAATCGGGAACCTCCCTATGCATGATTAACAACACGCCTCACATGTCAGCATGGTGAAGCTCCATACTAACTTTAGGACGACTAGTTCAAGCCACCAAGAAAGGGGAAGTTGAGAACATTTGATGTCTAGGGCATGCAATGAAAGACGAGCGTACTGAGCATGAAGTATGGCCTTTAAAGTTTTTGAATATATGCGTAGTTATGTGGGTATATATTATGCAAAAAATGTGTATTGCTAGTGCATCAAATGTGCATGGTGTCTCATATAATGCTTCTACATACCATGCGACTTTTTTATTCATTCGCACATGCACATTCTGTCTGAACTTTTGGGTGCATGCAGGTTTGATTGTATGGATATATGTGGACTTACAGTTTCTTTTCATTTGCAATTTTAGGGGAATATTTCTAAACCTAAAAGCACGTTCTGTTGCTATTAAAAAGGCTTAAGGATGGAGGAAACCCCATTTTTGTCTTGTAGTGGTTACCTAGCTCTGTTTATGCATGTCATCAGAACTTTTGTTATATCTTATCAATTAATAATGAAAATTGGTGTTGGATGGTTGTTTCAAAATCGCATGAGATGATTCCACCCCCCCCCCCCCCCCATGTTTCATAATTTTTATGAAATAATGAAAATCCCACCCTTGTTGCTACTCATGTCCCCTATGTTTCCTAGCCGATCCTTTGGTTATATCTACTTGGATATAGAGCTTGAGGGTGCATGTGGACGCGCTATCAAATTGAATTGCAATTTATTTCTTTGATGAAGTGTCTTAACCAAGTTATTATATCCCTCTTTAGTGTTTAGGCTGGGGACAAGGCATTATGTAATTGTAACGGTGGCCATAACAGCTACCACCTTTACCTTTACGATACAGGTTGTAATAGCTGTTGCAGTCGTTCTTTTTTAAATTGAAAAAACCCCAAAAAACCTGTATTGGCCTTATAATGGACCGTTACGGCCTTTATGGGGGGCGTAACGGGCTATTACAAAATGGCCATTACAGGTCATTTTTTCCATAATGGTTGTTATTGTCATTATGACCCCGTAACGTGTAACGGTTGCCACTGTAATCTTTATGGCCCAGTAACGGCCGTTGCAACACACGATGGTTGGGGATCTTTTCTCCAAATTACAATTACATTACTTTCAAATTAGATGTGAAAGGAACATAACTGCAGTTTTAGGGCTCTACTTCCTCGTGATGAATACAAGGAAACATCATTGTTCTATTCCAAATCGATTTTGTTCTAGCAATCGATCTTATACTGTTGATTGCTGCTTAGGACTGAGTTGAGTCAACTGGGAAGTTAGTTTCAGGCCCAGTCTGGTACTGAGCCAAGTTTCAGATAGATTTGGCTGTTATATTGTGTTTTCGGAATCTCCAATATTTTCTTATGAGAAAATAAGCCTATTCATCGTATCTATTATGTAATTTCAGACCTGATTATAGTGATCAATTTTCGTATCTCTATTATACATGATGCGAGTCGTGGTGGGTAATGCTACCCATGCAATTATTTTCAAGAGAGCACCTGACTTTGAATGTGGGAAAGAATTTGAAATAAAGTTGGGAGTATTTTAGTGCTTTGGAGGCTTATGGTTGGTTGGCAACTTACTGTTCTGATTTTACCCGTAAAAAACTATCATTGGCATATAGTTTACCCAGGAAAAGCCCATGCCCATTCTTTTCTCCGTCTACACACTCTTTGTAGCTCCTAGCCCCTCTTTGCATGTAGGTGGGACTCTCTCTCTCTCTCTCTCCCTCTCTCTCCTTGATGCAGGACAATTAACCAGTTGCTCTAAAAGCTCGAACTGTTAGAATATGGCGAATTAATCCCTTTATCTCATAGCCCAGGCCCCACATCTCATGGGTTTTTAGGACCTCGGCCGAACCCCCTTCGTGGGCCCCAAATCACATGGGCCGCCCACCCCGAGTGTGTCCCCGTATCTCACAGGCTACCCCACTTGGGCCTGGTGTGAAATGCGCATTAATCACCCCCGGTGAGGAGTCTCGAACACGATACCTCCTCCGTAGGCCGCACCCACCCCGAGTGTGCCCCTGCATCCCACAAGCGACCCCACTGGAGCCCGGTGTGAAAATGCTCCTGCCTTAATCACCCCCAGTGAGGAGTCTCGAACTTGAGACCTCCCGCTCTGATACCAATTTGATGCAGGACAATTAACCAGTTGCTCTAAAAGCTCGAACTGTTAGAATATGGCGAATTAATCCCTTTATCTCATAGCCCAGGCCCCACATCTCATGGGTTTTTAGGACCTCGGCCGAACCCCCTTCGTGGGCCCCAAATCACAGGGGCCGCCCACCCCGAGTGTGTCCCCCATCTCTCACAGGCTACCCCACTTGGGCTGGTGTGAAATGCGCATTAATCACCTCCGGTGAGGAGTTTCGAATACGATACCTCCTCCGTAGGCCGCACCCACCCCGAGTGTGCCCCTGCATCCCACAAGCGACCCCACTGGAGCCCGGTGTGAAAATGCTCCTGCATTACTCCCTCCCTCTCTCTATAGCCCATACCCTTTCCTACACAAGGATCTCTCCCTCCCTACACGGGCACTTGCTGTATGAGGTACGCTAACTTTTCAGTTTACGGGCAATTGTCTATGGTTTCCTATTCAGCAACAGATGCTGATGCAGATGTCTATGTTTTTCCACATTGTACATCTATCATAATGCCCCCATGCCCCCCACTGTTTTCAGCCATTGATCAGTCATTCAGTACAATGTGGTCCCTTTTCTTCTCTGTAGTAGTTCATGTTGCCCATCATGTAGTAACAGATATTGATTGCATCTACATCTAACACTCTGTTTGCAGCCCATCTTGGCTACGTTTGGATGCTTGAGTGAAATGAATTGGGAACGCCTTTTGGTCCCATTGCAAATACTTGGCAACATACATATTTTTTCTCATTTTTGAAGTAATTACAAATGCAGGAACCCAGTTCCTCAATATTGATGAAAAAGGTAGGTTATTGCAAATTATTTTTTTATTATTAAATATCACCTAATGATCACAATTCAATGTGATAGTGCATCCAAACGGTCACTTACCCGTTAGCCAATTTCTATTCAAGCACTAACATGGAACTGCTCCATTGTTGTCTTCTATCTTTTGACTAGATGATGATGATGATGGGAAGTGGATCCCACTTGCTTGACTTTATGGGTGGTAGGATAAAGTGGGTCCACTTGTTCCACCACTGACTATATTGATCTGTATGGCCTGTTCTTGATCATGCGATGAAATGATCAAAATGGTCCACTGTCAACAAAAAATTAGCTGTGGGTGCATATACCCGGACCACACATCAATCACTATGATGGAATTCATGAAAGTTGAAACAATGCTGTGCGTTGAGGGTCAGATTTCTGATCTCATCCAAGATCTGGGCAGTGTGTAGCATGACCACCTAATTATACTATGATGAATTGCATGGCCTGCCCTGAGAAGTGGATGATTGGGATTGATCTTGGGGAGGGTATTTTGATAGTGGGACCCCACCTTATGAATGGCCCAGATCTTGCATTTGCTTCTAATTGTTAATGGTCTGCCCCCCACATGTATTTGGTGGACACCACATGGATCTGGGCTGTTTATCTAAGTGAGCCACCTAGGCCAATGGCAATGAAGATGGCACTATAAAATCGAAATGATGGGGCTATTGCAGTAGTAATTCGCTGTCCAAATAGGCCATAGGGTTTCTGAATTTGACAGATGGTGACAACACTAAAAGACAAATACTCTGTACAGATTAGCAATATTATGAAAATGCCACTGAAATATTAAATATCCCAAATAAGTGATGAGTACGAAGGATTTCCCCCCCAAGAGCTTGGCTAAGCCTACACGCGCCCTCCACACGTGCCAGCATGTCACGATAGGTCTGAGATCCAATCCATCCATTGGAATCGCAACACTATTGATACGCAGTCCAAGAATCAGGATGACCATTTGGTCAGGGCCACAACGAAAAGTCGCATGGCTCTGAAAAACATGGCTGAAGTTTTCTAAGCCATCCACCTATTTCCTTTATTGGGGCCTACGTACTGAGTGGAGCAGATTTATTTTTGGGAAACACGTAGAAGGTTGGACCGGCCGGATGGATGGACAAGCTTTCTTGCACACGTGTGTAAACCTTGAAAGTCGAAACCGATACAAATAGTTTTTACCTACTAGATGCTCGGAAAACCCTCGCTACCACTTACCATTGCTCCTCTAGACATCTTTTACTCTGAGTGGGGCCCACGTTTAGTTGATCTAAACCATTGACCTGATGGGCCCCCACGAATGAAGAACTCCCTTAAAATATTTCAATCTGGAAGATCATAGCCTTTAAATACGTGGCATCTTTTATGAGCTATTGCTGTGTTGTTACAAGTGGGGCTTATGTTTATTTGATCCAAACCACTGGCCTGATGGGCCCCACCTTTTGGTGAATAACGCCGTTTGGGCTTTTGACATCACGAGTTCATATACTTCCAATGCTTTTGAAATCTTTTATAACCGTTTTTGTGTTGGTACATTCGGGTACATTTTTAGTTGATCCAAACCATTGGTTTGATGGGCCCCACGTAGATGATGGCTTCCTATCAAATTAGTCAGTTACAAGATCCCGGCCTTATGATATATGGTCTCTTTTAGGAACCGTTGCGATCTTATTTCTTTCACGATCTTCATTTTCCCTTGTAAAAAGTCTCACAAATAGCGTCATTCATTGGAAGGAGCATGGCCTTAAAATCAAATTGATCCTCCAATCTTAGTCGTCCAAGTGGTGGCCACCAAATGGAGCATTTAAAAGAAGATGGGCTGGATCCAACTGGGGAATCAGACGGCTAAGTGGTCAGAAAGCGTGCTTAAGAGTAATGATACATCCATGATGGGCCAGTGATTTGGATGGTTTGGATTGATTTACGTGATGCCACGTGTGTACAGAGGAAGAGGTGAAACCGTTTACTCACAGGACAGCGCGTGTCATGTCACAAAAATCCGACTGAGAAATGATGATTACTCCACCGCTTATCAAGATCTTCCAGGGCGCCGATAAACGAACTTTAGCCGGCGCAGTTTCAAAGCTTTGAGCCAAGCCGATTACTCGACCCGGATCGACTTGACTTCCAGTGCTTCTTGAGTCAACGTCATTTTCGTGCATCGATGTCATTTGTGGCCACGTGGTAGATTTGAATAAGATCTAAACCGTTAATCTACTATATGTAATAGTGAATACGCTACTTTCCAGAAATCAATATATTTGGATGATCCTAGAACTTTAACTGATTCAATACAAATGAACACTAGAATATACATATAAACGGTTTACATTAACAGAGGAAAGAACTATTATTAGGTGGGAAGATGCTCCAACCAAATCAAATGTTGAGTAGGCTCAATCAATGGAAGATTCGACAATATGCCTGCTTCGAATCATCGTATACTTGCTGTTGCCATTGGTTTCTCGGCAGTTGGAATGTAGGCTTTGCCATCATTAAATTTTCGGCTCAATTCAAACAGAACCATTATAACCCAGGTGCAAGATCGAGATATGATGGCGGCAGCCTATTCGACTACTTAGTAGAGTTCGTCCTGTGACGTTGGGTTACAACTTTGTCTTCTATATGAAAGTACTTTTCAGTACAGTTAAAAGAGAATTGAGAAAGAATTTCTACATTCGGTTATAAAGAATAATGACAAAACACCCTGATGCAGAATTAAATAAAGCATGCAAGTGTTGACTCAAATTACAATTTAGATTATCAATTAATTGATTGGTGCAATGGGTTATAATATGAAATGTAAATAGCAAGCTAAAAGTAAATGATAATCATACTAAGAAATGTAATTTAGTTGTTAAGAAGTAAATAATTACATGATACAGAATGTAAAAAAAAAAACTTGATAATTAAAAGATAATGTTTGAATTTGATTGGGTTGGTATGAAACGAAATTTTCCTGTTGAATTCCTTTGCCATTTATAGCTTTAATCCAACCATCTGAAAGATCATTTCACACATTCTGTCAATTGCTATAACCATTCAATACTACTTGACTTTCTGAATGTTTCCCATGTTCTAATGGCTGTTATAATTATTTATTACTAATTTTCTATAGACTTTCTTAAAACATGTCTTAGTAATCGTTATAGGCTTCCTTATTGACTTGACCGTTCGAACGAGATCATATATGACTATCGGTCGCTTGATTGACCTTCTGGATGAATAACGGCCCCTTGCTCGTATGTCTATCAACTACTTGGTCAACTACTTGATTTGATTTGATTTTGAATTCTTTCAAAGCACTCATTATCTTATCGTTCTATTAGCCATGATTTCCTAAAAAGCACTAGGATCATTTTTCGAAATCTTTACCTTGCAATATCGATCTTTTCCTCATCGTTTCCTTTCCAATTAAAATTTCCAATAACAATCACGAATACCGTACCATACTTGTATATACACATGCCACATGTGTGGTTCAAAATCTAGATTGCCTCCCTTAGTAATCACTCCCTTTGTTTGTAGGATGCAGCTACTCCTTTAAATTCAGACTTTTTGGACCAGGGCTTCTGTAATTTTAAAGGGAACGGATTGGCTACTCCCCCTGACACCAGCCAATGGCTGTGGTCGGTGCTATGTGGGCCACACCATGATGTATGGGTTTCATCCATGCCATCCATCTGTTTTTACATATTATTTTACAATATAAGTCAAGAAATGAGGTATATCCAAATCTCAGGTGGACCACATTACAGGAAATAGTGTTGAATGAGGGTCGACCATTAAAAACATTTTGGGGGCCATAAAATTTTTGGATCAAGCTGATATTTGTTTTTTCTCTTCATCTGGGCCTGTATGGCCTAATCAACAGATTGGATGTCAAATAAACAGTATATTGGGCCATAGGAGGATTTTAATGGTTGATATCCAATCACTATTGTTTTCATTTGGTGTGGTCCACCTGAGATCCATATACCTCTTATTTTTAGGATAAAGCAATACAATGACCTTTAAAAATGGATTAAAGGAATGGATGAAACACATACATCATGGTGGGGCCCATAGAGCACCGAACACCAGCCACGAAGCTGGTGTCAGGGGGAGTAGCCAATCCGTTTCCAATTTTAAAAGAGGGGAAAGATATGAATACTCTAGCAGAGTGCAGCCATCCATACTCACGCACACTCCCACTGCACACCTGGAATGTATGTACCTCAGATTAAACCGTCCAGATTTTAGGAGCCAATTTGTGTGAGACATGGCATAAGGGATGATCTTGACTTGTAATTAATGGACATATGTTTGTTGACTTCGGATTGCTGGCTTTTTCTTTCTTTTATTTAAGCTATATATATATATATATATATATATATATATATATATATGATGATGATGATGATGATGATGATGATGATAACCAATTGGACAGTTAAAATCATCAACTAAGGACATGATTTGGATTAGAATCAATGGGGGCCACTGCTTGACGTACATATATGACATGTGTATGGCAGCCAACAAGTGTCCGAATGAGTAGGGTAGTGATGGACGCGGATTTCCTGCGAAAGCCTTTCGCAGGAAGTTCCTGCGCAAGATTCCATGTGGGGCCCATTACGATGTTTGTGAGAAAGCCACTCCGTCCATCC
Organism: Magnolia officinalis; assembly: GCA_021015155.1. Taxonomy (NCBI): domain Eukaryota; kingdom Viridiplantae; phylum Streptophyta; class Magnoliopsida; order Magnoliales; family Magnoliaceae; genus Magnolia; species Magnolia officinalis. The sequence continues at coordinate 82,559,050 of JAJHSJ010000003.1, read as the reverse complement.
GTTTTTCGAGTTCATTTTAAGACATGCGACCAAAAATGAGGAGGATCAAAAACTCAAGTGGGCCACACGAGAGGAAACAGTGGGGATTTAGTGACCACCATTGAAACATTTATATGGCCACAAAAGTTTTGTCTCGGTTTAATTTTTTGGCTTTTTCACTTCATCTCGGTGAAATTGATCTTATAAACGGTTTGGATGGAATACAAACATCAAGGTGGATCCTGTGAAGGTTTCAACGGTAGCAATTCCTTTCCCCGCTGTTTTATCTAGCATGGCCCACTTGAGTTTTGGACCCTAATAATTTTTCGTTTCATATCCTAAAATGAGCTCAAAAAACGGATGGACGGATTGGATTTCTAACAAACATCACAGTGGGCCCCATCCAAAATCCTTGCGCAGGAACTTCTTCGCAGGAAATCCGCGTCCGGTAGGCGGTAGGGACACTGCTAGCGAATCAAATCGCTCCTGCGGGGGCGGATTCGGTCAGTCGGGATAAAATGGAGTTCGGTAGGCCGTGACAGATGGACCCACATTGATGAATTTGTTATATACCGTCCATCCTTTTTCACAGCTCATTTTAGGGCAATTGCCCAAAATTGAAGAAATCTATATTTCAGGTGGTCCACTCCATAGGAAACAGTGGTGGTTGAACTCTCACCATTAAAAACTTCCTAAGGCCCACTCCAATGTTTATTTACCAGACAATCTGTTGATAAGGTCACACATGTCTGGATGAAGGGAAATGTTAGCTTGATCTAAAAAAATTTGTGCCCTCGAGGAGATTTTAATGGTTGATCACCACTGTATCAGCCTTGTGGGGTTGGGTTGGTTGGGCCGGAGTAACACCGACTTTGGTATGGCCCTGAGGTGGCGAGATTTGATTGGTCGAATAAACTTTCACTACGCTTTGCTTGGCCATTTTGGGAGCGGACTAGGGGCTACCCGGGTAACACCCACCACGGTGTTACCCTTACCGTAGGGCTCACCCTGATAGTTTTTTGTATATCCACGCCGTCCAACCGTTTCTTCAGCCTATTTTAGAACATGATCTCAAAAATTAAGTAGATCCAAATATCAGCTGGACCATACTATAAAAATATTGGCAATTAAATGTTTCACCATTAAAAATTCCAAAGGGCCCATCATAAGGATTTTAATAATGTTTATCTGCCATTAAACCTGTTGATAATGTCAAGAAAAATATGGATGAAGGTAAATAAATAGATAAGCTTGATCCAAAACTTTTGTAGACAGCCTCCAAAAAGTTTTTAATGGTCATTCATCGCTGTCTTTAGTGATATGGTCCGCCTGAGATTTATATCCGACCAATGGTGTAAGATCTAAGATCTGGGATAAATCTAAGATCGACCTATATCTGACCATTGGTCCAACAGTTGTCGATCTGCAATTGACCCATTAGGTCGGAACACGATTTATCTGATCGGGCTCATTATCGTGTTCTTTGAGTGTCCTTCCAGTTGTCTCGACGTTCTTGAAGATTGACCCGTGTTTGGACGTAGACGCCTTATCGGGCTTGGCTTCCATTAGGTCCGTGTTGGTTCAATAGAGTTGGTCCATTCCATAAGTCGATTTATTGACTTGTCGATTTTTCCCCCAACAGTGAGCCCCTCTTACTTTTCGAGCCGATCTTCAGAGGTTCGGAAAGTAATCGTAGCCGTAGTTAGGTCGGGTTATGTGCGGAGTAGGTCGGGTGCGTTGTCATTAATGTCAAGTATGGCGGCCAACACGGTAATCGAAGTGTTGTCTGTCCGTAATCGTGACATGCCGTTTTGTGGCTCGAGGTCATGTGGGGGCGTCAAGCCGTCTTTTCGATGGTGAACCAATGAGACCGTGACGCGTGGTGTTGTACTCGATATTAGGGTCGAGCAGCCCATGGGGTGAATCATGGGTCACGCCACGTGTCAAGGCGAGGTAGTCGAGGGGATGACGTACAAAATTGCATTGATGGGTGCCCTCAATGAATGCCAAGTGGCATCTCAATATAAGGGAAGCCTTAACCCTCGGGGTCTTTCCGTTCACATTTCATCTTCTTTCCCGCTTTCATTCCTTTGCTATTCCTTGGGCGATTTCTGGCATCCATTTCTTTTGCGATCGGGCTAGCGACCTGCTCATTTCCTCTCCAGTGAGCTTCCATCTCTCTCTCCTCCTGTCATTTTCCCATTTTCGAGTAGCTTTACTTGTGAACATTATGTCCGGCTCATTGAGCTCGCGGGAGGGGGCCTCTGGTGGTGACAGTGGGGCAAGTTCTCACCTCAGGATAATGTCGAATCCATCATCGCCACTAGTGATGATGGCGGAATTTGACTTCCGGTTGTTGGCGTCGCGGGTGTTGGAGCGGTCTCCTACTTAGAGGTCGGTGCCCATGGACAGGGAGTTGAATTTGTCCCCATTACAGAGGACATCACCCATGCCTAGGGCATCAAGCACATCCCCGGCTAAGGGCCTAATGGCCATTGGGCGAGACCCCTTCAGACAGGTTGATCTGGAAGAACCCGATGATGAAGAGGGCCCGAGGGGGTCGGTGCCCTCGACTTTGTCTGAGGAAGAGTTTGTCCGGATCAGGCTCGGATATTATGTCCCCGAGTATGTGGTCTTCCGGCTTCCTTCGCTGGACGAGCTTCGGGACCGACCTCCAAAGGGGGCTGTCGCTATATTCCAGGTCGCGCTTCAGTGCGGTCCGCGGCTTCCTCTGCAGGGAATAGTTAGGCGTCTTCTAGCTTGCCTTGGCTTAGCCCCGGGACAGATGATCCCGAACAGGTGGAGGGCTTTATTCGGCTCTGCGGTCCTATGGGCCGATTTAGACTAGCCCGAGCTAACTGTGGACAAGTTCCTTCACCTATACCAGTTAAAGCTGAACAAACTTCAGCCTGGCTGGTTCTACTTCTCCGCCTGGTGGAACACTGGCAGGGCCCTTATAACCGACCCTCCATCATCCAACAAAAATTGGACAGACAAATGATTCTGGGCGTCCCAACACAGCTGAGCCAGAGTCGACCTCCATGGTCCCCCGAGCTTTGTCCGACCCAGGTTAGCATTTCTGTTGTAGTAGTTGCCCATTAGTTGATTGGTTTTCACTGACGTTCGACCTTTGTTGCATGTGTCTTCTGACGTAGCCGCACCTAAGCATCTTCCTCTGCTTAGCAGCGGATCATTAGCTCGGATTCGTGATTTGCGGGTGCTCAAGGAAGGGGAGAGGTTTTAGCCCGAGCTACTCCTCAAAATGGGCTTGGACTACGCTCTTACCAGTAAGAACTTTGGTAAGATATTTAGTCGAGCTTTACGACTTGGGAATTTTCGATAACCTTCCTGATATCTCATCCTTGTACATTGATATCCAAAATGATAATAGTGGGCCTTAAAAAGATTTCAACTATGGTGTCATTTGGATTTGCCTACTTTCCTTGGCTTATGCCTTAAAATTATACTTTAAAATGAATGGATAACATGGATAAAACACATCAATCACGGTGGACCCCATAGAGCCCTAGATAGGACCAAGTCCGTCGAGGCAGGGGTAAGATGCAATCCGTCGACAGTGGAATCAACCAGCCTAGTCTGGGTAATAGCTTAGTGGGTAAGTCCCTGACAACGGGGCCCACCTTAATATATGTGTTGCATATCCACGCTATTGATCCCTTTTTCTAGTTCATTTTAGCAAAAATAAAACATGTCCAAATTTCAAGTAAAAGACAGCGACGGAAAATAATAGTTGTTGCTGACAAAATTTGGATGACTCTCCGCTCGGATCACTGAACTCAGAGCCGCTTCAGCGTCCTGAACCTGCACAATCACATTGAGCAAAGGATACCCTGGTCTAGACAGGGGACCCTCCGATGCCTCAGTCAGGTCAAGGGAATCTGGGTTTAAGTTCGTTTGTAGAGGGAGAGTGTGAGATATTGCGTACCTGTTTCCTCCCTATGAAATACTATTTATGCCCTCTCACCTGGAAAGGGTGTGTCTGTTTAACTCGGCGCGTTTTGGGGCACTCACCACCTCCTATGGGAGACTCGGCTGCCCAACTGTCATGTGGTCGTGCGAACGTGGGCTATTGAATAACCGTCACTAAACGTGCAGTAGTGGGACAACTTGAGGTCCCACAAGTAGATCCCGATCTGAGTTTCAAACTGATTGCCTCGACCTTGGATTACTCCGAACCAGCAGCCTTGGCCCTAGCTCGTTTGCTAGAAGCCTCGGAGTAAGAGCGTAACTAGGGCCGAGCCGGAAGTCTTACCCTTTGGCTGTTCTTGTAATTCTTGACTTATTCGTGCATCTCCAGTCCGTTCTGAACGACATCAGACCTCGGAGTTGAGAAGGCTCGGATCTTCCCATAATATAAGCCCCTTACTCTTCGAGTTCGGGCACAAACTCAGAGAATAAACTCATACGAAAGATCAATAACTTCCACTATCGTACCCTCCACGTGTACAGTCGCAATAATGATTTCCATATTCGAAGGGATACATCCTCGGGGTTCTTCGTCCGCGAGTTAACCTCCAACAGACGCATGACGACGGTTAAGATCTCGAATCATCGCAGGACCTATGGTGGACCGCCACGTAAGCCACGGGAGACGTTCGAGCGTTGCTTCCACTGCTCGAGCTACGCTTCCACTGCTCAGAGCTCATTACCCGATGTCACAGGCACGCGGCCTAGCAGCGCTTGAGCCAATGGCATTCGGCCACGTGTATTCCGAAGTCGGCTCACAGCGGTTCAGCTGCAGTCATTATGTCTCACCATTAATACGAGGATCCTTCATGGGTAATATAAACCCCAATGCTTCGGAAACGCCTCTCATTTTTGCATTCTGAATTCGTGTGGCTGTTGGTTCCTTGAGGAGGCGATTTGTAACACCCCGTACCTTTGGTACTCGGGCGTTACCCTTTTAATTCGCATCAACTTAAATCAGATTGGATTAATCAACTGTCTTGAACACGACATCTGCAAGGTGGAGATTCCGATCGAAATTAAGGCCATCCATCCAGGTCTCCAGGAGCCGGAGCGCACCCTACAACATTCAAGAGGGTGAGATTACCTGAACACTCTAAATTAAAGCATTTATGTCAATGGATACTGCTACAACACACTTTCCACCAACATCTGAGGATTTGTTAGTAACAAATCGAACCTTCATCATAACCAGTACTTTATATTAACCATTGAAAATAAGTATCAGACCCACTGGATCAATAAGTCATGTCATATGGGCCGATAATAGCCCAAAGACGAGTGTAACGGCTCGCCTGGGCCTCACATCCACCCCAAAGTGGGCCGGGATCCCTGAGTAGGGTCCCTAGTGCAAATGGATGACGTGGATTATGATGCTGACACCTCAGTGGGCCCCTATACGGTGCGTGTGCACTGGGAGTGCTCGTGCACGATGTGCACTGGGACAACAGGGTCGGTCAAATGGCCTTTGACCGACCTCCTTGTGAAAATGAGAGAAAATGGCGTTTTTCGCCCGTCATTTTTAAAATTTGAACGTGGGATCTTCAAGCCCCTAAGTGGCCCACCACGACCAATTTTCGAGCCATCAGAACCATTCACTTTCTCCACGGGTTCTGACTTAGCAAAACCGTATAGCCTCTTGGGCCGTTGTAAATAGACGAGAAAGATAGGTCGTAACCATTCGTTGCGTTACACATGGCGGATACTAGCAGGGTGGAACCCATCTGGGATTGCTTGGACGGCTCACGATTGGCCCGATTGCGCCATCCTAGTCGTTCAACTTCCAAGGAGAGGCATGCTCTCTCTATTTCGGAAAAGGTCGAGCAAGGCCTGTGCAAGGAAAAACAAAAAGAAACATTCCCACTTCGGAAAACTGCTGCTAGTGCGATTCCAGCTGTCCACAAGACCACGTGGCCCCATCCCTGCCCTTGGTTCAGGGCGTAACGAGATAAAGGCGAAAATACAAGCCATCTCACGAGAATGGGAGATTCTCGTGAGATACGTTGAAACTGATGCTTGGGTCCCAAGAAGTGGGCCCCACACTAATCCTGGGTCCCATATGGACCGACCAGATGGACCAGATCATGACCACGCACGTTAGATGTGATCCGCCATTAAAGATCAGATCATCTTCCCCGTTGAAAACCCACACAAAATGACAAGATGGGCCCCACCAGATCGGAAAGAGTGCTTTTTTGGTGGGCCTCCAGGTCAGCTTTTCATCCAAACGGATGGATGGACCTCATGCACAACCAATCTCAGATCTCAGCCGTGCATAGTCAGGGCATTCCTAGCCGTTGGTGTCCTCCCTCTCCCTCTATATAAAGAGCCCTATAGCATGGGGATTCGCACCAATGAGAGAGAGAGATAGTAGATGAAGGAAAGAGAGTGGGCCAACTGTGTGGTCTCGGTTTCCACTGCTCCAACTCAGTCCGAGTGAGGCTTGGACCGAGTCGGATCAGTTGGGCTTGTAGCTTTGCAGGCATATAGGAAGAGACGGCGAGAGTAGTAGCAGGTGACCATTTCCCTTTTCTTTTGTCTCCTTATAGCCGGGGTAAGAGGCCTTTGCTTAGACCAAAGCCAGCCGAGATAATGGCTGTGACTCGGTCCGACAGCAAGGTTGGCCTACCACCTTGAAATAAACCCAAACAGTGGCTGCGATTCGAGTCGGAGATCAGCCAAGTGATGGGCGAAATCGGATCGAAAGCTAGGCCAGAAAACAAACAAGTCTCAGTCCAGTACCAGCTAAATAATGGCTGTGTACTCAGACTGAAAGCCGGGCCGAGTTTATGTCTCTGTTCTAATCCAAAATTGAGCCGATCAGTGGTTCTGTTTTGGGACGAACCAGGCCAAGGAATGTTTATGTTTGGAGCTAAAAACGGGCCAAAACCAGGTAGAGCTGGAGCTTTGATCCAAGCTGAAACAAGCCAACTAATGGTTACGTTCCAAGCTAATCCTAGGCCTGATCAACACCTGTATCCTGACCCCAAAACCAGCCCCATAAATGGCTGAGATCTGGGTTGAGAAATGAGTCCTTGCCAAGCTTTGTTTGGGCTATGAACAGGCCAGAAATCAAGTCACGGTTGAGGCCGGAGATCAGTTGGAATAGGGCCCTTAATCAGGATGAAATGCTGATAAGGAGGTGTGTTGTTCCAAGCAAATCACTGGACGTATGTCGGGCTAGAAATGGGCCAAACCATGCCCCTATTTCTAGACAGATATCAGGCCATGATAGAGGCCATGGGTGGCTGCTGATAGACGGTGAAAGCAGCCCTCCATTGGGGTTTGTTTTAGACAGAAATCAGGGCCGGTGACGGTTTTCCAAAACAGCCAGCAGCTGAGAGGCCATTCATCCAAGGTAGCTGCTGGTGGGCCGCGCAGGGCATGGGCCTCACCAAAAATGTAGGTGGGCCGCACCCTGCATCTTCTAGTGGGCCGCACCCTACAATCTCAGTGGGCCGCACCTAAGATTCCAATCTCAGTGGGGCGCACCTGGCAGCCCGTGTTGGGCCATCCTAGATGGCAGCGGAGTCCCTGGACTTTATACACGGTTGCTATTTTAAATGAAATATACATCATTGGTGCTTAGTGGGCCCCATGTGGGACCCACGTGGATATATATCATACGTGTAAGCTGGCCCTATATGGGACCCACGTACTTGGGAAAGAACCACCCTGTGCGTGTGTGGGTACCGACCATCCAAGGCATGGTCCACCTAGACGCATATCCAGTCCGTCCACCTATGTTGCCAGCTGGGTGGGACCCACCAGGTGCTCATGTTGTATGCATATAACGTACATGATGTATACATATTAGGTGATACATATACACTATGTATATAATGTATACATGTATATACGCTATGTGGCGAGTCGTCCATAAGTCGGCAGGCCACGTGCATGGACCCCACCAGGATAAGTATTTTATCCATACGGTCTGTACAGTAGATCCCACCATAGCATGGTTATTTCTGTATGTCCCGACTTGATGTAAATATTTTATTTACACCATGGCCTGGTTTCTGGACGATTAAATGTAGCAAAGGTGGGTGCTGATTGGACCCAGTTCACATTAAGGTAGGTGGTACGTGGTTGGCAGGCTTGATCGCCTTTGGTTACAACCTAAACAACCTCAGTTTAGGGCCTTCCAACTCTCCACCTATCCTCATATATTTAACTTGGTGACTCACTGTTTAATATAAATGAAATTGTACAAGAAGTTACGTGAGTGATAATTCACTACCTTCTCAAGGAGACTTGCACTCAGGAGCACTCTACGTTTTGCCTGGTGATGATTTCCTCCCCTTAAGCTTTCCATCCTTAATTAGACCAGAAATAGCAGTTGTATTAGTGTAAATGGCTAACTAGACTAATAGTAAACTGTGTGTGGAAGTAAACTGTATTCACCTGATTTATCTGTTTAACATGATAGTTCTCATGCTTACTATTGCTTAGATTCTTGATTGCTCTGAACTGCTTAAATGAATAATCCAGTCATTTATGTCACATGTCTTATGCGAATTCAGTTGTTGTATGTTGATAGGAATATAGGTACTGTTGTTCCTTATTTCCCTTCATATGGTGATACATGTTGCTATGACACACTTATTAATAAAATCTCTCCATGGGAAGTCTTAGAAAAGGAGAGTCCATGTCTAGGGTGTAACTAGATTGGTCGTGAAAATAGTAGGCCCCTGACATGGAGATTTTGGTTGTGGCGTTTGACGATGGGATTTACCATCCATGTGTGGTATCACCTAACTGGCTGGGGGTGAATTCCATAACCTTTCTAAGTACCGCTGTTTACTCATTTTTGAACCATTCATGCTGACATGTTTTACTCGTCACTCTTAGTAATTTCAACATTTCAGCCCTAGTCGGCATTGGTGGTGGCCCCCTTTATGTTGAATTGATTGACCACATGTTAGTAGATACTACACACACCCTAGGACGGTAGTCTCATGGGCCGGGGATGGTGGTAATAGGACACTATGCCCGAGCAGTCGGCCTACGATGGGTCTTGCACTCCCCGTAGTGACCGTGAGCTTATTAAAAAAATGGTTGATTGCAATTGGACTAATAATGGGCTGGCAAATCATGCATGCATAGCATACTACGATGGCTTGGATCATTATGCTCATGCGATTACGCCGAGTGTTGCGCTAATGACCAACCAATCGATTTATGATGATAACTCGGATCCTCATGCCCATGCGATTACGCCGAGTGTTGTGCTGACGACCAGTCACATCCATGAGTGATGACCCCAATGTCCGTCCGGATGTTTTACCCGAGACATAGGCCGTCTGGATTTTTTCCCCGAGCCGACGTTGCATTCATGCATCCACGCATTTAATAAGACTGCATATACTGTGTTTTGGATTACTTGTGTGCTTTTATGTTATTCCTTGTTTAGGGCGGCAGTGTGTAATCTTGAGGGGAGATCACACTGAGCTGACCACTCATTCATCAATGTTCAACCGTACAGAGGACACAGGTACAGGAGACGTCGAGTATGCTTCAGATTCAGAGGCAGTGGCGGCCGAGGAGGAACCATATGATGAGGAGTCGCAGCAAGAGGTGGCAGCCTACTATAGGCTAAATCAGCAGTTTAGTCATTTATTCTATTTCAGTACATTTAGGATTTAAGAAAAACTCAAGGTTTTGTAAGGGGCTCCCAGCTGAGTGGGCCTGAATATTGTTCCTTATTGAGATCATATCTATGTTATGTATTCATTTCCGCTACATTGCACTTTGATTCATTGATTGATCATCGTTATCAATAGCTAACTCCTGGGTTCTTGGAATTTGAATCGTGTACTCGGGTTCTGAAAATTGGGGTGTTACACGATTTTCGGTAACCGTGATTTTCGGTAAGGCAATTTCGACCGACTCGAAGTTTTCGGCAGAAGCGATTCCCGGCGACCGTCCGATGAGGCATTGTATCTCCTTAATAGTCCGAGGTGAGCACATGTCTAGGAGTGTTGTGATCTTATCGGGGTTCGCTTCAATGCCCCTCTGACTAACTTGAAACCTGAAGAATTTACCGGAGCTATGTAACGACCTGTAAATTTCCATACATTAGGTCGAGTACCACCTCGACCAGAAATCACGTAGGATTAAATCCTTTAGAAATTTAACAAAGTTAACTAAGTACTAAACTCGGTTAGCCATGAAATCCGTTGGGATCGCTTTAAATACGATCTGCAAGATCCAAAACTTGTATAATCAGTGACTCTAAGTTACCCTAAAGTTTAGAACCAAACTCATTACCCGTCTGCTCTCAGGAATGAAACGAAACTTCGTATTAGGTCTAGATCGCACATCGGGAGTCCGATTAACACGAAGCTAAGGAACTAGGACCGCTCCACTGGGCTTGGCAATCATCTCAAAAATCAGATGATTCCGATGTCCCACGGCCATTCGATTCGATCCGGAGCGAGGAGTGTGTGAAAAACACTATTCCCATCCTAATAAAAATATCAGGAATAGTGATCCGGCATCATTCGGTTGCGGTCAGTATTAAGCAACCTGACCGTCAGAATCAGACCAAATTACACCCTCGGATTAAGAAAAATTTCAAGAACATTTACATGTACTTGGAATTTCTGATCGTGACCCACTGACCGTTGAACTGAAAGTGGTCCGCCACATGCGATCTGGAAATTCGATCGAGTCGAAAACATAATCCCACGTAGATCCGTAGATGGTGAGCTTAAGTCTAACGTTTGGCTCAAGGAGGGCCACCAGAACCTCCCTTTTGAGCTGGAAAAGTGGCGAAATGCCTATATATGCAATCACCCTTGAACCTGAGTCTATTTTGGGGATGTTTTTAGCTATAAAAGGGGCTTAGAACAGCCCCTCTCACAGCCATACGAATTTGGGAGAAAAACCCTAGATAGAGAGAGGGAAAAGAGAGAGAAGAGCTTGGATTTGTGGGACCACCTTCCTCCTACTGCTTCACTCATCACACGGCCTACACCGCCTCATTCCTGGCATTTTCCCGACGGTATCCATCTCGTTTGGAGGTAAGAAACCCTAACCCTAGGTCTGATTTGAGGTAGGATTGTTGTAAGTTATGAAAAAGCTAATCGATTCCGCTCTTTAGGCTAGAAAACTCCCGTATACGGAAGCTCCAATACCCTTGCTGATTCGTTGGAATTCCAAGGGCCAAGGTGAGGACTTTAAGTGTATAAGTTACATTTTTCAACGCTTTCAATGTCAGAAAATGATAGATTCATGATCTGCTTGTAAATGCACATGTACAAAGTGCTTTCTGTTTCCTGTTTCGATTAACGTTGTAGAATATGGAATTTCACATACTCTAGATATACGTAGAAATACCGTATACGTATTTTTTTGGAAAAATATTTGACATGTTTATTTAATGTATGATTATATAATATATAGATAAAATACTAGTTTGGCGAAAGGAATCGCAAAAATACATGTTCATTTGTAAATGTCATGTATGTTGAAATTGTGTATTCTAGAAATACCGCATACGTGCGGATTTTGGAAATACAATTGTAATGATTATTTGCTGTATGATTATGATATACATGGGTAAAATACTCACGTGGCGAAGGGACAGCCCTAACACGAATTTCGCTAACATACATCATGTATGTTGGAATAACGTATTCTAAGTGTTTGTGTAAATGCTTGTATGAGTAAATGTTTATGTATTAGTGCCTTAGATAGGCGCTGATATGGGATTCCTGACTCCCTTAGAGACATGTAGGTTTCCCTCCATGCGGTGGTTCGCTAGAACCACTCACTTGTAATGTGTACGTAATTGTATCCCTATGTGGATAGTGCTTTGCAACATGCTTTACTCCATGTTTTACTTCATGCTTTATAACATGCCTGCTAATATGCTTGTATTGTTTGTTTATCATGCTTTACTCCACATGCTATTGATGAGAATTGTTTGAGTTTGGGACTATGCCAATAGTCCAAACATTCGGTACCAGACTTGCGATTGTGGCTAAGATTCATGTCGCCACAAAGGACGTGTCTGGCGAACCCAAGTCGTACTTCGGTTGGCGATAGTGGTTGGCCACACGGAGTGCTTTTGCGCTCCATATCGCCCAACTTGTGGTGCGCTCGAGCTAGTCAGGCTCGTCAAGTAAACCGAAATGTACTTATGTGTTCACCATGTTTGGTCGCAACTACTTGAACCTAGGATACCAAACTTACCAGTGGTGATCCCGTTTAACCATGGTACCTAGATCCGCTAAGTCGCATGAGCCGGGCATGGTGGTATGGGACACCGTGGTCGAGTTGTCGGCCTACGCTGGGGCCATGTGCCTCCCCGTAGTGACCATTGCGCAACCAACTCGTGAGCCGAATACGGTGGTATGGGACACTGTATTCGAGCTGTCGATACTTCGGCGAGAGCCGAGTACGGTGAGATCTGTGCTCGTGCTGATGGGCGACGAGTCCTCCGTAGTATCATCGAGTGTACTCCAAGTGTCTGTGATTGGCGACGAGTCTGTCACAGCAACTAGAGTATGAGTTGAGCTGAGTACAGTGAGACCTGTACTCGAGCTGACGGTTAGTGATTGAGCCGAGTACGGTGAGACCTGTACTCGAGCTGACGGCCAGCAATTGAGCTACATACGGTGAGATCTGTATCCGCGCTGACGGGTGACGAGCCCTTTGCGATGCCTTCACTACGCTTCTCAAACTATAATATCGTATGAGAATAACTAGGATTGACGACCCTAGAATGGATCATGTTGGGAATGATACAAGGGAGGTACCCTAGTTTCCCAATACTGCTGGTTGAAATGGACTAATAAAAACTTAGTAATCATGAGCATCATCGCACCGCATGTGCTTTGTAGATGTAGCGCACTGAGGGAGTTAGCATTTGCAAACGTAAGATGATGTCGCTTGAGAGTGGTTTGGCAAGGGCATATAGCATCATGTCATATCATTTTACACTTAACAAGAGTAGTTAGAAATGTTTGATTTGTACTGCTTTATCATTACTGCTTGATTGATTTGATAACATGTTAACTTATGATTTATTGTTCCACTGAGTTAGCTACTCACTCCCACGTTACGGGACGGTGTTTGCAACACCCACCAGACTCTGTCGCAGGTGTAGATGACGCCTTAGTTCAGGAGCCGGAGCCTGACTTTGATGAGGATCAGGAGGAGTTCTCCTTTATGCAGTACTCTGACGGCTTTGCTTAGGCCGGCTGCATCGCGGAATTTTTAGGGCCTCTCTTAAGGATTGTATTTTGGTTTTTGACTTAGAAACAATACATGTATATTGGTACTCAGTTAGTACTCATACTCTGGAGTTCAGAAAATTTTGTTACTTTACATACTTTGAATATAAAATTTCAGTCTTCCGCTTGCCTTTATACAATTGAACTGGAGTATGAATTACTGTTTTGGTATAATCTCATTCATGTTTATTGCGCTAACTCAGACAACATTTAACCAGCATTGTGTATGTTGCATAAGTGATGCGTTGGAACTCGGGAGTTGAGTTCATACTCGACCCCCGAATTTCAGGGCGTTACAAGCTAACTCCGAAGGCGCACTTCGCGGGATTCAACTTCATCTGGTACTCTCGAAGGATGGCGAAGGTTTCTCCGAGATCTGCTAAGTGATTGGACGCCTTAATGCTCTTAACGAGCATATCGTCGACATAAACCTCCATAGTGTGCTCGATTTGCTTAGCGAACATTTGATTCACTGGCCTCTGATATGTGGCCCCAGCATTTTTCAGGCCGAATGGCATGACCCGGTAACAGTAGAGTCCCTTGTCGGTGACAAATGTAGTCTTCTGCCTGTCTGGGGGATGCATTGCGATCTGGTTATACGTAGAATAGGCATCCAGAAAAGAGAGTAATTCGTGCCCCACTGTACTGTCTACCAGCTGATCAATCCAAGGTAATGGAAAACTATCCTTAGGACAGGCCTTATTCAGGTTGGAGTAATCCACGCAGACCTGCTATTTTCCGTTGGCTTTCTTGACAAGGACCACATTTGCGATCTAATCTGGGTAGTATACCTCCTCAATGAAACCAGCGCTGAGCAGTATAGAGACTTTGTCGGCTATAGCTTCATACCACTTGACATCAAACGGTCTCCTCTTCTGTTTCACGGGTTTATGATCCGGGTCCACATTCAGCCTGTGAACCATGACATCGGGAGAGATCCAGGGCATGTCCTCATGCGACCATGCGAAGACGTCTCTGTGTTGTTGTAGGAAAGCCAGCATTTTAGACCGTTTCTTAGAATTCAACGATGTTTTGAGCTGAACAGTTTTGCTCGGATATGCCTCGTCAAGTGGTATTTTCTCCAGGTCTTCCACAGATGAGTCCTCTATAGATCTCTTGGGATATAGGATGTTGATGGTGAGGGCTTGCTTCACTGACCCTTTCTTTATGCTATCGCATAACATCTCCGAGCCTTGCGCTGATCACCTCGGAGGTAGCCTATTCCGCCCTTGGTGGGAAATTTCATCATCAGATGATAGGTGGAGACGATTGCCCTCATTTCATTGAGAGAAGGTCTGTCCAGAATGACATTATGCACTAATGACACATTAACGACGAGCTACCATGAGGGTAACTTGATGTCGTCCTTCTCCTGCGGTCACAGGGAGAGAGATGACTCCCTCGGAGATCACCCTTTCTCTGATAAAGCCATGCAGGGGGGTCTTCACAGGTCTGAGGCATGACCTTGGAATCCCCATTCTTTTAATAGCTTTGGAGTAGATCACATCTGCTAAGCTTCCGGTGTCGACCAGGATGTGGTACACCTTATGGTTGGCTATGGTCATAGTAACTACTAAGGCATCGTCATACGGATGCTGGATTCTGCGCGCATCATCTTTCGTGAAGGTCAGACTGCAAGGGCTGATCCAGAGTTCCTTGCTCGGCCTCTCAGTCATATGGATGTAGAGTTCCGGATCAGGCTTCCGAGAATGGGCTTTTTGGGCCCTGTTTGAATCTCCTCCACTAGATGAACCACCAAAGATGGTTTGAATTTTAGTTGGCTCTTCCACAGTATTATTCAGCTGCTCTCATTCTTCTCTCCGAGTTGTTCTCTCTTTCTTGGTATATCGGCGCAGTCTCGATCTCATCCTTGAGATCCACGCAGTCGGCCATGTTGTGGCCGTGATCTTGATGGAAACGACAATACTTGCGCTTGTCTCGATGGTTTGGGTCAGCCTTCATGCAGACAGGCTAATTCAGGAGCTTTTGGCCTCTGATGTCCAGTAGAATTTATTCGGTAGATGTGTTGAGGGGAGTGTAGGAACGAAATTTACCCTCAGGTTTTCTGCTCGGACGACGATAACGAGGAGCACAGTCGTCTGGTCTTTTACTGGACGGCTGGGGTTCTTCATTCCTCGGCCTCTTTCCCTTGCTAGTCGGCTCTGTTACTTAAACATTCTTACGGGCATTGGAGAATTCTTCAGCATTAGTATATTTCTGAGCTCTGGTGACGAGCTCGGCTAACGTCTTCGGTGGATTCTTTCCAATGGAGAAGGTGAACTTCCCTTCTTTCAGACCACTGAACACGGCAGAGAGCGTCATCTTGTCATCATAGTCTTCCACCAGTAATGCTTTTTCATTAAAACAGGCGATGTAGTCCTTCAATGACTCCTTAGGCCCTTGATGGTGAACAGATGAGTGTTCGATTTTTTACTCTTCTTACCACTTATGAATTAGGTAAGAAATAATCAGCTGAGCTCTGCAAAGGAACCAATGGAATTGGGTTTGATCTGACGGTACCATCTCCGAGCGAATCCAGTGAGTGTGATCGAAAATTTCCTGCACATCATCGCGTCTGTCGTTGTCGGATCTACATCCATGAGCGATAAGCCTCCACATGCTTGGATGGGTCGCCAGACCCAGAGTATTGGATGACGAGAGGTATCCGGAACCTCTGCGGCATCACCTCGCTCATGATCGCAGAGGTGAAGGGAGGTTCGGTCTCTTCCATCATCGCTTGAACGGCGGCAGGAACTGATGGCAGCTGCTAATTCTTTTCTAGCATCAGAATCTTGTTGTTGAATTTTGTAAATTAGGGGTCGTGCATACGCTCGACTCCCGAGTTCCTGAGTGTCACTTATCATCAATTTTATGGTTTTACGATTAATCAAGCTTAAATGCGCAATTTGGAATATCCTGGAGCATGAAACACAACCACAACTAGTCTACTGAAATGAAGAGATCAATATATACAGGTCCAAAGGAAAATAAATGGGTCGCATAAGGCGTCGCCCAACAAAATTGTAAAAGAATAGTGGATCTAAAAGAGTAGAGCCGAGCCCACGCTCAGCGATCCGATCCCGCCTCTCCAGCTGAGTAAGAGTCGTTCATCAGCTGGAAGTATGACAGCTCCTCCTTCTCATCGAGAGTAGCATCGCTACACTCCATCTGCTCTGCATCCCCTGCATCTATGAGAGAGTCTGGTTGGTGTTTTAAAACACCGTCCCAGAGTGGGAGTGAGTGATCAACTTAGTGTGAACTATTGGTCTCAAGTTTTAACATGCATCAATTATAATAGGAACTTAATGAAAAATAGACGATCATCAACACCTAGCAACTCTTATTTAAATGCATGCATGTGGGATGATATGATGCATGCCCGGGATGATATGATGCATGCCCTCGCCACAACGCTCCCTCAAGCGACTCCATCTAACGATCGCATATGACAACACTCCCTCAGAGCAACCTCGACTACCGAGTCGCCACCTTAATTAATGTGATGTAATGCGATCGTGTTAGCCTAGTTATTAGTTAAGTCCATTTATCCAGTAGGTTGGGGATTCTGATTCACCCTACGTATCACTGCCCTAAGCTGGTTGCGAGGCCAAGACCCGATCAATGTGTGAGGCCGAGGCCCCATGGTCCGTGATCCCGTCAGGTTCCTCATCCCTGACACCAAGCACATAAGGAGTGCCGAAAGGAAGGGATCGCTCGCGGTCACTACGGGGAGGCGCGGTACCCTAGCGTAGGCCGACAGCTCGGACACGGTGTCCCATTCCACCATGCCCAGCTCACGAGGCTGTGGACCAGAAATCAAATGGTTATTGAGGGGCTACAAAGGTTGTAGGGTGTTCAAGGTTCCATTACATGTGTGAGCAAACATGGTTAACAATCAGGATTTGTCAGTAAGTAGACTAAACCGCACGAGTCAGGCAAGCACGAGACGAACGACATCAAGTACTAGACCCATGCAGTCGAACTGCTGCTGCCCATACGCAGTCATCCGACTTGCGTGGCTAGTCTTGGGGTAGTCCAACCAATGGGATTACCGTCTAACCTCGAGTTCCCGACAATCTAAGGGTTTGACAATGAGATATAGCATACCAACATCAAGCTTATCAACCAACATTCCAGTGTCATGTTGCATACATTTCACCATACAAGTCTGTTTACCTAACAAGCATGATAAATTAGTGGAAACAAGTGTATGTGTGTGCCGTGGGTTAAAAAGGAAGCTAGGCACTTCCAACATTTCAATGGATCAACCACACACAAGAGTCAAGATTCCTATGCACTATGAAGTAACTCATTGAGGGAATCAATCACAAACAAGAACATGAAGTCATCATAAGCCAAAATAACATATGAGGGACAAGATCAACATCAACAAAGAGTTAAGCATGTAAATCCATGTAGTTTCAACAAACACCCATTCCTAGATTCCTCTAGATTTTTCAATACCACAACCAAGCAACCAAAATCATTAGACCCATACTATAAATGGTGCTAGGCCACCTAAGATCAATAGTCCGCACCTTCGGGTCATTGGAGATTAGGAAAAACGACCTAGGAGTGGATTTCGGGGTCGATCAGGCGGAATCCCTAAAATATCCATTTGCATGTTAGCACTCCATGTAATATACCCTCCACATGAGGGGTTTCAAGAAAAAATGGGTGATGGATCTTACCTAGATGATCAATGGAGCAATTCTTGTGGTTGTGGTGAAAGGATTTCCCTTGGAGAAGGGCTAAGGAGATGCAAGACCAGCTTCCTTGGGCCCCACCTTGATTCTAGGGTTCACTCTCCTTCTTCCTCTCTTCTTCCTTTCTTCTTTCTCTCTTTTGTCTCTTCTCTCTTTCTCTTTTTTAGGGCAAAATTCGTATGGGGAGAGGGGTGCCCAAACAAAACCCTTATATAGGGCCAGATTTGGTGTAAATGGCCCCAAGGGCTAGGTTCTTACTATACTTGACCTATGGGAGGGTCTTTCTAAGCTCTAGGGCCCACTATGGGCTGTACATATTGATATGCACCGTAGGATAGTTAGCCCTAATGATGATCTACGCATGAATATGATCGGCTCGCCATTTGGATGTGCCAATCAACGGCTATGTTTAGAAGTCTGTTTAACAGTTACCGATGGTTGATCGGGGCCGCGGCTATACGGATATGAGCAGGGAAATATTCTTACTCCATGTGTGAAATTTGGTCGCAAACTGACGGTTCTAAATCCTCCACTTTGCATAAGAGTGGATGACTCAATTCACTTAAGTTCCCACAATTGCCCAAACTAGCCTTTTATGGCTCCCTATTGAAGTTGGGGAGCCCCTAACGCCCTGTAGGCCACCAAATTTGGTGGGTAGGTGTCTTATGGCCCGATTAGGGCCCATGTAAAATTTAGGGACAAACGGATGAACGTATATAGGGTCTGAGTAAGCGTTTCTAACCCTTAAGTGGCTCTGCGAGGGCCATTTTGGTGATTGAATCAGTTTTGGCGGCCCTCTGGCCATTAAACTTATAGGATAGGGTCTCCATGGACTGATGAAGGGCCATGCAAAATTTGAAAACGATCGGGTTGGGGTTTGGTCACACGGGTTCGATTTGGGATCAACGGTCATCGTGCCACGATCGGGTCCCAGAGTTTGTGGACGGGCGTAGGAAAATACATTAGACTTTCACCGTAAACGTAAAAGAGATCCGACGACTGGAAAGCCCAGAGTCTCAATTTTATTTCCAAGTGCCAGATCTCAATGTTGGCATTGGAAGGGCGCATTGGGCAAGCGCCAGATGACACTTTTGGGTGTCCACTGGGTTCGCGGCCCGCGATGGACCACAAGCCCAGTGAGGCCAACAGTTCCCCCAAGTTTTATATTTTTTAACCTTTCTCGGTCGCTATATGGCCCACACGGCCCGTCTTTAAGTGTAAACAACCATCTGGCTTAGCGGCCCGCACTAGGCCTTATCACGGCCTGTCTGGTCTATTAAATTGGGCTAAACTTGGATTAATTAACTTGTGTATAAGCTAACGTTGAGTGCTAATGGTCAGTATGTGATAGTATAAGTTAATTAAAAAAAAAATCAAAGATTTTTGGAAATCCAAAACAGTGAAAATCCGGGATGTTACAATACTAGCATTTACTTAGTATTCTAATTTATTACCAAATTCCATACAAAATTGGCAAGAAATAGAAAAAAAAAAATCATGCTTAGTTATTTTATAAGGATAAAAAAAATTTCATTGCCAATCTTGCTTGTTTTTAGCAATTACCAGGGAAATCAGTCGAGAATTATTTTGCTCGATTTAAAAGAGCAAAAAGTCGATATAAGGTAGTTATGATTGGAGTAGAATTTGTTAAGTTGGCTCAAGATGGACTGAAATTTAAACTTCAAAAGAACTTTATCATAACCTCTTTACAATTTGACCAGGAAGGTGTCTCGATATGAGGCCCTACTTCAAGAGTTAATGAGGTAAAACAACTTGTCGGTAAGGACATATTATTACAACCCTAATTATGATATTACAATGGTTGAAGTAGTGGCTAAACAACCATTCACATATTGAGTTTAAGTTAAAGTAGAGACAGTGACATCCTTTAATTAGAAAGTTTAAAAATCCTACACCTTTGATATTTCTCATGTTCATGAAATCTTTGATATTATGTTAGCTAACAAATTTACCAAAATTTTAGTTAATTAAAAGATTCTGACAGCTGATGAATTGAAAAAAATTAATTACTGTAAATGACATGCAATTTGGTCGCATTCTATTAACAAATGTGTTGTTTTAAGGAATGTTATTTAGGATAATATCGATAAAGTATTATTGAAATTTTCTTAAAAAGAAAAAGAATGCGATATTGATCCATTTCCATCCAATATAGGGATCAATATGACCACTATCAATCCTCAAAGGCCGGTTCCACCATGACAAAAGATCAATCTTGGAGTTCAGATGAATAAACCTAAGAGTAAAACAGCATAAATGACGTGAGGCCTGAGACTGCGGTCGACTAAGACGAAGCATATCTAGGCGAAACAATACCAAATTATCAACACCTTTGTGAGAAATGTGAGAGGCCGACTCGATCGAATGAGAGATCTTATCGACCAAAATATCCAACAAGACAATCGGTCAATCAAAATTATGAGGAAAGAGATATCTTTTACCCTCAAAAGGACAAACATGTCAGTTATTATTCTTGGATGGTTAAACCTTAGCCTGACCGAGTAGGTGTTTGAAAAAGGATGAGTCATCCAAAATTTCCAATGATACCCGAGAAGATGACTCATACTCAGAAGTAGCGTTGGTAAATACAATAGCCAGCAAAGAGAAAGCAATTAGTTGCCACTTTGAATCAATCTTATCAGTATCAGTCAACTCGACCAAGGCTGATAGTTCTAAAGTCAGAAGGAGAAGAACATATATTGGCCGATATGAGAGAATCGATCAAATATTGTGAGGATCATGACTCAATTAATGATCCTAAATATGATATGATATGAATGAACATGAAAGGATTGACCGAATACTTCATTGATGATGAATTCTCGAATGATCTTCTGATTGAAGAGTTGCTTGATAAGGCAAGAGCAATAGAATCATTTTATTCTAAATTGAATAGAGTAAGCATGAACGAAGCTACACATGAAGTCGATACTCAACCAACTTCGAAAACACTTAGGGGGCAGTGTTCGAATTCAGTTATATAATTTGGCTAATTTTCACCGATTATATTGGATTGTAATATGGTCCTGACTCTATCATTAAGATTTCAGGCTAGACCATATCAATCAAGTACGATGGAAGGAGATGTGGAAGAATTAGGTGTGTCGATAATTATACAACATGGATCTTTTGAATTTGAGGAGGAAGCCAAAATTGTGTCGACCATGACGATCGAATCAGGCCCCCTTCTGAAAAAATCATTATTGAAAGACCAACTTTTACAGTGACCCAACATTTGAAGCCATCGTATATCTACATTCACTTGAAAGGATGTCCAACCACTCGAGTTTTAGTTGACAGTGGAGCCGCTATTAACATTCTACCGGCTAGAATGATATGGCTAAACTAGAAAAGACTTAAGATGACCTTAGCTCGACCGATGTCATAATGAATAATTTCATCGGAGGAAAAATGCAAATGCATGGCATTTTACCAATCGAATTAATGGTGGGAACTAAGAAGGTACTAACTGCTTTTTTTGCGGTTGATAGTTCATCAACCCATAATGCTCTTTTTGGATGATATTGGATTCATTCGTTCTCGTACATCTCATCATCATTGAACCAATTCGTGATTTTCTGAAATCAAGACAGAGTAGAACTGGTTTTGACTGATAATAAACCATTCTTAACTACGTCTAATACAGCCGATGCTTATTAATTTCTATGGATATAAGACTGGACCTATACAATTTATAAGGCAACACAAGAATAGTAAACCAACTGAAATTGATGCTACACTCCACCCAGATAATATCGTATAATATATTGCTACCATGATTCGAGTAAGTGACCGATCTTCTCATAATATGGTCATATACATTTTTATCAAATGTATCTACTTATTTTAGTGCTTGGGTTAAATTTGATCAGTTTGGATTGAGCCGTTGTATCAATTCTGGCACGCCCTCACAATGGAAAACAAACTGAGTGACCAACACCATTAACAACTTCTTAAGATCTATTGTAATGTTTATTTGTCATCCAACCCATCGATGAGTTTATATAAACCCTAACATTTAAGAAAACAAATATTGGGTTAATCTAAAACTATTGTGGCCATTAATGATCGGTCACCACTATTTCCTATGTTATGGTCCCGTTGAGAATTGGATCTACTTTAGTTTTTGTCTCGTACCCTTGCAACTGGAAAAACGGATAGAGGGTGTGGATACAATTACATACATTAAAAGTGAGCCTGCATGGGCCGCATCTAATCCCCTCCCCTCTAAAGGTGAGATATATATCATTTTAGGACATGCATCCATGAATGAGGCGAATCCAAAAACTCAAAGTTGACTAGAGGAAACGGACCACCGTTGAAACATTTACACGGCCACAAAAGTTCTTTATCAAGCTATGTTTTATATATATATTTTTTCACTTCATCCCATCAGGAATGGCCTTTTAAATGGTATGCGTGGCATATAAACATTAAGGTTGAGCCTAAGAAGTTTTCAACAGTGGACATTTCTTTTCCTAATTTTTCCTATCAAGTGGTCGACTCTAGTTTTGAAACCGTCTTATTTTTAATCACGTGTCCTAAAATATGCTCGCAAAACGGATGTACGGGATGAATTTCTCAAAAATATCACGGTGGCCCCATCTAACATCCACCTAGCCTTTCTCAGGAAATCAAATCATCGAGTAGTGTACTCGAGTCTTTTACACGCGGCTGGACTACGGACGCGGATTGCGTACTACCCCCGCCCGTCCCCAGGTCTGTGGGCTGGCCCACCGTGATGTATCTGTACATCCAAACCATCAATCCCATTTCTCAGATTATTTTAAGGCATGAACACAAAAATGAGGCATATCCAACGATCAACTGGACCACACCAAATAATAAGCTTGGTTGCTTTAAAATGCACAAAGCATTAAATGCAAGAGTAATATGTGGTGTGGTCCATTTGATCGTTGGATCTGCCTCATTTAGTTCTAATGCCTTAAAATAATCTGATAAAAGGGATAGACGGTTTGGATGTACATATACATCACGGTGGGCCCGTCCACAGAACTGCCAGTTCGGAGCTAGGGACGGGTGGGGTAGTGCGCAATCCGCGTCCGACTACTGGAAGCCCTCCACGTCACTTGCATGTGTTACCGAAAATGGATTGGCTACTCTCCCTGGCACCAGCCGCGTGGCTGATGGTCGGTGATATGTGGGCCCCACAATGATGTATGTGTTTCATCCATTCTGTTCATCCATTTTTACAGATCATTTTAGCGCTTGATCCCAAAAATAAGAGGGATATAAATCTCGGGTGGACCACACCACAGGAAAACAATAGTGATTGGATATCCACCATTAAAATCCTCCAAAGGCCCACTGTACTGTTTATTTGACATCCAATCTGTTGATTAGGTCGTTGATTAGGTCATACAGGTCCAGATGAAGGGAGAAAAAAAAAATCAGCTTGATCAAAAATTTTTATGGCCCCTAGAAAGTTTTTAACGGTCGACGCTCATTCAACACTTTTTCCTGTAATGTGGTCCAATTGAGATTGTGATATATCTCATTTTTTGTCTCGTACCATAAAATGATTTGAAAAAATAGATGGACGGCATGGATGAAATACATACATCATGGTAGGAACCACAGAGCACCGACCACCAGCCATTGGCTGGTGTCAGGGGAAGTAGCCAATCCGTTTCCTGTGTTACCAAGTCATCACAGATAATACCCCGACTGCCTTTTGACTCCCAGAAAGGCAGTGGAATAAATTCCCGCAAGATATTCCACAGGCCAAGCATTTCAAAGGAATTGAATACTTCTACTCATCCAGTCCGTTTATCTGATGAATCCTATTCTAAAAGAGGCAGATTCCAAAAATATCCCTGACTGTTGGGCCATTTCCTTTCTGAATGTTAACATCTATTGTATATTTCTCCTTAGCTGTCTATTTGTGGACCGTTTTATTGAAGTTGTTATAATCGTTCAATATGAAATACATTTTAATTCCTAACCATTCACAGTATCTCCCATCATATCAACAGTTTGGATCATTGAATAACAATCTATATTATACAAAAATCCCATGCGTCACTACACTATAAATGTCCTATTGAGCGGCATCTTATAATTACTCAACATTTGATACGACGAACGATGCAACCTTCCAAGGGCAGGAGATACATCGCCCCCTTTTACTCATCTCAGCTTTTATATCACACTAGTGGCATGTCTGCATCATGATCTGAACCGTTCATCCATTTCAACGACCATGAAAGGAAAATATACCGAAGTCCACTATCGTTAGTATTGCCCCATCATTGTCATTTGTCGTCTACAATCCATATGTGGACCTGTATTATAAATGAACGGTCAGAAACCTCGGATCATTGTATACATGCCACGTATACAAAATACAAAAAGTGAGATGAGAAAAATAGTTGACTTGTACAACACACTGAATCTATTCTCTACTTTTTTTAAGCTCACAGGGCCAACATAAAGCTCTGTGGGGCCCACCGTGACGAGCGTGACATCCACTCCATCCATCATTTGCGCCAGCTCATACTAAGACGTGATTATAAAAATAAATCCGAATCAGAATTATAGTGGGACACACCACAGTAAAAGTGCGGATGGGACGCCTAACATTGAAACCTTCTTGTTGTTGGCTACTGAAATATTCGATCCGGCTGATATTTGGTTTTGCCCTTATCCTTGCTTCCATCACCACTGTTCCATGTGGTGTGGCCCACTTAATGTTGGGATTGGCCTGAGTTTTGGGGTGGAGTCCTAACATGCGCCGACGCAAACGATGAACGGAGTGGATTTGACACATCGTGGTGGGCCTTGCAGAGTTTTTTTGTTGGATCCCCGCAATAGATGCAGGACATTCACGTCCATGACTTGAAGGACGCGGATTGGGTACTACCCATGCACGTCCCTAGCCAGGAACGTTCAAGAGCTTGAGAGGCTACCGTGATATATGGGTTTTATCCACACGGTCCAACTATTTTTTTTATATATCATTTTAGGATAAAAGCCTAAAAAATAGGCAGTTAAAAAGCTCAAGTTGGCTACAGAGTGGAGATTAAACATCTATCGTTAAAAACTTTTTAGAGGGTACAAAAGTTTTGGATCAAGCTGATATTTGTTTTTGTTTTTACCTTCATTCATTCAGATTTACGTGACCTTATGAACAGGTTGGAAATTAACCATGAAGGCAGGTCCTAGGGAGGTTTTAACTATGGATGTCATTGTCACTGCTGCTTTATGGGTTGTGGTCCGCTTGAGCCGTGGAACCACTTCATTTTTGGGTTTATATACTAAAATGATATGAAAAAATGAATGGACGGTGTCGGTTAAACTCATACATCATAGTGGCCCCCCAGAGGACCTGTCAGTTCCTGGTAAGGGAAGGGGTCGTACCTACGGGTACGTCGAGTCGAACCGAGTCGAGCTGGCCTCTGCTCAACTCGGCTCGCCTACTAGCTGACCTCATTTTGAACTTGGCTCGGCTTGGTCCTCAAACTTAATTGGCCAGCTAAGCTTGGTTCGGTTAGCAGCTCAGGCCAGATCAAGCTAAGATTTAGCCGACTTTGCCATTGTAGCATTTTCCCAAACAATTGGATAGTACCTTCAAAAATCTCATTGTATTTGAGACCGCAACAATAATTTCACAGGTATTTTATCAAATACCTTCTAAATAATTTAAAAATCAAGAAAAAAAAGGATATTAGTTTATATATACCTTCCTTACCACTAGCCACACTTTTTTGAATTATTTCATCAAATACTTGGTGACCAATATTAACATCAAAGTAACCGAGTCACTGAACTAGGTCAATTCGAGTTGGGTTTGATCTGACTTGAGTTGAGATGGAGCTTGCGTGAACTCATTTTCAACCTCAAAAAATTAGCTTAACTCAGTTCGAAGGTGAACTGAGTTGAATCGAACTTATTCGAGCCAAGTCGGGCGAGCTAACCAAGCTAGCTCGGCTCGCGTACACCTCATACCTAGTCCGCTTCCTAACTTGACGTCGTATCCTTCTTTTCATAGGCTAAATCCGTCCTTTATCACTAGAGCAGATCTAGACCATAGGATTGATTTTTAAATCTTTTGTCGTCAATGTCCTCCTTTTCAAGATAACAATCGATCTGCTTTTTAAGATATCTTCGTCGTTTACTAGTACTTTAAAAATAAAAAATTTTAAAAGTTTTCATTTACATGGATTGGAATTCTCTACACCACCATTTGTAGGCAGCAGCCACAACACCTTACCTGTGGGGCCCACCGTTTTGTTCATATGACATCCACTCCGTCCATCAGGTGCACCTTCTCATGATCACCGTGCATTTTAGAAATTGTCCTTATCCAAAACTCAGGTGGGTCACGCTATGGGAAATAATGTATAATCATGCATAACACCTTGAAGTTCACAAGCGTGGCCAGGCTGAGTTTAAGAATGTCCTTTTTTCGTTGTGAATCTCACTTGATGAACGGATCAGATAGAATATTCTCACCATGTTGGGATGCACACATAAACCTATGGTTGTTGTCCTTTATTGTTCCTGCGGGGCGGACCTTAGTTGTGGATTTGGGTAACGCCTTTAAGGGCCTGTTTGAGAGCGTGGATTTGGAACCCCTGGATTCGCGATCACCATGATTGGAAACCCCCTAGATTGGCAATCCTCCCAATGTGTTTGGCACCCACTTTAATTCAAAAATACCTATAAATTGTATGTTTACAGAGTTTGAATTTAATTACTAAATTAATTTTAATATCACTAATTAGTGAGATATATAATTTTGGACATTATGGTTGTGATAAGCCCGCTAAAATATATGCTTTGCCTGAAAATGATGAAATTCCAAGTCTCGGATGGCGTAAGCACAAAATCATGTCTGAGTGACTAACCAACGCTTTTTAATCATTGATTAATATGGACAATGTTTGGATGGTGCTGGACAATGTTCAAACGGTGCAGAACTACATGAACAATGTTTGGACTGTGCTGGACAATGTTTGAACGGTGCTGATCTACATGAACAATGTTTGGACGGTGCTGATCATCGTTAGTGGGCCAGGTGCCCAATAAAATGATAAATGATAATGTACTGCATTTACACCCGCAACTATTGAAATGATTTTAGGTGTAATCCAAGCTCTCACGGTGGATTACAAACCCCTTCAAAGAGGGGATTGGAAACCCCTGGATTGGCAATCCCCAGTTGCTTTATGCTGCCAAACAACTAAGGGGATTTAAAACTCCCTATAATCCCTTCCAATCCCCTCCAATCCACGCTGCCAAACGACCCCTAAGTAAAACATCTGTGGGCCACACCGAATGGATGGAGTGGATGCCACAAACACTACACGGTGGGACCCATGTTTTATCGGGTATTTTGTTCGCTAGATACATCTGGTGATGTACCAGATTCCAGTACCCTTTTATATATGGGAAGTTATAACTTATATGACATGCAGCCACTCAAGTTAAAACGACTAAAAATTACATAACTCACTGTCTTTGTCTCACGTTCCCCGAGATCAAGATATATACCTCAGATCAGATATTAAGCCACTGTCGTTGAACCATCTTAGCCTCTTATTCCTCAAGGAAACAGGACTGTTGGATATTTTTCATTTTTAACCGTCCATTTTATGTCCACCAATTAGATACTAAAATAGCCAAATAAATGAAATATCCTAATTATCTACTTTTATATTAAAATGCTCACATAGGAACCCATCTCGTGCAAAATTCATGAGCACATTATTATTATTATTTTTTTTTTTACAGATGATGAGCACAAAATCAGTAGAGTGAGATGGAATTCTCTTCTTTGATTTGCCTCTCACTCTGTTATGACCACCAAATTAAAATCCCCCGCTAACTTTCAGGCTGTAAGGGTTTCATGAGATACTCATTTATTCGACTTAGATTTTGTTTCCACATTACGTATTAAAAAGTGCTCACAAATTCTCATAAGAATCAATTCCCATGTGAGCATCTCTCTCCACACACACACATACACACATATATACATATATATATACTAAAACTGATCATATAATATTTTATTTTATACACTTGATCAAAGATTCAACAAATAAAATATATTAGATGATGAGAATACCTTTTATTATAAAACTTGAACTTATTATAATTGAATATAACTATGCTTAGCCCACCTTTAACATATCTTAGCCTGAAAAACCAGCCTGTTCCATTTATTAAGTGGACCATATCTGTGGGACAAAAGCGACCCGTTAAAAAAGAAAAACATGAAGATCTATATTCAAATACACATGTGGTGCAATTGATGATTGGATAATCCTGATTTTCAGGGCTCATTCACAACAACCAAACCTACCTAACGATTACCCCAGATCTTACATTTAGAGACGTCATCTCAGCCGTCCTACCATAGATGGGTCATACGTACCCCAAACTCTTATACCCATCTATCAGGGACCTGTGTATGATTATTGTCTATTTGCAAGCTACCAATTAGATGGTTAGCACTGGTAATCTGTGTCATTTTTAGAATATGGCCCATAGTGTATTGCCACGTGTATGGTTGATGTTCAAAAAAAATTTTCTATCCTCCAAAGTTCAAAAGTAAGTGGAGATGTTATTGGTCACAGTATGATTTAAGAGGTTAGTAAATACACACGCAGGCATGGTACAGCCCATTAACCAATCTACATTCAGTACACGTGGCAAGCTAGCATCCGTTTGCAAAGATCAGGCCAGTCTGCTTATCAAATCAGTCTCGTGTCGCAAACAAATGCAGCCAAAAACAACTTTGATTAGCCAAGCATTTGTCGCATTAGCTGTTCTTGTTCAAGCCGTCCAATTATTTCGGACACCGCAGCCACAGGATTGAGGGGACGGAAATGACGTTCGTGCCATAATATCTAACAGGAGGTGATTGCGAAAGGAAACCATTAAAAGATCGCATTCGTGGGATGATTCAGTCCATCCTTGGCCGTATATTTTGAGCCATCATTTTTTATAGGGGGCGCCTAATTATGTGTGTGCGAGTGTGTATGTTTCCCTGCTTGATATAGTTATATTTGATTCAAATCTGACTGTAGGCATTTTAACCTGGATGCCAAAATAGATGGATTAAGACTAGATCTGTGAAGATTTACTTGACCACTCAACCACTCGGCCACCTATTGATGAGAAATTATGTGATTTACAAAGGAAAGGGTTAGTCATTCGAATAAGTTCTTTTTTACTAAAAGATAATGAATTATCACAATGGTAATGACTTCATCGTGCTTGTTAATAAAATAAACATTAAGAAAGAAAATAAAAAATTAAAGTCAGAGTACTGATTTTATTAATCTGAACGTAGATATAAGTACAATCAGCATATAAATAAATAAAGCTTAATAAAATACTGGCGATAGTGTGAGCCGACAAGATGTTCGTTGACTATTGACAATTTTTTAAACCTGGATGGTTGTGAGGTGGTCGACAAAGGCTAGACAATTGTGAGACGATTGTTGTTTGATCGATAGGCTATCACTGAACAAATCACTAAGGACTTAGAGATTTGGTGGATCCGACAATGGAGTCGTGGATGATTAACTAGACTAAATCCAACTTATTGTAGCAAAGCGACGGACAGAAGTGGAGAACTAAACTAAGCTATGCTAATCGATTCGACTTTTTTTTTTTAATTGATCCAACTTGCTACAACATGGTGCTGACTAGTAATAGTGAGGCTAAACTATGCTTCGCTAAGATAAGATGGGTGTGTATATGAGAAAAAGATTGATAGGCGGCATTGAGCTAAAAGTAGATTTGTTTGATTGAGTTGGCAAGAGCTCGAAGCTCTTCATTTTATGTTGCTTTTATAGATTTGGGTTAGGCGGTGACTTTGCATATGATTCTTTGGTTTTTGAAATCGGCGTTCTGATTGGTTAATAGCTTGGCTTGACACATTTTTATTTTAAGGTAGGGCCAATCAAAATATTGATTTTTTTAAGGCCAATATATTGGCCGTCCTACTTTAAACAAGACTATTATATTAGTTTTGGGGTGATGCCCTCATCATAAAAGTAGGATACCCTTAAAAATTTGATTGATTGAACCATCATGTTGGTTACCACTTTCCATTATATTCGTGAGTGGATCCATGTTGTGTATATACCATCTAATCGTGTGTATTACAGGAGTCCCTTTATGAGGATGAGATGCCCTAAAGTTCTTGTTTATAATCATTAGGTGGGCCACACCCAAGAAAACAATGGACAACCATAAAAACTTCCAAACTTACTTGGTGGCCCATATGATGGTTGGACTAGCTTGATCTTTCGAGGTGTCTAACTTTTATGATGAGGCTCATGTAATGGTTGATGCCACTCGCACACCCTAGAGATCTCACCCTAGAACTTGTAGAATAAAGCTCATTTTACTAGAATGGTTGATGCCATAAAACCTCACTACTGACATATCCCATGGGCCGATATTCAACCTCCACAAAAGAACAGGCAATGATCGATTGCTTTTGACTTTTCAAGAAACTAAGTTATCACCAATGAACATAAAAAAGCATATAATAGAGCATTCGTCATTAGTAAAATCTATTCAGCCAACATCATAATAAACACATAGTTAGAGATATTTATAGTCAGTATAGAGAATTCCTTTTCACGGGACTGACTTCATATAACTAAGTATGTGATGAACCGCGTCAAGGTGATATCATGAACATGATTTTGCATGAACTGACTAGTCACACTGACAACATGAGGTATATCAAGGTGTGTGTGATAGACAGATAAATAAGCCTTCCAACCAATCACCGATATGAGACAGGGTTACTAAAAGGATGAGATTCCATTGAAAATTATTAATGATTCACTACAATAGGTGAGCTTGTAGGATGTGCTCCAGGCATGATAGTGGTTTTCAAAAGATCGAGGGCATATTTTCACTGGTAAATAAAGATACCATTAGTAGAAAAATCAACTTCAATACCTAAAAAGTAGCATAGTGCCCATAGTCTTTAATTTCTAATTGGTGAGCTAAAAATGCTTTAAGAGATGAGATCTCATTTGAATTATTACATGTCATTACAATGCCGTTCACATAAACAACAATGATAGTTAAGGAAGCCCTATACTTCTTAAAGATAATCAAATGATCAAAAGCGCATCATTGAAACCTAATTTGAAGTTGTCACGCCCCAAATTTCGATCGCCTGAATACGGAGACTCTTATCTCGAGTTCCTGGGTGTGAACCTAATACAAAAAAGTACGTGGGCGAGTTCCCATGTACCTGCGCAGTCCGATTTGTTGGGAGCTAGCCTTGCACAAAACCTTAGGATCTAGTGTCACGCCCCAAACCCAGAAATCGGATTCACAGGAATCCAGATCGCCGAATCCGGTGCTGACAGCCTCCGTAGTACCCCATTCTCGGCTCCTAGCGTCCATACGCCAAATTCCGATCGTGGGATCTTACAAGGAGGATTTTTTTGTACATTTAACTCGCAATAAGCATAACTACAAGATTACCCATTTCACAAAGGCAACATCATCATCACATATTCACTAATACAATCAGTTGAGTACAGTGCTGGAAAGAAATACATAAATAAAAATCAAGCTTTAGAAGACCACTGTACGCTCCAAGCTCAACAATACTGCAACCTAACATCACCTGCACACATCTATTGTGCATAAGCTTATAGAAAGCTTAGAGGGTGGTGTAAGTGTATGCACAAGGTAAGTGTCAAGTAAGCAATATCAGAGTAATCAAAGTAAGCGGGAATACTAACAAGCTCATAAATTATACAATATCAGAATAAGCAGAAATACTGACAATAGCATGAATTATCCGAGTAAACGTTTTGATACATCATACATACAAGTACAATACAGACAAGTCATCAATACATCAAAAAAACAGAGTAAGCAGAAACAATGAGTCACATGAGTCAATAATCAGAATACGCATTATAGACATATATGAAATGAGTCATGAAATGAGTCATAAAGAGCCAAACATCAGATGCCAAGGATGCGATGCAGTACGCAATTCTTGATGAGTGCACGAATACCGTCAGTCGTATTTAGACCGTATAAACGCATAAACATAGTAACCCGAAATGCCATATGCAGTAGATGTAATGCGCTATGCGGTGTGAATGGAATGACCATGCTGGAGTGTGAAGTCGGGATGATAGTACGTAGTATCGCAGGCTATGGGGTCCATCACAAGGGCCTTCTATCCAAACTAGTCCCATACCTAAATTTGGATAGTCAGACTCGATGTGGTAAACTCCTGATCTCAGGTTAGTCATGCGCCTAACCGAAATCCTGGCCATGCGAAGGTACATGTAACAAATAGTTACGCACCACCAGCCCGAGTGGATAGTGAATGAATGAATGAATGAGTATGCAACTCCTGCTCAATAAGTCCACATATCAGTACTGTTCATCTCTGGGATCATCACCGGGGTCTATTCCACTACATGCCAGCTTGCCGCTCCTATCCGAGCGCACAACTGGGTAAGTGGAAGAGACCTCACTATCCGCCTGCCAATATCGGGCCCGACTCGTCAATAGCGGACCCATTCCTCAAGCTAGTCAAACTCAACCTAGATATTGCCCCCTCACTCAGGCGGGTAAGGTCACACCCCCTCCCAACCGACCACGACACAGTGGGAGACACGGCCTACTGGTATATGGCCCTCATGCACTCATATACATCCACTCGGTCTCGATGTTGGGGCGTCTCCTGGCCCGGAGGTTTAGGAATTTTCACCCAGGGACATCTATGACGCCCGTATGGTAGAATCAAACATTTTCGGTATCCCATCTGGCCATCCACAACATGCCTATGGAGGCTACGGCCCTGATGTCGCTAGGTCGTACAGTAATCACAATACAATGCGAGATGCATGAGTCATACAATCCAGTCATGCATCAATCCTGCGCATACCATGCGCTCATGTGAGATAACTTCCGCCTATCAGGGAGTCTCATAACAACACGCTCAATGACATTTGCAATGATCAACCACGTCTCATAACAAACATGCAGATGATGCGTATGGGCATGTATCATGATGCTATGCTGTCACATACTCATAATCGATATCAATAACCGGCCTCAACAATCGGCTTCGACAATGTGGACATTTAACCAACATTGCCTCCAAGGAATGGCCCACATAAACATCAATACATACATCATGACGACATCACACATCACATCGGTCCTCAGATACATCACTTTGGGTCTCACACAAGGGCCGCACATTCATCGCATTGGGCCTCACTCATGGGCTGCATACACATCACATTGAGCCGTATCATATATGCACTACACATCGCAATGGGCCTCGGCTCATGGGCCATGAATACACCACATCAGGCTTCACGACCCATGAGCTTCAAATACACAAGAGGTGGGCCCTACACATGGGCCTCAAATACATCACAATGAGTCACAACCCATGAGCCTAAAATACATCTCAATGAGCCACACCCATGGGTCTTAAATACATCAAATACATTACAAGTGGCCTTAAATCTATTTCACAGGTAGGCCACATACCTGGGACTAATACACATCACTATGGGCCACATCACATGGGTAGGAAATACATCACAATGAGCCTCATTACATAGACCTCTTATTCATCACATTAGGCCTTAAGCACGGGCTGAATACACATCAAAATAGGCCTCAACTATGGTTCGCGTATGCCTCATATAGGTCTCGCTAATCGGCCTTAACCATCGGAATCGACACTCGAAATCGGCCTCGATACTCGGCCTCACATACATCAAATGGGCCACGACAATCGGAATCGGTAAATCGGCCACGTCAATCGGAATCGGTCTCAAGACGGGGTTCATAGATGGATGGCCGATGATGGTCCAAGCAATATCGATGGGGCCCATTCGTTTGGGGTAACCCATTAGAGGATGATGGAAATGGGCATGACCAGGCCTAAAGGAAGGTCACTATATGGGCATTAAACCATCATTGCCCATCAATGTGGGATTCATGTGTACAACGGATGCATCAAGGTGGGCCTCACACAGATGGACTGCATGGAATGAACTACATATGTCACACGGGTTTCACATCCCACGGCCAGAGATTTGGGCGGTGTGGATAAATACATCATGTTGGCCCACACTACATATGGACGGTATGCTTATTCAACATACATAATAACATATAATAAGAAGGGCCACACCGTCCAGTAGCTGCTGGACGATGTGAATATAGAATGCATGCATCAAGGTGGGCACCTCGAATGGATCACAAAATATATCAAAGTGGGCCTGACGGATGGGCTACAAAGTACATCAAAGTGGGCCCGACAAATAGGCCACAAAATACATCAAGATGGACCTCATCACATGGGCCATACGTACATCAAATGGGCCACACCAATGGGCCCTATGTATATCAGATGGGCCACACCCAAATAAAGGTGGTGATAATGATTTCCACCATTTAAGTTCCTAAGACCCACCATATCATATGTTTTCCATCCAACATGTTCATAATTAACATAATGATAGATGAAGTGGAACAAATATCAGCTTAATAGGAAACTCCCATGGCTCCGTAGAAATTTTGAACGGTGGACGTCATTGTCCACTACCTTAAATGGTGGGGTCCACTTGAACTTTAGATCTGACTTATTTTTAGTCTCAAGCCCGTTAAGACGAGCTTGCCAAATGGTTGGACGGTTTGGATGCAACACATGCATCAAGGGCAGGGTCCACATGAGCTATGGATCTGACTCATTCTTTAGCTCATGCCCAAAAATGAGCTTTCAAAATGGGTGAACGGCTTGGATGCAACACATGCATCATGGTGGGTCCCGTGAAGGCCCACCATCATGTACATATTATATAATATATATAATATATACGATAATATATATATACACACACGCACCAACACGAGGTGCAGTCCCCACAAGTGGGGTGGGCCCCACCGTCCAGGAGTGGACGGTGCAGATAGAACACATCACGGTGGGGCCTGACACAGATAAAACACATAATTCATGTGGGTTACACCGTCCGCCCGGACGGTGTAAATAAAACACATACATCCTGTGGGTCCCACGTAGGGCCCACCAAAATGTTTGTAAGCCATCTGATCCATTGGTAAGGTCACACATACCCATATGAAGGGGAAAAACAAATTTCATATCAATCCAAAACTTCTGGGACACCCAAAAGGGATATCAATGGCAGAAGTTTAATCACACTATTGCCTTCCGTGTGGGCCATCTGAGCTCCTCATAGGGCGGATTTTTGGGGGATCCACGGCCCTAAGGGGCCTTATCAAAATGCACGGTGTTGATGTTCACAAACATCACGGTGGGGCCCACTGCTGGGACCCCTGCCTCCAGCGTCAAACGCAGCAGGAGGCTGCTGCACGTCCTCCTCTGGACGTCAGCAGCACCTGCTGCTTATATATATATATATATATATATATATATATATATATATATATATATATATATATATATATATATATATATATATATATAATTAAAGGAAAGGGGTTTTTTCTGAGGTTTTTCCTATGTGGGCCCACATCAGTAAAATCTAGCCCTGCCATTGGTCACCATAGCTCAAGACAGACACATCAAGCCCAATATTCAATATATTTTGGGTTACAAAAACATGAGGGTGAATTTCAATGGTGGACACACAGTTTTCTATGTTATGGCCCACCAGAACCTCGGATTGGCTCCGTTCTTAAGTTCAACGCCTAAAATAAGGTAGGAAAGGGGATGGACGGCTTGGATTAAAAACATACATCAAGGTAGGGCCTGTAAGAACGTCCCATCCCAAACCTTATATATTATATATACATATATTAAAATAAAAATGATGGCACGCCCACTGTATTCACGGTAAAACAACGTGTCCCACGTGTGGGGACCATGGCTGGTGGGTCCCATGTGGACGTGGTCCACTTGATTTGAATCAATCTAATATATATGTTTTCCCATCATTCATCCAGAGGGTAGGGCCCACATGGCTTGGATGGTTTGGAAAAGGCATTCTTCAAGATGGGGTTCATTTGGGTGGACCACACAGCCACACCATCACACCATAATATTGAAAGAGAGAGAGGGGGAAAAGAGAGAAAGAAGCACCCACCTTATGATCTTATTCTTCATTCTTCCGCCAACGTGTCCTAGAGCTCCAAGGAATGCTATTCAACGGTCGAGATTGTGTTTTGGAGGGTGAGGATGAGAGATAGGAAGGTGGGCCACACCAAGCTCTCTCTCTCTCTCTCTCATAGAATGCCATGGACGTTCCTTGCTTGGGAAAATGAGAGAGAGAGAGAATGAGAGAGAGATGATGGGAGAGAAGTGATGGTGAGTGATGGATAAGTGTACTTGACATGTAAGGGAGGGTTGACTTTAGGTAAGGTGATGTAAGAGAGGGATGGGTTGGGTTGCTTTGTACTTGATTGATTTGATTTGATTGATTGATTTGATGGGTGGTAGAGATTTTCTCGAAATTCGCTACGCACGGCGTCTTCTTCGAACTGAACGTGGACACACATCTTCTGACTTAGATATCGGATCAGTGCGCGAGGCGCGGCGTTGGAACCGCGGCGACGGTGCGGTCGCAAGGGTATAGGTTTCGAGTCGAGTCAACTCTGATATGCGGCACTCGACTTAGGATCGCGCACAAACGTCAGATACATGTCGAGGTTTCTGGAATTCGACCGGAAAGGCTGCGGAAGCCTACAGAACAGTACAGGCTAGGACACGGGTCTTACACTAGCCCTCCAGAACAAACCAGAATTATGGATAATAAAGCAATGAAAACAATCAATGCATCAATCACACACCATATAAGAGATTTTTACGTGGAAAACCCTCAAAGAAGTAAAAAACTACGGGACCTCGTCCAGATCAACAATCCATTATGAAGTAGAACGTTACAACCTTCTTCACTCACGTAGGAGTGGATAAACAATGAGAGAAACAAAGAAAAATGGAGAGATCTCACCGATTACGAGGACATAGAAGCACTGAGATATAAATTGCACAGTAGATAACTTCCACGAGCATAATCTCCCTTCTATAAGCTTCATCTCTCTCTTTTCCTCTCTATCTCACCTTTGATAGACTTAAACCCTTTAGCAAATCCCTTGTAAAGCTTTAGGAAACCCTTTTGTCGTATCCTAGAAACCCTAGGAACTCCTATTTATAGTTTTAGGAAACTCCCTTTCACATCCTAGTTGCGAAAGGACTTGCGACACGAAATCCGCGCAAAATCGCGGAACCAATCTGTGTAGCCTCGACTGGTTGAACCGAGTCCACGACCGGTCGAGAGCCACCTTCGACCGGTCGAGCACCTCCTTCGACTGGTCGAGCACCCCAGAGAAAAACAGTCCACAGTCGCTAGACTTTGAGTCGTGCCACAACTTGTCTTCCACAACTGGTCGACCACAGCCTTCGACCGGTCGAGTGAGGCTCACGACCGGTCGACGATAGCTAAAAAACCCATCAAATCTCTCCCTTTTTAACCCAGGAGGGATCCACCTTCTTCAAGCCAGCCAGGTTTCTACAAACCTCAAACTTGCCCTTGAGCAAAGCCTTGGTCATCATGTCTGACCCATTATCGTCCGTGTGGACCTTCTCAAGCTGTAACACCTTCTGTTCCAAAGTATCCCTGATCCAGTAATACCGAATCTCTATGTGCTTTGAATTAGAATACTGACTTAAATTCTTACTCAAGTGTATAGCACTGTGACTATCACAATAGACCACGTGGTCCTCCTGCTTCAGGCTAAGTTCTTGTAGGAACCTCTTCATCCAAAGCATCTCTTTACATGCCTCTGTGATTGCAATGTACTCGGCCTCCGTCGTCGACAATGCTACGACCTTCTGTAGCTTACTCTGCCAGGAGACCGCTCCCCCTACAAGCGTGAACATGAACCCCGTTGTAGACTTCCTGGAGTCTATGTCACCTGCCATATCTGCATCTATGTAGCCCTCAAACACAGGTTTACCATCACCATAGCATAGGCTCAACCTGGATAAGCCTCTTAGATACCACAGTATCCACTTTACCGCTGCCCAATGCTCTTTGCCAGGATTGGCAAGATACCGGCTGACAACACCAACCGCATATACTATGTCTAGGCGTGTATACACCATAATATACATCAAACTTCCTACTGCTAACGTGTAGGGTGTCTTCTACATCTCTTCCACTTCTGCCTTCGTCTTGGGACACTGCCTGTCGTTCAATCTGAAGTGACCATTTAGTGGAGTACTGACCGGCTTCGCTGCATTCATATTGAACCGCTCTAGGACTTTCTCAATATACCGCTCTTGTGATAACCTGTCACGGGTTATCTCCATTTCTAGGATCTGTCTAGCCGGACCTAAATCTTTCATCGCAAAAGACTTGCCCAATATATCTTCTTGATGTCTTTTCCCATGATGAGCATGTCATCAACGTATAAGATCAGAACTAAGAAATCACCATCTGAGAACTTGCGCGTGAACACACAGTGGTCCGACTCTGTTCTGTCATACCCATGTTCCAACATAAACGAGTCGAACTTCTTGTACCATTACTGTGGAGCTTGTTTCAGCCCATACAAGCTCTTCCTCAACCTACACACCATATGTTTCTTGCTCTTGACTTCGAACCCCTCTGGTTGGTGCATGTAAATCTCTTCTTCTAGGTCACCATGGAGAAAGACAGTTTTAACATCTAACTGCTCTATCTCCAGATCCATGCTAGCCGCCAACCCAAGCAACACCCGTATGGATGTCATCTTCACCACTGGTGAGAATATCTCCTCGAAGTCTATGCCTTTCCTCTGACCAAACCTTTTCACCACAAGTCTGGCCTTGAACCTCGTCTGTGAATTCTTCTGCTCAATCTTCTTTCTGAACACTCACTTGTTGCTTAAAGCTTTCTTGCCCTTGGGCAATTTCACTATATCATAGGTGTGGTTTTTATGCAAGGATTCCATCTCCTCTTGCATAGCTTTCAACCACTCCCCCTTATGCTCGTCGGCTAGGGCCTCAGAATAATCTTCTGGCTCTCCCCCATCAGTCAGCATAATGTACTCATGTGGCGAGTACCTCTTGGACGGCTGTCTGTCCCTAGGTGACCTCCTCACCTGTGGCTCAACAGGTAGATCAAGTGGGGGCTGCTCCCCTGGTCCATCTTCTGAAGGAACTCCCTCGTCCTCTACATGTTGTTGTGCTCCCCCGTCATCAGGCACCACAGGAGGAATAATCGGATCCATGTCCTCTAGCTCACCTGAACTAGGTTGGTTCTTCTCTGGCTTACCAATGTCTTCTATACACTGATCTTCAAAGAAAACCACATCTCTGCTCCTGACGAGCTTCCTCTCGGTCGGATCCCACAATCTGTAACCGAATTTTTCATCATCGTACCCTAAGAACACACATTGTCTGATCTTCATATCGAGCTTGGACATCTTGTCCTTTGGTACGTGAACGGATGCCCTGCATCCAAACACCTTGAGATGACTGTACGATGGATCCTGTCCAGTTCACACCTTTTCAGGTACTTCTCCATTTAACGGGGCTGATGGAGACCTGTTTATCAAATACACCGCCGTGTACATTGCTTCTCCCCAGAACGTCTTAGGCAATTTCGCATGGGATAACATGCATCTGATTCTCTCAACAATGGTACGATTCATTCGCTCAGCTACACCATTATGCTGGGGGGTCTTGGGAACCGTCTGTTCATACCTTATACTCAGGGACTTGCAGTACTCATAAAAGTCGTCAATGTATTCACCACCATTGTCAGTGCGGATGCACTTCAATGATCTACCTGTCTCTCTCTCGACCATAGCATGAAACAATTTAAACACACCAAAGACCTCATCTTTGGATTTTAAAGCATAAACCCAAACCCTCTTAGATGCATCATCTATAAAAGTAACAAAATACAATGCCCCACCCAAGGTTTTTGTCCTCATAGGACCACAAACATAAAAATAAACCAAATCTAATGCATGCACTTTATTAATATGAGAAGCAGATTTAATAAATGAAACTCTGTGTTGTTTCCCTGATAAACAATCAAGACAGGTTTTGAAAGGTGTACCTGTCAAGTCTGGAAGGAGCCGCTTCTTTGCTAGCACTTGAAGCCCTTTTTCACTCATATGGCCTAGAAGCCTGTGCCACATGTCAATAACTGAATCTTCCGCTGTGTTCAACCCACCCTTGCACATACTGACACTTGCCATGTAAAGGGTGCAACACTTCTTTCCTCTGACCACGATCAACGAACCCTTGATGAGCTTCCATCGCCCACCAGCAAACCGACTTTCATAGCCATCATCATCCAACCTTCCCGTCGACATCAAGTTGAGGCGAAGGTCTGAGATATGCCTCACATTCCTGAGAACCAATGTGCAGCCCATATCGGTCTTCACACAAATATCACCAACTTCCATGATTTTTGATATGCCAGAATTTCCCATCTTCACAGTCCCATACTCACCTGACTTGTAGCTTGTGAAGAAGTCCCTTCATGGAGTCGCATGAAAAGAAGCTCCCGAGTCTATCACCCAGTCGGTGTCCTAACTCGTAGCCGTGAGACATACATCATGATCTGTAGAAAGAATAACTACAATGTCGTCATCTGAAGCAACCGCGGTGGAATCTGATTCATCTTCCTTCTATTTTCCTTTCTTGTCGTTCTTTTTACCACGACATTCATGCTTGTAGTGGCCCTTCTTGTCACAATTTCAGCAATCAACATCTTTTCTGTTACTCGACTTGCCTCTTGATTTATC
Source organism: Magnolia officinalis (assembly GCA_021015155.1). Lineage (NCBI taxonomy): Eukaryota > Viridiplantae > Streptophyta > Magnoliopsida > Magnoliales > Magnoliaceae > Magnolia > Magnolia officinalis. Next base: position 82,518,333 of record JAJHSJ010000003.1, on the reverse strand, counting down.
TCGGGCCTTCTCGCCCTTCTTGTTATTTCCTCTCCCCCGTTCTTGTGTTACAAGGGCCTCTTGCTGAGTAGACCCCTGAGACTTCCTCCTTATCTCCTCATTGAAGAGACAATTGGTTACCTATTTCATGGATATCTTTCCGTCTAGCGGGGAGTTATTTAGAGACACCACCAATGTCTCCCAACTGTCAGGCAATGAACTAAGCAATAGTAAAGCTTGCAATTCATCATCCAGGACCATCTTCATAGAGGAGAGTTGGTTCACTATACTGCTGACCTCATTCATGTGCTCAGCCACAGAACCACCGTCCTTGAACTTGAGATTCACAAGTCGCCTTATCAGAAAATTTTTATTACCGACTGTCTTCCTCTCATACAGCCCTTGTAATTTCAGTCATAGGCTATCGGCTGAGGTTTCCGTAGACACATGGTGGAACACTGAATCATCCAACCATTGTCTAACAAACCCCACCGCCTTCCGGTCCATCTTCTTCCAATCATCATAAGTCATATCCTTGGATTTTGCTGATATGCCTAAAATTAGAGAATATAGGTCTTTGCAATAAAGCAAGTCCTCCATCTTAGCCTTCCATATGGTCCAGTTAGAACCATTGAGGCTAATCATCCTTGATGACCACCTTCCATAATTCAAAACTGATCCTACCCGTTCAATGAACATAGCTTTGATACCACTTTGTTGGGGGCCTTGCACAAAACCTTAGGATCTAGCCCTTCAGAACAAACTAAAATTATGGATAATAAAGTGATGAAAACAATCAATGCATCAATCACACACCACACAAGAGATTTTTACGTGGAAAACCCTCAAAGAGGTAAAAAACCACGGGACCTCGTCCAGATCAACAATCCACTATGAAGTAGAACGTTACAACCTTCTTCACGCATGCAGAAGTGGATAAAAAATGAGAGAAACAAAGAAAAATGGAGAGATCTCACCGATTACGAGGACATAGAAGCGCTGAGATATAGATTGCACAGTAGATAACCTCCACGAGCATAATCTCCCTTCTATAAGTTTTCTCTCTTTTCCTCTCTCTCTCTCTCACCTTTGATAGCCCTAAACCTTTTAGCAAATCCCTTGTAAAGCTTTAGGAAACCCTCTTGTCATATCCTAGAAACCCTAGGAACTCCTATTTATAGTTTTAGGAAACTCCCGTCCGCATCCCAATTGGGAAAGGACTTGCGACACGAAATCCGTGCAAAATCGCGGAACGAATCTGCGTAACCTCGACTGATCGAACCGAGTCCACGACCGGTCGAGAGCCACCTTCGACCGGTCGAGCACCCCGGAGAAAAACAGTCCACAGTCGTTGGACTTTGAGTCGTGCCACGACTCGTCTTCCATGACTGGTCGACCATAGCCTTCGATCAGTCGAGTGAGGCTCACGACCGGTCGACGACGGGTCAAAAAACCCATCACGATTAACATTCATCCATGATCAACAATCATAGTGACTTTAAATCAACGACATCAAAAGTTAAACAGAGATAAGTAAGTCAAAAAATAGATGGCTAATATTCAAAATGCATAATTTCAAAAGTGGTGTCCACCAAAATGAGGACTATACAAGCCATAATAAATATTCTACAAAACAACCAATAAAGTCCACCCTCTAAATATACAAATCCTCAAAATGAATTCTCTTATTGAACAACCAGAATATTGAATGTTTTAAATCGTTACTCTTGTGCGCTCCCTTGAATTATGTTGTAATCTTTTATTATTTTAATTCTTTGTATTATTAATCTCATGAATTATTGTTGAGTGTGGATTTTCTATTAAAAGTCATCTATTCATGAACATTACATGTATCGTGATCGTCGTGTGCTCGAAATCATGTTATCGACTTGTATTATGACTGTTTGAGGAATGAATGGATTTCATGATTATGATATAATTGGAAATAAATGATAAAACTTTAAATTGGATTTATTTTTCTTTTTGGGGAAAGGATTGATGAGCATGTCATGATTGCTCATTCGCATGCATGTCAAGATTCATGCTTCACTGGACCTGTTAGGTGACCATGTCAGGATTACAAACAGTTTCTAATGCCAGTGTTGTGGGAGATCCAGACGCTCTAATATGTTAGCATGTTAGAATTACTCATTGGTGTGCATATTAGTATTGCCACAACATTAAATCGATTAGGTAAGCATGCAAGGATTGTAAAAGATTCTTAATGACAATGTCATGTGAGATGTTAGATATAAGTACACGCATCGGTGGACCGATTAGGTGAGTATGTCAGGATTGCAAAAGGTTCCTAATGTCAATGGCATGTGAGTTCATAGAAAACTGTTATATTAATTCATCAAGATGGAACGATTAATTGTATGCACCATGCATTTATAACATTTGAAACATTTAAGTCATGCATTGTATCTTGGTGTAAAACATTGATGCGTCTCAGTTCTCTTGATATTCTATTAGCTTATGTTATATATGAACTGTCAGTATATTCCTTAGAATTTAATCGTGGTGGATATGATTTCATTGGGCTTCTAATTAACCAAATTTAACATCTTATATGTTTACAAAATCAAAAAGATAAGTAGAAGATAAAGAATACCTAGATGACTATTTTATTATAAATTAAGTTTCTATTTACTTTTATATTTGAAAAGTTGTAATCATGAAAAATGATTAGTAGTTGTTAATTAGTTAGATTTCGATTCATAAAACTTACTTTAAAGTTAAAGTTTAGTTTATCATAGTTTGAATAATTTAAATATGATTTGGTTTGGATGTATGATGGTTTAAATGCGAAAAGTAGTGAATGAAAGGATAAAATATTACTTTACATCATTGAACTCAAGATTAGGGTTACTGTACTCGGGTTATGAATTTTGAGGTGTGACAGTCTCTGTGCAAGAAGGAATTTTTAACATCAAGCTAATGAAGATGCCACTTTCGATGTGCAATAATGAAGAGAAGAATAAGAAGGGAGGTGAGCTTATCCACTGGAGAGAATGTATCGTTATAATCAATCCCAAGCTTCTTAGTGAACCATTTAGTATTAAAGCGAGTTTTGTACTAGGCAATTGTGTCGTCTAATTGTATTTAAATTTATAAACACACTTACACCTTACTGCATGATGCCCTAAAGGAAGAGTAACTAGTTCCCATGTCCCTTGTTTGTTAAAGGTAATCATCTTATCAATCATCCTCGCCTTTCACGGTGAATCTTTTAAGGCCTCTGTAACTATAGAAGGGACAATGATAAATTGTATAAAGAAATACACGAAAAGACGGTGAGAGACAAGAATAGACGTGATTACTAATCAATCGCTTGGTACTACAGTCATTATGATACCGAGCTAGAGGTATAATAGTACGTTTAACCTCTAGACTATAATGGGAAGATTATTTATAGGAGAATACTGGGGTATGTAGCTGACAATTAAGATAATGTAAGATAATTAAGTCTTAATATCTACCTTAATTATAAGGGTATCATCCAGGACTGAAAGGGGAAGAGATGTAATAGAAACATTGATTCCAAAATAAGAAACATCATAGAAAGGGTAACGTCTTTAGAAACATATACATCGAATGATAGGAGAATAATACTTATATCACTTGTGAGAAAGAAAAATATATCGAATATAACAACATGTGAGTTTATCTTGTGAGTTAAACAAAGAAGGGTAATATTAAACAAAGAAGAATCAGATTTTAAAATTTTAAATGGCTAACTATTTTTTAGAAATTGTGATAACATATGATTAATCATATATACTGTTGTGAGAACTCCTTAATCTCAGTACATTTTAAGAACATACATCGCAACCATCATTGTTTTAGTTACATCCAACAAATGCGTATTCTTCCATTCTACAACTCTATTTTGTTGGGGTGTGTAGGGAGACATGATGTCTAATACTGATCAACTCTCCAATCTATTAATAAAAAATTTATAATTTCTTATACGTGTATTCTTTAGCATTATCTAATCAAAACTCATTGACGACTTTATCAAATTGAATTCTAATATATTTAATAAACATTTGAACTATGCTAGGTACTTAAAAAAGCTTTTAGGTACAATTTTACTTTGTTATTAGAAGACGGTATGAATAAGCAAGGTCGTAGGATTTGATAGTTTTCACGATCTTGGAACCTTCGTGTAAAGCTGAAGATGGATAATCTATGTCCAATAGTCCACCTAACCACTACAGGAGAAGGGGATCTTGCCACTCCTATGATTCTATGGTAAAAATGGTCCCTAGGTTCGATCAATGGTTGGGATTGTTTAGAGGTTCTTGTTTTATCTCTATAACTCTCTCATTTTGAGATAGCTTATTAGAGAAATCCCCCCATCCCATCCCCCCCCCCCCCCCCCCCACCCCCCCCCCCCCCCCCCCCCCCCCTTCATCTTTTGTGTTTTTTTTTTTTTAATAAAGGGAATGATCAGAATGAGGTAGAGTGTATCGTTATCTCTCCTATCTCTCATGTATTCCTTAATTTCTCCTTGGGTTGAATTTAAATTTTATTTTTAATGTAATATCAATAACAAAATAAACAGATAATCTATGTATCAATAATAGAGATTCCATATTGTAATCTTAAACACATACCTTATAGGGAAGACATTCCCGATGCTGCGATATTGTCAAGAGGTAATGGTTATTCTTCTGTACCTTACACCCTTAGGAAAACCTCTCAATATGAGTAGGGTTTTCTATATATATGGGTGAGAGGATCAAGACATATACTTATAAGAATGAGTGCCGGAAAAACATATCCATCACACTTATCTCTTCTGAAGTCTCCACACAATAAACTTTCGTATCCATCTTAATAACCACGTACAAGGACAACGGTTTAAGCGTCATCTCCAAACCTATATGTAATGATCACAGTTACATTGGGGCCCAATGAATTGCTCAATTTGAATTATCCAACGGTTAGATTTAAACTGATGATCATGTGTCCCCCACCTAATAGGAGTCTTACATTCTCCCACTTGGGATACACTGATATCTGGAAAAAAACAAAACGTTTTATTTTATTTTGTGAAAAATGTTATATAAAACATATTTGCTTCAAAAGTTTTAATAGGCACCCTACTAAATTTTAAAACATCACCGTTGGATAATTATGAGCAACCCTTGTCAGATCCGATCCATCAAAATCACTGATATTGGATCATGGTATCTAACACAAGATTTAATATGTTCGAGGTACGACGAATCACGGTCACGAATACCAATAGCCTTAACGACATGGATCAAAGATATGAGATGTAGTATGAGAATTAACCGTCTAATGTGATCATACGTGACTATCTTTAAGTGGTCTCATATACCAAAGTCTTGCTTTCTCAAAGATGAATGTGTGCATTGAAGGAGAAACAAGATATAAATTGAATAATAAAATCACCAAAATAAATGAGATCTCCAATGTTTGTACCTAATCGAATCAAACTAAAGCTCCCACTAATCTAGTACTTCTTTGGGGCACCAATTTCCATAAAGACATGCCTCAAAAGTAGCGTGACATAAAACCTTTAGGGAGTAGATCTACCGTCATCTACTTCACACAGGTGAGTTTTATAAACACTGGACAATTCTTTACTGAATAAAACTTGCAACCATATCACTTCATGTGTAGGCTAAAGAAAAGCTACATATTCCACTTTCATCGTAGATGAAGGCATATTATGTCACGCTTTTCATGGTATAAATTTCATTATGAAAAGTAACTTGAGATAGACTTCTTGTCAAGGGTAGACAATAAAATCTGCATCTATATATCCAACCAGTTCTAAATGGTATGACCTTCTACATGCGACTATGAAGTCTTTTGTCCTTTGCAGGTAGCACAATAGCTATCCAGTAGTTCATCCCTAGATTCTTCAGGTACTTACCCAACATTCCAACCACAAAAGTAATATCTGAATGCGTACAATACCTGAACATATATAATGCTCCATATTATTGACGCATAAGGAATATCTTTCATCATGTTCTTTTATAGGTTAATCTCATGACACGGAAGTTGGACAAACTTATCACATTTGTCAATAAGTGCTTAGCCAAGAGTACAACCTTGTATACAAAACATTTTGAGAACTTTATCAATATAGGCCATCTACGACAAACCAAGCAGTTCACGTGATTTGTCTCAACGAATCTGAATGCTAATGATAAATGATGCGTCACCGAGATCTTTCATTTTAAAGTTTTGAGATAGAAATTTTTAACTCTCACGTAACAATCTAATATCATTATTGGCCAACAAAATGTCGTCAGCATATAAAACTAAAATAATAAACTTACCCCTACTAATTTTCACATATATAGACTCATCTATAGTATTTTCAATGAAACCATATGAGGAAACAACTTTATGAAACTTTAAGTACCACTATCGCGATGTCTGTTTTAACCCATAAATAAACTTCTTAAATCTGTAGACCAACTGTTCCGAGCTTTTGCCTTTAAAAAACTTCTGACTACAACATATATATGTTCTCCTTTAAATCTCCATTAAGAAATGTAGTTTTCACGTTAATTTGATGTAGCCACAGATTCATACGAGCCACAAGAGTCATAATGATCCGAACTGAGTCTTTCTTGGATACAAGTGAGAAAGTCTCATTGAAATCAATACATTCACATTGACTGAAATCCTTGCCAACTAATGTAGCTTTAAATATTTCAATATTGCCCTTGAGTCCCATTTGGTTTTAAATGCTCAATTACAACTGATCAACCTAATTCCTTCAGGCAATTCAACAAGGTATTAGACTACGTTGTCATTTACGAATTTCATTTCATCATTTATGGCATCGAACTAATGAGAAAGGTTTGCACTTAGTTTGACTTGTGAAAAAGATACAAGATCCTTTTCCACTCTTATATTAAACCTGTGCTCTTATAGATATACGATATACTCGTGTGGAATAGCAGATCTTATCTATCTATGTGATCTTCTTAAGGACTCACTATTCTAAATTAAAAATTTTGTGTCATTGTCAATGAGTTGTATTTGAGACTCTATATGGCCATCCACAGGAATCTTAAACTCCACTGCTAGATAGACGAAAACGCTACTCGGAATGATCATAATCATTCCTTCCTCAGATACAATATTTCTGAAGTTTGTGCTCCCACTATCTTCGGTGTTATTGATAAACCTAGCATACACAGTATCAGTTATTCTCATGGAACATTATGGATAATATAATTTGAATTCTTTGGATCTTTCTATGTATCATTCAAAGAAGTAACTAACTGTTCTATGATCAAGCTTTCTTTCATACGGGTTATACAGTTTAACTTCTGCAGGATAGCCCCATACATGAAAATTTGTGGACTAAGCTTTCGTCATGTCCACAATTCATATAGAGTTTTCGATACAGTTTTACCTGTGACTCTGTTTAGGATATGCACCGTCGTACATGTACCTATAACGAGAGTAATCATCTATTAAAGCGATAAAATATTTCTGTTCATTCCAAGATACTGTAAGGAATGATCTGCAATTGTTTGTATATATCACTTTTAAGAGTCTTACGCTCCCAACAGCACCCTTTTCCTAATTTTAGTCCATTTATCCTTAATGCATTTTGTACACTCTAAGGTTTAAGAAGTTCAAAGAGTGAAGAATTGCTCCATGCACAAGCCTTTCCAATATCTCATGAGAGATGTAGCTTAATCGCCTGTGCCACAGTATGGAGGAATTTTCAGTCTAAACTTCGTTTAATGTCTTTAGTTTTTCCATGTAAAGAATTAGTGCTATAGACATGTGAAACATTGCTAATAAAAGTTATTAACTAAAGTGTCAGAATCAATCACAATTGAATTATAGCAAATACTTAATTTTCAATTCACAAATTTAAATATATAACCACACTTGTCTAAATGGAAAACAAAAATCACATTGTACCTTATAAAAGGCACACAAACAATATTTACTAGATATAGAAAGTGTTTTGACAATAGCCTTGGCTTACAAGTTCTAATGACTTCTATGTCTACCCTTATGTCATCCCCACATATATTGATTCTTTCAACATCAATTAGTGACCAACTCTATAGCATATGCTATATGGAATTTTATGTGTAAATAGTTACACTAGAAGCTATCCACTAAGAGTGTTGACCTATCAACTAAATTAGATTTTTTATTATTAAAAAAAAAAAAAAAAAAAAAAAAAAAAAAAAAACTAGGTTCTTACCCTTTTTAACGAGCCATCCTTTAAACCTTGTGCAATCCTTTTGATGACCCGACTTCTTACAGAAGCAGCAGTTATCAATGGGATTCCCTTTCACATAGATTTCCTGTTAGATTATGATTGATTACTACCTGAAGGATCCGCAGAACGTTTTCCTAAATTGTTTTTTATTTTCTTATTGGCTTTTCGTTCTTGACCAAATATCACTAGGTGCGTACTTTATATCTTGCCTCACCTTCTAAGTCTCTCTTCATCCTAAACACACCGAGATATTAGTTCATTGAATGTCCACTTTTTCCTTCAAGGGTTATAACTAAATTGGAATTGACTAGATTATGGAGAGAGGGAGTTCAAAACTATGAAAATTAGAGTTCATACTTAATCTTAAGGCTCAATGTGCGTATTTTAAAAACTATATGGGTAATGCAACGATGTACTCCCTTATATTTTCCTGACCATTATTGACGCAGGAGAGGACGTGAGGTCGAGCATCGTCTTCCTCAAGAGGATAACTATTCCAAATCCACGGAACTTCTCTGGACTCCTCACAGAGACTTTTCGAATTCAAGAGGAAAGAAAGCAGAAAATATAAATAAATTCTAATAAATTCAAAATTGATTAATGAATTCTTAAAAACGAGTTCACAACCCTTTAAATAGGGGTACCAAGCAATGGGAAAGAAATCAAAATCAAACTACAACTAAAACTCCTAGAAATCGCGACTTACAATAAATAGTAAACTTATTATTTATAAACGGTCGTGACGCCTAATAGTGCGCAAGGTTTTTGGCCAAAAATAGTAAGTGTCCTATTTGGCTTCACTAAACCATTCTCCTAATTATTCTAAGCTCTTTTCACGTTGGGCGCAACTCCTAAGCCCGACGGATGAAGAGTTATAATCAAACTAAAACTTACTATTTATAGTAAAAACGAAATTAAAACAGGGAAACGACCATCGATCCAGGGGTTTTTTGCAATTCCGGGCTGCGCAACCCGGCGTGGCTGGGTTGGTTGGCTAAAGTAGCTCGTTCTACCCCAAAATCATATATTTTACGTCAGGTAACTCATTCCGGATTGCGAGATACGCCCGATCTAAGGTCTGACGGTCCGGATCACTTCTGTCGTCGACCGGGCCTTTTCTGATCCATCTTGGCCATGAAACTGTCCGCGACCCGCTCTACATCAATTATAGGTGGCAGAGTCAGCTTATGTAAAAGCAAACTCAACCCAACTTTATCCGACTGGTAGAATCAGTTCCCTATTTTGGTCAAGAACTCTATAATTTTAAATGATCTTAATCATTTATATTCTTATTTGGGTTTTATTTGAATTCAGAAGATGGCCCAAGTATAATGTATTTAAATGATTAAGATTATCTTATATGGACAATAGTCCCAAAACTAAAGCAGGCCCATAAGGTCTAAAGAAGAAAGCCACATTTGGTCTGACGTTGGGCCCAAAATAAGAATCAAATGGCCCCTGAAATTGAGGCTTAAAAAAACAAGGCTTAATTAAGGGTTTAAATGGGCTTACAACATGGCTTAAAGAAAGATGAAATCCAACACATATTTGGCTCAATTAGATCCATTGAACAGGCCCAGAATACGAGCCTTTTAGTGTAAGATGGGCCTACATAACCCCAAGGCTGTTTGATGCTCGAAATAGGCCTCACATTGGCCCAAATCACATCCATCAAAGGAGGCCTAAACTAGAGGTGTACATGGGTCAAACCAAGTCGAGCTTGGCACAGCTCAACTCGGCTCGGCCACTAGCCGACCCCAGCTCGGTCCTCTAGCCTAAGGCAGCTCAGGCCAGTTCGAGCCGAGTTCAAGCCAAGATCGAGCCTATGCGGCATTTTCACAAACACATGGAGTGTACTTTCAATTTCTTACTGTATGTAAAACAACAGTAGCAACTGTTTACAGGTATTTCATCAAACACCTTGTAGGCAACATCAAAATTAAGAAAAAATGGTATTTATTTCATATACATACCTTCCTTGCCACCAGTGACACTTTGTTGAGTCATTTCATCAAACACTTGGTGAGCAACATCAGTATCAAAGCAACCGAGTCACCGAACTGGTTCGATTCGAGTCGAGTCGAGTCGAGCTCGGGCAAGCTCGAACTTGGTTCAAAATTTTTTCGAGCTCCAAAAATCAGCTCGACTCGGCTCGAACTCAGTTTTGAACCGAGTCGACTCGAGCTTTTTCGAGTCGAGTCGATCGAGCTAACCGAGCTAACTCGGTTGGTGTACAGCCCTAGCCTAAACTGGCCAAGAAGTGTTGCACCAGGCCTAAACAAAATACCCCTGAAATGAGCCGAAAGAAAGCCCAAAATATACACAAACTGGAAACATGCCAGATCCCCAAAATGGAGACTCTACATCACCCAAAACCCAAGCCCAAAGATTGGTTGGAAACAGGCCCAACACCCCCAAAAAAATCCCAAGCCAGAAAACCCAGCTAAAACCATAAACCCTGTATCTCCTTTCAGGGCAGAAACCGGACTCCAAAACCCAGACCCAAAACTAGGCCCGATTCAAGCTATAGCAGGCCCAACCACGACCCATACGGAAACCCCAAAACGAAGACTACCCGTCTCGCCCAAAACCATAGCCCCTTTTCATCTTCAACAGCAAGGGTAGAAAAACTAGCCGCGGCACGACAGGTGCTGACGGAAACGGAGACCGTCGTTAATGGCATCATCCGAGTTACTTTTGATCTCGGAGATGGCGATGCTGCAAGTTGTTTTTTTTTTTTTTTTTTTTTTTTTTTTTTTTAATCTGTATTGTCGTCGATGGGGAGGTTGGTTTCTGCCATTAATGGCCGCCAACGATAATTGCAGCTCATACCATTATCGTTACGGTTACCGAAGATTAAGAAGAAGAGACGAAGAAGCATCCGATGTTTCGACCGAACGGGAAGTGGGTTTTGGGGCTGATAACCATAGCTGCTGGAAACGGACCACAGATGGTTGTCGCGGCAGTGGGTATCGACGACAATTGACTGTCATGGCAGCTGATGGAAGATCATCTTCCCTTTCGCCCTGGTTGCCGCCGCTCAGAAGTCCATCTGAATAGGAAACGACGCCGATGGGTTTTGAAAACCCATCTTCCTTGGCACGCTAGTAGTTGTCGCGGCTCCCTCCCATGTCATCTGAAGATCACGACCATGGTCGACTGCAGCCGCAACCATACCCAAAGGATGCGATGCCATCACAGCAGAGAAAGGAAAAGGATTGCCGACAACACCATGCTGTGCGCCTAAAATTCATGCATATGGACTTTGGGGCGATCCAAAGTACGTCCCAATCCGGCATCCGGGTTCGGAATGAGCCGGGTTTGGAAATCTAAAACCTTAAAATTTCCAAAATTAATGCATAGTTAGCTCTAATACCAATTGTAATCTGAATAACAGAATAAATGTATCATATATGCATCAATAATAAAGATTCTATAATGTAATCTTAAACCCATATATTATAGGGAATACATTTCCAGAGGTAATGCTTTTTCTTACGCAACTTATACTCTTAGGAAAACTTCTCACTTCTCAATATGATTATGATTAGGGTTTTCTTTGTGTATGGGTGAGGCAACCAAGACATGTATTTATAAAAAAGAAGCTACTATATCACACTTCTCTCCTCTGAAGTCTCCATATTGTAAGTTTTCATATTCATCTTAATAACCACATATAGTAACCACGGTTTAATCTCCTCGTCCCAAATCTATATCTAATTATCACAACTACGGTAGAGCCCACTGAATTGCTCAATCTAAACAAGTCCACAGTTAAATCTAAACAATGATCATGTGTAGCCTACCTAATAGATTGACTTTAAGGAAAATAATAATAATAATAAGTAAGAGACCCACTTATAAGTGGGTCCATGGGCCATACCCAACAGTCCCGAGTGGAGTGGCAAATATTTTTGTATGCACGTGAACGTAATGATTGTCACCTGATGAATGCAGTAGAAATTGGAGGTCCAACAAGGTGGGTCTCACAGAGCTTAGGTCTTGCAAGTGCTGCGGAAAACGCAGTCAATTCCACCACGTAGACTTTGAAGCTGAGAGGCAGTTTTAAGGATTACTTTAATAAACTAGTCACTGAACATAAAGACTTTAAAGAAATTTTAACATGATTTACTAAGATGTAACATAAATTAATTTATGGGAGCTGTATGTAAAAATCCCCAAAAAAAAAAAAAAAAAAAAAAAAAAAAAGGAGGGGGGCGGGCTAAATATTCAACAGCTAGGATCATTTAACCTGGGACATCCATCATATAAACGGGGTCTGAATCAATGACGATGGGTCCACTTGTACAAAGCCCATACTAAAACATACATGTTATGGAGCATGCATGCGCACACGAAACACATGCATGCAATCCGCACCCTACAGTTCATACAACACATGCTTTTTCTGATCAAACATTGCAAAAAATTTGCTATTTTGCTATCAAGTTTTCTCAGCTTCATTTCTATTTCCATATAAAGCTTTTCTGAAGTTTCTTACGCTCATCCACACGAAGGAAGACACGTGTGTGAGATCCTATCTTTCTATCAGGTGGGTCACAAATCTTCTGGTATAAGAATCAGGCCACTTCCACAGCTGGAAAACAGTGAACAAAAACAAATGGATGGCCTGAAGCACCTTGCTTTTATGGCAGGTGATCTAGTTATGTGACCCAAATGATGAAAAGCTCGGATCACATACACGTGTTCCACGTGCGCTTTGGACTAGGCAAAGCTCCTCTTTTTTACATCAAATGCCTCACATTGTAGATTAACGCCTGAGAGTCACGTGGCTGTACATCATCATCTCCATGCAACTAATGCACCCACGTATGCACACGTGTCACAAGTGCGCAGGCTCCGGGACGTTCATCAGGCGGACCTACGACCAGAGCAACACATGCACGTTGAACGTAGACCGTTGGCTATAATTTCTCTAGCCGACCATTTCATCAAGTATATGTGGCCCACCTGATAAATGAACAAGCCAAGCTTCTCGAATCTGGACACGTTGACACGTGCGATGAGATTCGCCTGTAATCAGCAATCCACCTCCACCAAGAAAGTAGAAATATCAAACGAAAAATAGAGAAATGGAATGAGAGGAAATGATTTGGCAGAAAACGATTTTGTAATTTTACATTTTAAAGACTACAAAGAAAGGGAAAAACAAAAATAAATGAAAAATTCCTCCCTTCGTTGCATATCTTGAATTGTTTTTTCAAGGGGTCGGACGCACCTCTGCACTGAGAGGGGAGAAAAGGTGACGGAAGTCAGCCATACGTGGTTCGCTCCAATTGAAACTCATCCAATTGATTGAAGACACGTGTACGGTTGGGACCCGCCTTTTTTTTTTTTCACATCTGGAGCCACCGACCCAGCTGCGTGGGATTGACGATGCCTTCGATGTGGGCCCCATCTGTCTTGAGGAGGTGTGCCACATCAGCATAGGCTCGAGGCTTCGGCGTGGCTTTTGGATCGGTTCGGACTGGGTTGCGAATCGGCTTTCTCGTTGCAACGGCTGCTGGCGTTGGCGTTGGCGTTGGCGCGACCGCGTCGGCTCGAGCCGGGTCCCACGTCTCGCCGAAGAGTGTGCCCTTGGTCAGAAACTCGTGCGCTAGGTAGCCGGCTAAGAGCCGATTGTTCGGCGTCATCATCTCCGATACTGTTGTTGTTGACACCTTAGGGGCGTCAAACTCGTCTCTTTCTTTTCGCTTTCTCGACGCCCCAGGCGTCAAAACTCGATGGTGATTCATTTGGGGACTCGCTCAGCTAATGTGACACGTCAGCAGCAACCAGCTTCGTTGTTTACCGTAAAATACGACAAAATCAGAGAGAGGGCGTGATACGGTTAACGAGGTTAATAAAGCGAAAGACAAAGGTTAAAATAGTAAAATCCAACCCCAAAAAAATTTGGAAAAAGAAAAAGAAGGCGAGAGAACCAAAAATCGAAAAGAGGGAGTTTTGAGCGTTTGGGAAACAAACGAGATGAAAACCGATGACCGGAATCTGAAAACTAGGTCGGTTCCGGTGGGATTACGGTGCCGGAAAACGGCGATGGGAGCGGGGATTCTGAGAAAGATTGGGGAGAGGCGTTTGAGAGAGAGAGAGAGGGGAAGGGAAGAGAGAGACACAAAGGGGGAGAAAAAGGTAGAGAGAGGGATTTGGGGGATTTTGTAGATGGGGGCGAGAAGGGAGATTTAAGGGGCTGGGGGTTATATATAGGGGGTATATTTATTGACTGCCCTTATTGTTCTGGGAAATATCCAGACTGCCCTTTCAAGGTGCAATGACGAAAATGCCCCTCATCACTTGGGGGAACCATTTCTGTTGTTTTAACTACGGGTGTCATTTGAATAGGCGTGGCCAGGCCAGATACAGTTCAAAATCCGGGCCAAGACCGACCCAGGCTCGGCCCGTTTACAGCCTATTTTTTACCCCTCTGTTAACGGGCGCGGTTGGGGTCCGGGAGAACAGCTAAGTGGACGAGTCCCTGATCGTGGGGCCCACCTTGATTTATGTATTATATATCCACTCGGTCCATCAGTTTTTCCAGCTCATTTAAGGTTATGATCCAAAAGGGAAGTATATCCAGATCTCAAGTGGGCCACACTACAGGAAACAGTGTTAATTGACCGTTAAAAATTTCTTACAGCTACAAAAGTTTTGGATCAAGCTGATATTTGTGTTCTACCTTCACCGAGTTCTGTGTAACCTTATCAACAGCTTGGCTGGAGAATAACATTACGGTAGGTCCTGGAAATTTTGTGGCCCACAAGAATTTTTTAACGGTGGGTGACCACCGTTTGTGAGTCCAGTGAGACCTAGGAATTTTTTAATGGTGGACATTTAATGACCACTTCTTCCTGTGATGATGTGGTCTACTTGAGATTTGAGTTTGCTTCATTTTTGGAAGTATGCACTAAAATTAGCTGGAAAAACAGATGTGGGCCCCACAGTCAGGACTCACCCACTTAGCTGTTACCCCGGACTCACCTAATCCCCGCCCTATGTTAACTTGGAGTTTATATGATACTCTGGTTGCGTAAGACGCTTGATACGCCTCCACTTAAAAATTTTACACCTGGCTTACATTAAATTGTCTGGAGTTTGGGAGACACTCTCACTGAGCCACAGTCCCAAAAATTAAATTGATTGAACACTCTTAACCTTTGATCCTTGGAAACTTGTTTGATGAAAACAGAGCCATTGATATTTTTCATTTGTAACTTTTCAATACAAGTCTACCAATTCCAATAGTCAAACAATCAAATAAGTTTCATTTTCAATTTATTATACATCCGTACGGAGACTAACAACGTGGACAGTTGAATTTAAATTATTTTTATGCAACTATGAAATTCTTAAGTAATTTCTAAGTGCCTGCGAATCATCCATCACATTTTACAGAGTATTAAAGTTTTCCTCCTGGACAGCCGGGAGCGGTTTAGGCGTTAACCGGATAACACGTTAGTGGGTTTTACCCTTACCATGGGGCCCACCTAAATAAAGTTTTTTTTTTATATATATATCCACACCGTCTATCCTTTTTCCCAGCACAGTTTATAACCTTTCCCAAAACTTAAAAGGATCCAAGTCTCAGGTGGACCACACCAAAGGAAACAATGTTGACTAAACGCTCACCATTAAAAACTTCATAGGGCCCAAGGTAATGACCATGGTACGTTTCCTTTCCATCCAACCCGTTGACAAGGTCAAACAGACCTGGATAAAGGGAAATATATATATATATATATATATATATATATATATATATATATATATATATATAAAAGCTCCATCCAAAACTTTTGTGTCTCATAAAAAACTTATGAGTGTCTCGTAAAAAACTTTTGATGGTCATTCACCCTTGTTTCCAGTGTTGTGGTCCACCGGACATTTATATCTTCTTAATTTTAGGGACCACGTGCAAAAATGATAATAAAAAAATAAAAAATAAAAAATAAAATAAAAAAAACCATCAAGGTAGGTCCCACATGGTAGGGTTTAGACCCACGAAGGTATACCAGTAACACCTAATCCGCTCCCTCGACAGAGACGGTTGGACAGTCTATGAGATCCGTGGAAATGGATTCATGAATGAGAATTGATCACCTGCAAGCAACAGTACCGCAAGCTATGGTACAGTACCATTGTTTCTCGCTAACACGCCACTTGTTTAGAAAAACAGAGCCATGTAAACGATACGCCCCACCGTGAAGGCCACCCTTCTCTAAAATCACGCTCATCCATTTACTAGGTGGACCGTAGCTGTATGCGGATTCTGACTGTCGGTTGTGGATTATTCCAATGGTGTGTACCACCTGATTTGCGGACTGACTTGATATTTGTTCTAGACCATCTTCATGGGGCCTACCGTTTTCATGGCACTGATGTTCCAAACGAGCGGCATGCTCGGAGGAAAGTTGATGCGGCACCACAAGTTTAGGTTATCGTGCTATGAATGAACGGTGACTGTCCATCTAATTTGGGAATAGGATTCGGTAGTGATCCCTTCAGTACGGAGGTCATACTGGTCGGTGCTGTTGGGTTGGTTGTGGGCCCACCATGATACATGTGTTTTATCCACTTTGTCCATCCATTTTTCTAGCTCATTTTATTGCATGATACCGAAAACTTGGCAGATCCAAATCTCTAGTGGAGCACACCACAAGAAATAACGGTGATTGAAAACTCACCGTTAAAAACTTTTTGGAGGCCGCAAAAGTTTTGGATGCAGCTGTGTTATGTTCAAAAATCGGTACTCAAGTATGGATAACATAGCAAAAATGCATGTGAGCAAGTTCTTATGTGCCCGCACATTTCTGATAACATTCACTCATGACCAACAATTAGAGTAGCTTTAAATTTATATTTATTTATTTTTTTGGTTTAGCTTGTTAGTGCACACCCATGTCAGTACACACTCTATGTTAGCCACCCCCACTAGGGATCAATACCAAGACCTCAAGTGTTGAAACGAGGTATCTCCACTCAATCTGCCACCCATGTCAGTACGTACACACACTGTATGTTAGCCACCCTCACTAGAGTAGCTTTAAATTAATAGCATTAAAAGTTAAGAAAAGATAATTAAGCCCATAAATAAATGGCTAACATTCAAAATTTAAAATTTTAAAATTAGTGTTAGTCCAAATGAGAACTATACAAGCTACAATATACATTTTACAAATCAACTAACAGAGTCCACAAAGCTGGGAACTCTAAAATACAGATTTTAATAATGTACCAAAATGAGAGAAGCGAGGCACTCCGCCCAAGCCTGTCCATCCGACAACTGAAAGTATGGAGCACCTTCAACAGGGTCCACTATGTCTCATCTAATGCGCCGGTCTCAGTGGTACGTGCATCAATAGTATTGTCTGGTTGGTGTTTAAAAACACCGTCCTAGGTAGGAGTGAGTAGCTAACTCCGTAGTTCAATTTTCTAAGTTACATATGTTATAAGCACAATCAAGTATAGGTAATGATAGCATTACAAAACAAATAATTCCTAAGTTAATTTGTTAAATGCATGGATGACATGGTAACGCAATGGTTAGCCCGCGACATAATCCAATAATGTTTAGCATGATGAATGCCTGAGAACACGACAGTCATAAATTTATACATCAACGTTATTACTAGCGAGAACGTTAATATATGCGCAATGGTTGGCCCACAACACAACCCAACAATATAATGATATGCATGATTAACTAAGTGGTTATTATTTCCGGTTCAAAGAACAAGTTGGCGAAACTAAGATACATCCATTCTGTTAAGAGTCACTAAACGAATTCACATAGCTCGTAGAGACACGTAGCGCTCCCTCACTAGTGTCCATTGATTCAAATTTGAGTTCATCACCCAATAGTGCATACAACTCAATCGGGTTATATATTAGGGCTTGTTGCTTAAGAACAATCATAACTAAGGTGAATGTCATCACCTAAACCCCAAATGTGACAAAGGCACGCCACCCAAACTATTAACAATATGGCAGAATCGTGACATTCATCGGTGCTCGGTGGTCACTATGGAGGGCTTGTCACCCAATATATTATTAACATGATTGGCTCGTCACCTAAAATTTTACTTATGTGGAAGGCATGTCACCCTAGCTTAGGCTGACAGCTTGAACATAGTGTTGCATAGTACCATGTCCGGCTCATAAGTCTTTGTGGAATCGTAACTCACTGATGATTATGAATGAACTTAATTCAATGGTAATAGTGGTATCATGAATTCATTTGAATGTTATACAACCACCAAACATAAGAATGATCAGGTCATGCATTGGACCAATTCAATCGACAATGGGGGGCCTTGAACAAAACTAGCATTGGGTGCGAAGCATCCCAAATAGCTCTAACTACTATCAATTGTCTGTGTTCAACCTCAGTCGATCGTATAAGTATAGGATAGCCAACACAAAGTGGATCATCCACTTGCCTAACATTTTGCATGGCTCGATCCACACGACTACAAATCAGATTATCAAATACATAAACATAATCACAAGACAATTTAATACGACAATAGGGTGCATCACTCGAACATATGTAGGAATCGATACAATTGAATGTATATCAATATAATCCAACGTATATCAACATTACTTATCAATTTATATACAAGAGTTCTAAGAGTATGGGTGTAACGCCCTGAAAATCGGGGGTCGTGTATATACGCAACTCCCGAGTTTCCGAGGTCACTTATCATGTGTTTAATGGTTTTAGAGTTAGTCTAATTAACTGCGCAATTTGGAACAAACTGGAACATGAAGCACAACCGCAAGTCTACCGAAATGGAAGAAAAACAACACAGATATATATATATATATACACGTCCAAAAGAATAAGGGGCACATGGCGCCACCCGACAAAATCACAAAATAATATCATGTCCAAAAGAATAGAGCTGAGCTCTCAGCTCAGCAGTCCATCAACACAACTACGGATCCGCAGCAGCTCCATCCATCAACTGAAAATAAGAGTACTCCTCCTCCTCATTCAAGCTCGCGGTGCCAGGCTCCTCCTGATCTCCGCCACCTGCATCTATGGAAGTGTCTGGTTGGTGTTTTAAAACACCGTCCCAGAGTGGGAGTGAGTGATCAACTCAGTGTGAACCATTAATCTTAAGTTGTAACAGGCATCAATTTTAATAGGAATTTAATGAAAAGCAGGAATTCAGCAACACTTAACTCTTATTAAATGCGCATGAAATGCGATGATATGATGCATGCCCTCGCCACAACACTCCCTCAAGCGACTACGTCTACGATCGCAAATGTCATCACTCCCTCAGTGCGACCTCAACTTCCGAGTCGCCACCCTATCTAATGCGTGAAATGCGATCATGTTAGCCGAGTTGTTAGTTAAAGTCCATTCATCCAGCAGATTGGGGATCCTGGATCACCCTACATGTCACTGCCCTAATCTGGTTGCGAGGGCAAGGCTTCAACGACGCTTGAGGCCGAGTTCCCGAGGTCCGTGATCCCGTCGAGGTCCTCATTCCCGACTCCAAGCACATGAGGAGTGCCGATAGGGAAAGGATCGCTCGCGGTCACTACGGGGAGGCGCGGTACCCCAGCGTAGGCCGACAGCTCGGACACAGTGTCCCATTCCATCATGCCCGGCTCACGAGACTGTGGACCAAATGTGGTCTAATTATCAGTGGGCCACAAAGGTTATAGGGTGCATCAGGTTCCATACATATGTGGGCGAACATGGTTAACGAACAGGGTGATCAGGTAGTAGGCTAGTCCACACAGGTCAGGCAAGCGTGAGACGAATGACCTCGGGCACAAGGGACCCATGTAGTCGAACTACAGCCATCCGAACACTCCCGCCCAATCCTCAAGTCTAGCCTTAGCGTATTCCTACCGATGGGACTACACTCACTTGTTAGGTTCCTGACCACCCCAAGAGAGTGAAAAGAGACCTACGGCATGCCCACTACTCATATTATCAGCTAGTACATCCATGTCATAATCTCATGCATTCTAACCATGTAAAACAATTATCTTTAGCAAGCAATTAAGTATCATCATAAAATTCAGATGCATGTGAGTGTATGTGTATTGTGTGAGGAAGTTAAACACTTCCTCCATCTTGAGGAATCATGAAAATCGGTAAATAATCACACACACAAATAAGCACTTCATATGATGGAAATGAAATCAACAACAACAAGCATGTTATCAATCGACATAATATCATGTGAAGGCACAATACATATCCTATTTAAGAATTTAAACATGCATACTCTAACAATCCAATCAATATGAAAATCTCTAGGGTTTCCTCTAGAATTTCAAATATGACATCCAAACACTCAAAATCATTAAATCCACACTTAAATTGGTGCTAGGCCACCTAAGAGTAATAGTCCGCACCTATGGATCGTTGGCGACACGAAAAACGTCTTAGGAAAGGGGCTTTCGGGACGATCCGCCGGAATCCCTAAACCAACCCTTGCATGTTAGTTTTTCCATGCCAATCCCACCATAATACATGGATTTCAAGAAGAAAAAGGGAGAGGAATTTACCTAGATGGCCCACGGACGAATTTGGGGTTGCGGTGGAGGTTTTCTCCTTTGGAAAGGGAGACGGTGTTGAAGAATCGATTCTCTTGGGCCCCAACTCGATTTAGGGTCCACCACACTTCCTTGCCTACCCTTACTCTTACTTCACTCTCCTTGATTGTTGGAGGATGGTGGAAGTTGCTAGGAAGAGATGGGTTGTAGGAGTTTTAGGAGAGGTTTGAGGGAGAGCTTGGTTGTTGGAGATTGGAAGAAGATTAAGGAGAAGGGGAATGGTTGTTGGGAGGTGAAGGGAGAGGTAGGAGGGAGAGAGGGTTGTTGTTGAGAGAGTGAATGAAATTGTGAAAGGGGGGTTAGGGCTTATTTCCCTAGAGTTGGGTCTCTTGGCCCCATGTTTCCTAATCTTTCCAAATTAGACCTATGGGACCCCTATTAAGTGTTGAGGTGGCCCTAGTGCCTCATTGGCCACCAAATTCGGCGTGTAGTTGTCTCCTAACCCGACTAGGGCCCATGCAAAAATTGAGGACGAACGGATGAACGGTTATATGATCTGAGAGGGCGCCTCCGACCTTTAAGTGGCCCTGTGGTGCCCATTTCGGTGATTGGAATAGTTCTGGGGGTCTTCTGGCCATAAAACTTATAGGTTAAGTGATCCATGGCCCGATGAAGGGCCGTGCAAAATTTGAGAGCGATCGGATATAGGGTTTGATCGCACGGGTCCGCTTTGCGATCAACGGTCATCGTGCCACGATCGGGCCCCAGATTTGGTGAACAGGTGTTGAAAAATATGTCAAACCATCACCGTAAATCCGAAAGAAATTCGACGGCTGGAATGTTTCACATTTCAATTTCCTTGATCAGTGCCAGATTTCAATTCTGGCATTGGTGGGGTGCATGGGGCCCATGCCAGATCCCACTTCTGGGCGTCTGCCGGAGTTGCGGTCCGCGATGGCCTTCAAGCCCAGTGAGACCAATGGCCACACCAAGTTTTAGAATTTTTCGACCATCCTCGGTCGTTGTGCGGCCTGCACGAGCGGTCCTTTATGTGTAAACAGCAATCTGGCTTGGTGGCCCACACTAAGCCCTATTATGGCCAGTCAGGTCTACCAATTAATTTGGATGTTGATGATTTTTATCTACGGTAACTCACCATGAGTGGCTTAAGCGAGTGGTCCTACGACAATCCTACGTGGACGCCCCAGGACACTGTGCTGGTTGGACGAGACGTTACAATGGGTTTCATCTTGTTGAAGCATTTCTAGAGTAATTCAAACACAAATAGTATATGACATATTATAATCAACCAAAAATCATTATCTAGCACCATCAAGGGTTGATAAAATGAAACCTAGAAGAATGGTCTGTACCTTATGAAGTATTTTCTCAATTTTTGAACACATAGGGTTAGGGTTTTGGGGAAATGTCAATCCCTAAATCAAATTCAAATAAGATATATAAGGTTCATTAGATTTATTACTAAAGAAGTTTGGATCAGAAGGTGGGATACATTTCTTACCTCTTATCTCAAAGAAAAATGGATTTGAAAGAGGAAATGACGTCGCTCAAGGTTTGTTGCCGAAATCACAACACTCAAGAACAACGATTGTGAACCCAAGCTCTTAATTCCTCACCCTCTCTCCTTTTTTTCTCTTCTTCTTTCTCTCTTTCTTTCTTTATGACAAAATTTGTATGGGAACAAAGGGTTGCCCCTACTGTCCTTTTTATAGCCCCAGAAATTATACAAATGGCCCTAATGACAAAGTGTTTTGTGTACTAACCCTATAAGAGGTTGTCTTTAATTATTGGGGCTCATATGGAGGTGTACGGGTTAATCTATGCCATGGGATAACTAACCCTAGTGATAATTTATGTAAGACTTTAATCACTTTGACTTCCGGATTGCATCAATTAACGAATAAGGTCCAAATTCAGTTCAACAGTTACCGATCATCGATTAGAGTCGCGGATATATGGATGTGTGTCAGACAATACTTTAGGTTAACGTCCTAAGTTTGGTTGCAATCTAATGGCCTGAAAGTCACCACTTCAAAATGATCAAAAGTGGACAATTAACTTAAGTTCCTGCTAAATTTAGCTCGGCCTCACACAACACATATGCTGCCTTTCGGTTCCAAATTGAGCGGTTTCGTGCGCTGCCTCAGCTCAACATTCACGATAGACGTCAAGTCCACTAAGACGAACATTTTCTTATAGTTTCAAGTTAAGCGAGACACTAACAAGCGGCGTAGAGCTAGTTTGGTTAATCAGGACATTTTCATAATAAACTAGGTTGTGAGATTTCTTGTGCATAAAAATTATAGTTTGGATTAGCTAAATTCATAACGTAACCTTTTCGCAATTAGAGGAAATGATGATTCAGCTCTAATTATCCTAATCAAGAACTCTAATTCAACTATATTAGAAACTACTCAAATTAGTAAAATATACTAAAAATAGAAAAATTCAATTTAATCATATATGATGATTTACAACATGATTAGAAGCAATTCTTAAGAAGACACCGAATACAAAATTACTAAGATGAAAAAGATATATGCAGTTCATCGACAACTTCTAGTGGCAGAAATTTTCAATTTCAATAAGTATAATGTTTGTAATGTTTTTTAAGAAACACTAAGATAAAACTAATGATTTTTTCGTACAGTTTCTAAAATATTCGAGAATCAACCTCCTTTGAGTTTTATTTTTATTTTTTTATTTTATAAAATTCGACTCAACTTCAATTTGGCTTTTGAATCAACTCAATTGGATTTATAAAACAAAATATATAAAATTTTGAAGTCAGCATATTAAAATTGTTAGTTGTTGAACATTGCTGTAATGCTGAACATGAGGGTGGTGGTGGCTCCACTGCTTGTTGTCCAATTTTAATGGTGGCACCGCTAGAATCGGTCCACGCTTTGTAAGATTCGAACTTCTACTCTTTTAAGCGATTTTGGTGAACCTTATATCACTCATTTTGGTCTCAAACACGTGTAAATGCATGTAGGTATATGTACTCAAATCGAAAAATTAAAGATAACACCCAAGGACTTTCAATTCCCAAATTCATAAAAATTCAAAGTACTACGGGCTGATAATTGTATTTTTCCCTTAATCTGGTCTATGTGACCTAATCAACGGATTGGATGGCAAATAACAATGAACCCTATGAAGTTTTTAATGGTGGGCATTCAATCACCCCTATTTCCTGTGGTATATATAGTCCACATGAGATTTGTAAATGCCACATTTTAGGGCATGCCCTAAAATAATTTCCTAAATTGGATTTATGGCGTGGATAAAACACACGCATCATGGTGGTGGTGCCATGCGCAGATAGCACCTACCAGTACCCACCTCAGTACTGGAGGGGTCACTACGGAATCCGAGTTTGGAACCACTGGACCGTACACGGTTCATAGAGGATCTGTAGGGTACGTGAGAGAGAGGGAGATCTGATGTGCTACCCTGTCCGACTGGGACCATGGGTCAGTGATCCAGACGGTCAACCTTTTGGCCCCTCTCATTTGATGAACCATGCCTCCAAATTCTGACAAGTCCTAACTATCGTAACCCTCTGATTAGTAGCCTACTAATGGATGGCGTGGAGAAATACAACCATGCTCAAAAAAGGAAAAAAGAAAAAAAGGAAAAAAAGAGAGAGAGATTGTACTGCTTGGATTTCCCAATTTGGAATATTTTTGTAGTATACCCCACTGAGGTGGGACATTAGGTCAATGGTTCACATGGGCCCCTTTTGCACGAGCTCAGCGTTTTAGGACACCATGTCCTAATTCTCAAATGGGCACCACACCCACTTACCATCCTAACCATCCGAACGGTGGCTCATGAACCCACGGGAAATAACAAATTGGTTTAACCGTCAGTAGAGATCTAAATCATCTGATCACATACAGGCAACGCGTGCTTTCTTGTCAGGCAGGCCTGCCTTCCGCACCAACATGCCACTTGTTCGGAACGTTTCTACCATGCAAATGGTAGGCCCCATCATGAAGATTACTCATCTCCAAAATGGGGCCGATCCATCTAATCAGATTGGCCCATTTGTAAGCTGAGTCCGACCGTTGGTTGTCCGTTGATCCAATGATGTGGCCCACCTGACAAACGAACAGGCCTGATGTTTGTCATAGGTGATCTTGAAGCTGGAGCCTACCTTTTGGACGGTAAGGATGTGCTACTAAGTAGTGCGTTGGCTGGAAAGACAGGCCTGCACGGCAAGTCAGCACGCCATGCATGTAGGTGGCCAGTGGAGAAAAGTAATGTCTGGGATCGTCCAGCGGGTGTTGTTTTCCATGCATGTGTGTCAGCAAGGTGAGGCCCACTTTATGGACAGTCCTATTTCATTTGCCCCTGCCACGGAGGATATAGGGATCTGGAAACGGATTGGCTACTCCCCCTTACACCAGCCCCGTGGCTGGTGGTCGGTGCTCTGTGGACCCCACAATGATGTATGTGCTTCATCCATTGCGTTCATCTATTTTTAAAGATTATTTTAGGGCTTGATCCTAAAATTGAAAGGTATATAAATCTCAGGTGGACC
Organism: Magnolia officinalis; assembly: GCA_021015155.1. Taxonomy (NCBI): domain Eukaryota; kingdom Viridiplantae; phylum Streptophyta; class Magnoliopsida; order Magnoliales; family Magnoliaceae; genus Magnolia; species Magnolia officinalis. The sequence continues at coordinate 82,492,996 of JAJHSJ010000003.1, read as the reverse complement.
ACACCACATGAAAACAATAGCGATTGGATATCCACCGTTAAAATCTTCCTAAGGCCCACTGTACTTTTTATTTGACATCCAATCTGGTGATTAGGTCATACAGGCCCAAATGAAGGGAAAAAACGAAAATCAGCTTGATCCAAAACTTTTATGGCTCCCAAAAAGTTTTTAATGGTCTACGCTCATTCAACACTGTTTCCTGTAATGTGATCCAATTGAGATTGATATATATCTAATTTTTGGTCTCGTATTGTAAAATGATCTGTAAAAATAGATGAACGGCATGGATGAAAAACATACATCATTTTAAGACCCACAGAGCACCGACCATCAGCCATTGGCTGGTGTCAGTGGGAGTAGCCAATCCGTTTCCGATCTCTCCATTTCGATTTGGTTTTCGAGGTAGGTTTCTTAATTCCTGGCTCGTGTGCGAGCCTTTGACATCCACACGCGGCCCATGAACTATAACGTGAGACATATATAAGATCTGAGCTTTCTATAATGTGATCTACACTGATTAGATCTCCTAGCATTAAAATTGGTATCTTTCACACCTCAGGTGGGCCACAGAATACAAAACAGATGGATGGCTAGAAAAAAACCATCAATTTGCTTTATAACTTGTGGCCCACCTGAAAAGCTAAATTGTTTAGTTATTTTATGCAGATAATGTAATTATTAATGCCAACCTTGTGGAAAGCTCAGACCCACGTGCGTAAGCCTGTGGATCTGTACGGATCTACACGAACCTCTTCCAGGTGATACGGTGAGATGGAGGAGGAGGATTTAGTATTTACACCCACCGTTTTGATAGATGAGCCCCTTCTCTACTTTTGGTGGTACAATAATTAATTTTGTACTGTTATACCCGAATTACAAATAAACCGTGCATCTGTCCAACAAGGTGGTTGAATAAATCAATTGCGATAAAAATTTCTATTTTTGTGTAAACAATCTTAACCATCTATATTAAATTCCATCGATCGAAAGGTTAATATTTCTCAGATTGGTGCAATGTTTGAATGGTAAGCCGTGAAATTTGCGTAAACAATCTTAACTATCTATATTAAATCCCATCGATCGAAAGGTTAATATTTATCAGATTGGTGCAATGTTTGAATGGTAAGCCGTGAAATTTGTGTTAGATGTAATGAACGGTCTGGATCAATGTATCATACTATAATAAGTGTCCCAACGCAACTGGGAGCACTACAGCTTGTAGTACTTTGAGAGCATTGAAGCATTTCTCAGTTCTAATACGCGGATAACTTCCCATGATTTATTTGCAGGTCCTCTCACGGGAAAAGTGGGAAATGTGGAGCGTGGTGGTAGGTTGAGTGATGTGGGCCCCACTGTGATGTATGTATTTTACATCAACACCGTCCATAAAAATTTCCAGCTCATTTTATGGCTTATATAAAAAATCGAAGCAGATTCAAAGCCCAAGTGGACCACACCAAGAGGAAATGTGAAGAGTGAACGCTCACCATTAAAAACTTCTTTTAACGGCCACAAAAGTTTTGGATCAGGACGATATTTGTGTTTTCCCTTATCAATGGGTTGGATGACAAATAAACATTACGGTGGGCCCTTGGAAAGTTTAAGGGCCTGTTTGGCCGGGCAGATCCCATGGTATTACGAGGGATGGATCAATTTTAAGGTAATGATGGTCGTGTCAGTGGATTGTCTCAAGATCCATTGGATTGCTTATATCCCGGGACAAGTTCACTGGTTCTGTTTGGCACACCCTGCATATCCCGGGATTTTACCTTCCAATCCATCCAACCAAGCTATAGGATAAATTTTAAGGTAATGATGGTGATGTCAGTGGATTGTCTTAAGATCCATGAGATTGCTCATATCCCAGGACAAGTTCACGTTTGCTCGTCATGCCTATCCCAGGCTATTGCCGATCCCATCCCTCCTAAAACCGTGGGATCTGCCTGGCCAAACAGGCCTAAACGTTTCCTGGGGTGTGGTCCACTTGAGCTTCGGATCTACTTAGCATTTGGGTTGTGGCCCCACAGCGCCCAACACATGACGACATAACCGTTGGGACAACACCACCTAATCCGCGTCCCAATGAATGGGGTGATCTAGACCGTTGATGATTCGGTGGCCACCGTGTGGATAGTCTCAACTCCAGGATTTGATTGGACAACTCTAATATGGTCCTTGTGAACGTAGGGCTGTTGCTTTAACTACTCTTTTGGGATCCTATCATCGGATGGCTACCACAGGCGAATCCTATTGACTTTTGGCCATCGGCTACTATCTATACCCATATGGGGGTGGCCCACTAGAAAAAGAGTCCCAGTCACCAGTTCTCCAATTGTACCGTGAGGAGGGACCTTCTTAGAATTTCTATGCTGCACCTGCATACTAATGAACAGTAAACTACGAGTGGTCCAAATTCGGAGGAAGGGAGAAATCACATGGTTAATATTATCGTCTTAGTGCAAATTTTCGTTTAGGCTCAATCTACATTAGGGTCCCTAATTTGGACGGTTTAGATTGCCTTAATTTACTGTGCAATGTGCAATTAAATGATATTTGACCCACATCTTTGGAAGCAGATCTTAGTTCTGCGAACGGAGGCCTATGGTCCGATAATTCAGACCTTAGAACAGGGAAGTGGATTGACCATGGTGGGATTTGATTCGGGATTTGATTCGAGCATCAAAAATGGAGAGGCATCATACAAAGTATATTTGAAAGTTCAGTCAAAGACATTCAAATTATCTTTAAAAGCTGCACATGACCCAATCAAATTTGGCCACCATGGATCTCTACGGATATCTTTGATAGTCAATCACTAGGCAATTTTTTGTCCACAGGCCTAGCTCCAGGGAATGCAAAGTTCCTTCCAACCCGGTTCTTGTGACCTAATTTTGTGGGGCGCACTATGATGTATGTATTTTATACACACTATCGATCCTCCGAGCATATTTTAGGGCATGAGTTTAAAATCGAACATATCCAAATCTTAAGTGGACCAAACTACAAGGAAAAGTGAGGATAATGATGTCCACCATTGAAACCTTTTTAAGACCCATCATCATGTTCATTTGCCATCGAACCTGATCATAAGGTCACAAACTTAGGGGCTGTTTGTTTTCTAATTCACAAGGTGGAACCTGAATTTCAGGTGGAGCCCACTATGATGTATATGGCTTATCCATGACGTCCATTCATTCTGCTAGCTGATTTTAGGACATAAGTCCAAAAATGAGGTGAATCTAAAACTCAAGTGGACCACATCACAAAAAACAGTAGGAATTGAAGGTATATTGTTAAAAACATTTTGAGGGCCTCCAAAGTTTTGAATGTAATTGATATTTATGTTTTTCCCTTATCCATGTCAGTGTGACCTCATGAATAAGTTAGATGACAAATAAACAGTCTTCTAAGCCTTAGGTAGAAAAATAAAAAACATTTCAACTGTGGAAGTTCTATGACGACATTTTATTGTGGTGTGGGCTACTTGAGTATTGAATTTGCTTAATTTTTGAGATAACTTAAAATATTCTGATAAAACAGATGAACAATATGAATATCTCACATACATCATAGTAGGGTGGGGCCCACAAATTTAAGTAATTTCTTTTTGATGAAGAGGAAATACTCGCAAAAATCAAATATGCCTCCCGGTGAAGGGAAAATACTAATGGCAACCTCATCTAACTTTTGTGCCCCTTTCAATCCTTACTATTTCCCGGTGCTCCTCTTGAGATATGGATCTACCTGATCATTTTTAGGCTAATTTTTTAAGATGAGTTGGAAAAATAAATGATTAGTGTGGATAAAATACATATAAGACAAAAGAACATGGTAAGATTGCTACCAAGGATATCCTTGGTTGCCTTGCCATAGGCAACTGTGTCCCGCTTCATCGGTCATACGGTTGGAGTCAGGACAGCTCGACTAGTATGCATTGTGCATTATTGTTTGTTTTTTTTTTTTTTTTGGTTGTAAATTGAGAAAATATTAAAAGAAAGATTTTTGTTGGATTTTTCATATATAAAAGAAAAGAGGAGGAGAAAGGATCATGGCTTTTTTATAGATGGTGATTCAACAGTAAATAAGGGTGTCTTTTGGTGGCTGGAGCATTCTATACTTTTGAAATAATAATGGAAGGATGCCGTTAATTTTTGGGTCATTTTGAAAATACAATAATTCCAACAATTTATTCTCTTCCTTCTCCTTATTTATTTATTTTGAATTGTTTTTAAAAAGTTGTAGAAATTTCAAAGGTTTTAGGAGGTAAATCACAAATAATTAAAAATTAGGGTATAAATTATAAGAAAAAAGAAATTAGGAACTAACATATGGGATGCAGTTTTTTTATTTAGTAGGCCAAAGCTCATATTTTCCTTTTCCCTTCTTGGAGGTGAATTCATTGTAACCTTCTTAGAAATCAAGTGAGAATATCACCTTAAAATTGCATTGTAACTGACCTTTAAGTCTATCCTATAGAAAACAGAAAGTCATTCTGAAACTTATATTTCTTCCGTTTCCACCTATCATATTTCACATCTATTCCCAAATAAGCTATTTTTTGTGCGACCCAACTTGGTTTTATTTATTTATTTATTTATTATTATATTATTATTATTTTTTGTTGTTGTACGTATCCTTAATATCCCTCTCATTAGGGTTACTGGATTTATATTGAAGTACGGGTCAGAGGATTTGTATGGGCTAGGAGCCTAGGATTGGCGGAAACGGATTGGCTACTTCCCCTGCCACCAGCCCAGTGGCTGGTGCTCGGTGCTCTGTGGGGCCTACCATGATGTATGTTTTTCATCCAATTCTGTTAATCTATTTTTAAAGATCATTTTAGAACTTAGAACCAAAAATGAGAGGGATATAAATCTTAGGTGTACCACACCACAGGAAAAATAGTGCTTTGATATCGACCATTAAAATCCTTCTAAGGCGCACTGTACTTTTTATTTGACATCCAATCTGTTGATTAGGTCATAAATACCCAGATGAAGGTAAAAAAGAAATATCAGCTTGATCCAAAACTTTGATGGTCCCCAAAAAGTTTTGAATGGAAAGCCGTGAAATTTGCGTAAACAATGTTAACCATCTATATTAAATCCCATCGATCGAAAAGTTAATATTTATCAGATTGGTGCAATGTTTGAATGGTAAGCCGTGAAATTTGTGTTAGATGTAATGAACGGTCTGGATCAATGTATCATACTATAATAAGTGTCCCAACGCAACTGGGAGCACTATAGCTTGTAGTACTTTGATAGCATTGGAGCATTTCTCAGTTCTAATAGGCGGATAACTTCCCATGATTTATTTGCAGGTCCTCTCACGGGAAAAGTGGAAAATGTGGAGCGTGGTGGTAGGTTGAGTGATGTGGGCCCACTGTGATGTATGTATTTCACATCAACACTGTCCATCAAAATTTCCAGCTCATTTTATGTTTTATATAAAAAATTGAAGCAGATTCGAAGCCCAAGTGGACCACACCAAGAGGAAATGTGAAGAGTAAACGCTCACCATTAAAAACTTCTTTTAACGGCTACAAAAGTTTTGGATCAGGCCGATATTTGTGTTTTCCCTTATCAATGGGTTGGATGACAAATAAATATTACGGGGGGCCCTTGGAAAGTTTAAAGGCCTGTTTGGCCGGACAGATCCCATGGTATTACGAGGGATGGATCAATTTTAAGGTACTGATGGTCGTGTCAGTCGATTGTCTCAAGTTCCATTGGATTGCTTATATCCGGGACAAGTTCACTGGTTCCGTTTGGCACACCCTGCATATCTACCTTCCAATCCATCCAACCAAGGAATATAGGATAAATTTTAAGGTAATGATGGTGATGTCAGTGGATTGTCATAAGATCCATCGGATTGCTCATATCCCAGGACAAATTCACAGGATCTGTTTGGCTCGTCATGCCTATCCCAGGCTATTGCCGATCCCATCCGTCCTAAAACCGTGGGATCTGCCTGGCCAAACAGGCCTAAACGTTTCCTGGGGTGTGGTCCACTTGAGCTTCGGATCTACTTAGCATTTGGGTCGTGGCCCCCGAACACATGACGACATAACCGTTGGGACAACACCACCTAATCCGCGTCCCAATGAATGGGGTGATCTAGACCGTTGATTCGGTGGCCACCGTGTGGATAGTCTCAACTCCAGGATTTGATTGGACAACTCTAATATGGTCCTTGTGAACGTAGGGCTGTTGCTTTAACTACTCTTTTGGGATCCTATCATCGGATGGCTACCACAGGCGAATCCTATTGATTTTTGGCCCATCGGCTACTATCTATACCCATATGGGGGTGGCCCAGTAGAAAAAAGAGTCCCAGTCACCAGTTCTTCAATTGTACCGTGAGGAGGGACCATCTTAGAACTTCTATGCTGCACCTGCATACTAATTGAACAGTAAACTACGAGTGGTCCAAATTCGGAAGGGAGAAATCACATGGTTAATTTTATCGTCTTAGTGCAAATTTTCGTTTAGGATCAATCTACATTAGGGTCCCTAATTTGGACGGTTTAGATTGCCTTATTTTACTGTGCAATGTGCAATTAAATGATATTTGACCCACATCTTTGGAAGCAGATCTTAGTTCTGCGAACGGAGGCCTATGGTCCGATAATTCAGACCTTGAACAGGGAAGTGGATTGACCATGGTGGGATTTGATTCGGGATTTGATTCGAGCATCAAAAATGGAGGGGCATCATACAAAGTATATTTGAAAGTTCAGTCAAAGACATTCAACTTATCTTTAAAAGCTGCACATGACCCAATCAAATTTGGCCACAATGGATCACTAGGGATATCTTTGATAGTCAATCACTAGGCAATTTCTTGTCCGCAGGCCTAGCTCCAGGGAATGCAAAGCTCCTTCCAACCCGGTTCTTGTGACCTAATTTTGTGGGGCGCACTATGATGTATGTGTTTTATACACACTATCTATCCTCCGAGCATATTTTAGGGCATGAGTTTAAAATTGAACATATCCAAAGCTTAAGTGGACCAAACTCCAAGGAAAAGTGAGGATAATGATGTCCACCATTGAAACCTTTTTAAGACCCATCATCATGTACATTTGCCATCGAACCTGATCATAAGGTCACACAAACTTAGGGGCTGTTTGTTTTCTAATTCACAAGGTGGAACCTGAATTTCAGGTGGAGCCCACTATGATGTATATGGCTTATCCATGACGTCCATTCATTCTGCTAGCTGATTTTAGGACATAAGTCCAAAAATGAGGTGAATCTAAAACTCAAGTGGACCACATCACAAAAAACAGTAGGAATTGAAGGTATATTGTTAAAAACATTTTGAGGGCCTCCAAAGTTTTGAATGTAATTGATATTTATGTTTTTCCTTATCCATGTCAGTGTGACCTCATGAATAAGTTAGATGACAAATAAACAGTCTTCTAAGCCTTAGGTAGAAAAATAAAAAACATTTCAACTGTGGAAGTTCTATGACGACATTTTATTGTGGTGTGGGCTACTTGAGTATTGAATTTGCTTAATTTTTGAGATAACTTAAAATATTCCGATAAAACAGATGAACAATATGAATATCTCACATACATCATAGTAGGGTGGGGCCCACAAATTTAAGTAATTTCTTTTTGATGAAGAGGGAAATACTCACAAAAATCAAATATGCCTCCCGGTGAAGGGAAAATACTAATGGCAACCTCATCTAACTTTTGTGCCCCTTTCAATCCTTACTATTTCCCGGGTGCTCCTCTTGAGATATGGATCTACCTGATCATTTTTAGGCTAATTTTTTAAGATGAGTTGGAAAAATAAATGATTAGTGTGGATAAAATACATATAAGACAAAAGACATGGTAAAGATTGCTACCAAGGATATCCTTGGTTGCCTTGCCATAGGCAACTGTGTCCTGCTTCATCGGTCATACGGTTGGAGTCAGGACAGCTCGACTAGTATGCATTGTGCATTATATTGTTGGTTTTTTTTTTTTTTGTAAATTGAGAAAATATTAAAAGAAAGATTTTTGTTGGATTTTTCATATATAAAAGAAAAGAGGAGGAGAAAGGATCATGGCTTTTTTATAGATGGTGATTCAACAGTAAATAAGGGTGTCTTTTGGTGGCTGGAGCATTCTATACTTTTGAAATAATAATGGAAGGATGCCGTTAATTTTTGGGTCATTTTGAAAATACAATAATTCCAACAATTTATTCTCTTCCTTCTCCTTATTTATTTATTTTGAATTGTTTTTAAAAAGTTGTAGAAATTTCAAAGTTTTTAGGAGGTAAATCACAAATAATTAAAAATTAGGGTATAAATTATAAGAAAAAAGAAATTAGGAACTAACATATGGGATGCAGTTTTTTTATTTAGTAGGCCAAAGCTCATATTTTCCTTTTCCCTTCTTGGAGGTGAATTCATTGTAACCTTCTTAGAAATCAAGTGAGAATATCACCTTAAAATTGCATTGTAACTGACCTTTAAGTCTATCCTATAGAAAACAGAAAGTCATTCTGAAACTTATATTTCTTCCGTTTCCACCTATCATATTTCACATCTATTCCCAAATAAGCTATTTTTTGTGTGACCCAACTTGGTTTTACTTATTTATTTATTATTATTATATTATTATTATTTTTTGTTGTTGTACGTATCCTTAATATCCCTCTCATTAGGGTTACTGGATTTATATGTTGAAGTACGGGTCAGAGGATTTGTATGGGCTAGGAGCCTAGGATTGGCGGAAACGGATTGGCTACTTCCCCTGCCACCAGCCCAGTGGCTGGTGCTCGGTGCTCTGTGGGGCCTACCATGATGTATGTTTTTCATCCAATTCTGTTAATCTATTTTTAAAGATCATTTTAGAACTTAGAACCAAAAATGAGAGGGATATAAATCTTAGGTGTACCACACCACAGGAAAATAATAGTGCTTTGATATCGACCATTAAAATCCTTCTAAGGCGTACTGTACTTTTTATTTGACATCCAATCTGTTGATTAGGTCATAAATACCCAGATGAAGGTAAAAAAGAAATATCAGCTTGATCCAAAACTTTGATGGTCCCCAAAAAGTTTTTAATGGTAGATGTCCATTCAATACTGTTTCCTGTAATGTGGTCCAATTGAGATTTTTATATACCTCATTTTTGGTATCATATTATAAAATAATCTAGAAAAATAAATGACGGAATGGATGAAACAAATACATCATCGTGGGGTCCACAGAGCACCGACTACCAGCCATTTGTAGGTGGCAGGGGGAGTAGCCAATCGGCTGTGTTACACACTGGATCCGTGGATGGTGGGTTGCGGTCCATCTGTGACTTGGATCTGCCTATTTCTGGGGTCTTCCCTAGAATAAGATGGCAATGTGAAAGGACGTCGCGGATAAAACACGCATCATGATGGCCCCACAGAGCTTCGACACCAGCTAGGTGGCCGTTGTTGAAATCAGACTGCGTACTTAGTTACTCGGGACGCTTTTATGGTACTGAGTAAACTCCGTTGGCCACACCGTGAATGTATGTTATTTATCTACACAGTCCATCCGTTTTTTATTCTCATTTTAGGTATTGATCTCAAAATTGAAGCATGTCTAAGACCCAAGTGCACCTCACCACAGGAAACGGTGGGGATAATGATTTCTACCTTTACAACTTTAGTAGGGACTACAGTGATGTTTATTTGTCATCCAACCTGTTCGTAAGATAAAAAAGACACGGATAAAGGGAAAAGAAAAAATGTCAGCTTGATTTAAAACTTCCGTAGCCCCCAAGAATTTTCAATGCTAGATGTTCAATTCACACTGTTTCCTATGGTGTGGTTCACTTGAGCTTCTAATATGTTTCATTTTTCCGTTTAAGCTTAAAATTATCTGGTAAAATAGATGGATAGATAAAATACTAAAATTGTGGTGGGACCCTCAGAGTTTACTCAGTACGCTCTTCTGCGGAACTTCCTGGGAAAAGCTTTCGCAGGAAATCCGCGTCCGGTGCACTGGCCAAACCGTGTCCGTCCGATTTATGCGTACTGGGGGTTTTACGAGGAATCGGATTACGTACTGAGTAACTCCGTACTGAGTAAAATGTGTGGAGCCCGTTTGATTTTACAGTGCACCGGTAAGAATCAGGTAAAAGGGTAAAAATTATGTATTTACAAGGCGCCTGATTTGACTGCTACCTTTTTTGTCACGAAATTAAAGGGCATTACAAAATATATATGGGTTTTACTGTGATGCATTATGCTTATCCACACTGTTCACCTATTATACATTTTGAATTTATTGCATGAGCAACAAAAATGAGGTATATCTAAAACTTAAGTTGGCCTCATCATACAAAAATAGGAACGAGTACTTACAGTTAAAAACTTTATGAGACCACGGTTTCTTTTGGGGTAGGCCACCTGAGTATTGGATCGTCCTCATATTTTGGCTTATGCTTTAAAATAGTGTGGTAAAATATATGGACAGAATTGATATATCAATGCAGATGTTTTCCTGTATTTTCACACGGATGACGTGACATTGTCCATCCATTCCACTGAATACTATTATGGCCGGAGACATGAAAAAAAAAGAAAAAAAAAAACGTATATCCAAACTCAAATAGACCTCACCACGAGAAACACGGCAAATTGAGCTTCTACGCTGAAAAGTTCCTGGGCGCTACAGAAGTTTTGTATCAACATGATATTCATGATTTCTCTTCATTATGTCTGTGTGATCTTATAAACATCACCATAGGCCCTAAGAAGGTTTCAACCGTCTACAACATTATTCCGACTGTTTCCTGTGGTATAGTCCACTTGATCCTTAGAAATGATTTAATTTTAGTCTCAACTCTTAAAATGAGCTGAAAAAATAGATGAACGGCGTAGATAAACTACATTACAGGAGTTTACTCAGTGCTATAAAAGTGTACCGAGTAACTCAGTACGCAATACGATTTCGTTTTACACAGCTGCGAAAAAAAAGCTGCGTAAGCCGGTTGTAGACGGAAGCCGATTGCAGACGGAAGCCGATTGCGTCCTGCGCGCAGGGGCTCCGTGGGCCCATCGTGATGTATGGGTATTATCCAAGCCGTCCATCATTTTTCTGGTCATTTTAAGGTTTGATATAAAAAAAAAAAGCAGTTGTAAGGCTAATGGACCACACAGTGGGGATTGAACGCCCACCATCACAAACTTCTTGGGACCGGCAAAAGTTTTGATCAAGCTGATATTTGTGTTTTCCCTTCATCCAGATCTATGTGACCTTATGAACAGGTCGGATGGAAAATAAATATCTTGGTGGGCCCTCAGAAGGTTTCAACCATAAGCGTCATTATCACCTCTTCTTCCTGTGGTGTGGTCCACTTGAGCTTTTGATCTGCCTTATTTTTTGACTTATATGATCAAATGATCTGAAAAGAATGGATGGACGGCATGGATAAGAACACGTACATTACGGTGGGCCTCACAGAGCCCCTGCCCGGACCGAGTCCGTCCAGGCGGTGGAGGACGCAAACGGCTTCAGTTGTAAGCGATTCCGACCCTGAGAAAACTTCAATGCTCCGGCACTTACGGTGGATGATACGCATGCACTGAAAAATTGCAGACGTGGCATACAAGTAGTTCGAATCAAACCGTTCCAACGTATGTATTTGTTTCCCGGTTTAGATATATAATAAACCAAAAACTATTAGCTTATTTTTGTGTATTGGATTGATGGATATTATTGGACAGTTGAAATTGAAAAAATATCCAATGGCCTTATGTCACTGAACAAGTGGCATGGATCAAGGTCAGGAATTTTAAACCAATCCAATATTGGACAGGGACTTGACAATTTCTAAGTAGAGGTGTATCAAGCACAATAATCTATCAGAGTATCAAACAAGCCGCCTTTACCAGTACTGACAATTAGAGCTGCACGCGAGTCGTCTTAGCTATTTCAGCTCACTTGACTCGGCTCAGAAAAGTTTGATCCGCTTTGGCTTGAAATTGGATTTCCATTGAGTTGAGCTGGCTCTTGCGGCTGGTCGACATTTCCTTCTGAGTTTGAGCTTGCCCTAGCTCGACTCAACTCAACTCGGAGCATACCTCAATTCGAATCGTCCCAGTTTGAATCAGCTCAGTGAATAAGTTATTTTGATATTGATGTTGCTCACCAAGTGTTTTGATGAAATGACTCAATGAAGGATTATTTTGGGTACATACAAGGATCAATTGATAGCTAGGAAAGAATTGGTACAAAACAAATTACTACAAAAAATAAAAACATTACTTTATAAAATTACCCTCGTATCTTGATTTGATGCTGCCTATAGAGTATTTGATGAAATACCAATGTAAATTGTTGTTATTGTTTTGTATTATATGAAAAATTGAGCCGAGCTAGCCAGGCCGGCTCAATGATCGAGCTGAGCTGAGTTGGCCGGTCAAGCTCGAGGATCGAGCCGAGTCAAGCTATGCTAAGCTTGACCCGATTCAACTCATGTATAGCTCTAAGGCATGTTTAGGGCTGTCAATGGACTGGGTAGTCCCAATGGGCTATCGGGCATAGCCCATATTTGGTTGGGTTGGGGTGGTGTATCAGGCCCAAGGGTTGGGATCAAGCTTAAATCAGGAGTATGATTGTAAATCTTGCCGAATTCAGGCTTAGCACCCCAAAAGCCCCGTAAACTTGACCTGCCTTGATATATCTTTTCGAAACCTAATTTTCCCATTTTCTTTCACACACTCTCTCTCACATGATTCACACCAAAAAATCTTTTATCCACATAGATATTCAGGCTCTGGCTCGAGGGACTCGGGTTGAACTTTGTATAAATGTTCCGTGGTGGACCCGGGCTGGACTATCTCAGCCCGTTACGGGCTTGGGCTGGATTTGGGCTCAAGTTTAGAATTGCAGGCCGGGCTTGTACAGAGCTTGTCCCGGACCTTACCCGGCCCATTGATAACCCTAGTCGTATTAGCGGGTGAACAATACCTATCAACCAAGAGGGTTGACAATGACACCAAATTATCAACTGTGTAAGTTCACCACCACCTTGGCAAAGTAATAACGGCTCCAAAACATGAATTTCCTGCTCTGTGGGGCCCACTGAGGTCATCAACACCGTCCATCCGTTTCACCATATCATTTTAGGATATGTTAAAGAAAACGAAACAGATCCTAAACCCAAGTGGGCCGCACCACAGGAAACAGAGAGGATGGAGACTCCCACTATTCAAACCTTCCTGGGGCTCACCGTGATGTTACGTGCCATCACATGTCGCAACCACATACAGCCAACCATCCTGGCCATTCAAATTGTGGGACGTGTTGTGGATGGAGAATACTGTATGGTTGGATGGGTAGAATGATCAAGATATCCTGACCATCTGATTAGATGGTCCGGATAAAAGATTGCGCTTCGGTCTTGGCGGGGACCCAACGGTATGGTTGGTGGACCTTTTCCTATGCAATGTGGACCATTTTGGGGCGCAGCCAATCTAAGGTAATGAGTGACACAATAACGGTTTGGATCGTATAAACCCCTCATAACGTGGGTCCACCACAGATGTAATCCTAACCGTTGGATTTGGCATTAAATACGGAACAGGACCAGCTTTTTAGATATCTTGTCTTTTCTTTAAATCTATCCGTTATAATTGCTGTACTTACCTCATTTTTCGATTGGCCACACCCACAATGAAATGCGCCTGACGAGCGGTCCTGATCTCCCACGCTTGTGCCTTCTGGGCATGCTCGGTTTTCCTCCTGGGCGGTCTCAATTCTCGGATAGGTTAAATTTCGATTTGGACGGGAAAATCATCAAGGGCAGTTTCGTAATTTAGTATAAGGGTAGTTTCGTAAGTGGTGAAAAGTGCGATGGAGAAGGGATTCGGTGCAGCGCCGGCCACACCCAACACGGTGCGGTCCTTACCTTGGGGCCCACCTTCATACATATATTATATATCTACGCTGTCCATAAGTTTTTAAAGATCATTTTAAGACATGAGACCAAAAAAGAATAAGATCCACATTCGGTGGGGAACCATAACATGATAAACAGTGGTTATTGACCATTAATAACTTATAATGGGCCAAAAAAGTTTTGGATCTGGCTGATATTTATTTTTTCACTTCATACATGTTTATGTCACCTTATCAACAGGTTGGATGGTGAATAAAAATTAAGAAAACATTATGGTGGGCCCTAGAAATATTTTAAGGTGGTACGTTCAATCACAACTTTTTCCTTGGATCTGCATAATTTTTGAGTGGACGGCGTGGATATAAAATACATACATCAAAGTGGGCCACAAGGTGAGGGCCGCATCGTTTTGAGTGAGGCCGGTACCGCACCTAATCTGCTTCCAGTGTGATGTGGGCGTGCGTGGCGAGGAAGGTGAGAATCTTTAGGGAACGAAACCGTCAACACCATGAGTTTTGTATAGCGCGGACAACACCAAGTCCTTTGGGCCCACCATATTATATGTTCGAAATCCGATCCGTCTATCATCTGAGATACGTTACTTTCACCGTAAGCCCAAAAGATCTTACAGATACAAAAGTCCAGTGGCCCACAGAACTGGAAAAAGTGTAAAGTTTTTCTCAAAATCTCTAAGCTCACGCGATGTAGGCTGCCTGAGTTTGCACCAGGCCGAGTTTCGAATCTTCCCTTCCTCCTGTTAACTGACTCCCAATGAACAGTTTTGATGAATATATACACACCATGTTGGGCCCACCCACAAACCTATGGTTAGCGTCCCATACCCATTATTTTCTTTGGTGTGGTCCACAAGAGTTGTGGATAGGATTTTTTTTATTTTTTTATTTTATTATTATTATTATTATTTTTTTAGGTCTAGGTACTAGAATTGAAGGGGCTCATCTGATGAACGGAGCAGATTCCTCAAAACAACATGGTGGGCCACAAATCTTTATGGTTATACGCGCTGCGTGAAAAGAGGTGGCTGTCGCAGTGGATTCCACTGCTTGGACGGTAATGACGCACCAAATCATGATGGCCTTTTTCCACATTTGTCAATAAATTCCCGCCACGTGGCAAGAGTTCCTCAATTCGCGTCTGGCACCAGAGGATTTCGCGTTGTGGTTTAAAAAGGTTTTGAGTGGGACCACCTCACCGGCTTAAGAGAGAGGGTTTCCAGATTCCAATTTCTGTAGCACTTGACACACGTGTGAGTGATCAAAGCCATTCATCAGGTGGGTCAGCCGCGAATCCTAATCGTAAAATAATCAGGTTTACTCATCAATTGGTGAGGATGAAAATAATGCCATATAAAAGCTTTGGATGAGGCTAATATTTTTGCGGAATGAGTTTATGAACGGTATAGATGGCAGTGGACCCTGGAAGGTTTCAATGGTAGGCATTTTACAACCCACCGTTTGCTGTCGTGCCTCCCGGACCGGCATCAAGGTGGCCCACCTAGCTTCCTGTCGCAGGAACCTCCGCGTTCTTACAAACACGGCCGTTGATCTTGCATTTCTAATCATCGCTTTACTCCGTGAGGTTTACGTTATATACAGAGTGGATTGCCTCCTACCCCTGCGAGACCCGAGTGACGGCTCTGTGGGGGCTACCGTGATGTATGTGTTTTATCCGCGCCGTCCATTTAATTTAACGTATTATTTTAAAGCATGAGCTTAAAAAAGAGGCAGATACAAGGCTCAAGTGGGCTACACCACAGGAAGTAACGGTGATAATGATGCCACCGTCAAAACCTTCTAGGGCCCGGCGTCATGTTTATTTACCATCCAACCTCTAATGAGAATAAGGACGGAGATTAGCCGGTGAGAGTTAAGCTTATTTGATTTTTCAATTAATTAATAAATACCAGGTAATAATTATTTCATCCGGTATTTCTTTACTTTTCTGGATGCTTGATCCCACGGATGCTCTTTAGATGCATAAACCGAGAATGCTGCAAAATACTTGTGGTCCAACGTGATGCATGTTGCTTATCCACACTGTTCATCTATTATGGTAGTTGAATTTATGGTATTAGACAAAAAATGAGACATATCCAAAGCTCAAGTGGACCAAAAAAGGAAATCGAACACTTACTGTTAAAAACCACTTGGAGCCACTGTTTCTTTTGGTGTGGGCCACTTGGGTGTTGGATTTGCCTCATTTTTTGACTCATGCCTTAAAATATTGTGATAAAACGGGTGGACAGAATGAATATATAATATACATTACCTTACGGTACACAAATTTAAACTAAATCTTCTGAGTCGGTTTTCAAGGCAACAGTCTTAACCGGACTGGCTACTAAAGTGACGTCAACAAGTTAGGTGAGCCTTTCACGATGTATGTGTCCTATCCATCCATTTGATCGAAAACTTCTATGGCCTCCAAGTTTTTAATGGTAAGCGTTTAAACTTCACCGTTTCCTATGGTGGGGTCTGCTCGGGCTTTGGATTTGTCTCATTCTTTGGATCATGCCCTAAAATGATCTCTCCAAATGAACGGCTTGGATACAACACATATGTCATGGTGGGGCCCACAGAACTTGGTAACATCATTTTAGAAGTGAGTATCACTGCTCATCCTATCCACTGCTAACCTACATCCCAGTTCAAGTCATGTAAACCTCTATGAAGGGAAAACACAAATATTGGCTTGGTCGTGGTTGTGAAGTTTTCAACGACAAGCATTTAATTCCTACATTTTCCTGTGGTGTTGTCCAATAGAGCTTTAAATCTTCCTTGTTTTTTTAGATCATATTGTAAAATGATTTGGTAAAATAGATGGACATCATGGATAAAACATATACATTATTGTGGGCCCCATAACTCCTGTCAGGATTGAGTCCATCCTTGTAACGCCCCAAATCTCAAAGGTAAAGTACGAACTCGATTTTTGATATTTTTAGTGTTACTTATGCTTTGCGGAATCTTGAATTCACTATACTTTTAACTTGATATTCAAGTAATCATAAAGTTAAGCTAAACAACAAAATATACTAAGAAATGAATGTAACTAAAACAAGTAATAACTTAAAATATACAATATACATCAATCCGTAGCATAGGATCCATAACTGGGTCGTAGTATATAGCTCCAAAATAAAAAGAAAATGTATCATAACCATAATCTAACCAATAAAAAGAATATTCGCCAAGTCTGGCCATGAGGAGAGCTGGCTACAATTGCTCATTGGAAAGTTGGAAGTAGGAGAATTGATCTTTTGAATTTATGTATGCGACCTTCAATGCATCCGCCTCAATAAACCCTATATTTATAATAATATTTAGTTGGTGTTTTAAAACACATTTTCAGATTGGGAGTGAATAATCAACTTAGTGGTTCCATTAATCATAAGTTGCACATGCTATCAACTCAATCAGCGTAAGTAATGATAGGACAAATAAACAAACAATTCCTATCTAATCTTGTTAGGTGCATGAATATTATAACGAAATGATATATGGGTCTTACAATCAAACACTTCCTCAACAAGCGACTTCAACGCATGTTTCACAAATGCCAACATTCCCTCATTATGCGATTCCGACTCAATTCACAAATTATCTATCCTAGTGTAATATGACTCGTCATCACATTATCAATAAATGCGAATAATATGCATGATTAGTCAAGTAGTTATTAATAGGTCTTATTCACTCAACATATTGGGGAAGTTAGGGTACCACCATTATATCATGGGTCTCATCTGGATCATGAGGCTCGTGACGGCTGTGGCAGGTACTCACTTGTGTCCCTTGATCAATTTTTGGGTTCATTGCCCCCTTCAATCATATATGACAGGCATGTTACCAATATGAGGAAGCTCATCATTCAAGGGAAGACTGACAACTTGAGCACAATGTCCCATACTACTATGCTCGGCTCATGAGTTTTGCATTTGCTTATTGTTGTGTGATACAAATTTAGAGTTTGTTTCTGCGGTCTCCCAATAGATCCCATGTATAGTGAGTGCACCGCTGGGACCAGGTGATAATCATTATATCTTGGAGTTTGATTGCCCAGAAAATTTTGTTGCACTTAAATGTAGTTTAAGGAGGGAAAATTCAATTTCAAGCCAAGTGATTCCAAATCACTCCTCAAATTCTTCAAACCCACAAAATTTCTCCAATTCTTATTTTAATTTTATTTTGTCCAAATTATTTTTGAAACATCAAATCCAGAACTTCCCGCATTTGCTAACCATGGAATGACTTTATCTCTACTGGCACACCATCGACAACAACTTGATTTTCTTTTAGATAAGATAGTTGGTGCCATTAAGTTTAATAGAGACTGAGTTGGTGATATGGATGGGCCAATGAGGAGCAGTGGAGGAAGAAGAAATAGCATGGGAAGACGTAATGGTAACTAACAGTAAGCTTGACAGCAATCAACGACGAGGTGGAGACAGTTCATGATGGTGTCATCAACTTCGCGGTAGCCGACGACAACAATAACGATGAAGAAAGGGCTGATGGATGATGGTGTCATCTAGTAAGAGTGATGACATGGTTGACAGTAACAAAAGGAGCAATGACAGAATCTAGGAGATGATCGATGACGATATTGACTTGATGATCGGTGATGATGCTGGGGACTGGAGGGGAGAAAGCAGTAACAGATGATAGAGTGGTGCAAGATGCAATGATCGAGTCAACCCTCGATGCATACGAACTACTGATCAACAATAGAATGGCTGGGATTGACTAGATTGGCGATCAACGATGGGACTAAGAGATAATCTGAGGAAGGGAGCTAGTTTGCTAGTACTAAGACAAAATAAGAATTTGGGAGAATGATTGGTTACCCTCAACAGGATTACGAGATGTACATATATGCTTGACAAATTACAAGTGTGTGATGCAAATATACACTAATCATCTTCTTCTTCTTCTTTTCTCTCCTCTACGTTTTCAACCTTACATTTGCATGATGCAATGAATAAGACATTGTAGTCACCATTATTTTTGGGCTATTGCATTAGTTTAACGGTCACCTTGTATATGTGTTGTCGGTAGGTATATTACAGATAGGAGGGAGGAGAAGACAAAATGGTGGCATGACAATGAACGGTTAATAAAACAATTTAAAAAAAAATAAAATCAATGATATATATTCGTTGGATGAATTCGCACTAATTAGATTGCTAGACTTGTCCAGTCAACATTATTTGTGCCTTTGGCCTGTCCACATGGTAACCCACCAAATGAATGGATATCCAAAATTCCTTCATACCCAACGGGGTTCTCTCTTCCAATTAATATAGTCTCATGTGAAAACCCTGCCTACCTTGGACTCATTTAAACTATTTGAATGGGTACTTGGCCTGTGGACCAATCAATACACTGGAAAAGATCAATCTGGTTATGACTCAGTAAAAACTCAACAACGACAACTCAGAAAAGATTCAACAAAACTTGATAAAACACAACCAGACCAGAGTGCCACTTTGTAGGGTCACAATGCTGGTTTTTAAGTGTTCCATTGTGAAGCCATATCAGCAACGTACAACCCTTCATGCATCGACTACACACCATTACTAGATGTCTGGTGTATGGATCATTATTCAATGTGGGGTCCATCAGCCACTATCAATGAAAAAGCAATTACATCTTTTCATAACGTTTGGTATATGATATTATAGCCTTTGAGAATTCCATCAATTTCAATATCTATCAAGATTAGACGAGAGAGAAGACCATGAAACACGTTGCCCCAGCAGATGAGTTGCCAATGGTACCCGGCCCCACCTAATGACTGGACACAATCCCGCTCACGTGTGTCATGACCCCAGCACCGTCTCCACACCTCCCTTCAACTCCATTTCCCATTTTCTTGCACGTGACAGTTACACTTAGTCTCTCTTCTTTTCGAGAAGTCTTTTTTTTTTTGGAAAATTTAGTTAAAATAAATTTATTTTAAATATTTTGATATGAAAACTTTTAAAATTTTAAAAATTTAATTATTAAAACACATTGACCATATGATTTTTTTGCCACGACACGTCCGAGCAGTCAAGATCTGCTTCTTTCATCAAGTTTCATCTTGGACTCTAGGAACTTGAGAAAAAAAAAATCAGTGAGATCCACAACTCAGGTGTGCCACACTGCAAAGAATACTTAGGATGAAATGTCAACCATAGGTTTGTGCATGGGACCACTGCAATGTGTATATTTTATCAAACTTGTTAGTAGGTGTAACTCATCAAGATGAAGTGAAAATACAAAACTCGCCTAATCCAAATATCAAGCGGGCTACACCATGTGAACAATTAAGAGGTTTTAAGAGAAGTTTTATATTGTTTCTTTGCCGGTGATCCATTAGACTCTTTATTTATTTACTTTTAATAGTGTACATCACTATCCCCTTATTCCTGGGTGTGATCCACTTGAGCTTACAACCTACCTCATTTTTTGGGCCAATGCCTTGAAATGACCTGGCAAAACTGATGGAGTGGCATGGACGAGACACATACATCACGGTGGGACCCACAGATTTTATGTAACCAATCCCTGCCATACAAAATCACGTTTCTCTAAGCATATTTACCTCATGATTTCCATCTCTCTCCAAATAACTATTAAAATAATTATTACTTATTTACCACCATTTATTATGGTAAATGGTAAAACAAACCAGCCTAAGTGTAAAGCCATGCACTATCACATGCCCTTCAGACATGCAAATACCAAATGCTTTTGCAGGATCTGAGCTTTTCATTAGGTTGGAAATAATGCTCAAATATTTAGCTTGAAAAATCAGAGAATTCCATTGTTGGGATAGGACAATGTAAGAACCAAATTAAATGGTTATATATAATTTTTTTTTTTTCTAAACATTCAACTCTTTGATTTGATTCGTTGCGGCTAAGCTGTCCAATAGCCTAATTTTTATTTCAGAATATCTAGCAATATAGTTCACTTAATGGAAAGCATAGATCTCACGAATGTGCCTGGAGTGATACATGCATCCATGTGTGAATGCGTTCAGGCTCTCATCACAGAAAAGTGAGAAACAGAGAGACAAGAACACCTCTCTTCTTGCAGGCTTAACATGATCCATTGGATTCTATCACAAGGGCTCCCGTTTAGCGTTGCCTGCAGGGAGAGAGGTTTTCTCATCTCTCTAGCTATTCTATCCAAGGGATTCTGCTTGGCCTTCAAGAATTAAAAGCTTTTAGATGACACTAGGTACCATATGTCCAAAAGCCATGTGGGTGGAACTTTTATGAGATCCACCCTGTCTATCAGGTATACTGCTTCATGTATACCTTCAAACCTAAGAATCATGGCCATCGAGAACTCAAATAAACTCTACTCTCAGAAAACGTTGGGATGGGATGCCCGATATTCATATGCCATTTAATCTATTCATTTGATATGTCTCATCATGATGAATGAATTATCCATAAATGCTAATTAAACATGATATACTACGTGAGCTTAAGGTTTTAGGAATAAGTTTATGGGGTGGCCCAGTTTAGTGTCGAATCAGCTTGATTTTTGATATTAAAGCCAAAGAAGGGGTGATGACCTAGTGGATGGAGTGGATTTATGCATGTTTTGTACGGGCCACATTGTATTTTTGATATGCATGAAAAACAAGTGACCACACCCAAGCTCTGTGGGCCCACCATGATTTATATGTAAATCCATTCTATCATTATGTAAGAACCTTCATTTGAATAATTTGAATCGTAGATGCAAAAGATAAGGCTATTAAAGACTTTAATGGCCCACACCAATCGAAACAATGTGAAACTGCTCCTTAGGCCCGTAAATTCACACAGAATGATATTTGGATTAGGTATTTCTATATATTATTATTATTATTTTTTATTTTTCAATTCATCCTGGTGAGTTATAATTGATATTTAACAGGTTTAATGAAAGATACACAGCATGGTGGTGGCACAAACAAACCTACGGTTGGTATCTTATTCCTATTGTTCCTTTTGGTGTTACCCACATGAGTTACGGATCCCACTGAAATATTCTCTTGGAGTCTTAAAATCGAGGTATAGAACCTAATTGACAAAGTGGATTTATATATACAGCCCCACACATGCTGTTGTGATTTATTCGGTTGGTAAATAAGGTATTGAAGAGAATTCAATTCTAGATACGGAGATAGTACTGGGGGCAAAATCATCAATATACATGAAAGTTAATACATAAGTAACAAGGTGTTCAGATGTTTTAATATTTAAGTAGTTTCTAGATAAAACAATTTAAAATAAGTTCATTTTTGATAAATTCCCTTTTTATTTTTTCAACTTAAACAATTTACAGAATAGATTCTTGAGAATCAATCCTGCACTTAGCAGATGCAATGCCAAACGTGTCCTAATAGAGAAGGAACAAAAGTCCAAGAAAAATGCACATATACGAATGGTGCATATGGATTTTCCCATGAAATGTTTTCTTTCCTGCCAATGTTTTCACTTGTGTGAAACATACACATCAATGCAGCCTTAAGTCATACCAATCCGCTGTTCAGATTGCCCAATTGGTACATTGAGTTAGACCATAACCTGTTCATTGATTTCAACGGTGTAGCTAGCCCGCCTGATGACTGGACCATCAAATGACATTCGTGGCAAAGGAAGTTGCTGTATGTGAAAATTCACATACCAAAGGGTTACTTAATTTGCAAGCAGACATTGTTTAAGTTGATGCTTGTAGAATTAAAATAATATATCAGACAAGCAACATAATTTAAATTAGTGTCTTTCATGCTTGCTGGTTGTAAAATTAAAGAAGATTGTGCAACTAGTTGGTGGTGGGCCCATAGTTATGTGTGTATGGTATCCAACCCATCTAGAGTTCTCCCCACCATGAAAATGGTATGCCTCAAATCATCAGGTGTGCTGAAAAACAATGGGCACCTACTAACAAACCTTCAAATTCATGTAGGGTGCATTTGATGGTTCTGCATTTTGGGTGTCCAAGGTGGGCCCATAACTTCAGGGCAGATGCTTTGTACTGAGGAAAGCCTAACAGCATGGATTTACGAATCAGGCTGAAATGGTGGAGTGATTCAGGGATCCATCCGGTCCAACCACCATGGAAGAAAATAATCTTTTCATGACCCCACAGAGTCGATGGTGTAAATGAAAATCAGAAGGGCCCACCTACTAGGTTCACACAAAATGGGCCTCTTGGTGGTCCACGTCCAATAGTAAACTAGTTGGACGATTTTTCTTTTACAGATTGCTAGCTGCACCTACATTTTTCCGTGGATAATAAATACATGCTAAAGTGTAATGCAAAGGTAATTCAGAGAGGTGATGGGTGGGCCTACATTTCAAGGTGGCACACTTGAGTTGGATCTGGCATTCATCAGGTGGGGCCCACACAAACCAACCTCGGCCTAGGGATCAGCTTCACTCATCAGGTCGCTAACAAGTGTAGGAAAAAATGACAACTAAAGAAATATGGTTAGGCCTGCATGATGAGTAGGTTGGATTGATTTATGGTCAGGATATGCTGGGGCTGATCTTACACGTGTGCCATGTTAGCGGCTTCAGGCGGTGCCAGCCACATGTAGGGCCCTGTGATGTATTGATCCAATCATCCAACTCATTCATTAGATAGGTATGTTCCATGTGCTAGGCTTACCTGAGTTTTGAACCGGGGGCTGGGGATTTTTAGAGGTGACATATCCGATGGAAGGGTCGGATCCTGTGAACAGTCCGGCCTATGTGTGGCCGGTGCCACCCTAATGTTACGGTGGTACTGGTACCACCTCAGCGCGCACCTTGTGCAAATGGTCTCCCAGTCTTCCACTCCGGGAATTGCCTTGCGTTCAAAGGTGGCATGATAGGATTCGTAAAGGCAAAGAACAAAAGTACGAGGGTTAAAATCACAAATGCAAGCATGTAGTTATGGCATAATTGAAGGGTTGAAATATTTAATCTTGGAGTTTTTCATGCATGTACAATCCAAGGGGAGCTAGCTCCATCACACAGACGGCTTGGGTCGACGTAAAAGACCCAAATCCTGTCACCGTGTATCTTTTTGTGACGTGTTGGGATACATTCGTACAAACCCTCAGTGTAACAATGAGCACCAATCTCAAATATTATTGAATATAAAGTGTCCAATTGCTTGGGACAACATTAGTAAAACTGTGTGTTACATCCATGTACCCACATTTAGCGTACATATTGGAGTTTTTGCTCTGATCTCACACCATTTTAATGTAATCCCGAGTCATAACAAACCTAAATCAACTCTAGGTATTAGAAATTTAGATCTAATACTACTTGTTAATATGTACACTTTACGGAAGCATGTTCAACGAAAATAGAATAATTGAATAAATAATAATTAATAAAGCAATCTTATAAAACATAAGATATTTTACATGAAAAAATCTTGTTGGAAAAAAGCATAGTACAAATCGACATAAATCCATTATAATCAAAAGCCTTAGAGTTTACACAACTCACTTTCTTTGTAACATGATCACTCGATCTCCCCTTGTGATGTGCACCTAGGAAAACCCTAACCCTTTAAGAAAATCCATTCTCAAGCCTTTACTAGTGTCTATAATCCTCTCACCTTCCAAAACCCTTATCCTTAGAGAGAAAATACTAGTATTAACCAAGTCTTAATCTAAAACAAATTTAAATATCCTGATTTATGTTAATATGCATAACCCGTTGGTTAGACTAAATACGACCTTCAGTCGGACCGAAACAAACTGACTCACAGATATTGGTCGAAAAAAAAGTGCAAATCTTCACAGCATGGAAACTGATGTTCATCCACTAATTCGGTTGGGAAGAAGCAACAATAGGTGTTGGGTTTGAAGTAGATGCCATAGGTAGTGTCAATGATGTAGGAATGTCCTCTAGTTCTGGAGTGGTAGAAGGGGATCTTTGCAAATCATACTAAGACATAGTGTTTGAATACATATAGATTGTTAGAATATAATATTTGAACACTGACGTGAAACTTAACCGACCGAGTTCCATCATGCACTATAATGCCTTACGGTAGAGCGAGATCTATTGGATTGTAATGCTTATTGGTATATCTACTTAACTGACTAAATCAGTCACATATCTAAGACCGAATAAATTGTAATATTTTCATGATCCCATTTTAATGTCCATGTCGAAATTCCGACAACATCTCCCAATGTCTCTCTAGATACGTTGATCTTGCATTTGATTCTCATGTTAAGTATCCACATAAAGTGTGGATATTCGACATTGAAAATAAATGTAAGAAACATATCTAGAGAGAAAACGAAAAATATAGTGCAGAAAAGCATGTGCCTTTAAATCAAGGAACCGAAAGCATTCTTATTTATCTAACCTTGAATGGTCTAAACATGGAAATAATAAAAAATGCTTGATCATTTTGGATATAAAAATAAAATTCAAAGAGATAGAAAATGGTCTCCTTCCCATACCCCACCAACCATCAGGGTATTACATACAAAATGAAGCAAATCTAAGGTTCAAATGGACCCCAACACCTGGGCCAGTGGTGATTGAAAACCTACCAGTAGTGATATAGGGTTAGGGCTTACAGAGAGAGAGAGAGAGAGAGAGAGAGAGAGAGAGAGAGAGAGAGAGAGAGAGAGAGAGAGAGAGAGAGAGAGAGAGTTCGGTGCCGGAGTATGAACGTAGAAGATGATTGAATTCTCTCTACCTTGATTATTGTCAAGGAGGAGGATGTTCTATTTATAAAGAAATGAGTATCAGTTTACAGCTATGCACGTTACATGTCTGTTGTAGAGTTTCCTACTTTGTATGATTTGATTGATTACAAAAGGATAGAATACTAGCTGGAGTAATCCTAAGATGTTAAGGAATCATCCTTGATTGGAATGAGTTGGTATTTTGTTGGTTGGTGAGCAATTAACGGGATCTATTGAAGGTGATGAGCAATCACTGGCTTTCTCTTTGACACGGAGGGAGGGAGAGGGAGAGAGAGAGAGAGGGAAACGAAGTTTGACACCGGATCAAAAGGGAGAGAGGAGGGAGAGCGTTGGGGCTCAATTTGTCCGATTTTTTTATACCCAATTAAAAAATTTCGACTGCATTTGGCATCAAATAACTAAAATTGCATTTAACGACAAATGTCATCGAACGGTCTTGTTGTTTTGAGTGCTTTTTCACTTAGTGTATTTTTATAATCCGAGATCACGTATGTGCACAGTACAGAATCCTTCTTTGTCATCAAAGAACTCAACTTTGTTTGAGTGTGATCGCTCGTGTCTGCTCCCTCTCGGGAGTGCGCCGTGCTGATTTGGGTGCTTTCTCATGGAATAATGATATAGTTGACTTAAAGTTGCCACTAACTGATAAAGCCTGCAATCTATGGTTGGCCAAACACTTTAGAATTGTTGTTAGGAAATCAAAGACTCTTCTACTTAAGTGACTCTTATAGTTAGTTTGCAGTTGGAGATTCCAGACAAGGGCTTCAGAGAACAGTGGTTATGGTCTAGGAGATACCGTTATTTTAACAATAAAGTGGAAAAAAATGACTAGTAGAGGAAGTATATGAGAATGAATATATAACAACAGATTAATGGATGAAAAATGAGTGGGTGTGCCGAAGCCATGAGAGGGGAGGTGAGAAATCTGATACTCTTGAAGAAAGATATGATCGAATGTCTCCTATCCTGACCCCACTTTATTTGATATGGATTGTTGGGATGCTAGATTATGACCCTCATATTTTTCTTTTTTCTTCTTACCCTTCTTTTTTTCTCTCTTTGTTCTTCTTTGCACTCCAAATCCTTCTTTATCTGCTCATTTTTCTCCAACTTAGCCAACAACTTCTGATTTGATCCTTCAGTGGTATGTGGGCTCTGTGAGACTTTTGGGCTAATTAGAAATAGGATATGGGTGCTTTTGAAGTCAGTTTCAACTTTTAATCTAAATCAAGTGAAGTAGATTTTCCTATCCCAGGTAGGGTGTCTACACCGAGTCTCCTGATTATGTAAGTGAAGATTGTAGCATTTCTAGTAGCCAGATTTTAGTTGTTTTAGGAAATATGAGATGACTACCTCAAAAGTAAAACTAGCCTTAGAGGCTCGCTGTAATGCTTCTACTTGAAGATAGCGCCTCCTACTAATGCAAGGGATGCTCAATCTGCTATCTCTAGGATCCGATTGAGCTCACTCTGTGATCTCAATATTAGAATTTGTTTTTCTTTGATTTAAACAAACGGAGATTAATTGTTGTTTTGAACCTCCTTCATAATGCCCACCCGCACTTATTAGCTATTGAGAGATCAAATTCAAAAAGAAGATTTGAGAGAGAAAGAGAGAGAGAGAGAGAGAGAGAGAGAGAGAGAGAGAGAGAGAGAGAGAGAGAGAGAGAGAGAGAGAGAGAGAGAGAGAGAGAGAGAGAGAGAGAGAGAGAGAGAGCTCATCGACATTGAAGGATCCTTAAAATGTCTAGCTTTAGCTGTCGCTAAAGGCAATTCACACATCATCATGGAAAGTGATTCTAAGAGCTTGGTGGACCTGCTTAACAAAGATTGTAACCGGGATGGGCTCTCTGGTACATATGGGCCAAAATCTCTCTATTAAAGAAGAGGGCCACTTTGAGGATCTCATTCACGCCGAGAGAGGCCAATGGAGTATTCGGGCTGGCCAAAGTTGGGGGCAAAGTCCAAGATAGGATGCTCTACCAGATAGCCGTGGACCTCCCCACCCTTGCTCGGGGTTCCTTTTTCCTTGACAGGGTGGGGCTAGGCGGTAGGGTTGAGGATGGAGGCAGAAGATAGATTAGTCTTTAATTTTGTGGATTTAATGTTAGAGCTACATGATAGGTGAGGTCATCCCCTTTTTGTTGTGATGCTCACCTGAAAAACTTGTAACATTCTCCAAATGAATATATTCTTGATCAGTTAAAAAAAAGAAAAGAAAAAAAAAAAGAAGGATCCTTAAAATGTTTTTAAACAAGTGACATTCTGATAATTAGAAGCAACTAGCAACTCTAGTTTTAAAGATTTACAGTCAGTTTATAGCCATTAGAGGCTGCATGAGTGCTTACCTACACTGAACAATAACCCCACTTCTGCTATTTTCACCTTAGCACCCATATGATGAAATGAGATCAGATTCTGTAAATTCTTCCTGCGAAACATATACAGGTTCCAAGGATTGAATTAAGATGTGCGGCTTCAAGATGCAGTTCATTGGCATCGAGTGTCACGCAAGACAATAAGTGTGAAGTGGACCAAAGGTTCCTACCCTATTACCAAAATCACTATTTGGTCTATTCATTTTTCTAAGCCCATATTACCCATGTATCACATGCTAACAAGGCCCTAGTGTTAGTGGACCCTTTTAATATTTTTTGATATTTCCCTTATGAAAGGGTGCTTTTTAGGGTTAGTTACGTAGGGGTTAAAGGTGAGTTATGATTTTGTATTGTTTTTGGTATTTTTTGAGAGAGTCCAAGCGAAAGAAAGCTAAGGTTTTGGCGGTAAGTTCTTTCTATCCCTGTAATCTTCTCTGAATAGCATATTGATTGTCGCTTTGTGCTATGGTTTTTTTTTTTTTTTTTTCCACAAGAGTTTGTCCATTCGCTTGGATTTTTATTTTCTCTTATTTGTTTCAATTCAAATTAAGTTGCTTCCGTAGGGCCGGATCTCCAACTCACACCTTACAAATGCTCAGACAATGCCTTGCTTCATCGTTTGAGGTTCTCTCTCTTGAATGCTCGAATAAGGAAGAAATTTGCAAATAAAAGCATTTTTTTTTTCTTGTAATCTCAACACATGCACAAACAATTTTGAAACCATATTTTTGTATATTTGGAGAGAAATATAGAGATTGGTGTGTCTGCCTAAATGTGCCAATGCAATACAAAATCTCATGGTGAGTTATTGATAATCTAGCTGCGCAGGATTGTTGATAAGCTCTCACTTAGTGATGGTACACGTGGAATAAATTAACTCAAATCCACGGACTAAATTGTCTCCATTGTTGGTAAGTTATATATTATCCAAAAATCAGATGGGTTGAAGCATCTTAACTTAGGATTTAGTCAGACTTGTTTGTTGAAATAAGACCACCTGATATTTTCATTTTTAACTGTCCAATAAATGTCCACCAATTTCATGAAACATCTAATATGTTACACATAATTCGAACGGTTTAGTTTTAATTACTTTAATGTCACGTATCGAATGTCCAAGCAATTTGCAAGTGCATGTGTATCATTGAAATGCAAGCGTATCATGAAACGTCATTCTGCTAGCTAGAGTATCATAGTTTTTCTGAAATCTTAGACAGATGAAATGGTTGTTTTCTTTTTGAAATGCAAGCACTTAGGACAGAGGAGAATGTAAAATGGTTGGGTTTGGAGCCCAATCTGAGCATCAATCTAAATAAGAGAAGGATTTCGATAGGGTGATTTTTGCTGGAGAAGGCAGGGAGATGATTGAAGTCCACTGGAAGACGTTTGAATTTGGGATTTGGTGGAAGATTAGATTAAGTAGTGTAGTTGGTTGATGGAGGAAGAGGAAGAGATTATACGACTGTTAGAAAGTGGGTTTCTTGGTAGGCCCCAGTTTTGATGATCTGAATGGAGATTTGTTTCAGATGGGCCCATTCTCTCTAACGGGCCTTAAAATGAGGCCCATGCCTCGTTCATGAAAGGTTAGACCCGGAAGGCTAGTTGGTATCAGTATTCTACAACCGAAACAAGCCAGCTAATGTATGTATTAGGTTTGCTGATCCTATATGAATAGCCAATGCATTCTTCTGCATGTGCTAACATGGCACACTTGTTAAACATATGGCCGTCCATTTGGTGGGCCCCAGATTCCCTATCTCGAAAGTCATGCTTGTCCACGCTCATCAGGTTTGTTATAATGCAAAAAAAAATAAAAAATGGTCACCACACCAATCCTTTAATTTAGCCATTCATTTGTTTCATATACTAGGCCGCTTGATCACTTGATCATCATGGTTTTTTAATCTACGTGCCAATGACGTATGCTATGTTAGAATTTGTCCAGGCATGCAATGGGCTTGGGCTTTCTGCGGAGTTGGGATTGACAAACATCCATATTAAGGAGCTGTTTGGTTGCGAGTGAGATTTCCCCGCAGACAATATACTGTGTGTTTCTAGTTTTAAACCAATTTATACGTGGAATAAGAAAAAATATAAAAATGAATAGCTCATTCCCAACTGCCGTCTATTGTAGAGAATAGCTTTCTCCAACAGAAAGTGCAGATGTTGTGTTCATTTTTCAATATTCATTGGAACATATATATAACCATGCGCTACATGTAACACCATTTATCTTTAAACACTCCACGTGCTACATGCCACCATTGATGTTCCAATATACAGTGTTGCAATGTATACATGGGCCATTTTGTGTTATGTGTGCCAACACCCATCTTTAAACTTCCCACATGTTGCACACGTGTCATCATCCATTTTAAATTTGTATTCTAGAATTTGAAAAAAACTGGATAGACGGTCCAAATCAAACTTACTGCCAAACAAGCTCAAGACAGAGGTGTTCCCACCTTATTCACAACTTAGATTTTTCATGCATGTACGACATCCATAGGTGTTCCCCACAATGATGTTGATACTTGTTGATATCTAACCAGAGGCAACACTAATGATGAAATCTAAGTTATCGTTCTCTCCAAAGTTTCAACAACATTGGCTAAGAAATTTTGGGAGCACACAAGGATGGAACAATATGGGTAAGAATTTTTTAGGGAACATAATAATAAACACAAGTGGATGTTCGACAGTTCTTTGAGGAGGAGAGCGATCTTTTTCAAATAAAACGGGGTCCTTTTGTCACACTTCAATGCCAGGCCCTTTTGTCACACTCCAATCCCAGGCATCCGAGTAACGAGACTCAAATCCCAGGTACGACATAATAGCCAAGTATAATTATGATTAAAACAGTAATTTATAATACAAATATACAATTCGTACCTATCATTCATGTAACGATCCTGAATTTTGAGCCATATAAAACTTCTTTAATCAGGATAAAAATTTTAAATTTTAAATTAATAACAAAACAAGCCACTTAACATGTTCGATAGAGGTACCCTCAGTGGAAGATAAGGTCAGAGGATCAATTCTTGATACCCGCATGAAAATGGGTTCACTCACTAGCTCGGCCATCTAACGTTGTGGAACAATCAAACCACGTAACAATCAAATACTCGAGGGCAAGCGAACAAGGGACCCAATGGTCCAGTCACGAAACAAATTTTTTCCTAATGAAGCCGGGGAACATTCGATACCTAGTATTAGCGAACTGTGGCATTACAGCTAGGGCTGAAAGTCGGGCGGGTTGGGTTGGGTTGGGTTGATCGGGTGGATACATGATAATATTTTCATTATTACATTAGTCTATTGTATTTCAATACACATCTTATTTTTTGTATCTATAATTTTATTAATTATATAGGTAGTTATTTATAGTACAGGACTTCATTTTTTTTTTTCTAAACAAACAAGTTAAAATATAAGACAACTATTTCTTTAAAAGTCATGCTGTGTAGCACGCAATCTATTTTGGAGAGAAAAATCTGACATATTTGATTTGCGTAAGTCATCAAAATGATGTAAACCAATGAGACCCAACAACACTGGAATTTCCTATGCCTTCTTTAACACAAACGATCCACACTATTATAATTTATTAGTAACTTATATATTGATCGGGTTCGGGTTGGGTCGGGCAACCCAAGACCTCAACCCTAGCCCGACCCAAGTTTTATCGGGTTGGTGTTTGTATAGCCCAAGCCTAAGATCAGACTCGATACATCCTGCCCGAGCCCAACCCAATGTCGGGTCGGTCAGGTTGAACCCCCAACTTTCAGCCCTAATTAAGCTTTGCTTGTGAGGGCCTTTCTATATAGTAGAAAGCTAATGCTTAAATTGATAAAATCCTTTGAAAACTGTGCAATTGAAATCTATTTTGATATTAGTATTTTGATAAACCCAATGTCGGGTCGGTCAACCCCGGGCTGGGAATTCTCGACCCAAGCCCAACCCAAGCGGGCTTGGTCGGGTTGATCGGGTGGATACATGATAATATTTTCATTATTACATTAGTCTATTGTATTTCAATACACATCTTATTTTTTGTATCTATAATTTTATTAATATAGGTAGTTATTTATAGTACAGGACTTCATTTTTTTTTTTTTTCTAAACAAACAAGTTAAAATATAAGACAACTATTTCTTTAAAAGTCATGCTGTGTAGCACGCAATTTTGGAGAGAAAAATCTGACATATTTGATTTGCGTAAGTCATCAAAATGATGTAAACCAATGAGATCCAACAACACTGGAATTTCCTATGCCTTCTTTAACACAAACGATCCACACTATTATAATTTATTAGTAACTTATATATTGATCGGGTTCGGGTTGGGTCGGGCAACCCAAGACCTCAACCCTAGCCCGACCCAAGTTTTATCGGGTTGGTGTTTGTATAGCCCAAGCCTAAGATCAGACTCGATACATCCTGCCCGAGCCCAACCCAATGTCGGGTCGGTCAGGTTGAACCCGCCCAACTTTCAGCCCTAATTACAGCTTTGCTTTGTGAGGGCCTTTCTATAATAGTAGAAAGCTAATGCTTAAATTGATAAAATCCTTTGAAAACTGTGCAATTGAAATCTATTTTGATATTAGTATTTTGATAAACCCAATGTCGGGCGGTCACGGGTTGGTCGGGTTTTCCTTGTTCACAATAAATAGATTTTTATTTTCATAATTTTCCTTAAAAAAATCCTTCCATATTTTCGAAAATACTCATTGAATTTATATATTTTTGTAGTTTATGAGGTATGACTTTTTTTTTTTCTTTTAATTTTACTGTCCGCGGTAAGTTTTATCTTTTCCTCGAATTTGACATTTGTTGTCTATATCTTAGCCCAAAGAAATTATTCAAATCCTTTCCAAACCCGTGAAAAACAGGTCTCTAAAATACAAAAAACAACCTTCCAATATGATAATAACTCTTAGTTGGCTTGCCTTAGAACGTGAATGGAATTGAATTACTATTAATGGATGAATAGGAATTGATCTTCGATTCACCGGTGGGTCCCCATTCACACGTAACCGCTCTTATATGTTTTGCCACATCAGTGTTCAAATCAGCCACCTCTTGCATGGAAACTACATCCAACTCATGTTTGATGGGGGTTTTTCCCGTGCTCGACCGGTCTTGAGCCTTACATGACCGGTGGAGGGCCGGTGCACGACCAGTCGTGGAGTCGAGCTCTGACTCGACTCAAAGTCCAGCGACGTTGGACTATTTGTTCCAGGGGTGCTTGACCGGTCGAGGGTGGTGCTCGACCGGTCGTAGATGGCGCTCGACCGGTCATGGCCTCGTCTCGACCTGTCGTGGTTACGCAGATTCGTTCTGCAATTTTGTACGGATTGCAGATTTTGAGTCTTTTCGCAACTGGGATGCGGAAAAGAGTTTTCCAAAACTATAAATAGAGGTCCCTAGGATTTTCTAGATATATGAAAAACACAAGAGGGCTATCAAAGGTGTGAGAGAAAGAGAGAAAGAGAAAGAGAGGAAGCTTGTAGAAGGGAGGTTATGCTCGTGGAGGTTATCTACTATGCAATTTATATCTCAGCGCTCCTACGTCCTCGTAATCGGTTAGATCTCTTTGTTTTTCTTTTATTCTCTTATTGTTTATCCACTCCTGCGTGAGTGAAGACGGTTGTAACGTTCTACTTCATAGTGAATTGTTGATCTGGACGAGGTCCCGTGGTTTTTACCTCTTTGAGGGTTTTCCACATAAAAATCTCATGTGGTGTGTGATTTATGCTTTGATTTATTTCATTGCTTTATTATCCATAATTTTGGTTTGTTTCGGGAGGCTAGATCCTAAGATTTTGTACAAGCCCCCCAACAAAGTGGTATTAGAGCTAAGTTCATTGAACGGGTATGATCGGTTTTGAATTATGGAAGGTGGCTCATCAAGGATGATCAGTCTCAATGGTTCTAACTGGACTCTATGGAAGGCTAAGATAGAGGACTTGCTTTATTGCAAGGACCTATATTCTCCAATTTTAGGCATATCAGCAAAATCCAAGGATATGTCTGATGATGATTGGAAAAAGATGGACCGAAAGGCGGTGGGGTTTATTAGACAATGGTTGGACGATTCTGTATTCCACCATATGTCTACGGAAACCTCAGCCGCTAGCCTATGACTGAAATTGGAAGGGCTGTATGAGAGGAAAACAACCGGTAATAAGATTTTTCTGATAAGGCGACTTGTGAATCTCAAGTTCAAAGATGGTGGTTCTGTGGCCGATCACATGAATAAGGTCAGCAATATAGTGAACCAACTCTCTGCTATGAAGATGGTCCTAGATGATGAATTGTAGGCTTTGCTATTGCTTAGTTCATTGCCTGACAGTTGGGAGACATTAGTGGTGTCCCTAAGTAACTGCGCGCCAGACTAAAAGGTATCTATGGAACAGGTAACCAGTTGTCTCTTCAATGAGGAGACAAGGAGGAAGTCTCAGGGGTCTACTCAACAAGAGGCCCTTGTGACACAGGAACGGGGGAGAGGAAAGAACAGGAAGGGCGGGAAGGCCCGAAATAAATCAAGAAGCAAGTTGAGTAACAGAAAGGATGTTGATTGCTAGAATTGTGGCAAGAAGGGCCACTACAAGCATGAATGTCGTGGTAAGAAGAATGACAAGAAAGGAAAGGGAAAGGAGAAGGAAGATGAATCAGATTCCATTGCGGTCTCTTCAGATGGCGACGTTGTAGTTATTCTTTCAGCAGATCACGATATATTTCTTACGGCTACGAGTCAGGACATCGACTGAGTGATAGACTGGGGAGTCTCGTTTCATGCTACTCCACGCAGGGACTTCTTCACAAGTTACAAGTCAGGTGACTATGGGACCGTGAAGATGAGAAATTCTGGCGTATCGAAGATCGTATGAGTCGGTAATATTTGCGTGAAGACCGATGTGGGTTGCACATTGGTTCTCAGGGATGTGAGGCATATCCCAGACCTTTGCCTCAACTTGATGTCGATGGGTAGGTTGGATGACGATGGCTATGAAAACCGGTTTGCTGGTGGGCGATGGAAGCTCATCAAGGGTTCGTTGATCGCAGCCAGAGGAAAGAAGTGTTGCACCCTTTACAAGGCAAGTGTCAGTGTGTGTAAGGGTGGGTTGAACGCAGCGGAAGATTCAACTATTGACATGTGGCACAGGCGTCTAGGCCACATGAGTGAAAAGTGGCTTCAAGTACTAGCAAAGAAGCGTCTCCTTCCAGACATGACAGGTACACCTCTCAAAACTTGTCTTGATTGTTTATCAGGAAAACAACATAGAGTTTCATTGTTAAAACTTCTTCTCATGTTAATAAAGTGCATGCATTAGATTTGGTTTATTTTTGTGTTTGTGGTCCTATGAGGACAAAAACCTTGGGTGGGGCATTGTATTTTGTCACTTTTATAGATGATGCATCTAGGAGGGTTTGAGTTTATGCTTTGAAATTCAAGGACGAGATCTTTGGTGTGTTTAAATTGTTTCATGCTATGGTCGAGAGAGAGACAGGTAGATCATTGAAGTGCATGCGCACTGACAATGGTGGTGAATACATTGGCGACTTTCATGAGTACTGCAAGTCCTTGGGTATACGACATGAACAGAAAGTTCCTAAGACCCCCCAACATAATGGTGTGGCTGAGCGTATGAATCGTACCATTGCAGAGAGAATCAGATGCATGTTATCCTATGCGAAATTGCCCAAGACGTTCTGGGGAGAAGCAATGCACACGACAGTGTATCTGATAAACAAGTCTCCATCAGCCCGTTGAATGGAGAAGTACCTGAGAAGGTGTGTACTGGACATGACCCATCATACAGTCATCTCAGGGTATTTGGATGCAGGGCATCCATTTATGTACCAAAGGACGAGAGGTCCAAGCTCGATATGAAGATCAGACGGTGTGTGTTCTTAAGGTATGGTGATGAAAAGTTCGGTTATAGGTTATGGGATCTGACCGAGAAGAAGCTCGTCAGGAGCAGAGATGTGGTTTTCTTTGAAGATCAGTATATAGAAGACATTGATAAGTTAGAGAAGAATCAGCCTAGTTCAGGTGAGTTAGAGGACATGAATCCGATTATTCCTCCTGTGGTGCCTGATGATGGGGGAGTACAACAAGGTGCAGAGGACGAGAGAATTCCTTCAGAAGATGGACCAGGGGAGCAGCCCCCACTTGATCCACCTGTTGAGCCACGGGTGAGGAGGTCATCTATGGACAGATAGCCGTCCAAGAGGTACTCGCCGCATGAGTACATTATGCTAACTGATGGGGGAAAGCTAGAAGATTATTCTGAGGCCCTAGCCGACGAGCATAAGGGGGAGTGGTTGAAAGCTATGCAAGAGGAGATGTAATCTTTGCATAAGAACCACATCTATGATATGGTGAAATTGCTTAAGGACAAGAAAGATTTGAGCAACAAGTGAGTGTTCAGAAAGAAGGTTGAGCAGAAGAATTCACAAACGAGGTTTAAGGCCAAACTTGTGGTAAAAGGGTTTGGTCAGAGGAAAAGGCATAGACTTCGAGGAGATATTCTCACCAGTGGTGAAGATGACATCATACGGGTGTTGCTTGGGTTGGCGGCTAGCATGGATCTGGAGATAGAGCAGTTAGATGTTAAAACTGTCTTTCTCCATGGTGACCTGGAAGAAGAGATCTACATGCACCAACCAGAGAGGTTCAAAGTTAAGGGCAAATAGCATATGGTGTGTAGGCTGAGGAAGAGCTTGTGTGGGCTGAAACAAGCTTTACCGCAATGGTACAAGAAGTTCGATTCGTTCATGTTACAGCATGGGTATGACAGAACGGAGTTGGACTACTGTGTGTTCATGCGCAAATTCTCAGATGGTGGTTTCTTAATTCTGTTGTTATACGTTGTTGACATGCTTATCATAAGAAAAGACATCAAGAAAATCGACAGGCTGAAACAGGAGTTGGGCAAGTCATTTGCAATGAAAGACTTGGGCCCAGCTAAACAAATCCTAAGAATGGAGATAACCTGTGACAGAAGCAGCAGGAAGCTTTGGCTGTCACAAGAGTGGTATATTGAGAAAGTCCTAGAGCAGTTGAATATCAATGCAGCGAAGCCGGTAAGTACTCCACTGGATGGTTACTTCAGATTGAGCGACAGACAGTGTCCCAAGACGAAGGCAGAGGTGGAAGAGATGTAGAAGATACCCTACGCGTCAGCTGTAGGAAGTTTGATGTATTCCATGGTGTGTACACGCCCAGACATAGCATATGCGGTTGGTGTTGTCAGCTGGCATCTTGTCAATCCTGGCAAAGAACATTGGACAGCGGTGAAGTGGATACTGCAGTATCTAAGAGGCTCATTTAGGTTGAGCCTATGCTATAGTGATGGAAAACCTGTGTTAGAGGGCTACACAGATGCAGATATGGCAGGCGACATAGACTCCAGGAAGTCTACATCGGGGTTCATGTTCACGTTTGTAGGGGGAGCGGTTTCTTGGCAGAGCAAGCTACAGAAGGTCGTAACATTGTCGACGACAGAGGCCGATTACATTGCAGTCATAAATGCATGTAAAGAGATGCTTTAGATGAAGAGGTTCCTGCAGGAACTTAGCCTAGAGCTGGAGGAGCACGTGGTCTATTGCGATGGTCAGAGTGCTATACACTCGAGCAAGAATCCAAGTCAGCATTCCAAGTCGAAGCACATAGAGATTCGGTAGGGATACTTTGGAACAGAAGGTGTTACAGCTTGAGAAGGTCCACACGGACGATGATGGGTCAGACATGATGACCAAGACTTTGCTCAAGAGAAAGTTTGAGGTTTGTAGAAACCAGGCTGGCTTGAAGTAGGTGAATCCCTCCTGGGTCAAAAAGCGGGAGATTTGATGGAGTTTTTTTCCCCGTGCTCGACCGGTCGTGAGTCTTACTTGACCGGTCGAGGGCTAATGCACAACCAGTCGTGGAGTCGAGCCCTGACTCGACTCAAAGTCCAGCGACGTTGGACTATTTGTTCCGGGGGTGCTCGATCGGTCGTAGATGACGCTCGACCGGTCGTGGCCTTGTCTTGATCGATCGTAGTTACGTAAATTTGTTCCGCGATTTTGTGTAGATTGCGGATTTTGAGTCCTTTCGCAACTGGGATGCAGAAAAGAATTTCCTAAAACTATAAATAGGGGTCCCTAGGGTTTTCTAGATATATGAAAAACACAAGAGGGCTATCAAAGGTATGAGAGAAAGAGAGAAAGAGAGAGAGGAAGCTTGTAGAAGGGAGGTTATGCTTGTGAAGGTTATTTACTGTGCAATTTATATCTCAGCGCTCCTACGTCCTCATAATCGGTTAGATCTCTCCGTTTTTCTTTTATTCTCTCATTGTTTATCCACTCCTGCGTGAGTGAAGACGGTTGTAACGTTCTACTTCATAGTGGATTGTTGATCTGGACGAGGTCCCGTGGTTTTTACCTCTTAAAGGGTTTTCCACGTAAAAATCTCTTGTGTGGTGTGTGATTTATGCGTTGATTTATTTCATTATTTTATTATCCATAATTCTGATTTGTTTCAGGAGGCTAGATCCTAAGATTTTGTAAAAGGCTCCAAACAATGTTGGCATGCCGGAGTTGAACCGTGGGTCCATCAGCGTGTTGTATGGTCCGATCAGCCAGTAACTTCTTTTGATCACGAAGTCAACTGAGTAGTGGCCCACCCAGTCGGATTTTCTTAATTTGTATCCAATTTTTGGAAGGCTAGTTTTTTATTTTATTTTGTTTTTTTAGCATAAGAGGCTTCCTGGGTTGCTTGGCTCTCTTTGTTTTAGATCTGTTTTTACAATAAATGAAATTTACGGCGTGTCGGTCAAGAGCTTTGCTAACACATAGACGCGCCGACCTGCAAGTGCTTTGGACGTCCCATCAGAAGCAGGTGTTCCAACCATGCATTATCCACACGTGCACGGAAGCCATGGACGGTTTCAAAAATCGGATGGACGGGTTGGATTTTTAACAAACATCACAGTGGGCCCCATCAGAATCCTTGCGCAGGAACTTCCTGCGAAAGGCTTTCGCAGGAAATCCGCGTCCTCAAAGCATTACGCACGCATTGAATGCACATGGGTTGCCTGACCAATGAGTAGTTGAGTCATTCACATCGGAACCGGATTGGCTGGTGTACTAAACACCGACCTGGATGATGTGTGTTCGCGTCGGGCGAAGACGAGCGCTGAAGCTCCTGGAGCTCAGGGCTGTACGAACGGTTCAAAGGATATCAAAGTTACATGGCCCACGACACGGTGTATTTATTACATCCACATTGTTTATTCATTGGGTAAGATTATTTTAGAGCGTGAAACAGAAAACAAAAAATTTGAGTCGTTTCTAAAACTTAAGTGAACCACATCAAAAATAACAGGGTAGAATGATTCTCAGCGTCAAAACAATAGTAGGGGCCACTGTAATATTTATTTTCCATCCAATCAGTTAATAATGTCACAAAGACATGGTCGAAGAGGAATAAAAATATTATATTGATCTAAAACTTCTGTGACCTCAAAATGTTTTCAATGGTAGACATTCAATCCCCCATTGCTTTTGCTGTGTGGTCCATTTGTTCTTTTGATCTGTCTTATTTTTCTGTTATAACCTTAAGAGGAGTTAAAAAAAATGTTGGGCGGTTTGGATATAGCACATACCTTATGGTGAGACCACAACTTGATGAAGTCAACACACCGGCTATGTCGGTGGTGTGTGGTACACCAGCTATATAGCTGGTGTATCGACGACAACAAGTTTTGTGGGTTTCATCACGAGGTATGTGTTATATCCAAACCCTCCATCCATTTGGCGTGCTCGTCTTAAAGCTTAAGCCAACAAATAGGATGGATTTAAATATCAATTGGACCACACTCTAAAAAGCAGCAAGGGATTAAATGTTACCATTGAGACCCTTTTGGGGTTACAAAAGTTTCGGATCAACATAAATTTTTTTCCTCTTCATCCACGTATTTGTGATCTATTGTGACCTTATTAATAGATTGAATGGAAAGTAAACATTATGGTGGGCCATACGAATTTTTTAACAGTGAAAATCATTATAGACGCTCTAAAATAATCTCGAAAAATGGATGATAGGTGTGGATATAATAAATACATCATTGAGGGGCCATGTAACTTTGATTTCCTTTAAACCGGAGGCGGATTGTACTACCCTCGCCTATCCCTAGATCCGAACGGGCAGGTCTGTAGGTGGGCTCACGGTGATGTATCTGTACATCCAAACCGTCTATCTTTTTTTCATATTATTTTAAGGCATATGAACACAAAAATGAGGCATATCTAACGCTCAAGTAGACCACACCAAATAATAAACTTAGTTGCATTAAAATGCACAAAGCAAGTTGCATTAAATGCAAGAGTCATCTGTGTGTGGTCCATTTGATCGTTGGATCTGCTTCAATTTTGTTTTGATGCCTTAAAATAATCTGAAAAAAGAGACAGACGATTTGAATTTACAGATACATCACGGTGGACCTGCCTGCAGAACTGCCCGTTCGGAGATAGGGCCGAGCGGTGTAGCACGCAATCCGCGTCCCTTTGAACCGTCCATACACCTCGAAGATCGAGGAGCGTCCGCGCTTGTCTTCGCACGAGAATATCTACACCAGCTGTATAGCTGGTGTGCGGTGCACCAGCCAATCCGTTTCCAAAAATCACACATCGATTATCCTATAGCCATATGAAATGAAACCATGATTTATTTTTATTTTTATTTTTATTTTTCAAACAACAAACCCACATCACTCACTCACCCACTCACACCACGTGGGCACTGTGGCTGGGATTACAGTTGCCCCGGAAGAGCTACTGCTGCTTCATGGAGAGCATGGTCATATGATAGGAGCCATCCATCCATCGTCTGAGAATAGTCCAACGTTGGAAGAATAACTCCAGCTTTCTATATTTACAATTAAATCAGGACCATTAAAAGACGGCTCAGATCATCAGAGCATCTCTGCATTTGAGCACTAGGCGACGAGTAATGCTGGTAAACCTTTGTCGGCAGAAGGAAAGAAGGTAAATACGTCCCTCACATTATAAACACAACAAGAACGTCAGCTTTCTGTTCTACATCCACGGTAAATACGTACCTGACAGGATAATCACAGCAGGAATGTCAGCTTTTATTTCATCCGGTGGATGTGAGTCAGTTGATGTCAGTGAGATCAAAGGGCCCATTAGTTTAATTTAAGGAACCTGTATATTTGAATAAATATAGATTTCTATTTTTCAATGCTGCAGGAGAGTGTATTAGTACCTTCTTTCAGGGATATATCTTAACAGGGATATTCAAAGGTTTGGAGGAAAAAGTTAGTATTTCTGTTAAAGGTTGTTATATCTCTGGTAATATTTTTCTAATTATGGTGGATTGATCGTCCCAAAGTGCCATAGTAGTTTTTCTTTTTCTTTTTCTTTTTCTTTTTTTTTTTTTTTTTTTTTTTTTTTTTTTTTTTTTTTTTTCATTTTGGTTTTTGTTTTTGTTTTTTTGTTTTTTTGTTTTTTTTTGTTTTAAATTTTCCACGTGAAAACTCATATGTTATCTGTATTTGTATGGATTAAAAAGTTCCGAATTTCACATTTGATCTTATGGCCTAACATTGAAGGGCAACATGATTCAGGTTGCAGTTCTTATGCATACATCATGTGGGCCCTAGATTATGTGGAATTACAAGTTTTTTTTTTTTTTTTTTCGTGATTAAAACAGGGGATAATGGCCAAACGCTCTCTCAGTAGCATATATTGAGACCACATCTGACCATCACGTAGAAGATATACGGTTCTGATCATTCTGCCATCTCTGTAGGTGGGGCATGAGACCACACATGATGGTGAATGTGAATCGCAACATATGAAAAAAAGAGAGAGAAGATGGACGGTTCCTCATCTCTATACTTGGGTCCGTGGGTCCATGGGACCCACATGTGGTGATTGTGATTTGCAACATGCCAATGTAAAAAAAACGAAAGAGAGAGAGAGAACCAATTGATTCTGATTCCACTTCTAAGCTCTAGCAAAGGCTAAAGGATCGAATCAGATTTGAGGAGGAACGGAGATTGGAGAATGAGAAGAAGAGGAAAAGCTGAGAAGGGGAAAGGGAGAACTAAGAAGGTCAATCGTCCGGTGTGGTGAGGTGAATGAAACTTAGGTTTTTTTTTTTTTTTTTTCCAAACCTTTATATACGGTGGGTTAAGTCGAGTTCGAATCGAGTCGAGCTTGAGTCAAGTTGAGTTTCAAGTCGAGTGACCTAGTGCTCGAACTTGACTCATTTTTTGACTTGAGCTCCAAAATGTGACTCGACTCAACTCATCCCACTGAGCTGAAGCGAGTTTAGTTGATTGAGTTTATTAAGTTGACTCGGCTGATGACCGGGTTTAATGAAGGCACAAAGTAATACACGAGGAGATGCGACCCTGGCCCTTCGCGCAATGGGGGGTCGACATCATAGGACATCTGCTAATGGGCAAGGGATAAACTAAATTCACCATCGTCGTTGTCAACTATTTTACCAAGTGGGCCGAGGCCGACCCTTAGCTAAGATTACAGAGCAGAAGATTACCGACTTCATCTGGAAGAACAACATTTGCAGGTACGACATTCCCCAAACCATCCTTACGAACAATAATAGGCAATTCAACAATGCTCGTTTCTGAGGACTGTGTGAAAGGCTTGACATTTGCAATGCCTTCTCTTCGCCTCGTCACCCCAAGGCTAACGAACAAGTGGAAGCTGTCAACAAAATCATAAATAACCACTCGAAAAAATAACTTGAAAAGTTTAAAGGGGCTTGGGCTGATGAGCTGGCAAATGTCCTGTGGGTGTATCGAACGATGGCCCGTACGACGACTGGTGAAACCCCGTTCTCCCTAGCCTTCGGCGTAGAAGCGGTCGTCCTAGTAGAGATCTGGATACCCTTACCATACACTAAGCTGTTTAACTTGGGTGAAAATGATGAGCATGTAACTTTGAGTCTTGATCTGGTTGAAGAATTAAGAGAAAGAGCGCAACTAAGGGTCGCTGCTTATCAACATAGGGCTTCTCGACACTACAACTTGAGGGTCAAGGTGTGCATCCGATCAGGGGATTTAGTCCTTTGAGAAATCTTCCAAAACACTAAGGAACTTGGTTCGGGAGCCCTAGGGCCAAACTGGGAAGAATCATACAGGGTAGCTAGTATGGTCTGACCGGGGACTTATCGACTGGAAGAAATGGAGGGTTAGCTCTTACCTCATGTAACGCCCTGAAAATCGGGGGTCGAGCATAGGCCCAACTCCCGAGTTCCAACGCATCACTTATGCAACATAGATAATGATGATTAAATGTTGTCCGTGTTAGTGCATTAAATATGAGTGAGATTATACCGAAACAACATATCATACTCCAGAGACAGTTAAATTACGCAAGTGGAAGACTGTGATAGATATATAAAATATATAAACTGTTGTAAGTCTTCAGAGTGTGAACATGTTACCAGGTTAAATATATACATGTATACACCAAAATGAACAAAATGAATATACATGAGTGTTCCAAAAGTACAAAATAACAAGTTTAATGGTATCTTATCAGCACCCCTGTAACCCTGTCGATCAGAACATGGTCTACATAGACCCGCCTGATAGCTGCATAAAGGAGAAACCCTCCTCGACATCATAAAAGTCCGGCTCTGCTTCGTAAGCATCGCCATCATCTGAAACTAAAACAGAGTCTGGTTGGTGTGTACAACACCATCCCGTAACATGGGAGTGAGTGATCAACTAAGTGGAACCATAAAGCAAATGTTAACATGTTATCAATTCAGTCAAGCAGTAATGATAAAACAATACAATTAAACATCTCTAAGTACTCTAATTAATGCAGGAATGGTATGTATAAATGATGCATGCCCTCGCCTGCACTCCCTCTGTGATCTTCATCTAACAGTCGCGCATGTCAGTCACTTCCTCAGTGCTCTCTACTCAACGCCAAACGACACATGCAGTGCGGTGCATGAGCGTGATTACCAAGTTCTTATTAGTTCTTTTCATATAGCAGGATTGAGAAACTAAGGTACCTCCCTTATATCATTTCCCCAACAATGATCTATTCTAGGGTCGTCAGTCGTAGTAAATCGCATACAATGTTGTGGTTCTAGGTCACTACAAAGGGCTTGTCACCTCGATGCAGTGTAGGCCTAGTTTATACTCTAGTTGTTACGGCAAGGCTCGTCGCCTCAACGCAGGCTCAGAGTATGCTAGAGGTCACTACAAAGGGCTCGTCACCTTATCAGTGTACGCCGACAGCTTGAATACAGTGTCCTATACCACCGTATTCAGCTCACGAGGCTGTGTTGCTCACTGAAAACTACGGGGAGGCTCGTCGCCCCAGCGTAGGCCGACAACTCGACCACGGTGTCTCATACCACCATGCCCGGTTCATGAGTCTTAGGGGATCGAGGTACCAAGGTTAACGGGATTTTCACTGGTGAGTTTGGTACCCTAAGTTCAAGCAGTAGTGTCCAAACATGGTGAACATACATTGGGCCAATCGAGTTACTTGACAAGCTCAACTAGCACGAGCGCACGTCAAGCTGATTGAGATGAAGGCGTGAGCACTCCGCGTGGCCTAACCACTGTCAACAACCGAAGTACGGCTCGGATTCGTCAGGCACGTCCCGTGTGACGAAACAAGATCAGCCGCCTATTCAGGATCTGTTACTGATTGCCTGGACTATACTGTAGTCCCAAACACATCCAATTCCAACAAGTATTCATATGAAATAGTCAAAGCAGTAATAAACACATAATTCCAATCCTACAACCATTTGAGCATGTTATAAAGTACAACATACACAAGAATTCACACATGTGCATTTCAT
This sequence comes from Magnolia officinalis, assembly GCA_021015155.1. Lineage (NCBI taxonomy): Eukaryota > Viridiplantae > Streptophyta > Magnoliopsida > Magnoliales > Magnoliaceae > Magnolia > Magnolia officinalis. The sequence continues at coordinate 82,448,105 of JAJHSJ010000003.1, read as the reverse complement.
AAGTAAAACAGACAATATGGTATAGGTTACATAGACAGATTTATACACATAGAGAAGGTAGTTGAGACTTTTTATCTCAACACCCATATAAAGTACTTGATGCCAAGTACTTGTTCATTCAGACATTTTTACGAACACTTAGACTACACTTTTTAACATACACGACGTATGTTGGCCATAACATGTATTGGGGAAAATTCTTTTGCCAAGGAGTTGTTACACATACAACGAGTATAAACACACGGCAAACACACTTTCAAATTCCATACGTATACGATCTTTTCTACAAATACGTGGGATGCACTAATCTCAGCATAATTCATATATATTTGAAATGCGAAACAAACATCACATTTGACATGTGAAATAGTACCCACGTCAGTAATAAATCATCAACCGACATTGAAAGCCTTGAAAACCATAACCTAAACGTATATAGTCAGCACCTTTCACCGGTAGTCTCGTAACGAACTCAGTTTAAACACTAAGCCTTTGTCTACGGCACAACAGCTACCTGAATCACGAAATAGATTAGCTATTTCATCGATATCTCTATTTGGATTTCTAAAACGAGATTAAGGTTAGGATTTCTTACCAAAATCGGAATTGAAACAAGTTGAGTAGCGAAGTAGAGAATCAAAACGGCGTGTGGAGTTGTGGGAAAAGATCCCAACAACAATCCCCAAGAATCTCTCCTCCTTCCTTCCTCTTTTCTCTCATTTTCTTTCTCTCTCACCTAGGGTTTTTAAGAAATTCATATGGCTTGGGAGTGAGGGGGTTTAAGGCCCTTATATAGGCCCAGAACTGACCGGAATGGCCCTAGGGCCATGGTATACTTAGGTTATAGCTAAATGGGGGCTGCTTCGATCCAACGAAGTACTTCTGGGGGGCCCCTTTTTTGCATGCGGTCGGACTTAAGCTCCCTGGCATTAGATCTAGGTCAAGTTAAGTTTTCGGTCCTATCGGATTTACAGATCGACCATGGCGGACCAGTTTCAGTTTAACGGTCATCGACACTCGATCAGGGCCACAAGTACACTGACATGTGTTAAAAATTTTTCCTGATCCGAGGGTGTAATTGGGTCAGATTCTGACGGTCTGAATCCTTATATTTGGCCCGCAAGCGACACGACTCATTTGACTTAAATCTGAGCACGTTTCCTAAAGATATTCGCGTTTCTCACACACTTCGCTCCGAGCTCAAGTTGTGCGCTTCTGGGTACTATCTGGATTTGATTTTCGAGATGGTTGTCAAGTCCAGCAAGGCGGTCATAATCGTTTAGTTTCGCGGTAATCGGACTTTCAACGCGCGGTCCACGTCCGATACTAAGTTTCGTGATGCTCCCGAGAGCAACTGGGTAATGAGATTGATCCTAGATTATAGGGTAATGTAGCGTCAATGATTCTGTTAGTTTTGGGTCATGCAGTTCGTATTTAAAGTGGTTCAAGCGAATTTCATAGCTAATCGAGTTTAACACTTAGTTAATTTTGCCGAATTTCTAAAGGATTTAGTTCTGTATGATTTCTGCCTGAGGTGGTACTCGGGCCTTTGTAATTTGTATAAAAGGTGATTCAAGCTATTAATACTTAATTAAATTATGCCTTAATCACGGCAGAATAAGGTCCTAGGGCAGTTCTACGTCTAAGGACGTCCATTGCCAAGTCAAGAAAAATCCGGGGTGTTACACCTCACCCATGAAACACCGAGCACTTGAAGATCTACTACCCATAAGGAATTTTTTCTACAACCGTTTCGACTACACTCGACTGTCCACCTCGGAACAAAGTTACTAGTTGTCGGCAAGTTACTACATTGTAAGAAACCTTACTTTCTTAAAGGAAAAAATGTTCTTTTATACTATTTTTTCTACTAGCTTTGCGACTAAAAATCTACATGCTCAACTATTTACTAAAAATCTACATGCTCGACTATCGACTAAAAATCCACATGTTCGATTATCGACCACAAATCTACACGCTCAACTACTGTATCTACTAATCCATATATAAAGGCACAGAGATGAACAAATAAAAATTATATTTTTATTTCACTAATGAACATGTAAAAGAAGAATACAAAAATGAAGGTCTATCATTGGGGAGGCTCCTCAATCTTGGGGCCATCAACATTAGGGCCTTCCAGAGCATCTTCATCAAGGCAACGAATTTAGGTTGGGATACCTTTACTGGACGTCTTCTTGGCATCACTAGAAGCCGGCATTGAAAATCTCTTCCAACTCAACCGTGTGCTGTACACCCACATTGGTAAGGCTGGACTCCACTTCAACCACATGGTCTGCTAGCTCGGCCTTCTCTCGTTATTGTGGCCAGCAAAGCAGTGTTGGTGGTCTTATCCTCCTCAACGACACCCAAGGCCTCATGGAGGGCCTCGACCTTGGCATGGGCTACCATCCGGGCCTCCACAACCGCTTCCAGCTCCATAGCCTTAGCCTGAAGCTCGGCCCCAGCAGACTCAAGCCTCCGGGTTGCCTCTTCAAAGCGGCCCCTTAGATTGGTTAGGTAATGATGGGTGGTGAGAACCCTGGTGGCTCTCTGCAAAGTATAAACAAACAAAGGTCAGCAAACACAAACGACAAAGAAGAAATATGAATAAAGATATATAAAGGTGGCTAACATTATTACCTTGATCAACATCGACGACACCTCGCTTAGCAGGGGCTCAGGCTGCAAAGAGAGTATCGAACTGATATCCTCCTCAAACACGTGGTAGTGGTTCCAATGAGCCAGCACCGCCATGTAACAGGGGAGGAATGCAGGAACTGTTGTCCTACTGTCCTAACTCCCGCGGGAACCTGGTGTTCAGAGGCACTCCCAGCTGCTATCTCCGGCTCCACAGCTGCAGTGACCTCTACCCTTCCCTTCATAATGCGGATAGGGGATGACTCAAGGTCTACAACATCCCTTGGGGGCATGTGTGGGGGAGGAGCATCTTGGGACGCATCATCTCAGGAAACATCCTGGAGCACCATAGTTGCAGCCTCCAAGACAATCCCCGTGATAGCAGTTGCTTCTACTTGCTTAGCCGAGGAAGGAACCTTGGAGATAGGCTTCGTTGCCGACCTCTTTGCGGCGATCTTCGCAGACTCTACTCCAAGTGCGCCCCGAGTAGGTGTAGAAGAGGCATCCTTCTTAGTAGCACTCCTTAGCCACTCTAACTCTACTGTGGAGGGGAGCTTCAACCTCTTTGGTTAGGGGGGATCTCCCATCTCTACAAAAAGATAATAAACGAGACGCATAAGGTACAGAAAGAAAATGACAGCCTTGAAAAGTCTACTGAAACCAAACATACTTGTTGACTCGACCATCGATAAGCCGACCTGCTCCAATCGGAGTGATCGACTTCCTCTAGTCCCTCTGGGCTGCGGGATATTCTCGAGTGATCCCGACCTGACGAAGGAGGGACACAGAGAGTTGGGGCTGATGCCGAGTGAGAGCCTCCAGAAAAGATGACCAGGTCAGTCAAAATTACAAAAGGAAAAAATCAGAAATAAACTATAACAACTAAAAGTTACAACTCAAGTTCTGACCTAAGGGGCAAACTTGGTGGGAATTTGAGCCCACGACCTGCCCAGCTTCGCTGCTAGGCCCTCCCACTCTCCAGTAGTGAAGAACTACTTATTCTTCCAACCCTTATTAGAAGAAAGGTTGCTGGTGATAATGGTCTGGCCTTTACCTAGCCACGAAGAAAAATAATACCAGTCAAAAGATTTGGGGCTGCTCTTGGCCTGGTATAAGTACAAAAGCTCATCCACAGTAAGCTCAGGGTCACCAACCTGGTGCCACAAAACATAGCACCCAAAGACATCTTGTCACATGTTATGGTTCAGCCATCCTGGGACAAGCCTCAGGCAATGCAACACCTCCCTCACCACTGGATAGAAAGGCAGCCGCAGGTTGTAAGAAAAGAAAATTGGATAAAGGGCTACCTCCCCCTTGGGAGGATTGACCGAAAGTTCCCCGACTTGGGGCAACCATAGCCCCACCGAGTCAGGGATCTTGAACTCCGATCGGAGGCAATCAAATCCCCCGACTGTAGCTTGGAATTGAAAGGACCTACCGATGGGGTCGGTCTCTGGGAAGACGAGGAAGCTGCCTTCGCCTGGGGCGGAAGGACCTCATCCCGAGCTGCCATCGCCGGTGATGGTCCATTCGACGATGCCGCTAATATGGAATTCATACTATCATGGTGGATTCCCTATGGAAAGCCCCTGATACAGACACACCCCTAAAACCCTCAAAAGACATTGCAACAAGGGAAAAATAGAACCAGATTAAGAAGAAGGAGGAGCGTAAAAGAACATGTATAGAAACTGGCTAAGTGACTGGACGATCCACACACAGTGAATGGTGAAGGACTAGAGAGAAAAAGAAGAGAGAGAAAGTAGGTCGGCATAGCTCAGACTTCGTAAAACTAGTGAGCGACAGAATGAGGGGGAAACCCCTATTTGTAAGAATCCCAAAAGTAGAGCATTTAATGTTAGCACTATTTACGAGGACATGAAAGGACGCCCACAACACACAATCTCCTCCATGTGGCAATATGGGGTTCGCTTAGGGCTAGCACTAATGAAGTAGGGACATGTGTTCACTTGTGAATCGTCTAGAAGGCGAAAGGGCGCTCGCCACTCTGTGCACGATTCCTTGTACGGAAGCACTGTCATAATATCTTCCTTCATCACCGCATCATATCCTGTCCCTTTCCAATTCCCGCTTTGATCACCAGGCGATAAAATCAAGAAACACAGATAGAAAAAGTTGACCTCCTATGGTTAGAAGTTCAAAATCTCTCGCTCATACATCAGTTCAGATCTGCTTACTTCTCGAGCTCATGAACATAGAACTCAAAAGTAGGGGGCAACCGTTATGGGTAAAATTGAGTTGACTTGACGTATGAGACATGTGGCAAAGAACCATCACAATAGACTCTCCAGACTACTAAAGTATTTACTACTAAGGAAGATGATTTGAGCAAGGAGACTTAATGATAAAGATGAAATAGTTAACTCGGCTTGGAGATAAGGCTCATCGACAAATCTCGACCATGGATATCGACCTCGATAACCTTGACCACAAACTCCAACCTTGATCACCTTGACCACGGATGCTGACCTCGATCACCTTGACCATGAACGCCGACCTCGACCTCAGACACCAACCTCGAGCTCGTAATAGAAACGTCCATAAAGAATCTCACACAATATACAAGCAGAACTACTTAGCGGGATCCTAACTAAAAATCATGCAAATTGAGGCATAATCGGAGAAATATTTGAGAATGTATTCCAACTCCAACATGGGCCCTTCTAGCGTATCCAACGGATCTACTCAGGTACGCAAGTTGCCAACCAAACCTATAAATACATTACCTTGCTTAAGGGAAAGGTACACACAACAATCCCGATTTTGACTACACCTACTTTGAGTCTATCCAATGTCTTCTTATTTTCCATTAAAGTACATGTAACTAGCAGCTCACTGAAGGTGGAACCTGATTAATTAGATTTAAGGAATAAGAGGGATAACTATAAATAATGGGTGAAACACTATTTCACAGGTGGAAATGCCGTAATGGTTAAGAAAACAATGCAACAATGATCATGTGCGTGTGACATCTAACAACAGTGAATCCCTATGGGGCCCAAACTTCCATGTTTCCTACCTATTGTCCCCCTTGCTTGGCCCTTCCTTAATGAAATGGATTGGCTGGTGTACCACACAACAGCTATATAGTTGGTGTAGATACGTGTCGTGTGAAGATGATCGCCGACACGCCTTGAGCTCCGAGTTGTACGAACGGTTCAAATGATATCAAAATTATATAGGCCCCACAATGATGTATTATTATATCCATACCGTTCATCCATTTTTAGAGATCATTCTAGAGAATTATACAAAAAATGAATCATATCCAAAGCTCAAATTGACCACACCAAAAATAGCAGCGAGGATAATGATTTTCACCATTAAAAAATTCGTAGGTCCCACCATAACGTTTAGTTTCCATCCAATCTGTTAATAAGGTTAAAAATACATGGATGAAGAGGAAAAACAAATTTCATATTGATTCGAAACTTCTATGACCCCGAAAAGGGTTTCAATGGTAAACATTCAATCCCCCACCGTTTTTTGTAGTGTGGTCCACTTGATCTTTAAATCTGTCTTATTTTTCAGCTCAAGCCTTAAGATGAGCTCGCCAAATGGATGGACGGTTTGGATATAATACGGAAGCGGATTGGCTGGTGTACCTCACACCAGCTATATAACTGTTGTATTGACGTCAGCAAGTTTTGTGGGTTTGATCACGAGTTATGTGTTATATCCAAACCGTCCATCCATTTGGCGAGCTCGTCTTAAGGCTTGAGAGGAAAAATAAGACAGATCTAACTATCAAGTGGACCACACTGCAAAAAGCAGTGGGGGATTGAATGTCTACCATTGAAAGCCTTTTTGGTGTCACAAAAGTTTTGGATGAAATTTATTTTTCCTCTTTATTCAGGTCTTTGTGACCTTATGAACAGATTGGATGGAAAGTAAACGTTATGGTGGGCCCTATGAATTTTTTAACGGAGAAAATCATTATCTCCGTTGCTATTTGTGGTGTGGTCCAGATGATCTTTGGATATGATTCATTTTTTGTATAGTGCTCTAAAATGATCTCTAAAAATAGATGAACGGTGTAGATATAATAAATACATCACTGTGGGGCCATGTAACTTTGATATGCTTTGAACCGTTCGTACAACTCGGAGCCCAAGGAGCGTCAGTGCTCGTCTTCGCAAGACACGTACCTACAACACCTATATAGCTGGTGTGTGGTACACTAGCCAATCTGTTTCCATATAATACATACTTCATGATTTGACCCACATGACTTGCTAACGTCAATACACCAGCTATATAGCTGGTGTGAGGTACAGTAGCCAATCCACTTCCCTTCCTTAAGGGGCTGTTGGTTTTTTAAAACTGTGGTGAATTCGTTGCGAAAAGGGTCATCATGACCCTTTCGCTCATTTGACAGGAGGAAAGGGCGGCGTGCAGGGACGTTTGGGAAATGAAAATACACTGCCAAATATTTCGCTGAGAAATTACCATGCGATCCGGGCGATTTTGCAGAGATGTCTTAAAGACAGGACGGCAGATACCGTGGTCCGCGAGAGCACGACGACACTCACGACAAGTCACGACAACACTTGCGCCGGTGACATATTACCTGGTAGGTTACTACTTATAATTATCGATAATCTAATGATCATTAATGACTTCTTATTTTGAATAGATGGGGAAAGTGTACGTTGTCTTTGTAGGAAGGCAACCGGTGATCTATTATTCGTGGGATGAGTGCAAGGATCAGGTCGAGGGCGACTCGCACGCTCGCTTCAGATCCTTCAAGTATGCTGAGGAGGCATTTATTGCATGGAGCATGTTCTTGGGTGATGTCGTTTCGAATCAGGCAGGCCTCGGTGTTTCCGATCAGTCTGGTTTGTACTACCCAACTGATCTGCCTTCTCCAACGATACCAGCAGGGACACAGACAACCAACACAGGGACATCTCATGGCTGTACTGACGTAGATCGTGACTCGCTGCTAGTTTTGTACATTGTTATAGGTGTTGTTGTCCTTGTTATGGTTTTTCAGTTGATGGTCCTATATCGTTGATGTATATATGTTTGGATTTTCGGGTTGTATGCACTGTTGGAAGAACTTGTTTTTTTTTAATTTTATTTTTTATTTATTATTATTATTATTTTTATTGGTATTGCCGAATTTTGGATGCTATACTATACTCATTAGTATAGCTTATTGGACCATGAAAATTTGGACGGTCTATAGTTTTGGATAAATATCTCACACATGGCATATTATTTGTGTTACGACCTTGGTATAGTGGGTCGATCAAAACTAGACGGTGAAGGTGGGCCGTGATGAATGGTCCCACTGAAATGTCGTCAAACACATAAGGGGATTGGTTGCTGTACCACCTGTTGTTCGAGGTGTTCTTCGTTGCTAGTAACAATTTAAAGCGGTGACTCAAATACATTTATGTGGGACCCACACTGATGTATTTCTTACATTTACATCGTTCAAATATTTGTATAGATCATTTTAGTTTATTATCCAAAAAATGAATCGTATCCAATGATCATCGGAACCATACCATAAATAGCAGTGATGATAAGGCATCTTTCACTATTCGAACGTCATTGTGCGACCCACCATGACGTTTACCTTACATCTATAATAGGCGTGAATTTGAACCAGTAATACCTGAATGGACAATTTGGATGCACCATGATGTTGATGATCTAGCCGAGTGGACTGGAGGACGTGTATGAAGCATTGAATACGTGTGGTACACCAACCATTATGCTGCCGCACGTACGTTTCCCTAGCTAGTCGGTCAGCATCCAAAAACAAACGCGTGCGATGCATATGCTTAGGCAATTGCAATTCCGCCCGACTTTTTCAAACGTGAGAAATGGTGATGATGCCTAGTTACAATACCATGATATTTCCCTGAGCATGTAACAAATGCTCAGAAAGAGTGCAAACCCTGTGAAATGAAAAAACAAACACGCCATAAAGGGTTGTTGCTAGCTTTCTATGGGGCCCACCTCAAACTGTGCAGCAAATGTAGCCTATGTTGAAAATGGGCCTCACAAAAATAAGATAGATACAAAACTCATAAAATCATGCTTTGGGGCTCACCTGAGTTTTGTAATGGCCTGACTTTTTGGTTAGTTGCTTCATCTAGGTGGGTCACACACAATGATCGGGTTGGATGCCATATAAATATTACGTTAGGCTTCACATATAAACCAACGGTGGGCATTCAATGTCATTTCCTGTGTTGTGTCCCACTTCGTTCATAGATCGGCCTGTTATTTGGCATTTGGCCCTAAAAGGGGGACATAACTGATGGACATGGTGATGTCTGAACGGATCATGGATGTGAAAATTTCTAATATATGCATTTATGTGCGTGGACCATGAAAACGGACTATCCGGTGTAAAGTATGTATCGGAGCTCATGTATTAATAACCATATGTGTAGGGTAAGTGTGTGTTTGGACTATGGATTACAACCTTAATTAATGTAACGTAATGTAAAGGTGTCGTTATTATAGTTTTACCTTGTTTGTTTATCCACGTAATTTTGTATGTTATTCGGTAATAAAATTCAGATCATATCAGATAGGTATAAGTAATTTAAAAATTATAATTTTACATAAAGTATTTGTAATAATGATAATTTTACATCATATATATTGTGTTGCAGAGATCTCTTATGTAAACATGCACATCAATGTATTTTTTACATGTTGATTTGACATTATAATAATAATATAAAAGTATTATCATCACAAGTGTACCGTTTATGTTAAAAAAAAAAAAGTATACCATTTCTATCCAAACATAGAAATTGTCTATCAAACTAGATTTTCATCTAATGGGTATTGTAAGTTGTAATCATTACATTTTAAAATTACATTACAGTTGTAATCAGTAATTTAAACAGACCCTAAAAGTTTAACTATCCGACCATTGGATCAAAATTCGGTACAACCCAAAATTTATAGATTATATGATTGTAACCGCTTAATCGGTGGCTTTTAATACCGTTTAGGATAAGAGTATGACTCACATTACGGACCGTATAACTCTAGCTACCTTATCGGTGGACCTTCCTTGCTGTTTACGATGGAGTACAACCCGCATTTACAGATTGTATAAAAACCACCTAACCGATCGGTGGCCTTTATTACAGACCATTTCCTGCTGCTGTCGCTGACAACTGTCCTGGCTACTGATTGTATGATCAAGGAAGGAAGGACAAAAAAATAAATAAATAAATAAAGAGGAACTAGATAATTAAACAAATTGTAAAACTATGACCCATCCAATATATGGTGCCGTGACGTACTGTTCGCATTCATGACAACGTTCGCCAACTTGACGATGCGAATGGTTTGAATGGTGACTTTTAGTAGTCGTTTGGATGGTTGTATAATATGGCTTTGGCTCATTGTAGTAATTCTAATTATGTATTAGAGTCGATGATTGTTGGTTATCAAGAATACTTCTAATCCTTACCAAAAAGGTATAAACAAAAAAAAAAAAGATTTCTAATATATTAATACGGTTAACTAAAACAAGATAAACGCATTTTTAAGTGGCAACCAAAAAAGACCATAAAAATTAGTAAAGACTTTTAAGTAAAGTGTTGCAATTTACAGCTCAAGGTAAAAAGAAAATCTTGAACTTTCATATGTAGGGTAAAAAAGGAATCTTTATAACCAAACATAATAAAATGAATCCGTGCGAACTCTTCACATTGGTGGGATTTTGGGAACACCCAAAAATGACCTCTCAGTGTAGGGTTTACAGGGTTGATTTACTTTTTCTCCCGAACCCTAGTTTTCAAGTTCTTCCGATTAATCTTCCTTTTCCATGATGCACGTGGCAAAAATGTCCATACAATGGAGGCATGATGGTTGATACGCATGCACTCATGGATTGTCCCATGTAGAATATGAGTAACTCAAATCAAAACCGGGTATATATATTGTGACCACATTCCGGATGGGTGATAAGATCCTGTCCTATCAAATTGGTTAACAGCTAATGGAGGGTTAAAAATGAAAATTAGTAAACCCTAAAAATAGGCTAGAAATATTCAATCATATGATAACGGTGACCTATCTACAGTGGTCCCGATTTAGACGGTTCAATTTGAGTCGAAGTGCATCCCACGCGAATATTTTCTGAATACATCATAATCTGCCAGAGTATCAATTAACTGCCTTTACATGAAAGGTATCAGGATATTATAAGTGCAACCATGTGGGGTTCGAAGATGTTGGACATCTTTTTTTTTTTTTTCCAAAATATATTTGAACCGGAGGTTTGCTCGAATACGATACGTGAGTACTTTAGCATATGAATTGGGGTTATCTTCCAATGATCCAAAACATTCATATGATAAGTCCCATTTTGCATGATGGAAAAGAAACAAATATTAAAAGCTTCTATTGGATTATTTCAACCTTTTGGCAATTTGATTATTTTGTTTTTAATATGAACGGTCATCATAACCTTTGTATAATTAATGTGTTGAAATATTCAATCTAAGAAGATTTTCCTTTTTTTGGCATCCTCCATCCATAGGGTGCCCTATCAAATAAACGGTTTAGATTATCAAACAAACAGTCTAGATCGTTGAAGAAGGCTCAAATTTAGCAGCTAGATGCCGGACTTATGTTGTTGTTACAGGCAGGAAGTGTTCGAGCAAACCTGTTTGGACCTCTGAAATCCATGCAAAACCATTCCAGCTTTTTGTCACTGAAATCAGTTCCCCAACTACAAAAGCGCTCAACGATAAATGGATATTTAAGCGACGGACGATGACGGTTGGATGCATTCAATGAATTTAAAGGGTCTCTCTCACGTAAAAATCTCTCCTTCTCTCCGTATAAAATGCTCGTCCTCCGAGCTGATCAGAACATCAGAAGCCATTCCACTGTCACTGCAGCAATACAAGATGACACGTGGCGCTCGAAGAAGGCTTCTCCTTCTTTCGTTTTTCTGTTTCAATGTTCTCGTTCTTGCTAGAGATATTGCAAAGGTGGCGGAGAAGGACGGTGTAGCTGGTGATGAGAAGTTTTTTGGCTTTGGTAAAGGAGGCTGGTTTGGTGGCGGTTTCGGTGGTGGGCTTGGTGGGGGCCATGGTCTAGGTGGTAATGAAGGAATTGGGGGTGGGTTCGGAAAGGGTGGTGGCATTGGCGGAGGGTTTGGAAAAGGTGGTGGAGTTGGTGGTGGGATTGGTAAGGGTGGTGGTGTTGGAGGAGGGATCGGCAAAGGCGGTGGACTTGGAGGAGGTCATGAAATTGGTGGTGGACATGGTAAGGGTGGTGGAATCGGTAAGGGCGGTGGAATTGGTAAGGGTGGTGGGCTGGGTAGTGGTGGTGGATTTGGCAAAGGTGGTGGAATTGGTAAGGGTGGTGGGGTCGGTGGTGGTGGTGGATTTGGCAAAGGTGGTGGAGTCGGTGGTGGAATTGGTAAGGGTGGGTGGGGGGGTGGTGTGTGTGGATTTGGCAAGGGTGGTGGAGTCGGTGGTGGAATTGGTAAGGGTGGTGGGGTCGGTGGTGGTGGTGGATTTGGCAAGGGTGGTGGAGTCGGTGGTGGAATTGGTAAGGGTGGTGGGTTAGGTGGTGGTGGTGGATTTGGCAAGGGTGGTGGATTCGGTGGTGGAATTGGTAAGGGTGGCGGTGGTGGTGGGGGTTTAGGGGGCGGCGGCGGCGGCGGCGGCGGAGGCGGAGGTGGCGGTGGCGGTGGATTTGGCAGTGGCGGTGGATTTGGAGAGGGAGGTGGAATTGGTGGCGGATTTGGTAAAGGCGGCGGAATTGGTGGTGGATTCGGTAAAGGTGGTGGATTTGGTGGCGGATTTGGAGGTGGCTCTGGAGGTGGTTTTGGTGGTGGGTTCGGCAAAGGTGGTGGTTTTGGAGGTGGAGTTGGAGGAGGTTCTGGAGGTGGGTTCGGTGGTGGATATGGTGGAGGTGGCGGAGGCGGCAGTGGAGGAGGCGGTGGGTTTGGAGGTGGTGCTGGATACGGAGAAGGTGGTGGTGGGGGGATTGGAAAATCTCCTTGAAGATAAGAGTACATTGCATGGCCACTTTTTGTGCTCTCGTATATTAAGCACTTGTTTGCTAATAAGTGTAATTTCTTGTAATAGATTATTCCGTTGGCAATGCCAAATAAATAGTGTGTTCTATATCTATATTCTACATGGATTAATTACTTTATTTTATTTTATTTTCGACACACTTATTCAACTATTTTAGGTGTGTTTGGATGTCTTATTAGATTGGATTGCATATTGACTTGAAAAGAAATTTTCTCCGAAGTTTTCCTTTCCACGTATATGATATGCGTTTATACAGTTTGACAGCTTTACATACAGTCACACAGTTTTAATATTCGAATATGATTTTATCATATCTGTCTTCCCAATTACCGTCCCTCAAACTCAGTAGCTCTAATGAGACTCGTAGCTTGTTAAGAATAAACCGAAATCTTCTGGAATAGAGACTTTTGGTGAATGTATCCATCCACAAGTTAAATCAGTAGTAGAAAAATCCATCCACATGTCAATTAGCAGTAGAAACAAAGAAGACATCAGAGAGGCGATTTGCAACTCTTTCCAATGTGAAAATGCAGTCAATCTCAATGTGCTATTTTTTTCTTTTTATTTATTTATTTATTTATTTTCAAGAACGTTACCTAAAATTTTATTACAGAAAAGAAAAGCCATTTACAGCAGAATGAGGGGGAGACAAAACTCCATACCCCAAAACGAAACCAACACTAAACAAGAATAACACATTCGGGTGGTTAACCAGAATCCAAAAAGAGACTCGGGCCCACTTATCATGTACCCAACACTGTCCTCACATAGGGACAACCCCCCTCCTAAGGCTGCCCAGACCTACCTTGCCCAGGAAGAGGGCTGGTCAAATAGACAGCCAAAGATTTGGAGAAAAGAAGGAATTTCCTTTTGGGCGGAGAGCTACTCCCCATACCAGCTAAACCATCCGCTATATTGTTGGCTTCTCTCGGTACAAAACAAGGAAGACACTCGTGTCTATTCAATGTGTGCTAACCAATACTACAAACTCACTACCCGAAAACAACCGATACAAACTCACTACCGGAAAAACAACCAAAGTCAACGGCTGTGTTGTGGTTGTTCCGTCCGCTTTTATCCATGAACGAATCACCATAATTGGCGACAAACAAATTTTTAATGGTGGACATTCAGTATTTCTGGGATCGTCAACTCAAAGTGGGTCATCCACTTAATATTTACATGGCTTGATGCACATGACTACAATTCAAATTATCAAATACATAAATAAAACGTGCAATCACTTAATACTACAACAGTGTATATCAATTAAACACGTGTGAATCGGCAAGAACTAATGAATATATATATATATATATATATATATATATATATATATATATATATATATATATATATATAAAACTACATATATTAATAACATTTATCAAATATTATAATTTTTTTTAACAATAGGAGTTTCATATATTACTCAGGCATTTTATCGAACATGTTGACTACCAACAACCTATAATATTAGAGTTTATAATAATAAAGCAATTCAAACATAAATAACATATGCATATTTTAAACAATTAAAATCATTATCTTTCAATATGAAAAGTTGATAAAATGAAAGCTAGAAGAATGGTCCACAACTTAGAGAGTTTTGCACTACCTAATCGCGTTTAAGGTTATGGTTTGTAGAGAAATACACCAATTTCTAATTAAATCAAAGAAAACTTAGGTAAGATTTATAAAATCTAACATGAAATAATCTAAGCAGGAGGTAAGAAGCATTTCTTACCTCTGATCGTGTGTAGGGGTAGATTCGACAAAGGAAAACAATAATAGCTTGGGTTTCGTTAAAGGAATTCCGGTGCAAGAAAACACCAAGGACAATCTCTTTCTTTGTTCCTCCCTCTCTTTTTTCCCTTCATCTCTCCTTCTTTCCAATTTCTAGGACAAATTCGTGTGGGGATGGAATGTGAAATGAAATGGTATTTATAGTTCCAGATTATGCACAAATGACCCCAATGACCCTTTGTTCTTTATACTAACCCTAAGGGAGATTGTTTCTAACCAATGGGACCCAACGGGAGGTGTACGAGTCAATTTAAGTCATGGTATCACCATCCCACTAGGCGATATATGTTTGTATACAACTATTTGATAATTGGACGTGTCAATCAATCAGGAAGGCCCTAACTCAAATTGACGTTAATTGAGCGTCGATCGGGTTTATAACTATATAGATGTGAGCATGATAATAATATCGATCAGTGTCATAAATTTGATCATTATCTAATAGTCCAAAAGGCACAACTTTTGCAAAGACCGAATATTAACAATTTATTTAAGTTCATAAGTAATTTTAGAAATATTCACACATCTCATGTAATGGCCTTGCGAGTCCAAGTTGAGCGATTGGAGATGCAATCTTTGCTTGATGTCCCACGAAGGATGTTATGCCCACTGAGATGAACGTCTTTCTATAGTCTCGGATTTAGTGGCTCATTAACGAGCGGTTTAGAGTTTGTTAAGATAATCAAGGTATTTCTGAAATAAATTAGGTAATGAGATTTCTTGTGTGTAATGACTAAGGTTTGGATTAGCTAAGTTCATTCAGTGACTTATTTGTAACTAACGGAAATGGCGATTCGATCATAATCACCATAAACTATTGGTTCTTAGGCTAAAAAAGTAATTGGGTCAGTAAGTGACAACATAAGCTAATTATAGTGAAAAAAATTCAAGAATTTTTTATATCCAAATAGTAAAAATCTGGGACGTTACAGTGTTAAACTCGTTTTTATTATTGAATCAATCTATAAATTAAATTTCTTAGAAAATTTTCTCTCGTGGATTCAAGGATTTATCGATCAAGGAAGACAGTGATCAACCTCATCACATCCTCCCCTGCATCAGTGGTATCAGAGAGATGCTTTTCCTCGGATCGGTGGCTTCTAACGACGGGTCAGGCACGATCCCATGGACGGTGCTCTAAAGAGTTATATCCTTTAATAGTGACAACTTTTGAGGAAGCGCAATAAGAGTATCGATAAGAAATGCAAGGGTTGTAAGCTAGATCACATGACGGATGCCCTAGAGTAACTCCGTGTTCATATGACGATGTCGGTGGTGAATCGCAGAATCACACCTGAGGATGTGAGATTTAACGACGAGGAGATCAATAACATGATCCTTTAACATCTTAGGCGAGGCGGTGACTGGGTAGATCGGGTAGATTGAAAATTCAGGATGAAAGTCGATCTTCCTAACTTTGATGGCCAACTTCGCATTGAGTAATTTCTTGATTGGCTTTATGAAGTTGAACGATTTGTTTACTATATGGATATTCATGAGAAAAAAATGGTCAAGCTTGTGGCTTACAAGTTGAATTGCAGAATTTTAGCTTGGTGGCAACAATTTTAGCCGTGCGGACAAGACAAATGAAGGCGCCAATATGCACGTGGTCGTGAATGAAGCAGTTGTGCATTTGATTTTTTTCTTGAGATTATGATCACGTATTATTCCAACAAAACCAAAATTATTGGCAAGATAGCCGATCAGTGAAAGATTATGTAGAAAAATCTTATTATTTGTTGGCGAGAGGAGAAGATAGCCAATTATTGGGGGGCTATGCAAGGAACTCTTATTGTTTGAAGGCAAGAGATGACCTCATCGAGGTGGTCACAATAGTTCGCTGGATTCATCAGTGGAGTACATGTGGTCCCTATATAAATGAAGAACCAACCAAATACTTTTAAAGTGGATGAGAAACAGCTCGTAAATGAACGGGTTCTCATAAACTACTTCGAGACAGGAGTCACTATGCCAAAATCATAAATTTGCAACAGACTAGATCTGTCGCAAAACCAAATTAACAACGAATTTGGTCCGTCGCATGGTCTGTTGTTGTTTGTTGCATCGCAAAAATTAAACGATGGATCCATCCTGTCGTAAAAATTTAAAATCCATCGCTGAATTATTAGTCATTTTAAAATTTTGTGACAGATACATTCCATCGATGATCTTAAGAGAAGCGACGGACCTCAAATCCATCATTGATTTTCGACTTGTTAAGAATTTAGCGACAGATTTGGCCTGTCGCTAAAATTTTTTGCAAAAAAAAAAAAAGGCTTTAGATTTTATTTTATTTTATTTTTATTTTATTTTTATTATTATTATTTTTTTGTTACACTCGATAGTCATCCAAAATAAAATAAAATTTCACACGACTGTTTAATAGGAATCCCATTCACAAAATTCAAATGATTGGGCAGAATATGAAACTGGCCTATATATCATTCTGGGTGTGTTTTGATGCTCAATTGGCCTGAATAGTAAACTGAACTATACATTTACTAAATAGCCAAAATTGAGACGGCTACTGATGCAATAAGATAATGTAAAGAATATCTTTTACACTAAAAACTAAACAAATGATCATTATAATTACGTCCCATCAATTAAAATACAAATCCAGGAAATACTTTTATTCTCAATATTTGTACAAACATCCAAATGAAACATAACACAATTGAAACAAAAGAGAGATGGTAAAGATGATAGACCTATAAGTTGCTTCCATTGATATTACATTGTGAATGCTAGCATGATAGTCCTTAACATTGAGATACATTGCATTAGTTTTATATTATAAACACATTTGATTAAATGATAAATGCAACATGTACAATTTCTGAGTGCATATCAAGCGCAATCATATGCAGCCGGAATCTAATATAGCACCTTTTTTCCCATATGTGTGTGGACCATCTAATCATTGGATGTTAGGGTGTCTTCATGGTGTGCCCAATTGATGACTGGCTGAGATCAAGCACACATTTACCATGATGGTACATGTCGTGAATTGCCTTAGTAAAATAATATCTGTACCAAACATTGAAGCAACAAGTTTGTACTCCCGAGAAAGGCTGGTAGAGAATACCCCCGGGTCATCAGTGCACCGGGTCAACGGATGCTTTGCTTTGTAAAGATCAAATGCATGATCAAATAATGTGCTGTTACTAGAAACAAAATGGGAAGTTCTAAATAATGTGGAAACATATGCTACAACCTACTTCAATGACATTTTATATAAGCAAAAATATAAACCGAGGACAACAACTAATTTCATCATGTGGTTTAAATGGCATAGTGGCCCATTATCCCAACCATTCATTGGGTGTGTTTTGCTCGAGTTGGAACACTATGCATGGATCGCATAAGCTGGTTCTTTCCCATTTACTGATGCTAGTTGCCAATGGTCTCTTCTAACATCCATTTGTAAGCTATTGAAAGGCTAAGATAGTCTGATCAGTAGCAATTTTCTGTTGTTGCCAATCTACAGACCCACCCAACAAACGGTTCGATCATGGACTAATGGAACATTATGCCATGTGTAAGGAGCTCACACAAGAAGCACCAATGCTCACACAAGTCCAACTACTTAATAAGACCATATATGCTCGCTCAAATCAAGAAAAAGATGCCCCATGCCTATTCATAATATCAGCCTAAGTGAAAAGGCATTTCACAGCATAAAATTAATGCCCTACATAATAAATGAAAGTTAAGCAAGCACCAGATGTTTCAATAGGTCAAGTAACATTAATAGTTATATAACAACAAAAGCATATTAGGCCTAGTGGAAAATAACTTGATAGCCAAATTTATATTTACATACAATGAAAAGAAGAAAAAAAAAAAGAATCAACTAAATAGTTATGGATTTGGGTTACACCCAAACACACCATTATGAAAGGAGCATATATATATTTATGAACTGATTTTATTAATTTGCACTTCATGCAGAGTTTGGCTCCAACAATAGTGAGTTACATGGGGAATTTGAAGGTTATGGTAGCTGCTGAGAAAGGATTTATAAACTCCCAGTTCGTATCTTGCATGAAAGAACAACACGTGGGATTGCCGATGTCTCCACCTGCATGGAAATGGCAATTTCTCAAAAGCTTTTAAACAACACGTGGGATTGCTACTTATCCCAACTCTGTTTATTTCATGCTACTATTGTCAAGCCATGATGCAAAAATCACATGGATCAGATGATCCTAAACATGCATATCAACCTTCAATACATGCATGGAAACTTACCATGCATGCCAACCTATGACATCTTATTGCAAAATCTCAAGGGTTTTCAAAATTCCTCTCTTTTTGTGGCTGGTATGCATGCCAAGTTATTGTGCAATGGATTGTAAGTGAACATTCTAACTTTACATTCTATATCAAGGTTTGCTAAGCCCACGCATGTACAACAAGCTAAGATCCTAGGAATGCTATTCATCCCACTAATATGAAGTTCTTGTTGACTAATAAATTCCCAAAACCTTAAAAAGAGGCATCTGGATGGTAACCAGTTGCCATAGAGTCTAAGATGGAAAAGGAAAAAATAAGCTAAGAGTCCTAGGAATGCTCACAAGGCTCATTTCGCATCTCCCACATTTTCAGGGAAGCTAATGGTGTAGCAGATGGTCTAGCCAAAAAGGGTAGCCAACATCAATCTGACATACATTTCACCGAAGTCTCGGCTCTTCCTCGTATTGTCAAGGGTGCTTTTCTATTGGATAAGACTGGATTATGTTCTATTAGGAAAGATCCGTACTCAGGCTTAGCGTAGGTAGCCCAGCCAAGGATAGGAGCTGCCTCAAAGTCACCTTCTGTCTCTTAGTCTCCTTGTATGTTCTGTCTCTTAGTCTCCTTGTATGTTCTGTCTCATACCATAGGTTTCCGCTAGTTCCTTTTTCTCTATGCGGAAGCCCGAATCTTTGTAGATGATGTACCGTTTCTGGTTTCATGAAATGAAATAGTTCCTTCTTCCAAAAAAAAGAAAAAAAGAAAAAAAATCTTAGAAAAAATATCACATTTCAATATATTCAATGTCAAGCACAAATGCAACACTAACGTTTGTGCCATTTGGGATCCCAAATGTCCATCATATGATCCCACCGGTCCATGTGTGTCCTTATCCAAAAAAAGAAGTTATCCACTCATTAGGTGACACATGCCTTGCAAATAGAATGCTAAACATTTACCCAAAAAAAAAAAAAGAAACACATCTACTTTTTGAAATGCAGCACAAAACAGAACCACATTTAATCTAAGCCTATAAAAGTAAAAAACTAAAATGAGAAAAAAAAAAAAAAAAGAAAGCAATAATAGTTAGGGAGTCTAGTTCAAGAATAAATGAGAAAAGAATTTAGAATAGCCTATGATGCAAGAATGGAAACCAAGAAAAAAAAAACGAATGTCTTAGAAAAATAAAAGCAACCAAACATGTTTCTTTCCAATTTGATTATGAGAAATAAAATTGTGCACAAGAGAAGCAAATTCATCCGACCCTTCGTTTCTCTTGTGCACAATTTTATTTCTCGTAATCAAATTCATCCAACACCTCTTTTTGAAAAAATAAAAATAAAAAATTCATCAGACACATTTTCCCGTAACATTCAGAGATCCTGGATGAATCCTAGGCAACTTTTGACAAGTGAAAAAGAGATCTGCCAAATAACTTTTTCAAACATTGTTAAATTTTCAGAATCTCAATTTTTTTCAAACATTATTAAATTTTCTTCAAAAATTTGAACTTTTTTTTTCAATAATAAAAAAAAATCTATCATTGTTTTCAAACTTCTCATTTTTATTTTTTCAAAATAACAAGTTTTTTCAAAAGCTCGTTTTCTTTAATGAAACTTAATTTATTTCGAAATACAAAATCTCAATTTCTATATAAAAATCTCATTTTTTAAAAAAAACTTACTAATTTTATTTTAACTTAAAATTTTTTTTTTTTTTTTGAAAATGCATTTAAAAATAAAAAATAAAAAAAATTCAAACTTCAATTTAACTAGTCACTCACCATGATCTGGTTTTGAATGAGAAAGATATTGGGAGGATAAGATTGATCAACAATATGATGGGCCATATCTTGCGATCCAATGGTTGGATTTGAGTGAAATTTAATTTAAAAATCTAAAGTTATATTTACTCTTTAATCTGACGGATCGGATTATCCAAAATCAGTCTAGATCTAGACAAAGTGATCATGCCTATTTAAAGAGTGTTTTGGATGGATATGATTTTTTTCAAGTCGTATTGAGCTGATTTTTATTCTCTATCCTAATTAGTATGTTGCGAACACATCTGACCGTTCAGATCAACCTTAGCATGGTCTGATCATAGAATTTGGTCAATCTCATCATTATAAGTTATTCTTGCAATTACGCTTCATTATACTAAGGCTATCATTTTCTCACAAGTGAATCTTTATATGCATAAACTGTTGGAGGTTCAACTAGTGGATGTCCATAGTAATTTAGTAAAAAATCTTAATTTTCTTTTTCACAGATAAATCTCAATTTCCTTTCAAAAATCTCATTTTCTTTTTCAAAATGTCCATTTTTTAATCTTATTTTTTTTTTCAAAACTTTTAACAAAATCTCATTTTGTTATCAAACTTTTCAAAATATAAATTTTGAATTTTTATTTTAAAATCTCATTTTTTTCCTTTTTTTTTTTTTTTTTTTGGTCAAACTTAACAATTTATTCAAACTTTCCAAACATTTCAATATGCCAATTTTATTTTTTATTTTTCAAAAGCGCCATTTTGGTTTCAACTTTTCAAATTTCTTTTTTAAAATAGTAAATTTTTTTTGTCAAAATCTCAGTGTTTTTCTCAATCATTTTTTTTTAATCATAATCTCAATTTTTCTCGAACATTTTCATTTTTTTTTCAAAATCATAAGTTTTATAAGTTCTCAATTTTCCTTTACAAAACGTCAGTTTTTGGTCAAAGTCTCAATTTTTTAATTTGATTTTATCTTCAAAATGTTTTTATTTTTTGAACTTGTCAACTCTTATCGAACTTCTCAATTTTTTTTTTTTCAAAATACAAAATCTCAATTCCTTTTTCAAAATATTTTCATTTTTCATAGTTGTCAAAATATTCAGAATTTTTTTTTTAATCTTTTCAATTTTCTTTTTCAAAATATCATTTTTTTCAAAATCTATTTTTTTTTTTCAAAATTATCAACTTTATTAGTTTTTTTTTTTTTTTTTTCTTTCAAAATCTAGATGTTTATTAAATCATGGCCTTTTTTCAAAATCTCATTTTTTTCTCAAACATTATTATTTATTCTTTAAAAAAATAAATTTCTCAACGATTTTTATATATATTAAATCATTAGTTTTTTTTTAACTTCTCAGTTTTCTTTTTCATGTGATATTGTGAAGCATTTAAATATTAGTTTTAAATAATAATAATAATACGAATTTTCACTTAATTGATATAAAAACAAAAGAAAAAAATAGTTGCATTCAATCAATTAATATAAAAATAATCTTAGATACAAATTAATACAATTAAACCATTGAAATTTTATTAAAAAACAACTCTTAGACTACAATAAAAGAAAATTTTCTACCATATTCCAAAAAAAAAAACGTGGTAGTGGTAAAAGCCAATTTACGACGGACCATCAACCGTCGCAAAAGCAGCTGAAATCCGTCGCTAAATGATTCATCTGGTTTTTTGGCCGGTAATTTGTGACGGACCAAAATCCGTCGCAAAATCTTAATTTGTGACTGATTTGGTCGGTTGTAAATCTCATTTTACCGACGGATTTTGGTCTGTCGTTAAATCCAACCATTTTTTACCTCCAATTCCACAGTTGCGAGGTACAGACATTTTCCATTAGCAATGGACGTTCCGTTGTTAAACGAGACATTTTTGGCGACGGACAAAATCTGTTGCAAAATCTGTCACAAAATCTGTCACAAAATCGCCATTTTGGCGTAGTATGTCATAATAGCATTGGTAGAAAAAGGAAGTAGAGGAGTTCGGGAAAATTCCAGAAGATATAAAATTAGTGTTGTAAGAGTTCAAGGCGGTTGTGTTCACCAAACTTCAGACGAATTATCACATATGTAGGAGATTGGTCTTTCTCAGGTTGAGGTTGTCTTCCACAACACGAAGAATAAAGCTACCGACCAAGCCCAATTTGAGGCTATATATGCATGAGTTCCTAAACATATACTCCACTTATTTTCATTGCCTAAACTACCTGAAATGAGTGTTACAACGAAAAATATGGTAATTTGGGTAGCAACTATTCATGCTGGTATCTAGGAGAAACAAAGAAGCTTAGAACTGCGGTTCAAGTCCCTTGATATACATTGATACACCATCCTCTAATGGTTAGAGCTTTTTAGAGCAAATGGTCATTTGACATTATATAAGAGAGAAGTTGAGAGAAAAATGTTAGGGTTCGAATCTCAGTGGTATATTCTCTCATGAGAGGCCATGAAGTCAAGCTCGGCTTGTTTATGGTGTGAGTGTCCCTCCACCGCTCCACCCCACACATGCGGAGTGTTAACGTCCCTTGATATACATTAATCCAAGAGTCACGCGATGCCACGAATAGCCAATTCCCTTTTTATAGTCCAATATGATTGCTGGATGATTAATTTGACTCTTTCAATGCTATTTCTGGTCAAGGGATCAACATGCCCATCCAGAGTATAAATGATTTGGATCACCAAAACCATGGGCACTACTAATATAAACTAAGAACCGGAGGGGATTCCATGAATGCACACGGGCAAGGATTTCCTTTAAAGAATAATGAAGCATCATGCATGTTGTTTATTCACATCATCATTCCTAACACAATAACATGTAGGGCTGTACACGAACCGGGCCAGCCTGGTTAGCTCGCTTGACTCAGCCCGAAAAAGCTCGACTCAGCCTGACTCGGAACTGAGTTCGGGTGGGGACGGGCCATTTTCTTCAGCCCGAAACTGAGTTCGGGCCGAGTTCAAACATGTCCCAGTTCGGCCCGACCTGGCATATATATATATATATATATATATATATTATATATATATATAATATATATATATTATATATGGGAAAAGGTACAATGCGCTCGAGTTGATTTTAACGTCCCATGAGGTCGAGCTGTGTGGGCCCCACCATGATGTGTTTCGAACATCTACCCCATCAGTCAGATGCACCATTCCATCGTGGGCCTAGGTCTCAAAAATCAAGTCAATCTGTGACTTTTGTGGGCCACACCACATATAGAAGTTGAGAGGAGCCGTGCACCATTAAAACATTCATAATCATTTTTGTGGGCCCACCGAGATGTGGTTTGCAAATCCAGCCCATCCATTATGTGTGTCCCACTTGGATGAGGGTTCAGACCAAGTTTCAGCAGCATTCAAAACTCAGGTGGGCCCTGCCAAGTGCTTTTATATGTTTTTTGCATGTCTTCACATGATTTTAGATGGTATGGCCTACCTGAGTTCCGTATACAGCTGATTTTTGGGATATCTCATAATTTAAAGGGGACGCATCAAATGCACGGTGTTGATGTTCGAAACGCATCACGGTGGGGCCCACACAACTCAACCTCATGGGACGTTAAAATTAGCTCGAGCGCATTGTACCTTTTCCCTATATATATATATATATATCCTAATCATTTGAGATAGAGAAGTGAGAACGCCGTTAGTCCTTTTGTAGATGGAGTAGGCCCGAAATTGGCCCGAACTCGCCTGATTTCTTACTGGGCCAAGTTCGGGCTGGACATGTTGGCTCGGTGACCGGGTCGGGCCAGGTTCGGGCTGGGTGTGGCTGGTGACCGGGCCGGGCCGGGTTGAGCCCAGTTCGACTCGGATAGACTCGTGTACACCCCTAATAACATGAATTTAGAGGACTCAGCCTGGAGCTCTTGGATTAGGCTGGGCCTTATTTTAGGCCCGATAAAGAAATGGGCTGTCTGGGCTTCCATCTACCTAAATTCCCCTCTTAACTTATTTTGGCATTAGATGGTTGAGTCTATGCTGTGGACCCGACCAGCAGAAGCACTCTTTTCCTTGGCTCATGAGCTGGGATGGGACTGGGCTCAGTTACAAAGCCCACCCGCTGGACTTTGACATGCTTCCGCCTCACATAGGCAAAAACAGGAGATGAATGTATTTAGAAAGAAATATGGGTGTGTACCGTAACTGCGTATAAGATCAGAACCGTTAATAAAATGGCCAAGGTGTTTATCTTCATTGATCCTCCCACAGCCATTTTCACTTCCCTTTGGGCCCTATCTTAGATAATAGTATCAACCTCGTCTATAGCAAGAAGAACTAGCCACATTGGTAGTAGGTGCAGAATATCCAAAACCCTAATACGTATATTCTTTCATATTTTTGGCTTAAAAACAATTGGCCTTTAATCTCATTTATTAAGTGGGGAGGGATTGTTCCCATCCACCTCAGCGGGCTACTAAGTTACCGTCCATTGAGAAATACAGCCAACAAGTTGTGTGTACAAAATCTGAACCATTGAAAAGGTATGCTCTATCTTGAAGATCATTTAGTGCAAAAAATCAGACAAATTCATTCATCAGGTGGACAATTATGTACATTGACTCAATTCAGTTGCCACACATCTTCTTTGGTGCGGCCTACCTGATAAATGGGTCTGCCTATTTTTTTCTGCCGACCTCTATTTTAGGTGGGGCCTACCGTTTGAACGGCTCATGTGTTATACACATGACAATTGGCCATTTACTACCAATTAATTTGATTGTAACTTTGTTTGTGCACTGTGATGGTTGTGAACATTATTAAATGGGTGGGGCATGGTGTATATGCTGTACGGAAGGAGAATAACATCCGGTTGCATCAAGTTGGTTGAAATATATGACCCCTGGTTAGATGATCGGAACTTTCGAACTGATGGTTCCTTCTATCGATGGTATATAATCCTAAAATTTTCCTATGAAGGATACATGCATTTTGTGTCCCGGCACATCAATGCTCCCGAAGTCTAAACCATCGGCCAGATTATCCAATTGAGGAAGGTTACACCATGGCTTGCTTGGTAAACCACCATTCCTAAGCTGGTGGTGGTTCATCCAACATTCACGTGTCACTGAAGTAGAACAATCCCCACTTGTGGGGCCCACTGGAAAAAGCTTATAAATTAGAAAAAAGAAAAAAGAAAAACGAAAAAAAATAAAATGTGCTGAGTGGATGATTTTGAACCATCTGACATTTCTAGTTAAATTTGGATTCTGGATCTTCTATCTTTTCTCCCTTTATTTGATGGGCCATGGTCGAATTGTCCTTAGGATCGTCCATACATACTTTTAAAATTTGAATATGCGTTGTGCTTAGGTTTGTTGTCTAATATTTTAAATGTTTGTAATAGAGTTTGTCGATGTCATCAATAGATCATTCAATTTTATTGAGCGGTTGTCGATGTCATCAATAGATCATTCAATTTTATTGAGCGGTTGTCAATGCCATCAACAGATGCTTGATCCCATCAAGAAAATCTGAAAAAAATCCTTGTTGGTTGCTAGACAGTTTTAGAGGTTTCTACTCGATGGCATCGAAGGATATTCGATGTCATCGGTTAGTCCTCGATGGCTGTCGATGCCATCGAACACGCTTGCAAAATTGCATGAGTGCACGATTTATTTCTTATTTTGATTGGGTAATTTTTATATTAGGTGTAATCAGGATTAGGGTAATGATTAGGGTTCTCCAAACGTGTTTAAGGGTTTAAGAGGATTTTGAAGGGCAAAGGCTTAGGCTTTTTTCCTTTTGAAGCTTTGATCAGTAAGATTTCATCTCTTGTAACTTCGTTTTTATAGTGTATTATCACTTCGTGCCATGGTTATTTTCAATAAAGGTTTTTATATGTAAATTCGGATTTTTATTTGGTTGGATTTGTTTATTCAATTGTGATTATCTTGTTTGATTCTTCTCTGTGTGCTTCTGCGAGTCCCAATAAGTAGGGGTGTACACCAACTGGGCTATCCCGGTTAGCTCGATCGACCCGGCCCGAAAAAGCCCGACTCGGCCTGACCCGGAACTGAGTTCGGGTCAGGACGGGCCAATTTTCTAGGCCCGAAAGTGAGTTCAGGCTGAGTTCGGATACTTCCCAGTTCGGCCTGACTCGGTTCGAAATTCGACTCGCCCCGGCCCGACCCAACCCGGCCCGGCTCGACCTGTGTATGACTGTATTTAATTTGTATAAAATATTTTATTTTATGCTTTGTCGAATGTATATAAATGTATGTAAATGTCCTGACTAGTTAGATTTTTTGTGGAGTCTATAGTTCAACTATCTAAACCGTTGATCGAGGGCATTATAATGGGACGCGGATTACCTGCCAAACCCTTCCCATGAACTTGCTATAAGATTCGAAACTGGCCCGAACTCGAAGGTTCGAAACTGGCCCGAACTTGGCCCGAACTCACGTCGGGCTCGGTTCGGGCTGGAGATGTTGGCCCGGTACCAGGCCCGGTCGGGTTCGGGCCCTGTGTGGCTGTTGAATGGGCCTGGACGGGTTGAGGCCAGTTCGACTCGGCTCGACCCATGTACACCCCTACCAATAAGTGGTATCCGAGCTAACGTTGGGAAGTAGATTGAATCTGAAAAAAAGGTATCTATGACATCTAACATGAAGTTCAATGTAGAGAAGTATTATAGGAAAAACAACTTTAAATTATGGAAGGTGAAGATAAAGGACATCCTAATTCAGCAAGGATTGGAAGATGCACTCCTTGGAGAGTGACTGAAAACTATGAAAGAAGTAGAGTGAAAAGTTAGATCAAAATGTCAATATCTCAATCTAGTTGTATCTAATGGAGGAGGTCTTTTATAATGTTATGAGAGAGAAGACTGTAGCAAATACATGGGCGAAGTTAGAGAACATCTATGCAAAGAAATCTTTTGAAAATCGTTAGTATCTGAAACTACAATTGCTCGATGTGAAGATGACTGAGGAGGCTGACGTTAAGGCCTACATCAATAGCTTTAAAAGGCTCATTTGTAATATGTTGGATGTGCATGAGGTGATGAAGGATGAAGATCAAGCATGCATTTTGTTGAATTCTCTTTCAGAATCGTATGAGTTGTTCGAAGATTCTTTGTGCGCCGATAAGACGACCATTAGCGTTGAGACCGTTATCTCAGGTCTTTAGTCGAAGACGGTGAAAGAAAATGGTGACGTGAATGCTTATACATATTCACTAGTTACAAAGGGTAGGAATTTTGAGCGAGATAATAGATCTTCGCGATCGAGATCCAAATCTAAGGGCAAGGGTAAAGGCAAGCTAAATTGTTAGAATTGTGGCATGACATGACACATGAAAAAGAATTATCATAATCCTAAGTCTAGGAATGATAAATTAGAGAATTCTTCTAGAGAAGCCAACACTGCGGAATATAGTGAGGATGCGAGTTATAGTGACATGTTGACTGCATCAAAATTCAGGTATTTTAGCTATAAATGGATTTTGAAAATGGGATCTTCGTATCACATGAACCCTCATAGTAGTTGATTCACCAGTTACAATGAGTGCAATGGTAGTTAGATGTTTATGGGCAATAACAATGTTTATAACGTGATAGGTGTTGGATCGGTGCACATCAAGATGTTTGATGACATATAGCATATCTTGATTGATGTGAGACATGTTCATGAGTTAAGGAAGAGTTTGATATCTCTAGGTGCACTCGAGGCACTTGGGTGCCATTTCACCGGGTTCAATCATGTCCTTAAGTTTTCAAATGGGGTACTCTTATTCATGAAAGCACAGAGGAATGGTAACCTATTTAGGTTGATCGGGAACACTTCATCGGGTTGAGCTGTAATAGTGGTAGTAAATTCCACGTCTGCAGGTATGTGATATGAGCGCCTAGGCCACATAAGCGAGTGAGGTATAAGGTATCTAACTATTGCTTGATTACAGTTTTTAAAAGCATCGATTTTAGTATATGTGATAATTGTATATATGGTACACAATCAAGGTTGTCTTTTAAGTCTAGGAAGTATGTTTGTAAGGGAGTTCTGTATTATATGCGTGGGTCGTCACTTGTAGTTTCTAGTGGATGGTTGTTATGGTTTGTTATATTCATTGAAGACTGTTCCATAAAGGTGTGAGTTTATTTTTTGATAAATAAATCCGAGGTTTTTACCAACTTCAAACAATGGAAGGTAATTGTGAAAAAATAGTTAGGACAAAATGTGAAAGTGTTGAGGACAAATAATGGTGGGGAATTCAATTCTTGAGAATTCAGTTGGTTTTGTAAAGACGAATGGATCATGAGACTCAATACAGTGCGCCATACACCAGAGCTAAATGGTGTGGTTGAGTGGACGAATTAGATTTTCTTGGAGAGGGCCCGATGCATGATGAGTAATGCTGGGTTGGGTAAGGAAATGTGGACTGAGGTCGTTAACACGGCTTGTTATTTGATGAATTGATCCCTTTCTATGACTATTGATTGTAAAATTCTAGAGGAAGTGTAGAGTGATTAGCAAGTAGACTACTCGGAGCTACGAGTAATTGGTTATGATGCTTACTCTCACGTACCATTAATTGAGAGAGATAAGCTGGACCAAAGGGTTAAAAAGTACATCTTTGTTGGTTATAACGGTGGAATGAAATGTTACAAGCTATATGACCGGGTACACAAAAGATCATCCTTAGTCGTAATGTTAAGTATGGTGAATGCTCTTTGTTCTGTAAAGATGAGTATAAGGAAGAAGAAAAGTTAGTTATGGATGTTTAGATATACAAAGATGAGACATGGGGTGACACTAAGACACATATAGAGGTACATGAGAAGGTGGAGTAGCCACTTATGAGAATGAATCCGCTAAGGGATCATAAGTTACCGATGAGATATAGGAATGACTCGAATGTTGTATTTTCACTCATCACGGTGTTAAGGGTCAGATATTGCATATTAGACCCCAATTATTTCCCAATTTTACGTACATGATAATGTTTAACGTTATATTTTAATCATGTTTGTGTTGCAAGGTGAATTTAGGAGCCTGAACTGAAAAAAGTTACTAAAAGCATGGATTTAACGCTCAGAAATCACCAAGGTAAGGGACGGATCTTAGGGGACCGAGATCAAAGAATTTACATGCCAAAAATACGAGAAAATCAAGCAATTAAAGTCTAAGAGGCCTGAAAGTTATCCTGAATGCAAAATCACAGGGTTCCCACCATCCGTTTGGCTCAAAACTTTATATCTAGCCTGAGGACTCTAAATTAACCGTACACGTTGAATTTCAGTCATTGGATCCTTGTGACAGTAGCTCAACGGACAGATCAACCCATAAAACATTGATCTAGGGCCCACCTAATATCTGGATATGCTTCAATTTTGGTCTCAACCTCTTAAATGGGATGACAAAACGGATGGACGGAGCGGATTTCTCATACACATCACAGTGGATCCCACATGTGCACTTGTGCATGCACAGTGCGCACGTACCAGACGTGCACCGGACCGAGAGTCCGGTCAAAGACTACGTTGATCGACCTTTCTCGCATGAGAGAGCAGCGGGCGGACTTTGTCTCACCGGGTAGTTGTAGTGGGCCACCATCGTGATTCAAATAAATGATCTGGATCGTTCACTCGACTCAGGGGGTGGCCACGACTCTAGCCATGGTGACCTTTTGGTCCCATGCATGCGTATACATGTGGATCGCTGGAAAATGCAGGATGAATGGCGAGGTAATTTAATATAGTGGGTCGTACTAAAACTCGGCTAAAACCACTCCTTTCCAACCGAAATTTTGCCAGAAATCCAATAAACAGGGTGGAATTCTCTGAAAACGTCACTTTGGGGCCTACCAAGTATCGCAGCGCAGGAAATCGCACCTTATGTACGTCTGATTTTCCAGGACGTTGTAGGGAGTTGTGGCCCATCATCCTTGATCGGTTGGATGATCTGAACCGTTCAGAGGAATCCCAGGCCAAAAAAGACCCTAGCCATGGAGAAATTTCGAATGCAAAGACAATCACTGTCCCGCAAACGCATTCCAAAAGCAAGTTGGCTTGCGTTTCTCTCATGCACGCGCGGGTTGTATGAGCTGGCTGTGTAACTTCTTCCCACCGATTCCAACCACGAACCAACGCTGCCTGCTGTCTATAAAAAGGGAGAGAGAATGAGAAAGAAGCATTCTTTGGATCTTTAGGGTGTGGGAAGCCAAGAAGAAAGAAAGAGAGACGTGGAGTCGCCGGCCATCCATCCTTCCTCTTTATTTCTCTTTCCTCTTCCCTTATGTTTTTAAGAGATTTTTAGTCCATCATGTCTGTGATAGGCTAGACCTCTTAGCTAGGGCTAAGAGGTGAAGCTTGTAGTGTGATGGGGTGTTTTCTTCGGCTTTGATTCATACTATGTTGAACTCTCTTTGATTATAGTTTGATTAAATGGAATATTCATAATTTTTAATGGTTTGTTGTGACTTAAATTATAATGGATTTGCGATATCTTTGAGAATTTTCCATGCATGTATAGAGGTTATGGTCATAGGAACCCTGTTGTTCACCATCGTCTCATGGACATGGTTGGATGATGGAACCTTCCCCTATGATCACAATTCTCTCAGATTGGATATGGATTGGTTAAATTCTGTTGTTTACTTTGTCTCATGGGCATGGTTTTGTGATGAAATCAGTTCTAATTCTCACATCTCTAATCTCTTGAAAACTAGATCAAAGGAAGTTTAAAATTAGTTTTTAATGGAATATCTTCCAACCGGATGAAGATGAGACTTTGATTCCAGTTGTGTTCATGAATTAAGCATAGATCTCCCTGATATTTACAAGTGGATCCTTGGAAACCCTAGTTTCCCACCTTTGAATTTTATAAGTTTTAATTAAAGTTATTCATCATTATTCTCTTAATTTTTCCTGATTTAGATTACATCTTCGTCTAGTTCTAGTTCAAGTTACTTTCAGATTACGTACAAGATTCAGTCCTTGTGGATTCGACCTCGGTCTTACCGAGATTATTACTACATCGCGACCCTATACTTGGGGTGGTGAACACACGGATGATGGGGATCCATCTACTTTTCAAGAGGCTCTTGACGATGTAAATGCTGAAAATTAGAAAGTAGTAATATATGACAAGATGGACTCCCTATATAAGAATGAGACGTGGAAGATGGTAGAGCTTCCCATCGGTCGT
This sequence comes from Magnolia officinalis, assembly GCA_021015155.1. Lineage (NCBI taxonomy): Eukaryota > Viridiplantae > Streptophyta > Magnoliopsida > Magnoliales > Magnoliaceae > Magnolia > Magnolia officinalis. The sequence goes on along the minus strand of JAJHSJ010000003.1, from coordinate 82,416,424 downwards.
AAAGCGATTGGAAGTAAGTGAATCTTCAAGAAGAAGTATAATAGGTAAAATGCAAGGTTGGTAGTAAAGAGATATGCTTAGAGAAAATGTATCGACTTCACTGAGATCTTCGCGCCTATCGTGAAGCAAGTATTTATTAGATTCGTATTGACACTGGTTGCTAATACAATCTCAAGATGGAATAGATGGATGTGAAGAGTACTGCTTTCCTACGTGGAAAATTGGAGGAGCAAATTTAAATGAAGCAATCAAAAGGTTCCGAAATACATGTGGAAGAGAACAAGGTTTGTAGGTAAAAGAGATCGTTGAACGACCTAAAACAGTCGCGTAGGAAGTGGTACAAGAAATTTGATTATTTCATGATGAGTCAGATGTTTACTAAGAGTGAGTATGATTATTGTGTTTATTTCGAAACACTAAGTGATGTGAAGTTTATTATCTTGGTATTGTATATTGATGACATGCTTATTGTTAGTCATAGTATGTCTTAGATTGACATACTAAAGGCTCAACTATCAGAGACATTCGAGATTAAAGATCTGGGGGCTACAAAGATGGTTATCAGTATTGACATACACAAAGACAGGAAGATAAGTAGGCTATGGTTATTTTAGACGGAATATCCTGAAAAGGTATTGGTGAAGTATGGAATTGATAAGGCAAAGCTGGTCATCGTTACCCACACAGCTCATTTTAAGTTTTCTTTTGAGCAATGTCCTGAAATAGATAAAGAAAAGCATGTTATGTCTCATATGCCTTATTCGAGTGCAATTAGAAGCTTTATGTATGCCATGGTCTGTACAACATTGGATATTTCACATGCAGTGAGTGTTGTTATCAGATACATGTCTAACCCTGATAGGAAACACTGAAAGGTAGTGAAATGACTACTTCGATATATTCGAAATATGCAAGACTACGTCTTAACATTCAAAAAATTAGAGGAAAAGTTAGTAGGCTTCTGATCACTCTTTTACGCATATTTAAATTATCCTGGCAGTGTGTATAATAGAAGATTGATTTCCGATTACTCATTTATGTTAGCGGTAGAGCGATCAGTTGGATATCGAACCTTCATTCTATAGTGACTCTTTCCACAATTAAAGCTGAGTATATGGTGATGACAGAAACATTCAAATAAAGTGTTTAGTTAAGAGGAATGATAAATTAGTTAGGGCTTCAATAGGAGGTCGCACCAGTTTACTATGACAACGAAAGCGTAATTAATTTGGTGAAGAAATCTGTTTATCACTCACGTACTAAACATATTGATGTTCGTCAACATTTTATTTGATAAGTGCTCGAGGAATGAAGCATGACTCTAAATTAAGAAGATCTACACAAGCATGAATTTGACTGACATGCTTACGAAGGTAGTCCTACAGAGAAATTCAAAAAGTTCTGTGCGACTTCTTTGGGTCTGGCAAAGATAAAAGTAAAGATAGATTGTGCACGAGAAGTGATGATTATGAAGATATGATGGAAATGAAGTAAAGATGAAGGATCGAGTATGACAAAGGAGCAATGAAGTGTGAAGATTGAAGACATGGTAGACATTATTGTCTAACGTCTTAAATATGTTCGTAATAGAGTCTATCGATGTCATTGACAGATCACTCGATTCCATCGAGCAATTGTTGATGCCATCAACGGATGCTTGATCCCATCGAGAAAATCCGAAAAAATTCATGTTGCTTGCTAGACGGTTTTAGAGATTGTTACTCAATGGCATAGAAGGATCTTCGATGTCATTGACTAGTCCACAATAGTTGTCGACACCATTGAAGGACCCATCGAAAGGGTGTGCAGAATTGTGTAAGTGTGCGATTTGTTTCATATTGTGGTTGAGTAGTATATGTATCAGGTGTAATCGCGATTATGGCAATGATTAAGGTCTCCAAACGTGTTTAAAGGTTTGAGAGGGTTTTGAAGGGCAAAGGTTTAGGCTTTTCCTCTTGGGACTTTGATTAGTAAGATTTCATCTCTTGTAAATTCGTTCTGAAAGTGCATTATACTTTGTGACGTGTTTTTTTAGAAAAGATTTTTTCACATAGATTTAGATTACAATTGGTTGAATTCACGTGTGTGATTGTGATTATTTTGTTTGATTCCTCTCCGGGTGCTTATGCCGAGTCCTACCGGGGGTTCACGTGAATTATGTTTTAAGCTTTAGGCTGACGAGTTACCACCATGTACTTATGTCAACCAATCAAAACAATAGTCCTATGACTACTCTCCAGGAAAAAGGAGGAAATACGCAATATTTGATCCACATCTTGTGATAGGACCAATGGACAGTACGTCAGGGTGGCCCACCTGGTAATCCAGACATTCATATGGACGGGATCATCTGTGGTGGATGGGGAAGATGCCCCAGCAATCCATCCCATAAAATGATCCAAACTGTCTGATGTACCCCACCTAATTTTGTACCATTGGTTGTCACAGTGCATTTCATTAAATCGTTTATTTGGATGGGGATAAGATTTAGGGCTTGAGCATCCGAAATCAGTAGAGTCGGTTAGAGAGAAGTGGGTCTGAGCTGCCGCAGAAAGAGGAGAAAGAAAAAAAATAAATAAAAAAAAATCGTTCTCTAGGAATTAATGATCACATATGTTGTGGGGTCCACAGCTGACTTGTATGTAGAATCCATACCGTGAATCTGGTGCCTCTCCTTTCTTTGACCGTACATCATTATAACCATCCCCGGTATAAACCTCAGGTTAAAGTAGCGTGGATGCCGTTCATTTGTGCGTTCTTGTTATTGTAATGAGTCGGGATCCTCTGTTATCGGGTCAACAGGATTTTCCTGTTACCCTAGTGGTTTGGCGTCGGAATCTTTTTTTTATTTTAATTTTTTTACTTTTTCAGTGAGTGTTGACGTGGACCAATGATTTTTAGGGTATTAGGAATTCTCTGTTGACCTGATGACAGAGGATCCGGACTCAATAATAAACATGATTGAGAAGTTATTGAATGGGACGTGGATTAGCTACTGATAACTGATAGGTTGATGAGTAGCGGGACTGGCTACTGAAGTGACGTCACTAAGTTTTGTGGGCCCTACCGTTTTGTATCCGCACCGTCCATCCATTTGGAGAGTTCATTTGAAGGCATGACCAAAAGAATGAGTTAGATCTCCGGTGGACCTCACCATAGGAAACAGTGGGGAGAGTGACGTCCACCATTAAAAACTTCAACGTGCTACAAAAGTTATCGATCAAGCTTACATTTGTGTTTTTCCTTCTTTCAGATATATGTGTTAACCCGGGAGCAGGTTGGATCTCAAATAAACATCATGGTGGACCTTGGGAAGTTTTCAAACGTGGGCGTCGCTCTCCCCACTGTTTTTTGTAGTAGGGTCCATTACTGCTTTGGATCTACACCATTTTTTCGAACGAGCCCTAAAATGATCTCTCCAAATGGATGGGCGGTGTAGATACACCACATCCATCATGGTGGGTCTCACGTAACCTAATGACATCACTTCAGTAGTTAGTCCCGCTACTCAACCTGTCAGTAGCTAATCCGTGTCCGAATGAAGGATGTATTATGACACTTATTGCAAACACTTTCGTTAGGGCGTGTCTGGACGTGCGGATTAGGTGGGAGTGGGTTGTATTAGGGTGGATTGCATGGCTTCCAATGTCATAAATGAGTTTCACAGTGGATTACATGCAATCCCACTGGATTGCTTTATCCATCGGCCCATCTACTGCCATGTTTGGACAGGCGAACGGGATGGGATTTCAGAAGCATAGTGCGTTTGGGTGGGCATGGGCTAGCGTTCGCACTGGGTCCTACTGGGACGTGTAATGGGCCACCATCACGAACGGTTCGATGATCGAAACCGTCCAATACGTCTAGGAGGTGAGGCCGACCGTACCCATTGAGACCTTATCCTTCCATGCATATGCACACACGATTTCCACCGTTAAACGCAAGACGGACGGTGGAGTACAAGATTCTGTGGCTACACCGAATTCAATCCGAAACCAAACATTTCCAACTAGTTTTTCGACGTGCATTCAATGGATGGAGTGGATTTCCCTGAAGACATCAATCATGACCCCCACCATCAGCACAGCGCAAGAAATTGCGCAAGTCCCTGCGTTCGTGAAAACCGACTTCGGTGGGCCATTATGCGAACTTGGTGGTGATCAGATCAACAATTTAAACCGTCCATAATCTCCAAAAGGGGGTCACGATACTTCCCATGAAGTCAGAATGGACGGTGAGGATACTCCCTTCGCCAAAATTCGTTCCAAACGCGGCTATTTCCGTGCCTTCGTTGCACAACGTGCGTAAACAAAGTCGGTTCGTCCGACTCCAAACCGACCTCCTCCAGTCGATGGGATTCGCAATCCACCGGATTCTCTCCCGAATCTAGAGACCACTCCCATCCATCGTCAATACGGTGCCGTCCAAACAGAACTGACGAAGGACAGAGTGAAATTTCAAAACCCTATCCCAACTACTCCACTCTACTCCACCTAATCTGCGTGTCGAGGGTGCAGCTTTGAAGGAAGGATTCCAAATGTACTGTGACATTTATTGCAAACACTTCCCTTGGGGCGCAGCTTTGAAGGAAGGATTCCAAATGTACTATGACATTTATTGCAAACACTTCCGTTGGGGTGCAGGTTTGAAGGAAGGATTCCGAAAGACCGCTGAGCCTTGCTCTGTCATTTATGATGCTGCTTTGGTAGATATCTGACTATGAGGCCACTGTGATGAATGTGCCTTATATCCACACCGTTCATTCGTATTTACAGTTTGTTTTAGGGCATGATAAAAAAAAAAAAAAAAAAATGGAGCAGATCCAAATATCATGTTGAGCACGCTACAGTAAAATGGTGAGGATCGAATGCACACCCTTATAAACTTTTAGGCAGCCACCAAAATGTTTATTTTCCATCCAACCGGTATATAAGGTCACATGGACCAGGATGAAGGGACCACATAAATATCATCTTGATCCAAAACTTTCAAAACGTTTTTAATATTGTGCATTCAATTACCACTGTTTGCCATGGTACAGTCAATATGAGATTTGGATCTGCTGAATTTTTGAGCTCGTTTCCTAAAATTAGGTAGAAAACGGGATGGATGGCATGGCTATAAGAAAATATATAATTAGGGGTGTACATGAACCGAGCTAGCTCGACTCGACTTGAAAAAGCTCGATTCGACTCGGTTCGAAGCTGAGTTCAAGCCGAGTTGAGCTGATTTTTTAATCTTGAAAATGAGTTCGAGCCGAGTTCGAGCGGGCCCCAGCTCGACTCAACTCGGATCAAATCCAGCTCGAATTGAACTCGGATTGAACCAGTTCAGTGACTCGGTTACTTGCCATTGATGTTGCTCACCAACTGTTTGATAAAATGACTCAACGAAATGTGGCTGGTGGCAAGGAAGGTTTGGCTGGTGGCCTGAGCCATCTTAACAGTTTTATACTCTTGGGGTAGCAAGAAGATATTTCAGCTAGAGTGCGAAATTGAGAACATTTGAAAATGCTCTATGCTGGTCCAAATTACTCAAACATGCTACAATGTCAATGGGAAGATATCACTTGGTATGTTCCTTCACTGGGATGCACTTGTCACCACACCTACGGTCTCACGAGTAACAAATAGATGAACTGAGTGTCTTTTAGCTTTCTCTCATTTGTAGACTAGAGTCTTTAAGTTACTAAGAGATACTCTTGCCCAAGTCCTAACAATTCTTTTCTAGAATCTCCTGCTTTCAAAGAAGGTTTGGCAGGTGACAAGCAAGGTATGTACATTAAACAAATACCTTTTTTATTTTTTATTTTTTGTTTTTGGGTTTTTACGTTACTTAGAAGGTGTTTGATAAAACACCTGGAAAACCATTGCCTCTGTTTGTAAAACAGTGGGTTTTTGAAGTTACACTTCAGGTGTTTGTAGAAATGCCTTAATGGCGAACTCAGCTTGATCTTGGCTCAAACTTGGCCCGAGCTGGCCTGAGCTGCTGACTGAATCGAGCCGAACTGGCTTGTCAGGCTCGAGGATCGAGCTGAGCCAAGTTTGAGTTGCGGTCAGCCAGCGTTCGAGCTGAGGCCAGCTCGACTCGGTTCGACTCGATGTACACCCCTATATATAATGGTGGCTCCACACAAATATCTGATCCAAAACTCAAGTGGGATGCACTACTAGAAACATTGAGGATTGATTATTTATTTATTTACACACACGCACACACCCCTACACACTCACAACATAGTAGGATTTCACCACCTATAGGAACTCAAACCCTTGACCAGGTGTTGAAACTCTTAAGAATCTACCACCGGAGCAAGAGTAAGGACTGCCTTGTTTTTGGACCTATATCTTAATATGATCCGGAAAAGTGGATGAACAAAGTGGATTTGTAACAAACATCTCGAGTGATCCCCACCTAGCACCCCGTGTCTGAAAATGCATGCCAAAGTCCTCCACAGACTGCGTAGTGTAGCACACAAGGGGTGGTGCTGTCACGTGCCAAAGTTTTTGGGGCCCCACCATTATGTATATGTTATATTCTTACATTCCATCCATTTTTTTACATATCATTTTAAGGCATATGGCCAAAAAAGTAAACCCAAAGCTCAAGTGGACCACGCATTCAAAAAATAGTGATGATTGAATGCCTATTATTGAAATTTTTTTAGGGCTATGGAAGTTTTGAATTAATTTGATATTTGTATTCCCCCCTCCTCCGGCCCCCTTTGGTTTTTTTTGTTTTTAAAAGAACTGACCATCATATATATTCAATAGAATGGAAAGGTTTGTGTTTCCCCTCATCTATCCCTGCGTGACCTTAAGAATAGGTTGGATGGTAATTAAACATCATGGTAGGCCATTTAAAAGTTCCAAAGGTAGGTATAACTGTCCCCACTATTGTGTTGCAGTCAACGTCATATTTGAATTTACCTTTTTTTTTTTTTTTTGGTTCAATCCCTAGAGTGATTTGGCAAAGTGGACAGACAATACAGATATAACACATATATCATGGTGGGGGCTATAGAACTTTTTCACCTGAACACCCAAACATTTATAAAAGAAAAAAAAAAATGAAAATTGAAAAAAGAGGAGATATTTATACACGTTAAAGTAATTCCTTTCTACTTTATTTTATTAACATTTATTCAAATTGGTAAAATTTAAACTAGTTGAACCTGAGGTATGGTCTAACCCATTCAAGTTGAGAGTGCCTCTATTGTCTATATCAGTCTCTCGGTACTAGCCAAAAAATCGAAGTAGATCCAAAGCTCAAACGACTACATCACACCAAGCAGCGGAGATTAAATACATACCATGGAAAACATTTTGGGTGCAACAGAAGTTTTGATCAAACTAATATTTATATTTTCCCTTCATTCCCGTCTGTGTGATCTCATGAACTGGCTGAATGGAAAATAAAGATCATCCCTGGCCTTAGGAAGGTTTCAACAGTGGGCATCAAAGGCTCCAATGCTTTATGTGGTGTGATGTGGTGCACTTGATACTTGGAGTTGCTCATTTTTGGGATCATGCCCCCAGAATTGATATGGAAAAATGGATGAACGGCGTGGATATAACATATAGATCATGCTTGAGCCCACGGAACTGGACGCGGATTAGATACCGACAGTGTCATTAGCCAAATCGCGACTGAAGTGACATCACCAAGCTCTGTGGACCCACCATGATGCATGTGTTGTATCCGTACCGTCCAACCATTTGTAGAGGTCGTTTTATGGCACGAGAAAATGTGTGATCACACCACAGAAAACCGTGGGAGTAGTAACATCCACCGTTGAAACATTTATAGGGCCCACCATGAAGTATTTTTGAGATCCAAGTTATTGATAAGTTAACATAGACATAGATGAAGTGAAAACATAAATATCAGCTTGATCAGAAACTCATGTGGCCCGTAAGAAGTTTTGAACGGTGAATGTCATGTCCCACTCTTTTCTATGATGGGGTCCACTTGAACTTTAGATATATCTCATGGTTTTTCTCATGTCATAAAACAATCTCTCCAAATGGATGGACAGCATGGATACAGCACACGCATCATGGTGGGTCCACATAGCTTAGTGACGTCACTTCAATATGGAATTGGCATATTGGCTACTGAGCTTGTCAGTATTTAATCGGCTTCCCACGGAACTTTACCACGTCAACATCGTACCCACGGGTTCTATGCTAAGCATTCCACACCATCCGAGTAGGGATTAGATATAACCTGGGTAACACCGCGGTTCATCTTTCCTTGACCGTGGGGCCACCTGATGCATGTGTTTTATAGCCACTCTCTCCATCAGTTTTTTTTAAAACTCAATTTTAGTTATGGTTCCTAAAGGCCAGTTCCAAATCTCATGTAGACCATAATAGAGGGAGAAGTGGTGATTGACCATTAAATACTTCTTGGGGACCACAAAAGTTAGATCAAGCTAATTTTTTATTTTATTTTTTTTGCCCTTTACTTAAGCCCGTGTGACTTTGTCAACAGGTTGGATGGAAAATAAACAGTACTGTGGGCCCTACGAAGTTTTTAATGATGCACGTTCAATGTCCACTGTTTCCTATGGTGTGGTCCACTTGAGATTTGAATTTTCTTCATTTTTAAGACCATCCACTAAAATGATCTGTAAAAACTGATGAACGAAGTGGATATCCCACACATACATTAAGGTGGCCCCACTATTAGGGAAAGTTCAAATAGGGTGCTACCCGAGTAAAACCTGATCCACTCTATTATTATCGGGAAGGTGACTCGTTTACGGAAACTAACATTGGCAGTGGTGTGGCCATCCCTTCATTTCTAAAAGTGGCCCACTGTGATGATGTATACGTGAGATTCACTGTGACCATTAGATGTGCAATTTCATGTTAGGCTCGAGCAAAAAAATCATGCTGATATGTACTTCAAGTGGGCTGCACTAATGGAAACAATTAGGAGAGACATCCACCCTTGTTACATGCCCCACTGTTATGATCATGTGAAATCTAGTCGAATCATTAAATGCTGTTTGGGGGGAAAATATGACAAGTCCTTGAGTCGGCTTAAGGGCCAAAGAAGTTAATGAAAGCTCGGACTTGTTGGGCGCCGAGTCTAAATAAAGCCCAAAGCTTCTAAATGCTTAATGGAGAGACGTAACTCGGATCGTGAGGCACCTATCCCGACTGAAGCCTGAATGTCTTGAGCCGGAAAGCAAAACCTCTAAGAGAGGAAGTACACCTCAAGGCTCAATCAAGAGCCGCACAAAGGAAAGCCCAAGCCGACCTAAGAAGAGTCGGTCTTAGAGCCACCCGAGCTTTAGTCCAACCTATATATTGAGTCGGTCAATAGAGTGGGCGGAGATTAGTCATAAAATCTATCTCGGCACATCCGTACTAAAGAGAAAGAGTCGGCCGAGTTATGTCACTCTATATCTGGAAGTTACCTAGTAAAACTCTGGATTTCTACTCGAGATTTTCGAGAAGATAAGGCTACAGAATCTCCAAAAATCCAGGAGTATTAGGGATTACGGATCTTAAGAAATTGAGATCAACTCTAATTACAAAAACCCTACGGGGCACGACACCATTATAAATAAAAAGACCTTCATGGTAAAAGGTATGCAAAAACTCTCGCCCTTAAAATATTTACTAAAAGACCCAGGTTCTAACTTAAGCATCGGAGGGTCCCCTGGTAAAGCTAGGGTCACCTTTCTTTTTCTTCCTGTATAGGTCCAAGGGTCACTACGAGGGCGAGCCAAAAACAGCAGTAATAGTTTGGCACCGTCTGTGGGAAACGATACGAAAAGTCATTTTCTCCAAACATTGAGTGATCTCCAATGGCGAGAACTAGAAGAACCGTCCAGAACGAACCCAGCGAGGTCCCTATTACTGGACTACCGGCAACAGAGGGCCCGCCTGGTACGAATGGAGCCCAAGGGGCCTAGAACCAACCCGATAATCGACAAGGTTCTGCAGCCCGTCAGGCAACGTCCGTGTCGACCAGGCACACTCAACGGAATCGAGGAAACAGACGGCTGGATAAGGAGGTCCAAGAACTCAAGATCGATATGAACTACATGAAGCAGATGCTGGAACAGATCCATCGTCAACAGGTCCAGCCACCTCAATAGAACGATGGTCGGGTAAATGCCCCCACGACAATTTGTTGATTCTTAGCCCGTCGCTCCACGATCTGTTCCTCAGCAAAGCCAATTACCAAGGTCCGGCTGAACCTGCACCCTCCCATATCTTCGGGACCGCCCCGCTGCCTGCCACCGATCTACGACATGAAATAGATCGTAGAAGGCGCAGCAGGCCCCCGGTTGAGGGTACGACTGATAGCGACGAACCCTGGAAAGCTGAGCTACAAGATTTACGGACGGAAGTACGGGAGGAAATCGCAGATATGAAACAAAACCGCTATGCTGGTCAAACAAGACCCGAGGCGAAGGCGTCCCCATTCACAAACGAGATCATGCAAGCTTGGCTATTAGAACGATTCCACCTTCCTCAGATCACGCCCCTCACCGGCAAAACCGATCCAACTGAGTACATCGAGTCCTTTCGGACCTATATGGAATTACATGATGCCTCAAATGTCATGATGTGCTGGCCTTTTCCCTCAATTTGGTCGATGTAGCTCGACTTTGGTTCAAGCAATTGAAACCAAAATCTATTAGCTTGTTTACCGAGCTCAGCAATGCTTTCCTCGCCAATTTCATTGGTGTGAAGAAAAAGTTAAAGTCATCCGCGCACCTGAACAATATAATCCAAAAAGAGGGAGAACTACTGAAGGATTATATCAAACGCTTTAATTTTGAATTGCTCTAAGTCCGGAAGCACTCGGGCAAGACATCTCTTAATTCCATCATGCAAGGTGTCAGGGACAGGCCGTTCCTTGCATCCCTGGACAAGAACCCGCCCACTACTTTGGCTGAAGAGACTCGAATCCTGCGCGAGGCCGCTCAAAACGTAAAAACTCCGACCAAAGAGGTAGCCAAAAACAAAGTTGACTCGGCCGGTGATAAGAAGCGTAAGGATGATCGTTCCCACGACGAACGTAGGTCGGGTAAGCAGCCTGACCATAAGTTTTCGACGTATACTCTGCTCAACAAGTCGCAAGATCAGGTATTGATGGAGATCAAGGGCGAAAGATTCGTCAACTGGCCAAATAGATTCCGAAGTAATCCAAACCGATAAAGTAAGAGTAAGTAGTGCTATTTCTATCATGATCATGGACATAATATGAGTGATTGCTGTAATCTAAAGCAGGAGATTGAGAGGCTTATCCGAGAGGGGCACCTTGGCGAACACGTCGACTTAGGAGCCAGAACTATGAAAAAATGCCCAAATGATAACCGACCTATTGAGGATATCTGAACTATTATCGGTGGTCATTTAGGCGGAGGTGACTCAAATGACGCTCGAAAAAATCATGTGAGAAATGTTGGTCGCCCTGAGTCCGAAATTATGGTTCTAGCACAACCCTCAAAAGAAAGAAAGCTCGAGAAATACAATATAGCATTCACCAAGGCAGACACAAGGGGCATTCACCACCCTCACGATGACGCTCTAGTCATCACTGTCACTATCGCCAACCGTCGAGTCTTCAAGGTCCTTGTTGACACAGGCTCATCTGCGGACGTGCTGTTTACTCAAGCGTTTAACAAGATGGGTGTCAAACGATTGGCCTTGAGGCTCGTGAAGACTCCTTTGATCAGATTCTTCCTGAAGGAGCAATTCAGCTCCCGCTCACTGCTGGGGATGTGCCGAATCAAGCCACTATTATGATCGACTTTCTGATAGTCAATCAGTCTTCGGTCTATAACACTATCCTCGGTCGACCTTCTCTCTGTCTCCTTCGAGCCATCATATCAGCTTATCACCTGTGTATGAAGTTTTCGACTGAGAGTGGTGTCGGGATCGTAAAAGGAAACCAGCACGACGCTCGGCGATGTTATGCTACCGCCCCGCGTGCACCCACAAAGATTACGACGATCGAGACCCTGGATCCGCGCGATGAATCTCCTGGACGCGGTCAGCCCGTGGAAGACCTCATCCAAGTGCCATTGAATAAGTCGGACGTCTTGAAGACCTTCCAGATTGGTTCATCCCTGGTGACGCCATTAAAGGATAAGCTGGTAGCCCTACTCCCCTAATACGCCGACATCTTTGCATGGACTCATGAAGACATGTCGGGCATTGACCCTTTAGTCATGACTCACCACCTCATTATCGACCCGACTTACATGTCGATCCATAAAAAACGGCGTGCACTCGGCCCTGAGAGGTACGCCGTAATTGAGGAAGAGGTTAAAAAACTCCTCAAAGCCAACTTCATCGAAGAAATATACTACCCTAAGTGGGTGACCAACGTTATATTGGTTAAAAAGGTTAATGGGAAGTGGCGAGTCTATATAGATTATATTGACTTGAACAAAGCCTGCCCTAAAGATAGTTTTCCCTTTCCTCAGATAAATCAGCTGGTTGATAGTACCGTGAGGCATGAGTTACTTAGTTTTATGGATGCTTACTCTGGTTATAATCAAATTGTAATGCATCAGTCTGATAAATCAAAAACTACATTTGTCACTGACAAAAGCCTTTATTGTTACCGAATAATGTCGTTCGGATTGAAAAACGCTGGAACGACCTATTAAAATTGGTCAACAAAATGTTCACCCAACTCATAGGACGAACAATGAAGGCCTATATCGATGATATGCTCGTCAAGAGCGTCAAAGCAACCGACCATGTGGCTGACCTAGAAGAAATGTTCCTCATTCTACGAAAGTATAAAATGAAATTGAATCCGAGCAAATGTGCGTTTGGTGTAGGCTTGGGCAAATTCCTTGGATTCTTGGTCAGCCAACGGAGAATTGAAGCTAATCCGGAGAAAATTAAAGCTTTGCTCGACATGGGCGATTCGAAAATCATGAATGCCACGCTAAAACATTGGCCTAAGATCCAAAAATCAAGCCCATGGACGATTCGAATAGGCACACCAAGGAAAATAATTTGTAGGGTGATATTTTGATTTATAATATTTCCAATGGTGTGGTCCACTTAAACCATGAATGGGGCTGATTTTCAGGCCCTGGGTTTATCATGGGGTGACCCTCCCGATGGTTAGGTGGATTTCACATTAATGCTATGGTAGGCCCACCTAAGCCAACAATTGGTGCTTAACCACATCTCGGACAGGTTTTTTGCACCATGTACTGGGAGGACAAACGGGTTTGGATTGATTCTAAGTTGGGATTAGGCTCGGCAAAATATCACATCGATAGGTGGAAAAGAAAACATTATTCAAATGGGTGTGGCACCGAAAGCTCCCACAGAAAATCTGGTTATTTACATGGAAAGATCAACCATAGGGCATCCCTGTGGATGCCAGAACTCAAGCCAAAGGGATTTCCTTGGCATCAAAATGCGATTGCTGCCATCTTTCCTTTTTGCCCCGCATTGAGATAATTGATCACGTCTTTCCTCAGGTATCACTGCTAGAAAGGTGTGGAATAACTTTGAGCTACTATTCAATATTCTTTCGACGTCCCATGCCACGATGGTTGGTAGGGCAGTCAGATGGTGGTCATCAGCTGCCACATCTGACCATTTCCAAATCTTAAGGGGTCTCACTCTCTCTTTAATCTTTTGGGACATCTAGTTGGCTAGAAATGCCGCTAGTTTTGAAGAATCGACAATCTGTGCAACCAAGGTGATCGCTAGGGTCTATCGCTGGATTAACCCCCTCGGCCCATCTCTCCCCTTTCCTAAAGTGGTAAAGAGATCCACAACTACTACCCTCTCAGCTTTGGGGATCAATGGGGCTGCAATGATCACGAGGATGGCCCATGTGGTCAAATGGGTTAGACCTCATATTGGCTAGGTCAAAATCAACATTGATGGGTTGTCACTAGGAAACCCAGGCCCATCCGGGGGTAGCAGGGTTGGTAGGAACAATGCGGGAGACTTTCTATTTGGCTTCTCTACCGGTTATGGTTTCGGATCCAATTCTCGGGCCAAAATCAGGGCGGTATGGGAGGGGCTTTCCCATTGTGCTAACTTGGGATTTACCAAGGTGGAGGTGGCCGGTGACCCCAAGTTTGTGGTTGGGATTCTCTCCAATGACTTCTCTTCCCCGTGGGCCATGTGGTATTGGTGGGCCAGGATTAAGTCGATCATGGATAACATGGAGGTTACTCTCTCCCATACTCTTAGAGAGGCTAACGCTGTGGCAGACGAGCTAGCTCACAGGGGTAGTGGGGACAATCACATAGGTTTTTCTGATCTTTGGGGGAGCTCCCTTCTCTCATTAGAGGTCTTCTTTTTCTAGATAGAGTTGGCTTGGGCACCTCGAGGGAGGGTTAATCCTTCTTCTTTTTTTTGTTGCATTTTCCTCATGATAGGCGGGCCTATTCCTCTTCGATAATGGTATGCACGCAACGACTTTTGAAGTTGGCTTGAAAGCCGTTGCTTGCTGCGTTGGTGCTTATGTTTTTCATATGGAATTAATTCCAAAGCCCTAGATACTGGGATCTAGGTGTAAAATGGAGGGCACAGCCTATGGATGGATTGATGGCTAGCACATATCACGGCAGGCCCCATATTGGTCAAAGGTTTGGTAATTACATTATCATCCCGTCTGCTTTCATTGGTAATAGAATTTTTTACTTCCAAAAAAAAATTACAGTACCATTTAAAGTGGATGAAATCATTCCCACTATTTAATGACAATTGAGCATGTCACAGATAATCATTGAAAGAAAAAAGGAAGAGAAGATATGTAGCCAAGAGCTCAAATGGCTTCCACTCTTTAATCACAATTGGGCATGTCACAGATAATCATTGAAAGAAAAAAGGAAGAGAAGATATGTAGCCAAGAACTCAAATGGCTTGCACTTTATTTATTCTTTAGCTTAATTATAAGGATAATGATAGCAATTCAAGGTGAAATAGGGTATTTGAAGACATTGATACAAAGTAATTAAGGTTTTTCGCCTGCTTTAATACAACAACAGCTGATTTTGTGATTGAAATAGATGCATTCTCCAGTAGCAAATCCCATTTCATAGCAGATATGCACGCATGGAACCCTGTAATCTTTGAATTCTCCTATGCAAACCGTTGCCCGTCTTCTCCATTGCATCAATGAAAATCTTTGTTTATAAAAAATGCTCCAAACCCTAACTATTTATACATGTACTTGAAAATACGAATGCAACCTTGATCTGGCCATAAATTCTGGATGCAGAACGATCAAATCAGATTAGATAGACTGGATGTGCACGGATCTAGGTCATTGATAACTCCATCTAGCATCCCGGTGGTATTTTTTTTCCCAAGAGTCCCACAACACTGAGAATTCATGGTAGTACCAGGAACCTCTGCCTGAATAGTGTTTATATGCTCATGTGGCATGATATCTTCATCCATGGCTCTGATTATGTTGGCTTTACAAAGCCTTAGAACTATACACACTACAAAGATATAAAAATAATTTTACTTGCTTTTCACTTGCTGCACTGATGCTACAATTGGATATACAAGGTGCCTTTTATAGGTTTTTGCACCAACTCTGAAATGACTACAATACCCTTACTAGACTCTTCCATTATTTAATATTCTTAGAAATTGACATTTAGCCATTCATCTTCCAAAACAGCTCCTTTAGAGCTTCAACTGTTATGCATGGGGAGTTCAATGGTCACCGGCTGTTGCTGGAAACGTCTCTTTAGGTTTGCTGTTTCCAACACTCCCCTTCAAACCAAAACAGGCTTCATTCCAAGCATCGATCTTAGTCGTCTAAATGTATCAGTCGGTAATGCCTTGGTGAATATGTCCGCGACCTGTTCAGTGGTGTGACAATACTCCAATTTCACCACTTCTGCTTCACTTGTCTCTGAGAAAATGGTATCGAGTATTGATGTGCTTGTTCCTTCCATGCTGCACCGGATTTTTGGCAAGTTCAATTACCGACTTGTTATCCACGTATATAATGGTGGATTCCTTCTGTGGATGTTTCAGCTCATTTAGCATGTTCTTCAACCATATTGCTTCACAGACTGTGGATGATGCTACCACATACTTTGTTTCACATGTGGACAAGCAACAACACTTTGCTTCTTTGAGTTCCATGTGCAAGCAGTCGATCTAAGATAGAAAACATATCCTGTGGTGCTTTTCCTTTCATCTTGGTCACCTCCCCAATCACTATCTGAGTATCCGTACAGTATTGCTTCATCTTCGTATGGATAGAAAAGACAAAATTTCATTGTTCCTTTGACGTACCTGAGGATTCTTTTTGCAGCTAGCTAGTATGATTCTTTTGGCGCTTCCATGTACCTGCTTAGAAGTCCAACACTGTAGGCGATATCTGGCCTTGTGATTGTGAGATACCTTAGGCTTCCAATCAAACTCTTGAATAGAGTCGAGTCCACGCTTCTTCCTTCTCATTCTTTTGTCAGCTTTAAGCTTGTTGCTACAGGCGTGTTTACGGCATTACAATCGGCCATCTTGAACTTTTCAAGCAATTCCTTGGCATACTTCTTCTGAGATATATAGATACCACCATGTTGTTGCTTCACTTCAATGCCCAGAAAAAAGGACATCAGACCTTCGTCGGTCATCTCGAACTCCTTAAACATGGCCTTCTTGAATTCATCAAACATCAGTCGGCTATTTCCAGTAAACAGCAAATCATCAACATACAGGCATGTTATAAGCATATCTCCATGAGCATTCTTCTTGATGTAAACTGCATGCTCATATGGACATTGGGCGAAGCCGTTCTCTTGAAGATAGTTGTCGATACGTGCATTCCAAGTACGAGGAGCCTGCTTCAACCCATAAAGGGCTTTCTTCAGTCGATACACCTTGTGTTCCTCCCATTGAACAACAAAACCTTCAGACTAGTCAACATAGACCTCTTCTTCCAAAATTCCATTCAGGAATGCAGATTTCACATCCAGTTGGTAGATCATCCAACTGTGATGGGCTGTAAGGGAGATAATCATCCTTACAGTGTCAAGGCGAGCAACAGGAGCGAAGACTTTGTCATTGTCCACCCCGTACTTCTGTTTGTAACCCTTTGCTACGAGCCTTGCCTTGTAGCGATCGATCTCACCCTCAGCATTTCGCTTGATCTTGTACACCCATTTGACGCTAATAACTCTTTGGCCTTGAGGAAGTAAAGTTAGATCCCATGTATGGTTCTTCTCAATGGCTTGGATCTCTTCTTCCATAGCCATCCTCCAACATTTTTCTTCTACAACCTCCTCAAATGTAAGAGGCTCGTGGTCCGCATACAAGAAGAACAAATTTACTTCCTCAGTTTCGGCGTAGATATCGTTGAGGCTCCTCATTTTGATAGGAATCAAGGGTGAAGGAGAACTGGATAATGACGTGCTGGCTGAATTTTGATTTAATGGAATACTTCCAGAGGAGATGGAACGTATCACTGGACTTCTGCGTGCAGACGTTTCAGCGGAAGAGGGTGCTGCAGGTGTCTGCTCCTGGTTCTCATGGTTCTCTTCTTCATGTTCTTCAACCGCGACTTGATTTTGTTTGGCTGAATCTTCCTCGTTCCATTTCCAGGCTTCTTCCTCACAGAATACTACATCTCTACTCACCACCACTTTATTGGTTAGTGAGTTGTAGAGCTTGTACGCCTTCAATACTTCACTGTAGCCGATGAAGATACACTTCTCGCCACGATCATCAAGCTTCCTTTTTCTTACTTCTGGAATTTGAGCGTAGGCGACACACCCAAAGATCCTTAGGTGCACCACGCTTGGTTTGTAGCCACTCTATGCCTCCTGTGGTGTCTTAAATCTGACACTCTTGGTTGGACACCTATTGAGCAGATAGGCAGTACATGCAACTGCCTCTGTCCAGAAATTCTTCGGTAGACTTTTCTTCTTCAGCATGGTCCTTATCATGTCGAGAATGGTACGGTTTTTTTGTTCCACAATTCCATTCTGCTGTGGTGTATAGGCTGCAGTGTGCTGTTGCTTGATTCCTTAATCCCTGCAATACTCTTGAAAGGCATTTGAGGTGTACTCTCCACCTTTGTCAGATCTAAGGGTTTTGATTTTAAGACCACTTTCTTTTTCAACAAGGGCCTTAAAATTTTTTTAAATAGTAAAAGCAACAGACTTTTCTTTGATTACATACACCCACAATTTTCTACTAAAATCGTCAATGAAGGTAATAAAGTATTTATTACCTCCAAGAGAGATTGGCTCCAATGGTCCACAGATGTCAATGTGAACCAACTGCAATGGTTCTCTTGCTCTTCGGGATACTCCACTCAAAAAGGAGTTCCTTTGCTGTTTCCCAAGTGTGCACGCCTCACACATTTGTTCTGGAGCTTTAATAGTAGGCAAGCCATTCACCATGCTTGATGACGACAGAAGTTTCATGCCACTGAAATTTAGATTGCCAAGGTGAAGATGCCATGTCCAGGAATCATTCCTTGTTTTTCCATAAAAGCACTTCTTAAGCATTGTGTTTATATGGAGCGAAAACATACGATTATTCGCCATCTCGACTTTCGTAATCAAATGTCTATGTATATCTCTTATGGAAAGAGAAGAATTCTCCATGTGTATGACATACCCTTTTTCGAGGAGTTGTCCGAGACTCAGTATATTACTTTTCATGTTGGGCACGTAGTACACATTGGAGATGTAGTTTAGAACATCATTATTCTGAAAGATTTTGATTTTGGCTTTACCTTTTCACAGGTGTCTTTGACGAGTCGCCGAATGTCACATCACTATGAACTCCTTCTGTGAGTTCTTCAAATAGGCTTTTGTTCCCGCACATATGATTGCTTGCACCTGTGTCGAGATACCATACATCTAG
This sequence comes from Magnolia officinalis, assembly GCA_021015155.1. Classification (NCBI taxonomy): domain Eukaryota; kingdom Viridiplantae; phylum Streptophyta; class Magnoliopsida; order Magnoliales; family Magnoliaceae; genus Magnolia; species Magnolia officinalis. The sequence goes on along the minus strand of JAJHSJ010000003.1, from coordinate 82,397,570 downwards.
TCGATCACATCCTTTCTCTTGGTCAAGAAGAAGTGTGGAGTCTTCTTTTTCATGATTTGATGCTTCTGCATAATTAGAATGCTCATCTTGAACTACTGGTTTGCTCCAACAGTCTGAAGCATAATGGCCGAATTGTTGCAATTGTAACATTGAATATTTTTTGTATTTCCACGTCCACGCATGGATCGACCTCTACCATTTCCTCTTCCACGGAAATTGATAGTCTTTTGTTGATTTTGTGATTGGCTTGGATAATATTCACGCCCTCTGCCTCTTGCACGATTGCTATTGCCACGGCCCCCTCGTTGTGTATGACCATTCTTTTGTTCATTTTGAGTCAACTTAGACTCTAAGGCATGTTCAAGCATTGTACCCGCATTTTTTCGTATTTGTTGCTCATGTACTTGCAACAAGCCCATCAATTCTTCAATGGACAGATTTTCTAAGTCCTTTGATTCTTCTATGGCAACAACCACATGTTCAAATTTGGTTGTGAGGGATCGAAACATTTTTTCAACAACCCGTACATCTTCGATCTTTTCACCATTTCTTTTCAAGTTGTTAACAATACAAGTAACCTTGAAAAAAATTAGAAATGGTCTCACCTTCCCTCATGTGTGAGGTCTCGAATTCGGCTCTAAAA
>JAJHSJ010000003.1:82067527-82396827 GCA_021015155.1 Magnolia officinalis | reverse complement strand
TGCCCAGCCCCAAAGAAAGTCTGCAAAGCATTTTTTCAAAGTCTTCAAAACCCCTGATGGGATATGCGTAGCAGCCAGTGTGTGCACCGGGACACTGGTTAGCACGTGCTTGACTAAAGTGATTCTACCTGCCATAGAAAGGCACCGGGCTTTCCAGCCCTTGATTCGACCTTCCACCCGGTCAATCAGTTTCTGAAAATTCGCATTTTTCCTCCTCCCCACTGATATCGGGACCCCCAGGTACGTGATGCTATTAACGGATGTTGGTATCGCCAGCTCCCTTTGGATTGCAGCAGCCCTGGCAGGAGCCATGTTCTCGGCACAAAGGAAGACACTCTTCTGGAGGTTGACTTTTTGACCAGAAACCCGCTGATACTCTTGGAGAAAATTCTTTGCCGATCGGATGGAGCGAAGTCCCCCATTAAGGAAAAATAATGTGTCATCTGTAAAGAGGAGATCCCAGCGACCTTTGAATGGGAGGCAGGAACCAAAAGTGACCAGTTTGTTGAAGCCTCGGCTGAGTACCTCGGAGGCTAAAATGAATAAGCTAGGAGAGAGCGGGTCCCACTGGCGGAGACCCCGAGTGGACTTAAAGAAGCCCACAGATTCACCGTTAATTAGAACCAAGAGCCAACAGTTGCTCCAGTAGCATTCCACAAGCTTAATCCAGGGAGTGGAGAAGCCAAAGCGCCCGAGCACCCTTTTGAGGAACAGCCAATCCACTATGTCATAAGCTTTCTGCATGTCCAGTTTCACCACGATGTTCCTGCCTCTGACTTTTCTATTCAACTCTCCAAGAAGCTCTTAAGAGAGGGCTATGCTTTTAAAGATGGGGCGACCTTGTACGAAAGCACCTTACTCCAGAGAGATCAGCTTGGGCAGCAACTTACTCAATCTGTTGGCAATGATTTTCACAAAAATCTTATAAACCACATTGCAAAGACTAATGGGCCTGAAGTTTGAAAAGTGATTTGGTGTTACCTTCTTAGGGATGAGGGCAATCAAGGAAGAAGTGAAAGCCCTAGGCATAAAGTCTCCCTCGAACAGAAAAGTTGCTGCTTTGAATAAATCCTGCCCCACAATTTCCCAACAACCTGCAAAGAAAGCGCTGAAAAACCCATCCGGTCCCGCCGCCCCATCTCTGGGGATAGTGTTAACCGTTTGCTGCACTTCCTGGATCGTAGGCTTGGCCATGAGTTGAGCGTTGTCCTCTGCCGACACTAAGGAAGGGATGGAAGAGAGGAGATCATCCCCCTGATCTACCTCACCTGCGGAGAAAAGATGGTGAAAATGTTTGGCTACCTCAAGTTTAATTTCCCCTTGCGAGTCAACAATACGACTAGAATCCAGCCCGATGGAGGTGATAATAGCTCTCCTAGCCCGCTCAGACACTGACGCATGGAAGAAGGCAATGTTTCTGTCGCCTTCCTCCAACCAGTTGTTCCTAGCTTTTGGTTTCCAGAAAGTTTCCTCCATAAGCTCCAAATGGGAGAGGGAGGCTCTTGCTTCCAAAAGCTACCTCTGAATGGGATCAAGTTCCGTAACTGACCCCTCCTCTTGCTAAAGAATGTCTTCCAAGGTTGACAGCCCTTCTTCGGCATGTTTAACTGCTGCAAAAATGTTCCCAAATTCCTCTCTATTCCAGCACTTCAACTGTGTTTTAACAGCCTTGAGTTTGGTTAGGATGTTGATCATGGGGTGAGGGTTTCATCTGAAGACCAGGCTGCCTTCACCAAAGGGAGGAAAGCATCGTGGAGAAGCCACATCCGCTGGAAGCGGAAAGGTTTTATGTTAGAAAACTGCTGACTAGGGAATACAAGTAATAATGGGGCATGGTCAGAGTTATGGTGTGGGAGATGGCGTGCCCGAAAGAAAGGGAAGGAGCTGCTCTAAGCTGCATTGCATAGCACCCGGTTAAGCCTTGTCCATACCCGAGCCGGGCCAAGGTTATTGGACCAAGTAAACCTGCTGCCCAGAAACCTAGCATCGAGGAGACCCGCATTGTTAATGGCATCAAAAAAATCGCCGGAGCTTCCACTGTCGAACCTGCTTATGCTGCGCCTTTCTGAAACATCAATGACAACGTTGAAATCGCCACCTAAGGCCCAGGGGCCCTGCAGAGATCTGGACAGCGCGGCAACATCCCAAAGAGTTCTTCTTTAGATTCTCGAACATCTCGCGTAGACCTCAGACAACGTAATCGGGCTAATGGATTACTGAAGGCTCAATGTCAAGGAGATCATTTGATTTGTCGAGGAAACCCCGGAAACAGAGGACTGAAATTTGAAAAAAATCCATATCTTACCCCCAACCTCCGCATTGGAGTAGGAATAGTGGAAACCAAGGCGGAGGCTGATCGCAATTTGTAGTGCCAAACTCACCGAATGTGGGTTGATAGTCGATGGTCTGGGAGCTAGCGAAACGATACCACGACTAAGGGCACGTGCTACCCATCAAGAATTAGTCACCCGTCATCGCTCGTATGCTATGAATGCATGATTAGCCCAACCATTATTAGTCCATTTGCAATCAGCTAGTTTACTAAAGCTCAAAGGTCATTACGGGGGTTTGTCACCCAGCGTAGGCCGACAACTCGAACATAGTGTCCCATAACCACCATCCCTGACCCATGAGTCTACCACCTTAGGATGCTTAATAGAACCCATCAACAAGCGGTCAATCAATTTTGATACAAGGAAAATTTACCACCGCATGGTTGGATGGGTATGAACTGTCGAAGCCGCAAGGGCAAATGCCAAATCTTAGGTCAAAGGTAAATCGGTGTGGTAAAAGAATGTACGTTATAAATACCAAATCAAGATGGTAGAGCCACGTTAAATCAGGGCAGTAAATAATTCATCCCAAGGCCGTGTAGGCGAGAACATCCCATGGATGGTAAGTCCCATGAATAATTCACCACTAAAAAAAAAAAAAAAAAAACCTCCAAGTTGAGGGTCGGGTCTATTCTTAACACAACTAATCTTGTTACACCCTAAGTATGAACTCTCATACATAGGTGGAGATTCCCCTATTTAATGTAGAGATTTTGATTCCATGAGCATCTTGCAAGCAATTCAATAATATGTGGGGATGTGTAGATATAACATAGCAGTTATGTGTTGTTAATAAATTTTGAATCAGTATAAAGGACTATGAAATCAAGGCATAAACTAATAGTTAAAGCGAAGCTCAAAATGTGGGTTTAACGATCGTCGCATGTGAACACAATTTGAGTTGCTAATAAAATCTAACATTTAGAGTTTAATAATTAATGCACATAATCATGGTTTGAAAATTCTCAATCATGGGTTAATGTAAGCCAACTAACATGATTTGATACTTTAGTATAAGCGATCCAAGTCCTAAGCTATTAATCGTAATCAAAATGGAAAACCATCCTTGGACTAACTTGGAGATGGAAAGCTTAAGGGGAAATGTCATCATCTTGTTGGCATAGCATCCCGGTTATAGAGGTAAGTGGCGTAGTGGTATAGGAAACCCAACCTCTTGTTATCTAGCCGTTGCATTCAAATTTTAATGCTAGGCCTGTGAGCTTTGATCAAGTCAAGGCCAACGATCATACATTTGAGTTTTCCGATTCACTTTTAAATAAGGGAATCCTACTATCCTTACCTTGAGTTCAAAACGTACAGCTGGCCAAATCAGTTAGACACCCTGGGCCATATGGATGTGCCTGGTTGATCCCAAGTCTGAATTGAAATGGTAGCCACATATTATTAAAGTTTGGCTAGTATGACTGATTTAAACTTGGCTATGGGCTTACCTTGCTAGTCATGACCACGAAAGAGGTGAGCTTGCCCGAGCTTGTCTTAGCAGCGGTTGTATACAGCCCAACAGCCCTATTTAAGCGTCAACTTGCACGAGCTAATTCTGTCAGCTAGAATCACCTAACACAAGGTGAGTCGATCCAAGATCCGGGTTAACCCGTCGTGTTTAGGTGGTTACCTGACGACAATGGGTTCGGGCCATTGTTCAGCATCTGAGCATGGAGAGAAACGTGGTTGTGATAGGGTCCATGATTTGTACCTTGGTTCTAGCAAGCAAGGCCTGAGTCAAACTCGGTTTGGCTTGGTAGCCAGCCAGCTCCTTGTCTCCTCTACTGTCTCCTTCTTCCCTTCCTTTCTCCCCTCTTCCTGGATGATTAGAGATCCCGTAATGGCTATCGGGTCAATGTGGGACCCGACAGACTTGTTTCAGTCTGATGACAGAGGACGATGGATCATCAGAGTCCAACCGTCCATCCCTCCATACCCCCTCCTGATGGTGCGTCCAGATGAGACCGAAACGGTGCTGCTGATTGTAGTTACTGCTGTGATGAGGCGAGTTGGTTGGCTGGGTTCGGTCAGGGACTTTAACTCGATTGAAGGGCAGCGAGAGACGGCGTGGGCTTTTGGAGCTCGACTCGAACGGCACCAGTCAGTCCAACCTTCGAGTTAGGATGGTGGAACCAACCCAACCGGCCTCACCTACATGTGCAGTGAATCCTGACTCAACCCGATTCGAGCTACAAGATTGGCCTGTTGTAGGAAAATTGCGCTGACTCGGCACGGTCGACTGGTGTGGTGTGGCACGATGCTCACTCTCCTTCTATTCTCTCCTATCCTCTTCACTCTCTCCCTCTGTTTCTTTCCCCCCTTGTTGTGATGTCTCTAGTCTGCACTGACCCAACTCAACCCGAGTTAAATGGGTTGACTCAGTGCAGTGCGGCACCGATCCAGCACTTGAACGAGCCCACTCTCTCCCTCTATTTTCTCATGTCCTCTCTCTCTCCCTCCCTTTTATTTTCTCTCTGGCTTTGGTGAGGATCCTGAGGTGAATGGATCCTATTTATAGACATGAGGCATGCTCGAAAGGTCTATCTAACGGTCATGATCTGGTGGCCGCACTCACGCATTTTCCCTTAGTTTTCGTATGCATGGGATCCATCCATCACGAGTGATGGATTTCTACTGTTGTGGCCCACCAGAAAAGTATTTTTTTTTACCTACAATGGGGCCCACACCATCACGGTGGGTTTTCGGTTTAACGAGGAAGATGATGTGGCCGTTAATGGCTAATTTTCATCTATGGCCTAACCAGGTGATCGACCAGGTCCGTTTGAATGGGTTGGATGGGACTATTGATCACTGCAGGGCCCACCTTTTCCAGCAATCATTGCAATTTCATCCATCTCGCGAGTTTTTCCTGCCTCCAACATTTTCTCGCGAGATGGGAAGGTTCTTACTTCAGAGCCGTTGTTGCCCTAGAGGGGACGACTGAAATTTGCCTACGGGGCTCAAGGGGCGACCCGGATCGTGCCAACGGGACTTTCCCGAAATGGGAATGTCTTTCACGCCTTTCCGTTCCACAGTCAGGTGTTTGCCCATTTTTTGCGCTGAAGGGAATGCTGAGATGCGCCTTCTATGGACGACCGAGATCGGAGGGATGCCTTTGCCTCAGATCGTTGACGTGGCAGCCGCCTAACTCTCTTCGTTGAAGGGAGATTAACACACACCACCGGTTTCTGCGTGGTTGCATGGGTCTACCTGGCCGACGTGGGTCTAGTCAGATCTGTCGTCCGGTCAAGATGGACGGTCCCGATCACGATAGTGGGCCTTAGTTTGGGTGGACGAGCATCGTCCAGTTCAAATCTTGGGTTGGCGGGAAAACGAGAGAGAAATCTCTTTTTGCAATTCTATCGAGTCAAACACTATTTGACCCGATGCCGTGTTCGGTGTGCTGCGGGTGCACATCTCCACACGGCCCATGAATGTGGGGCCCACAGTGAGGTCTGTGGAAGATTTGTTCCGATCATCTCCTTTGAGGGCCACTATCAGGGCCCTTGGTTGAAGGTTGGCCATATCTAAGGCTCAGGTGGGCTACGCTATGCGATCCCTGACTCTATATAGTAGAGTTCTAACAATCTCATGGCTAGATTGGTTTAAAATTGTCATTTCACGGCCACACGGGACCCTAAGTGATAGGGGTTGGTTAGTTAGATATTTACTAGCTCCTTTAGGATGGTCGTAATTGTATTAGTTCTTGTCACTTTATGATCAGATGACCGATCTATTGGTGAAGGTTATTCTAAACCTGAGGTGGTTAGTTAGGCTTTATCCTTGTGGCTAGTGCATGGTCCCGTTTAGCTCCTAGGGGACTTTGGTGACTTGTCTAAGCGTTGATGGATGGTTTTCAACAAGCGGTTAGAGGTTTCTTCCTGTATTGGTTTAAGTTAGAATCATTTATTAATTATGTTCGAAATTATACTAGCACAAGTTTTAATGGTAACACCCGCGTATCAGAAGTGCGGGGTGTTACAGTTGTTCAACTAGACACCAATAAAAGATTCAGGACTTTCCAGGTCTTCGCCAGAATTAAGGTCATTTTGCATCCAGGAGTAGATATTCAGCGTGTTCTCAAACTCCATGTCCATGATAGAGTGTTCCCGATTCACGCGAAAGTGGAAAAACCTTCCCTCCGGAAGATTACCGATCCTAAGTATTCCTCTCCTGCTGCCTCCAGGGGTGATCTCAGATCCACCAAAGAATGGGTTGTAGCCTGCTTCCACAAAGATTCCATAGCCATAAATCTTTCCCTAGTTTAGGTTTGCAACCAGGCCGTAGATATCCCTGCAGTTCCAGTTGAATCCCCAGAGGCCACGCCACATGTTCATGATAAGTCCAAAGAGAATGTTCCTCCCCTTCAGTCAGACTTTAGGCAATTGTTTGATGTTCTCCCTAAGGTCAGCAGAGGAGTTATTAGACCTCAGTCCCCTGCTCCTGATAAGTCTAATGAGATTAATCATCCCAGCCAATCAGCCAACAAGTCAATGGATAAGAATCTACCTTTAACTTCTTATGGCAGGGACTTATAGCTTCTTTTGCCTCATTCCCAACTCATTCAGGAAGACATCCGTCACCCCGATCCCCAATTTCTTCCCCAGGGGAACAGGTTCTAGCCAAATAAGGTTTATGTCCAATCCAAATTTGTAGGCTGCACCCCACTCAAATTGGGGGATCGTTGGATGCTCAAGAATCCCACTCCCTCACAAGAGCCCCCAGCTCAGGTGCCACCCATTTCCTATTTGGCTATTACACCTCCCTTGCTCCAACAGCAAGTCCACACGCCTCTGTCGTCTTAGTTGCAGTCTTTTAATCGCAGCTCGGGGTTCATGTCGATCTTTCTCCATACCTCATTTTACGAAGGAGACCGACATGTTAGGACCAGTTGAGGATGTTGTGCAGCTGACAGAAATACCTCAACTATAAGCTTGAAGCCAGAACCATGAAGAATCAGAGGCAGAGGAAGACAGTGATTCTATGCGGGATAGTGAGCCTCCTCAGCTTTTGATGTTAGAGGAAGTCTCTATCAAGACCACACCCACATCAAGGTGTGTAAATCTAAGGCAGCAAATGAGTCATGTCCTTTCTCACAGGGGTGTTCGAGAAGCCAGAATTAAGAGGCTAAAGCACAGGGCTGTGTACTTAGGCTGTTTAAATGATGGATATGATTCTAGTTTGGAATGACATGGCATTGGTAATTAGAGGACTATCAGATCAGCGAGAAGACTTATCAACACACACAATCCTTAGATCGTGGTTATCTTAGAACGTATATTAAGTGAAGCTATGAGAGTTGCCACCGGAATTAAGCTCGGTTTCCACTCTTCTTGCTCCAATGCTCAAGAAGGCAGCAAAATATGGGTTTTCTTCAATAGCTCTATCTCTCTTTCTGTTTTCTGTTCTTCTTCTCAATCCTCGTCTATTGTAGTTAATATTCAAAATTTGCAATCTCTTATTCACCTCTCCTTTGTGTATGTTAGTTGTGCTAGACATCGCAAAAGAAGCCTCTGGGCTGAGATGTCTTCTCTCTCTAGATCTTTGCAAGGCCTTTGGGCAGTCTCTAGGGATTTTAATGTCGTCTCTGAGGCCTCAAAGAGAAGAAGCAGAAGACCTCAAGACACTCATAGTTCAGAGGAGTTTGCAGAAGCAATTAACTCTGCTGGACTCACTACAAGAAAGTGGGTTTTTACCGACGAAATTTTTTTTTTTTTGCTAAAAGTGACTTTTACCGACGATTTTTTTTTTCCGCTAAAAGTCACTTTTAGTGACGAAAACTTTCATCGCTAAAGGTTGTTTTAAAATTTTTTTAAAAATTCGAAAAGTATACTTTTAGCTACGAAAACTTTCGTAGCTAAAAAACCTATAACCTAAAACCTAAACCTAAAACCTAAACCTAAACCTAAAACCTAAATGTATTCTCAAATCCCTAAACCTAAACCTACACCTAATCTTAATCTCAACTCCCTAACCTAAACGTAAACCTAAACTTGAAAACTAAAACCTAAACTCGATCCCGAACCCGAACCCGATTTCCTAAACCTAAACCTTAAACTATTCTCAATTCCCTAAAGCTATAACTTATAACCTAAACCTAAACCTTAACCTAAACCTAAACCTATAACCTTAACCTAAACCAAAACCTATGACCTAAACCTTAACCTATAACCTATAACCCATAACCTAAACTTATAATCTATAACCTAACCTTAACCTTAACCTAAACCTAAAACCTAAACCTTAACCTATAACCTATAACCTAAACGTAAACCTAAAACCTAAATATATTCTCAAATCCCTAAACCTAAACCTACACCTAATCCTAATCTAAACTCCCTAACCTAAACCTAAACCTAAAATTGAAAACCCAAACCTAAACCCAATCCCAAACCTGAACCCAATTTACTAAACCTAAACCTTAACCTATTCTTAATTCCCTGAAGCTATAACCTATAACCTATAACCTAAACCTAAACTTAAACCTATAACCTTAACCTAAACCTATAACCTTAACCTAAACCTAAACCTAAACCTAAACCAAAACCTGTAACCTTAACCTAAACTAAAACCTATAACCTAAACCTTAACTTAAACTTATAACCTATAACCTAACCTTAACTGTAAACCTAAATCCTAAACCTAAACCTGTAACCTAAACCTATAAACTAAAACCTAAATCTACACCTAAAACATAAATGTATTCTCAAATCCCTAAACCTAAACCTACATCCTAATCTCAACTCCCTAACCTAAACCTAAACCTAAACTTGAAAACCCAAACCTAAACCCGAACCCGAACCCGATTTCCTAAACCTAATCCTTAACCTATTCTCAATTCCTTATAGCTATAACCTTTTCTTTTTCTTTTTCTTTTTCTTTTTTTTTTGGAGAAAGAGACTTCATTGATAACAAGCTGAAAATACAGATTTCAGGGATCCCAGGGAGAAAAATGTCCCGGGGAAGCCTATCATATCGAACACAAAAAGAGAAAACCAAAATCAAAACCAGCCCAGACAAAAGGAGGCAACCAGCTGACTAGGCAAGAAGACGCTTTCTAATCGCCTCCAGGCCCAACTTGTCTAGAAATAAGAGACCTAAGACCCTGGGAGAGAGATCCGCCAAGTGCTAAAAAAAGGAGGAGTATTGAAGCTCACTTCCCTACCTAGCCAAGCCATCCGCCAGGGCATTACTTCCCTGTAGATATGGGAGAATTCGATCCAGCCATTGCCCTTCAAGCGATTAATCCTATTTAACCAATATCTCCACCTCCAACCTGGCTTAGTGAGCCCATTAAGCATTTTCACAACAAGCAGAGAATCTGATGTAAGAATGATCTGATTGAGGCCTCTAGCTAGACAAAGATTTAGCCTGTCATACACTGCACGAAGCTCAGCGAGGGTGTTGGAACCGACCCCGTACCCGAAGGAGAAGGTAAAAAGGAATTGGCCTCTGTCACCTCTGCAAATGCCACCACCTCCAGCGGCACCTGGGTTGGATCTGGATGAGCCGTCAACATTAACTTTAACCCAGTGATAACAGGGCCTAACCCATTTCACTACCTCCGCCCAAGGGGAAGGAGACGACCTGGGAGACAGTGTTCTGGCCCTACCAGTAATTGGAATCGACCCCTATAGCTATAACCTATAACTTATAACATAAACCTAAACCTAACCTAAACCTAAGCCTAAAACCTAAACCTAAACCTAAAACCTGAATGTATTCTCAAATCCTTAAACCTAAACCTACACCTAATCCTAACTCAACTACTTAACCTAAACCTAAACTTGAAAACCCAAACCTAAACCTGATCCCGAACCCGAACCTGATTTCCTAAACCTAAACCTTAACCTATCAATTCCTTAAAGCTATAACCTATAACCTATAACCTCTAACCTAAACCTAAACCTAACCAAAACCTATAACCTAAACCTATAACCTTAACCTAAACCTAAACCAAAACCAAAACCTATAACCTTAACCTAAATCAAAACCTATAACCTAAACCTTAACCTATAACCTATAACTTATAACCTAAACTTATAACCTATAACCAAACCTTAACTTAAACCTAAACCTTAACCAAAACCTATAACCTTAACCTAAACCTAAACCTAAACCTAAACCTAAACCTTAACCTAAACCTAAACATAAACCTAAACCTAAACCTATACTTATAAATCCTAATTTATTTTATAAAAGTTCATTTATGGTTAAGTTATTTTTTTAATAAGTTTATTGCCTTAATCTATTATTTACAAAACTGCAGGATAAATTTGACTTGGATTTGAGTGTTCCACACATTTCTCATGCCGTCGACGACATGATGAAGGAGAGGTTTAAGGATTACCGTGGTAAGTTACACCAGCGGTACAAGTGGTGCGTGAGCCACGAGGAGGTTGTACTATCCGCACCGCCGGACGTGACCCATGAGGACTGACGGATACTCTGCGATGGGTTTTCATCTGATTCTTTTAAGGTAATATTTACATATTTATGATATCTTAACGTAATAATTAAATTCGTAATTAATAACAATGTATTATGAATAATGTATTCAGAAGAGGAGCAAAATAAATTCTAACAACAGGGGAAAGTTAGAAGTGAACCACGTAACTGGTTCAAAGTCATTTGTACAACTTCATCACGACATGGTAAGAAATTACTAGTAATTATTGCCTTTATATATTCTTTCCATGCATTTATATTAACTCTATTGTCCTTTCGATTGGGCAGCGAGATTCCGTCACTGGCCAGGAGCCTGAACAAGTAGACTTCTACAGAGGGACTCACTATCGGCAGGCGACGAGATCATGGGTACATCCTAGAGCCAGCGAGATTTGGGTAAAAATTCTTGCATTGTAAAATTTAATTGCATTAAATTATAATAATGTCATTTATTATGAAAATTCAAATGTCTTCATTACAGGCAGAGATGGACACCTTCGCAGTCAGCCCACTCCCGATGGTACTCAGCGGAGTGAGCCAGAGATCCTGAGTCAAGTGCTTGGCACCCGTTCTGAATATGTACATGGGCTTGGCCATGGTGCCAAGCTCATGACACCCGCTAGAGCTGCCTCCAACTGATCCATCGTCGCTGGCGATAGCGCCGTATGTCGAGCTGTTATCGCAAAGAAAGAGGTTCAGTAGCTATGGGTTATCGTTCATGACATTAGAGAGTAGCTGGACAGGCAGAGGGAGGAGTAGAAGAGGAGGATGATGGAGGAGCTGGCAAAGCAGAAGGAGGAGCAGGAGAAGAGGATAGAGGAGATGCAGGTGAAGTAGTAGAAGAAGCAGGAGAGGAGGATGGAGGAGATGCGGGTGGAGCATGAGGACGAATGACGGAGATGTTTAAGGCTCTTGCTGCACGCTTACCCACCAATGCCCCACCACCTCTGCTTTCATCTTTGTGATTTTTTATATTTTTGTTTATGATGTTAAACTTATATGTATTTATGCGTTAATGAATGTGATGTGGATAAGATTGTTTGTGTTTGGATGAATGTACTTTTATGTTTTGATGGATTTACTAGTTTGGGTTTATATGGATGTGGATGTGAATATGATGAAATATATTATATAACAGGTGTATATCAGGATGAATATGATGAAATATATTATAACAGATGTATATCAGGAAAAATATTCCAGTAAATTTGTGCTGGAATATTTTTTTAAAAAAAAGAGAGACTTTTACCTACGAAAATTTTCGTAGGTAAAAGTTTTGTAAATATTTTTAGCAACGAAAACTTTCGTTGCTAAAAGTCTAACAATTAGTTTTTAGCAACGCAAACTTTCATTGCTAAAAGTTTTGCAATTATTTTTAGCAACGAATATTTTCGTCGCTAAAAGTTGAACGAATAATTTTAGCAGCGAATATTTTCGTTGTTAGAAGTCTTGTATTATTTTTAGTGACGACTATTTTCGTCGCTAAAAGTTGAACGAATATTTTTTTGCGACGAATATTTTCGTTGCTAAAGTCCTATAATTGTTTTTAGCGATGAAAATTGTCGTTGCTAAAAGTTGAACGAATATTTTTTAGCAGCGAATATTTTCGCTGCTAAAAGTCTTGTAATTATTTTTAGCGATGAATATTTTCGTCGCTAAAAGTGAAACGAATATTTTTAGCAACGAAAATTTTCGCTATTAAAAGTCTTGTAATTATTTTTAGCGACAAATATTTTCGTCTCTAAAATTGGAACGAATATTTTTAGCAATGAAAATTTTCGCTGCTAAAAGTCTTGTAATTATTTTTATCGATGAATATTTTTGTCGCTAAAAGTGGAACGAATATTTTTAGCAGCGAATATTTTCGCTGCCAAAATTCTTTAGCGACGAAAAAATTCATCGCTAAAAAACTTGCCTTTGGCGATCGCCGATAAAACCCTTCTGTTTCGGTCTTGTGGCGATGAAAATTTTCATCGCTAAAACCTTTTAGCTACGAAAATTTAGCTTTTAACGACGAAAATTCTCGTTGCTAAAAGTGGGATTTCTTGTAGTGACTGATCGATGCAGGTTTCGCAGGGCCTAAGTTCACTTAGAGCAACAATCAGTTAGGAGCTGCCAGAGTTTGGGCTAGACTGGACAGGGTCCTGATCAACGACGCCTGGTCATCTTTCTTTCCTTCGTTCTATGTGCAACACCTTGCCCGTATCAACTCAGACCATGTTCCTCTTTTGCTGATTTTTCCTAGTCAGTCGAGGTCGGTGCCAAGGCCTTTCAGGTTCCAGCGAATGTGGGCCAAGCATTCAGATTTTCTACGCGTTGTTAGGGCTACCTGGGGCTCTTCTAAAGCTCAGCACCCCATGTTCAACTTGATCCTCAAGCCGAAGAATGCCAAAAGGGCCCTCAGGTCCTGGAATAGGGATGTCTTCAGTAACATCTTCGACCAGATCAAGCTAGCGAAGCAATCTCTTGCAAATGAAGAGTTGCGGTTACAGAATTCATCACAAGATTCAACTCTGGACAATGACGGTCAGGCCCAGTTATTTTCAGCAACAGAAAACCTTAGGAAATTGGAACTCATGGAAGAAATCTTCTGGAAATAGAAAGACAGGGTCAGCTAGCTTGAAGAGGGCAATAGAAACACGAATTTTTTTCACTCTTCAGCCAAAGAGAAGCAAAGGAGGTCAGCTATCAAAAGCATTATTTTGGACTCTGGAGATAGGCTGGATGACCCAGTAGAGATTAAAAACACTGTTGTCAGCTATTTTGTGGGGTTGTTTTCAGCTGAGAACACCGTCGAAGACCCAACCATTCTTGCAGTTATTCCTCCCCTGGTCTCGCAAGAAGACAACGTCCGCCTCATGGCACCCCCTTCGATTTAAGAGGTTCTTCAAGCGGTGAAGTCTATCCCTATGGACGGTGCCCTTGGGCCTAATGGTTTTCATGATAGTTTCTATTCGGCATGCTGGGATTTCGTAGGTCCTGACCTCTTTAAGGCGGTTTCCTTCATTTTCCAGGGCGGATTTTTCCCTAGGGCAGTCTCGGGTTCCCTCATCTGTCTGATACCCAAATCAGCGGCGCCTAAGAAATTCTCAGATTACCGGCCCATTAGCCTTTGTAACTGTCTGTACAAGATCGTATCCAGCATTATCGCAGCTAGGCTGAGCATGATTCTCCCTTTCATTATTTCTCCTGAGTAAGAAGCTTTCATTCAGGGCAGGTCAATGGCTGAAAGTATTGCCCTGACTCAGGAATTGGTTAAGGATATTGATAGGAAAGTGCGGGGTGGTAATATAGTCCTCAAATTGGACATGGAAAAGGCATACAACAGGTTGGATTGGGGGTTCTTGAACCAGGTTTTATCGAGGTTCGGGTTCAGTGAGCTTTCGATTGATTTGGTGGAAAAATGCTGGAGCAATGCTTGGTTCTCGATCCTCATCAACAACGAGGCATTAGGTTTTTTCAAGTCTTCTAGAAGGCTTCGTCAAGGTGACCCTCTCTCTCCTAATCTATTCATTCTAACGACGGAAGCTCTTAGCCGGGGTCTTAAATTTATGGGGGAGCAGGATTCTCGGACCGCTTTCAAGCTGAGGGCTATCTGAGGGTCTCTCATCTCCTCTACTCCGACAATACTCTCCTTTTCATCAATGCAGGTCAGCCTTCCCTTAGAGTTGCCAAGTCCTTTCTTAACGCTTATCAACGGGCATCGGGCCAAAAGATCAACCTGCATAAAAGCGCTCTTTTTTGCTCAGCCAAGCTTCCTTTAGTCAGGGTTAGGTCCATGGAAAGAACCCTTGGTATCTCCAAGGTCTCCTCAGGTCTTACATACCTGGGAGTCCCGCTGGCGTTTGGCAGGCTAAAAGCTAGCGCCTTTCAGCCCCTGATAGATAAAGTTGAGGGTCCGATCAATGGCTGGCAGGCGCAGTGCCTCTCCCAAGTTGGGAGATTAGTTTTGGTTCAGCATGTTCTGGGAAGTATCCCGGTCCACTCCATGGGAGCCACTCATATTCCGTCCTCCGTCCTCTCAACATTGGAGCGTCATTTCACTAATTTTCTGTGGGATTGGGCTGATGGCAAAAGAAAGTTACACTAGAAAGGTTGGAAGGCGATCGGGTTTCCCAAAGCCAAAGGCGGGCTAGGTATCAGGAAGCTTCTTGAATTTATGAGGGCTCTTAGGTTGAAACTGGGATGGGCGGCAAAGTTCAATGAGGTTGATAGCTTATGGAGCGCCTTCATGAAAGCTAAATACCATCAGGATCTCTCCCCCTCAGGCTCGTTCATGCCATCATCCTTCGCCTCCCCGTTGTGGAAAAGGATCATGGGTTTGATGCCTTTATTAGAGAGCAGCACCCGTTGGCTCATTGGCCAAGGTAATTGTAGTTTTTGACTTGATAATTGGACGGGCCTTGCCCCTCTCCTCCAGCTTGCAGATCGTCAGGTGCCTGCCAATCTAATGTCGTCCAAGGTTAACCAGGTCCTGGAGTTGAATGGCCCCCTTCCCCCATCTTTTGTTTTCAGCTTTCTTCCCTAATATGTTGTTGACTTTATTTTCCATGAAGGTTTCTTCTTGTCGGACAACTCAGATAGGCCAATCTGGCCCCTCACCCCATCTAGAGCTTTATCGGTCAGGTCAGCTTGGGAGCTAAGCAATCCCTGCAGAGAGTGGTCTAGGTGCCCCCCCCCCCCCCCCCCCCCGAATTTCCCTTTTCATTTGGAAGGTGTTGATGAAGGCAATCCTAGTGGATGGTGTTGTCCAAGGGCGTGGTGTCCTCCTTGCCTCCAAGTGCAACTGCTGCTCTTTCGGCGCGTTCAGGGGCCACTCAACGGAGACCCTCCAGTACCTTTTCATCAATAGTTCGTTAGCTACCACGTGCTAAGAATTTTTTGGTCAGATTTTTGGTATCTCCCATAGGGGGTACTAGCAAATTGAAGTTCAGCTAGCCAACTAGTGGAATTTTTCTCCTCTAATTAGTCGGTCATCTCCCTTCCAAAAGCTAGCTCCATGCTTCATCCATTGGGAAATTTGGAAGTGCAGAAACGATGCCAGATTCGACGGGAAGTCCATCTCGGTGGAGGAGGTCATAGCTAAGGTGAAATGGTGGCTTTCTCTACTCGCCAACCGCTATCCGGCTCCTCTTTTACCCCCTCCAAGCATAGAAATTGTGGCAAAACTGGGTATCTCTGTTTCTCCACATCTCTGGAAGCCTCCTAAGTTCGTAAAGTGGGTCAAGCCTCAGTTGGGCTAGGCCAAGTTGAATGTGGATGGAACGGCTAGAGGTAACCCAGGTCTTTCGAGTGGTGGTGGAGTTTGCAGAGGAGACAAAGGGGAGTTCATTTTTGCCTTTTTGGAAGGCTATAGGATCACCCCCAACATCTACACGGAGCTCCGAGCAGTGCACGATGGTCTTTCATATTGCTTCAGTTTGGGTCTTTCTAAAGTTGTGGTCGAATCCGACTCTATGGATTTTATGAACGGGAGTGTCAGCTCGGGTTGGAAATGGGCCTATTGGTTTGCCAGAATCAAGAGATTCAAGACACTTGGGCATCTCAGATTTGTCCATATCTTCAGAGAAGGCAATGGGCCTGCTGATGGTATGACTAGAATGGGCAGCATATCTCAATCTTCCACATTGACTCGTCAGATCTCTCTCCTTCCTCGCCTTGTCAGGGGAAGCCTTTTCGTTGATAAGGTGGGCCTGGGGTCCATCAGGCTTGGCTCAGTCTCTGGTTAGCTGTGTTCTGGTTTTCAGCACTTTGGAGGTCATTTCAGCGACAATGCCCCTTCCTCTTTGTAGTGAGTGAATTGCTGCTTCTTTTTGCCTTGGCGGATGGGCTCGTGGGTCTGGGTCGTAGTCCTGGTGCAGCTGCAGGGTCAGTTGCTCTTTTAGGCTGGCTGTTTATTCTCTCTGGGATGCAGTGTGTGAGCAGCCTTGGATCTTTAAGGAGGCTGGCTTTTGGTGGATTTAGGCAGTGAGATCTTTTTAGTCAGTCATTTAGTCTCCTAGTTTTCTGCTGGTCTTTTTCTTTCTTCCTTTTACTCAGGGTCGTATGATAGGCTGCTCTCGGGGTTTTTTCGACCCGAGCTGCTGCCTGAATTGTAATCAACTCTTCTCAATAAAAAAAAAAAAAAAAACATCAACTGTAGAAACTGATGTACAGATTAGATGTCAACCGGACATTCTGGTTGATTAGATGTCCTTGCTCTTACCCGGGTGGTAGAGTCTCTGGAGTTTCAACACCGGGTCAAGGGTTCGAGTACCCACGGTGGTGAAATCCCACGGCGTGCGTGTGTGGGGTGTGTGTGCGTGTGGCGTGAGTGTGTGGGGGTGTGTGCGTGTGTAAAAAAAAAAAAAAAAAAAGATTAGATGTCAACCGGACATTCTGGTGTGCCCTATGGAGTTCTTGTTGCATGGGCTTCTATAACAAGTGCTGTTGGAAATTTGGGTTCTAATGTTTTAATATGTCCTTCAGAAGAACAAAGAAAAATAATGTGCTTTACGATCAAAATAGTATAAACAAGCGTAACAAGGGGCTCCTATAGAAGCCGAACACCACTTTACTTGCAAAAAAAAAATAAAGGCACAACATGAAAGGAACTTACGACCATAAAATGACCCGGCGGAAGAAGGGTGCCCCACTTGAAGTATTCAAGCTCATCAGCCTATATTTTTTGTCAGGTAACCTAAAGGGTCACATGATGCACAATAATGGTATTTTAAGCATAAAAGAGCAAAATAAAATGCATAGACTCTTACGGCTGCATGGATGAAAAAAGAAAAGAAAAGAAAAGAATAGAAAATTGACAATGCTAAGAAAACAGGAAAAAATAAATAATTAATTAAATTTAATTCTAGACAAAATTTTAATCCAGTTTGGTTGATTCTTCTCCCCCTTGTTTTCATTAATTTACAGAGAAGAGAACTATACAAACACACACACACACACACACACACACACACACACCACACACATACACACACACACACACACACACACACACTAACACTCCCTCTTAAGCTAGAACATGATTGTCAGGCATGACCAACTTGGATGCAATTTCAAAAAGAAAAGGCCCGGTTAGGGTTGTCAATGGGCCTGTCTTGGGCCTGCTAAAATCAAACTTTTGATCAGGCCCAGTACCCATTGACAGCCCTAAGTCCAGTAACTCGTTTAATAAAAAGAAATGTTGGCAAGTTATTCATTCTATCTCAACTGTTCCCCATATATAGTGTAGCCCACCTGAATTTTGAATGGGCCTATGTTTTGGGCCCCGATCCAAACACCATACACGCACGTAATGGGTAATGGATGGGGTCTTATCCTCATGAAATCTCCATCTACGTTTGCAAATAGTTAGGGTCCCAGCACCTGGACGATATGGGCAGTTATTTTTGAAAAATAGCTAAAGACTCACAGAGGATTCTAAAATAAAGTCAAACTCAACATCTGGGTATTGACTTGTAATGTTCATTATTTTGGGTGGTTTAATTAGGGCCCATTTGGATACCACCAAATAAGTTACTTTTTCTACTTAAAGCAGTAGATAAGTGACTTATTTCCGATAAGTAAGTTTGGTTTATGATTTGTTATAACTAATTTTTTTACTTAAAAGTATTTAATCACTTCAGTTAATTTGTTTTAGCTTTTCTACTTTTCATAAGTTGCTGAAGAGAGGCATCAGGAGAGACAAAAGAGAGGAGAAGCTGATAAGTATGCTGGCGCTGGGGCTGGGCGTAAACATTTTGTTCTGGGCTGGGGTTCGTCTATTTCCCTGTCACGGGGCTGTACCAGGCTTGGAAAGAGATGGGCACACCCTAACCCGGTCCGTTAACACCCTAACATGAAGCCAAGTCCATGAAATGCGCTGCTTTCAAATTTGGAGAGAACTGTGGATAGTCATCAGTAATCCTTAAATTCAGGTCGTCTGAAATGTTCTGTTCTTCCAGCGTGCCTTCTTCCAGTGAGGGGTGTTAGATGAATGGTCTAGTTATGCATACCAATGGTCTAACGGTGCACTTTCCCATCAAGGTAGTAAAGCTATTCCCACCTAGGCAGTCAATGGGCTTAGCCGGGCCAACAGCTTTTGGGCACGGCCAACCTCAAGCTAGGCTTGGGCTACAGTGTTAGGCCAAAGGGCTGAGCTCGGGCTTAAAATTCAAGCCTGTTTTAAAAAGGGGGCAGGCTTGGACCATCGTACAACATTCATCAACGCGGCCTGATTGTAGGCCTGCCTAGCCCATTCGTGTTACAGTGGACAATTTTGTAATATACTAAAACTTCTCCTTACCCTCTCTCCAAGAACCCCAACCCATTCCCTCCATATCTCTTTCCAACAGCATCACAAACCGTTCATAAGGCCACATCCAAGACCCCCTAGCGATCCAATGCCGGCATCTTGGCCTTTGAGATCACAAGAGCTTGGTGTCCAAGCTCCTCCAACTTTGTGGCCAAGAAGGCCTCCTTCCGGCAGCCCGAGCCATCAGTGAGATACCACTCTAGAAGAGCTAGAATTCTAACCTTGTGTCAGGACTTACGGGCCAAGGGACAATCTCAAGTATACACTTTTGACGCAGGGGAGGACGTGAGGTCGAGCACCGTCTTCCTCAAGAGGATAAGTATTCCGAATCCACAGAACTTCTCTAGACTCCTCATAGAGACTTCTCGAATCCACGAGGAAAGAAAGCATAAAATAGAAATAAATTCTAATAAATTCGAAATTGATTAATAAATCCATAAAAACGAGTTCACAACCCTTTAAATAGGGGTACCAAGCAATGGGAAAGAAATCAGAATCAAACTACAACTAAAACTCCTAGAAATCGAGACTTACTATAAATAGTAAACTTACTATTTATAGACGGTCGTGATGTCTACTAGTGCGCAAGGTTTTCAGCCAAAAATAGTAAGTGTTCTATTTGGCTTCACCAAACCGTTCTCCTAATTATTCTAAGCTCTTTTCACGTTGGGCGCAACTCCTAAAGCCCGACGGATGAAGAGTTATAATCAAACTAAAACATACTATTTATAGTAAAAACAAAATTAAAATAGGGAAACGATTGTCGATTCAGGGGTTTTTCACAATTCCGGGCGTCGCAACATAGAATAGCTGGGTTGGTTGGCTAAAGTAGCTCGTTCTACCCCAAAATCATATATTTTACGTCAGGTAACTCATTCCGGATTGTGAGATACGCCCGATTTAAGGTTCGATGGTCTGGATCACTTCTGTCGCCGAGCGGGCCTTTTCTGATCCATCTTGGCCATGAAACTGTCTGCGACCCGCTCTATATCAACTTTTTATGTGGCGTAGGCCTCCCAAAAGGTAACAGAGGCGTGCACAATCCCTCTCTGACAAACATATCATTTGTCTCCATCATGAACCCATCGCCCTTTAGGATTCATAGGATCGTGTACAATAATGATACCTTCCTCTTTGGGCTCGTGGACATGGCAATTGCTGCAGGTTTACCTCTCTCTCTCTCTCTCTCTCTCTCTCTCTCTCTCTCTCTCTCTCATTTTGTCATGCCCTACAATTTGGATACTAAGTGTGCACCCTCAGACTAGATGTATGGTCCATGACTCATATACCAAGTGTACATAATTTCACTTATCATACAGTTGTTAGGAGGCGGAATTTAATGTATTTCGAGTTTTTACCACGTTAACATCCATATATCCACACAATCACATGTCTATTCCATACCAATTCCATCAGATTCATAACCACATAATGAAATTTTGAAATTAAACTACATATACCAATTTGGGACTTTATTCAACTAGAATATTGAATACCGTTAAACAGAATCATGGTTATAAACAATTTCAAACTGAACCTAAACATCAGTAGTTATAAAGAATGAAAACTATTTATTTAATCAATTAGTTGTATAACAAATCATCCATCCAATGTAGTGAGTTCATTTTGTTATGTCGGATATGGCCATTGGTCATGTGTTTCTTTCACCAACCCGGCATCATTCTCTGGCACTTGATTCGGGTTTCCTGTTTTGTTAGACTTTGTACGGTTATCAATCCACAACGTTAGTTGGTCAGGCTAGTAAGTGAACTTATCATGGTTCCTACATAACATAATATAAGATAGTACAAGCAACAATCAATAATATTTATGCAAGCATGAGTATGTACGCTAAGATGTTATGGAATACATGTTAAGTTGGATGAGAGTCCACTTGCTTATGTTGGATATCCATCAACCCGCATCTGCACCTGGTAAGCTTTTACCGATGGTTGGCATGGGCAAGGCTCACATCTACTCCATGAGTAGGCTTCCACTAACGTGGGCATCTAGTAACGAATCTATCTGGTAAACCATCTAAGAAGATCCACCAGAAACTTAGGCACATGGTGTGCATATAGTCATCTAGAGTGTACCTATGGGAATCAGCATAGGAACACTATGGATGCATGTAATGCATGCTCAATGTCTATACAATAAGGATCATCTTAATATGTTAGCATAACATCACAATAGTAAATCAATACAATAGGGATCATCTTAACATGTTAGCATAACATCACAGTAATAAATCAATCATGACAATCATAGCAATCATAACAACCATATCATTTATCTTAAATGTACAGGTATGAGACACATTGGGATTCACTCACCTATTCTTGGTAGAGCTAAATCAATTGAACATTTATATGCCTTTAAATTTAGAATCCAAATCCTTATAAAATAGTTTGACAAAGCATGAATTTAATTTAACTATTCCATCTAATGGGGTCCGCCTTCGATCAAAATAGGATGATCCACTAGTCTTATTAATCCATTACTCAATTTGAAAATCAATAGGAATAGTTGATCAATGTAGTCGATCGATCAAGCCAACTCGAGGGCCCTTGATCGATCTTCTGATCAATCGACCATAGTTCGATGAAATTTGAATTTTAACATTTCAAGTCTTAGGACAATGTTTCTCACCTTCTGTAACGTCTCAGATTTTTGTCAACTCTCAAGTTGGACATCCTTGGGCATTATCTTTGATTCATCGATTTGAGCTCATGTTCGTGCATGCATTCGAATATATTTGAGACCAAAACGAGTGATGTGGGGTCCACCAAAACTATCCAAAAGAGTTGAAGTTTAAATTTTACAGAGCGTGGATGACCCCCGGCGGTGCCACCCCCAATCAAGCGGTGCCACCCCCGAAAAAATAAGTTCTGGGACAAACTCCGATGGTTCCACCACTAAAATTGGATAGTAGGCGGCGGCGCCATTGCCACCCCCTTGTTCAGCACAGTAACAATGTTCAATAATTGATAATTTCGATGTGCTGATTTTAAAAATTCACATATTTTATTTTTTTTTAACTCTAATTGAGGTGAATCAAAAGCCATATTGAAGCTTAATGAGTCTAATTTTATATAAAAGTAAATAAAAAAAATAAAAAAATTGAAAGGATGTTAATTTTAGGATACTTTAAAAACTATATAAAAAATTATTGGTTTTAGGCAGCTGGTACTTCCGAAATATTTAGTATTTTTCTAAAACTCAAATTGTAAAGAACTTTAGTAGAGCTAAATTAGACTTGATGATAAACTATCATAAAAAATTAAAGATAATTTAATAACTAAAAATACCAAAAACATATCAAGCAATAGACCTATTGTAATTGAAATTTTTTTTCAACTACACGTTATCGATGGGCCGCGCATATCTTTTTCAGCTTAGATTTTTTACATTCGGCGTCTTCTTAGGAATTGCTTCTAATCATGCTAAGAATCATCCTATGTAGTTAATTTAAATTTTCTATTTTTAGCATATTTTATTAATTCAGGTAATTTCTAGTATAGTCGAATTATGGTTCTTGATTAAGGTGATTAGAATCGAATCACCATTTTCGCTAATTGCAGAAAGGGAACACTATGAACTTTGTTAATCCAAACCCTAATAATTACACACACGAAATCTTGTTTCCTAATTTATTTTAAAAATATTTTGATTTTCCAAACAAGCTCTAGACTACTCGTTAGTGAGCCACTAAACCCGGGACTATAGAAGGACGCTCGTCTTACCAGGCTTGACGTCCATCGCGGATATTGAGCTAAGATAGTGTCTAGGATTGCTCAACTTAGGACCACAAGTAAAGTTCCTGGGATGTATGAATACCTTAGGTAAAAACTTGAAATTTAAGTGAAACTAGCCCTTTGTTCTTTCGCAAAGTTGTAACTTTTGAACCATTGATTCATGTCCAAAGTCGAGGTACTGGATAAAGACATTTCCCCACACATATCGGTATAGCCATGACCCTGATTGATCATCAGTGATCGTTGATCTAAGTTAGGGCCTTCTCGATTGATAGGCACGCCCTATCATCGTATGTTTATGTCCAAATATAGATCTCCTTGTGGGACACCTATCTCATGCCTTAGATTGACCCATATGCCTTCTATTGGGTCCCATTAGTGGGAAACAACCTCCCTTAGATATAGAATAATGAACAAAGGGCCATTGTGGCCATTTATACGCTTTCTAGCATTATAAATACCCATTCATTTCACACCCCCTCTCCCCGTACGAATTTTGAACCTTGGCTTTGAAGAGAGGAGAAAGAAGAGAAAGGAGAGAGAGAGAGAGAGAGAGAGAGAGAGAGAGAGAGAGAGAGCTTGGAAGTGTGAGGATTTATACACCTTCACCCTCTCATCCCCTCTATAGCAACTTTGTCTTTCATCGGTGTTGATTCGATGACGATATGAGGTAAGTATTTAGTCATGTTTATAGGTTTAGGTCTTGTACCTAATTCCTTCTAAATCTTACAAGCTTGTATGATTGCTTAGGTTCTCAATGATCTTTCCCTAACACCCTAACCCTATGAGTGTCATGAGTCGGGCAGATCGTCAAAAAGTGTAGACTATTATCCCTAGGTTACTTTTTATCGACCCTTGAAGGTCCAGTTAATAATCCCTTATGGTGAATGCTTTATTTATTTCTAGCATGTCCATATTTCGAGTTTAATTGCAACATGTATCATTAGTTGTTTATTGATGCTCACGTGTTTGGTCAAATGCCTAAGTGATTAAGTGTCTTGTTTTATCGATGCTTACATACTTGATGGAATGCCTAGGTAGATGTGTGGTTCTAATTATGCCCATATGTTTGATACAATGCCTAAGTAGACGTGCAATTCTATCGATGTTCATGTGTTTGATAAAATGTTTAAGTAGTTGTATCCTTCTATTTATGCTCACATACATATTTGATGAAGTGACTGAGTGATTATGTTGTTAAATATGTGTTATGATGACCTGACAAATTATTAGGTTGTAGTGATGTTTGGGTTACTTACAACATTGGGAAAGTTGGCTAACTACCCAAACTGAAGGGGTGGCCCAAGTTAGGTCAAACACCCTAGGCTTGTTCGATTGATCCCGGGTCGAACATGAATGACCAATAGTATTTGGATTACACGGGATACTCGCACATAATGTTGGTTACGCCGGAGTTCTCAAAGTCAATCGAATTAACCTAATAATCGACTAACCATGTGTGTTTACAATATATGACACTAATAAATAAAATCTAGGATACCTCGTTCCCATTGAATGAGTATACTTCTAACCGTTAGTGGTACGATCCAAGAGACTCATGGGCCGGGCATGGTGGTATGGGACACTGTGTCCCAGCTGTCTACCAACACTAGGGTGATGAGCCTCTCCGCAATGATCAATAAGCAATCAAGCAGGCTATGAGCCTATACATCAAAGTGTGATGATGTCGCGACCGTTTCACAATTGTATTTGGGTGATGACTCTTACATCATTGTGGGCGCCCTTCACTTATCGATGGGTTGCCTAACCCTGTGCATCCGGACTGTGTTATCTGTGTCCTTAGTGATCAGTTAGGCCACTGTTAGCTTCACATTGATTGGGGAGTTGTCATCTGGGTGGTAAACCTTAATACGGATTGAGGGACACAGGTAAGGAAACGTTTCGGCCACCCCAATCCTGGTGATCCAGCTGAGACCATGATAGAATGAGGGTACCCTAGCTTCTCCAATATGCTAGGTGAATGAAACTTAATAACTACTCAACTAACATACACATTCACTGCATTACATTAGATAGGACTTGAGATTTAGCATTAGGCCGCTTGTGAGGAAGTGTTGGCATATGTGAAATATGCGTTGAAGTTGCTAGTGAGGGAGTGTAGTTTGGAAAGAGCATTCATCATGTCACACCTTCATATGCACACTTAACAAGAGTACTTGAATTTTTTGATTTCTTGATTATCATTACCCGTACTAATTGGGTTGATAAGATGTGTAATATAAAACTAATGAAACCAATAAGTTGATCACTCTCTCCCACCTGGGACAATGTTTTAAAACACTACAGGTACTATCGAGACCTCAGACGGGTAGGCTTAGATCGTCTTACACTGTCGTCATTATGTTTTGGAGGATGAGCGAAAACTGAAAACTTTATATTTTAATCATTTTAGGTATGTATGTTGTGGCTTGTATAATCCCCATTTGGGTGGACATGACTTTCAGAATTGTACAATTTGAATATTAGCTATATATTTTCAGATTTAGTTATTTCTGCTTAACTTTTGATATTGGTGATTTTAAACACTACAACAAAAATGGGATTAGCCAACAATTTACGTGGCTAATTTATCGGCGCTAATTAAAATGGGCGTCGATTAAGGATCGGGTATAAATACCGTACCTAAAGCCCTAACCCTGTTTTTTCTCCCCTCCCGACTCTCTCCCTCTCATCGCCCCTGCTCTCTCTCTCTCTCTCTCTCTCTCTCTCTCTCTCTCTCCTCTCTCCTCTCTCTCTCATTCGTCCCGACTTCTTTCCCGTCTCTCTCTCTCTCTCTCTCTCTCTCTCTCTCTCTCTCCCTTTAGATGCAGTGACAGCCATCGCCATCTCCACCTCTACCATCCCTTTCTCAATCGACCCTCACTCTCTATTTCCCCTTTTCCCTCTCAATCGACCATCTCTCTTTGTTTCCCCTTTCTCAATCCTTTCCAAAATGGATTTGGATTTTTCTCTCAAGCTAGAACAGATTTTCGATATAGATCTGGGGTTTTCTCTGGAGCAATTAGCAGATTATATACGACCACGTCTAGTCATAAGGTAATTTCAGCTATTTCTTACTCATATTATCAGAAATTGCATTGATAGGACTGTTTGATAAAGATCTAAGGCTTGAATCTGCCATCTTTTGAGAAACTAACAAATGGAAGTGACAGGAGGATATAATGCAGTAGGAATTATCAGTTCTGGTGATTGGGACTGTAGAGCTGATGGGGCCCAATGTGAATGAGGAATTCCTGAACGCCTTTAAGATCTGAGGATCTTAAGCATCTTATTTCTGTCATTTTTTTCTTGGACTGTTGATGTGTTCTTTTTTTTTTTTCGTTCTTTTGTATATGGCCATATTTGCCACTAATCAAAGAGTTAGTATCTTCTAATACAGGAGATTTTTCAGGCATGTCCGATCTACATTGGTGCCCAAAGATCAATGGCCTGGATCACCAAACCATGCGCCCCGATTATTGGAGTATCAGAGATGTTTTGAGAATCTCTAAAAAAAGAGATTTTGAAAATATCAGGACATTTTCCTGATATCATTGCTATTTTTAAACATGTATGCTGATATTCTTATGTATCGAATCTTTATGGATTTTTAGTGATAGATTATATTTGTTTTCCAATCTTTTCTCTGACCAAATTACGCTCTTGTCCTTTTATCATCTGTTCTTTCTTTACCTGGTTTTACATAGTTAGTTACTATTGAGCAAGGTATGTGACCGTTATCGTTGATTTTTACGGTCTTTGCAGAGTGTGGTTTTCAAGGAGGTATGTTTTTGTAAATTCCTCATGGATCCCTCTTAAATCAAAATTGTTCAACTATTCTCCTGTAAATCTATTCCAAGATGTTGGTCTTACATTCCAGTTAGGTTGCACGCACATTTCATGTTTTTTGCATGTTGTAATTTTGTTATTTGCATTGGTTCAAGAAATCAGGAAATGATGCAGTTGTCTTTGTTTTGCATCGGGGTTTTGAATATAGGTCATGGTTTTGAGCTTTTACTAGTGTATTTGCCTTTTTTGTAAGAAAATAGTTCATCACTTAATGGGCCTGTCTTTACAGTTATCCAGCCATTTTGGTGGCCAATTATGGGTATTGTCCTTGATAATTTGGTCTGGTCCAGGTTTTGTAAAGCTTAGCATTCACAATGAGGAAGTAGACTTCAAACTGAGTTGCATACTTTTCAAGTGCAACTTGATAGTAACATGATTTCAATTTAGGCCCTAGTCCTCAATATCAATACTAAGGATGGTAATTGGAATCCGGTTAATCCACTTCATTGAACGAATTACTGGTATTCTGTTTGATAGTTCATCCAAATGCAGCTTTAATGATGATTTTTGGAGTATTTCAAACTACATAAGTAATGGTTTCACATTGTCAAACTACAATAATGGTGTGAACTTAAGATACTTCAATTGAAGATTGATATGCAGATGTTCTTGTAGTTTCTTTGTTAACTTTCTTAGACTTAAGCTAGAATTAAGCTTCAACTTCAATGGGTTCTGCCATTTCGAAATAATAAGAAGACAACTATTTTAGTGCTCTCTTGTTTCTTTCTCATGATTGTCCTTTTTTTAATTGAAAAATCATTGTTTACTTTTGTCACAGACTAGAAGAAAAGCTCTTGGACATGGAGACCGTGGATATTCTAAGGCAGCAGGCCTTGTTAAAAACACCTATAAAACACATGTCAGGGCATTTGTCAATTCCAAAAAATGAAGGTTTATATGAGTTCTGGATTAGTTTAAATCTTTATTTCATGGTTCTCCTCAGGATGGTTCTATCTTAGGATTTCTTTACTTGCAGAATTTGGAGAATGGTCACCATGAGAATGAAGAGCCCAAAGGCAAAACTGTAGGTTCAATGATTTAATTATTTTATATTATTGTCTAATTGTTTATTTGTGTCCAGTTTTAGCTTTTTATGTTGAGGCCTAAGGAAGAGCGATTTCTATATGTGCCACGAAGTGCAACTCCTGCTACCAAGAATAATGCATTATCCGATAGCAAGTTGAGGGCATCCCAGGTTCAGAGACAGCATGTATGTGCTCACTAGTATCAGCATTCATCTAATATGTGTAATTTATTAGTTTCAAGAAGAAAAGAATAAAAGGAGCCACTATCTGCTCTGTTCATCTAATTTGTGTAATTTATTAGTTTCAAAAGTAATGTCTGTTCACGGCCAGATCTCAATCTCTGCTTGATGCTCGTTCATGGCTAGAGCTCAATCCGTGTTTAGTGCATCGTTTAGTGACTGGTCAATGTCCAGATCCTGACCATCCGCTTAATTTGAAATTCCTTTTGAAATCATGATTTTTTAAGCTCGTAGTTTGAATTTTCTCGAGATCTATTGTTTATGCAAGAACTGATTGATTATTTGATTTTTTTCTTTGTAATTGTTTGCTTCTTCGCCGTGGCAATGGCAGCCTCTCATGCTCGAAATCAAAGTACTTCTCTTTAATCCTTTAAAACTTCTTATACTTATCAATTACGTATACTATTATTGTTAATTTCATGTTTAATCTGATATTGATGATTTCTGGATCAGAGGAAACTCGTGCAATGATTAGAACGAGTGAAGTCTGTGGATCTGCATCCAACAGAACCATGGTAATTTTAATTATATTAAAAAAAAAAAAAAAAAGATACCGCTAGCAGGTGTTTGGTTGCTAGAAAGTGGCTCTTATCCTAGAAATTGTTTGGTATTGGGAATCATAATTTGTATTGAATTTCTTTGTGTAGGATTCTTGTGAGTCTTTATTCTGGAAGTGTCTGCATCTGGAGCTATCAGTCCCAGGTGAGTAATTAATGTTGAACTAACAGTCCCAGGTGACTTGCTATATATTCGATTTTATTTGTCTACTAAACTTTGTATCAGTATGGGGTCTAAAGAAAACAAATCCTTTGGTTTGGATTTGATGGTGGTCCATAATGTCTTCAAACAAATTCATGACCTTGGGGATATTTTAATCGCTTATTATGTTTCCAGGGTTGGACATGGATTGGTGTTTAAGAACTCATTGCGGTTTTGGAAAACCTTAGCAAGTTGACTCA
This sequence comes from Magnolia officinalis, assembly GCA_021015155.1. Classification (NCBI taxonomy): domain Eukaryota; kingdom Viridiplantae; phylum Streptophyta; class Magnoliopsida; order Magnoliales; family Magnoliaceae; genus Magnolia; species Magnolia officinalis. The sequence continues at coordinate 82,367,920 of JAJHSJ010000003.1, read as the reverse complement.
ACTTGACCAAGACACAAGTTGAACCTCCTTTTTAAATAATAAAACAAATTTGATTAGTACAAAAACTCAACTCAGTAGTTGGTACACTTGAAAGACATGAAAAATCTAATTATACCTTAAGCCCTTTTAAACTCAAAAACAAGTACCATATCAAGCTTTGGGCCAACTCTGATTTAGGCAATTGCTGGCTCCTACTTGCATTTTGATCTTTCATTCCTAGTTAAGGATATATGGGTGTATACACGTTGTGCATGGAAACAAGGCATGCACCTTTAAATGGATTCATATTTTTTTACTTCTATCTATTCTTTAATCACTTCTAGTTTCTACACCATGTAGAATAGATGTGGGTTCGAGTGGAAAGGCGATATCTGGGTTGAATATATTCTTAATCTAGGTGTTTCGTAAGTTGGATCTTTCAATAATTTCATGGTGTCACATTTCCATATTTAGCTAGAAGTAGAACTGCTTCAGATTGAATCCCGCTTATGAAATGCATGTTAGCTAAATTGATTCACTATCTGCCGACAACCTCCTGCACTTTTGTTTTTGCCATTGGGATGCTATCATACTATTGCAAATAATGTTAGTGGGCATAATGTGTTAAGTTTGTTTGCTGCAACCTTACAAAAATCTTAGCATTTTCTTTTTGTTCTTCAACCTCATAAAATCTTTCTCATGGCTTATTATGCAGAATCACTGTTAAGGCCTCTATAGTTTAACTTATATATGTCTCATTGCCGGTGTAGTTGGCATTCTTCTTATGGGAACTTATCTATTGGTCAGATATCCAACTCTTCTCTCTTCCAGGGCGCCATCAGCTCAACTTGCCAACCTTCCAAAAAAAAAAAAAAAAAAAACAAGGAAAAAGAAAAAAGAAAATGGACTCCTAATTTCTCCCTTCAATTTCACATCTCAAGAACAAAAAACAGAAAGGAAGGAAAAATGAAAAAAGAAAAAAAGAGAAACTCAGCTTACTATATGGCCTTCCAGTGAAATTGGCTTCAAGGTAAGCCCTTGTGGTGTCTTCAATTGTTCAACCTCCTACAAGTAATTAGGATAATGTCAAGAAGTAGATCAAATGAGGAATAATTTCTTCCTTTTCTATATATAACTGGACAACCAATAGGGGTCGTGCGGCTATAGGTAGGGTTGTCAATGGGTAGGGTCCTATTAGGTTTGGGTGTAATTCTTAGTAATTTAACCACATTTAAACTCAAGTGAATGAGTTTTTTGCGTTGTGTTTTTTTTCAGATGGGACTCACTTGGATCAAGGTTATATTCTAAAATCAGCTTGATCCAAAACTCAGGTGGTTCACAATTGACCTTGCTATAAACTAGAAATGAGACAATACTATATAAACTAGAAAATCAACATCTCAGCTACAAATTCCTGAATCTATGGCTTTGCTTTCAACAATCATGTTAAGAGCCTAGCTTGATGAAGAGGTAATTGTATTGGAAATGATAAAAATCTCAACAGTTATCTAAAGAGGTAATTAACCTGACATGGTTTGACTTGCAACACTCATCTGCTAGTTAATACCTTTTGCTTTGTGGCTTTAGATGACCAAATATATATTTGGTGACCCAGATGCTGCTGATATTGTGTTCACAAGTGGAGCAGACATTTTGGCTTTGGGAATAAATGTTTCCCATCAAGTTTTTATTTCAGGTGCCCTCTCAAAGTCACATTTCAATGATATCATAATCATGTACTGGTTTGGAGCTCATGTTCTACCCCTTTTTTGCTTTAATTATAAAAGTATCCACTTCATTGCTTGCCATGGGTGGCTTAGTTTATGTGGCTGGGTGCTTCCAGAAACTCTAATTGTTGAAAATACTTGATTTTTTTAACGGGTCGCCGGGGCTTATTTTGTTGCTGGGAATTTTATTCTTCGGCATTTATTTTCTATGGAAACTGTAGAAAGGTTAAATGTTTTCCGGAAATAGTTTTAAGTGATGTTTGGTTTAGACTCCGGATGGTGGCAAACATGTGTGAAAGAGATCCAAGCCATTCATCAAGTGGGTAACCTTAGTCCTTTTTTGCATCCATATCCTTATCCTTCTTGCATCTTAGATTCTTCTTGACTTCAGTTCTGCTGAAACACATCTTCTTTGAAAATGTTTCATGACAGAGAGAGCTTGTGTTGTTTGTGTTGTTTTCTATGACATATATTCAAGGAATAGATTATAAATTGATGTTTTCATGTTTTTTTTTTTTTTTTTTTTTTTTTTTTTTTTTTTTTTTTTTTTTTGTCTTAACTTTCTTAGTGTTGGAAAAAAATGCATAGGAGTTGTTTATTAAAACCTCAAAGAAATGTGATTTTGTGGAGAATGGTATGCTTTTAGTTTGGTTCTACTCTCTCTCTCTAACTTCTTGAAATGCAGAAAAAGCAATGGATGATGATTTGTCTTGGTTGAATGGTTTGAGCCATGAAACCAATGAATGATGTTCAGGAACCCATAAATAGTTGGTTATGGACACTGATTCTGTTTTTCCTCTGTGTTGGGCAGGAATACTTGCTAATGTTTCAGAGGCTTGTAAGCAAGATCTTGACTTTATGTGTCCCAACCATTGCATTAATTCGGTGAATTTCTACATAGGAGATAAATTACAATTGTTATTTCTAGCTGACTCCAATTCTAACATGTTTCCAAGTTCAAATGATTGCATTTATTTCATAATCTTGGAATTAGTTTCTAATACAAGGTGACTGTCCAAACAGAGGACATGCAGTTGGTGCGGGCTACATTTTTGCATTGGCACATGACTATTGGCTCATGGCCTCTAACTATGGTTATATTTTCATGAATGAGGTAATGATTAAAATCACCAAGGGTGCATTTGGATGTGTAATTGAATTGAATTGCAATAACTATTGAATATGTTCTTTCATGACCAAATTGTAATTACATTTTTTAAAAAAAAGTCACTGCAATTGCAATTTGGAGCCTAGTTATCAATACTTGGGAAGGTATATGCAATTCAGAAGTTAGAAAAAAACTTAAGTTTAATTTTCATATCCGCTTTCAATATACCATGGCCACGCTGAAGTTTGGATTGAATTGCAATTGTTAGTATAATAATTTGTTACTAGTTTCCATTGAACAGATTGTCCCAAGGTTAATCTGTGTATGTTGATTGCTCTCTGTGGACCAAAATGTGTCCAGAAACCCCCATTCCGCTTCAAAAGGAGTGGAGAAAGTCTGTCAAACTAGCTCCAATTTTCCTCTATTAGAAGAAACAAACAAAGGCCATTCCACTCTATACGATGTAGTAACTCCATATGCATCCTAAATCTGCCTTCCTACCATGTATTTAATGATCAGATTCAGTCATGTTGCATTAAGTTCCTTTGCTATTTTGTTCATGTTTTTGTGTTTTTCTTTTATGCACATCTTATATTTTTTGTTCCCATGAATTAAAATGGTTGGAATTCTCTACTATGTTGGTGCAGGCTGCTGCCATGTTCAAGGTTATGAAGAATGAATCCCCTCCTACACCAGATACATTGGCCCCTGAGGGTAAGAATTTCATGTAGTTCTACTTACCGAGGAAATCCGGCAGAGAGGCCGTCAGCAAGCATGCTGCTTGAGCATCCCTTTATTTATTTATTTATTCGAGACCATTTTTAATTTTTTGTAATAAATTTTATATATATATTTTTTGTGAAGTAATATAAATTTTGTTTAATATTCAGTTTTAATTGTATTGCATCATTTTTTATGTTTCAAATATTTAAAAAATGCAGGTTTTTCAATTGAATTATATATAATAAAATTTCCCTCGAAATAATTGTTCAGATACAGAGCTTTGAGCGGCACTTGGATAGGTCTTTCGCGGCGTTTTATATACTTATAGCGGCGCTTCTGTCAGAAATACCAGCACCCACCAAAAGCGTCGCTAAAATCCGTATGAGCGCCGCAAAATATTATACAGTTGGCGGCGCTCAGACAAGTGCCGCTAAAGTATATTAGCGCCACCAATACCTTTAGCGACATACCCCTCCAGCGGCGCTTGAGTAGCGCCGATACATATGACGGCGCTTTTTCCGGGTTTTAGCGGCGCTTACGAGCGCCGGTAAATCTCTATTCTGTTGTAGTGAAAACTATTCTGATTTTGATCATATGTGAATGTTAACCGGACTACGCAGGCACGTGGGAACTTTTCCACGTGCATTTTCACTAGGTTCACACCCGGGAAAATGAGATCGTGTGGAGGAACGAACTTGTTCATCCAAGTATCTATTTTCTCTTATACCTTATGGAAACCTCGAAGAACTAAATGATTATAATTATATTTCAATTGGAGATTGATTTAGTCTGTTTGGAGGATTGTAAGCAAGAGCATTCTGCATTTGAAGCACGATAACCATGACCATGCTAACAAAGTGGATAATACAGTCATATTTGACATGTGCCAAGTAAGTCTTATTAATGCCGCATAGGTGAACACACGAGCTTCAACAAGTATTTTTATACTACAACATTTTTCTTATTAAAATGTTAGTTTTATTATTTACCCAAACTTGAGTTTTTGAGGTTTTAGTATGCTCTATTATTTTCCTTTCTCATGATCCTGGCTATTGAACTAGGGTTGTTGCTCCTCGTTTTATTAACTTCTCATTTTTCAGGTCACTAGTTGGATGGCTACCATAGTTGGATCATGTTGCTTTTGGCAATATATTACAAGATATGTTGAGGCCATTGGCTTGGATGGAGAAATCTAGTTAGATATACTCGTTCCAAGCTAGAGATGGGCGGGGTTTGGCAATCCACTTCAAATAATTTGTAAAATTCTTGTTATGAGAAACGCCGATGACTTTTAGCCATCGGTGTTGGTCTAACAAGCCATCGGTAAATAAGGAAATGTGGCATTGCTCTTATGGTTTGAAGTTGTCGGCATTACCGACAATTATGACTTTTTGCATTACCGATGACTTTAACGCCAACACCACATTTCCTAATGGCCCTTTCGATAGCTAAAAGCCATCGAGGAAGAATTATGCCGACAATTTTAGCTATCGGCGTTGCCCCATTTTAGGTAAGTGTATAGCCCAAACACTAGATCTAAAATCAAGTATGCCCACCTTTGGGAACAATGTAAAATCAGGCCTAACACATTCAAATTCATGCACGGTTGTCCACCTATGTTTTCTAGGTTAGTCTAATTTTTAAAGTGTCTTCTGTCCCAACTAGGTGCACCTGATGAATGGAACTGATAGAAAAAATTGTGGTGGGCCCTAAACAACATAGTGGCTCGTCCATTGTTCACTATGGCTTGGTCCCCTTGAGTTGTGTATTTTGATGACTTGGGACCCAGTACCACAGAACCCAATTCGGTGAGGCCCTAACGTGGCAAGATTTGATTGGTATAGCTTATTTCTAATGTGGGTCGAACCACTTTCGATTATGCTTTGTGTCACCCATATTTGACAATGACACGTGACCCAATCAAATCTCATAATGTCAGGGCTTACCAAACTCAATGTTTCCTAGCCTCACCGAATCTGGTTCTAGATGCCACGCAAACACCAAAGTGGCACAACAGAGATCAGACCACCAGTACCAGTTGGATACAATAGGTTCCAATCCATTAGTACCCCGGGAAATCTAGGATAATTCCCATTATCTTCCTACAACACTATGATCTTGCCCTGGTCCATGAAAGTGTATACGCTATTGATGAGGCGGATCACAATTATTGTTGGAAAATCACGGAAGCAAATTTTGAATTCAAATCAAACAAGAAAGAGATAAATGTAAACAAGCACCACAAATAACATATGATTTTTACACGGAAAACCTTGGCAGGACCACAATCAACAGTTAAGATCCACCCAATCACATCACATGGCTCATGAATAAGGGCACGAATGGTTCAAATAGTCCAGACAGGCGCATATGGCCTTTCACCCCTTCAGGTGCATTCTCTGTCCGTTCAGCATGGGATCTCAACAGGGAGCACAAGCCCCGTAGGGAATGGTCTAGGTGGGTTTGGCATGCTAATCTGCCCCCTAGAATATCCCTTTTCGTTTGGAGAGTGTTGCAAAAGGCTGTTTCTGTCGATGAAGCAATCCAAGGGTGTGGTGTTTTATTAGCCTCCAAGTGTGTTTGCTGCACATTGGATTCATCCAGAGGCCACTCGGTAGAATCCCTATAACACCTTCTTATCAACAACTACATAGCTTTAACTTGTTGGACGCATTTTGGCAGAATTTTTAACATATCATATAATACTAATCAATCGATTGAATCCACGTTGGACTCCTGGTGGAATTCCTCCCCCTTGAGCGGTGGTTCCTTCCCCCTCCTAAAGCTCGCTCCCTGCTTCATTATATGGGAGATCTGGAAGTTTAGAAATTCTGCCAGATTTGACGGTAAGTTTCTTCAGGTGGCTGATGTCCGGGTTAAGGTTAGATGGTGGCTCTCCTTTCTATCTAACCACACTCCAGAATTAGTCCCCGACTGGGTTTTCACTAATGTTTCTCCAATGTGGACATTGGTGGAAAGATATGGATATTCAGTAAGGTTCAAGGGCCGATTACAGTGACATCCAAGTCGTCTCAAATGTTGTGCCTGTCCATAGATCTCCACCAAAATCGAGCACCCATCTCTCTTTCGGTGGTCTATGTCTCCTGTTCGAGAATCCAGAGGAGAGCGTTGTGGGAGGAGATGACAGCATTCGCTACGTCTGCCCAGGGACCCTAGGCGATTGGTGGTGACTTTAATGTTGTTAGTGATGCTACAGAACGCAGGAGCAGAAGCAGGTTTGACGCTGCAAGCTCCTGGGATTTTGTTGAAGCTTTTAACAAGGCAGGTCTTCAGGATGTAGGATTTTGGGGCAACAGTTTCACTTGGTCCAATAACCATACTAGTACTTCCATGCTGTGGGCCAGGTTGGATCGGGTTCTTATTAATCCTGATTAGAGTAACGTGTTTCCATCCTTTTAGGTACATCACCTTCTCCGCCATAATTTGGATCATGCACCCCTGCTGTTGGTTTTTCCCTCTAATCATTTTGCAGGGCCGAAGCCGTTTAGACTTCAAAATATGTAGTTCCATCATGAGGGATTGTTATCGTTGGTCAAAGCTGTATGGGAATCATACAATGACCCCCACCCGATGCAAAACATCAAGGGAAAACTGAAAGCTGTTAAGCACCATCTGAAGGAATGGAATAAATTAGTTTTTGGAAACATCTCCAGTGTAGTGAAGTAGGTGGCCTCGTCTCTGGCCGATTTGGAGGACTCTTTGCGGAATGGGACAGCAACCCCTATTGACGGAGACATCCAATCTGAGATTGCTCAAGCTACGTCTCGGCTTACTCGTTTGGAGCTCATAGAGGAATCTTTCTGGAAGCAAAAAGCCAGAAATGACTGGCTCCAAGAGGGAGACAGGAACACCGGTTTTTTTCACGCATCTGCCACTGAGAGAGCCAGAAGTGCGTCATTTCTTTCATTCGTCTGAGATCAGGCCAGACAGTAACTTCCCAGGAAGAGATCATAAACAGTGCGGTCAGTTTTTTCCATTCCCTCTTCTCTGCAGGGGCAGTTGCTCAGGGCGATGATCTCCTCGACGTAATCCCGTCGGTTGTCTCTAAAGCGGACAATGTTCGGCTGATGAGCCCTCCGTCAATTCAAGAAATTCATCGGGCTGTCATGTCGATCCCGCGAGACAGTGTTGCTAGCCCTGATGGTTTTAACGGAGCTTTCTTCGCTGGGTGCTGGGAGATCGTCAACCAGGACCTTCTCAAAGCTGCCACGGCCTTCTTTCAGGGTGTCCCTCTTCCCAGGGCTATAACGTCTTCCTTCATTGCTCTCATCCCCAAAAAGGAGGTGCCCAAAACTTTCTCTGATTTTAGGCTCATCAGCCTTTGCAATGTGCTTTACAAGATTTTTACCAAAGTTCTGGCTGTCCAGCTAAGCAAGCTGCTGCCCGCGGTGATATCGTTGGAGCAGGGAGCGTTTGTCCAGGGGCGGTCTATCGCCGAAAACATTGCTTTGTCGCAATAACTCCTTCGAGAAATGAACAAGAAAGTCAGGGGCGGGAACATCGTGATGAAGCTTGACATGGAGAAAGCATACGATAGGGTGGATTGGATCTTTCTCAAGAGAGTCTTGAAGAGGTTTGGGTTTTCGGCCCCCTGATTGAAGTTGGTGGAGAGCTGCTAGAGAAATGGTTGGTTCTCAGTGCTAGTGAATGGAGAGGTAGGTGGGTATTTTAAGTCTATGCACGGGCTTTGCCAGGGGGACCCGCTCTCCCCTAGCCTATTCATTTTGGCTTCTGAGGTGCTAAGTCGAGGTTTCAAGAGGTTGGTGACTACAGGTCCCTGTCTTCCGTTCAAAGGGCGGCGTGGTAGTGTGTTGGTGTCTCATCTCCTATACACAGACGACACGCTTTTATTTCTAAATGGGGGCATCCGTTCAGTCAATGTGGTTAAGCAGTTTCTAGACCGGTATCAACAGGTCTCGGGTCAACAGGTAAATTTCCAGAAAAGTGTTTTCCTATGTTCCGAGAACATGGACGCTTCTAGAAAAGCTGGCATTCACAAGGAGCTGGGGATGATGAGTTCAACAAAGGGGATTTCTTATTTGGGGGTTCCAATTTCGGTGGGAAGGAGAAGAAGGGAAGTCTTTCAGTGTCTGTTTAACAAAGTGGAAAGACAGATAAGGGGCTAGAAAGCTAGATTTCTATCCATGGCGGGCAGGGTTACTCTCGTAAATCGCGTCCTGACTAGCATACCGATTCACACAATGGTAGCTACACACGTCCCTGTAGCTGTTTTAAGGTCGCTAGAGAGGTTCTTTGCTAATTTTATTTAGGGATGGGCTAACGGCAGGAAAAAGCTCCATTGGCAAAGTTGGTAGGAGATTTGTTTGCCTAAAGTTGAAGGGGGCCTGGGGATTAAACGGCTCAAGGATGTCATGAATGCCTTCTGATTAAAGTTGGCCTGGACTGTCTTACACCGAGCTGAGGAGGGGTTGTGGGGTCTTTTCTTGAAATCTAGGTACAGCAACGACATCCTTCACGTTGGCCAGCCTTCCCCTCCGTCGATTTTCTCGCTGCTGTGGAAGAGGATTAGAGATTACTTTCCCTCCATTCAGGCAGCAACCTAGTGGCGCATCGGAGAGGGTGGATTAAATTTGTGGTCAGCAAATTGGACTGGTCTCGGCCCTCTGCGGGACAGGGTCACTTCTGTTATTCCTTCGCCTCTAGCGACGTTGAGGGTGAAGGACTTTCTGGGGTGTATGGGCCCGCTGGCCCCTTCTGCAGTGTTCAACTTCCTATCCCAGCAGGACATAAATTCAATTTTTCTTGGGGCATTCTGCCTCACCGAGGGCTAGGATTCTCCATTCTGGCCATGCACTCCAAGTGGCGTCTTCTCTGTGTCCTCGGCATGGGAGAGCTGTCGAGCCCACTACCCGCGCACCAGTTGAAGTGGAAAGATATAGAGCAAAAGAATCCCGCTAAAAATTTCTATGCTGGTGTGGCGTCTAATCAGAAATGCGGTGCCGGTGGATGAGGCTGTTATGGCTTGTGGAATTCAAATGGCGTCGCAGTGCAGCTGCTGCAGAGCTGAGCTCAGCAGTGCACCTGCCATTGAGACTATCGAGCATACCTTCCTTCATAGTGTCCGGGCGACTCAGGTGTGGAATTATTTTGCATCGAATTTTGGCATCATCCTGTCCACCAGTGACTCAGTGCTAGAGCGCCTTAATTGTTGGTGGGATCCTTACCCCGCTCGAAGGATGCCTGTTCGTCTCCTAACGCTGATCCCCTGTTTTATTTTATGGGAGTTATGGAAGGCGAGGAATGCTTCCAGATTTGATAACTCCAAATGCAGACCAGAGTCCATTATTGCTCGAGTCGCTGGCTGGGTGAAGTGGTCGAAAAACCCAAGGGCTACCCCCTCTAGTGTTGGTAGTGGCAGCAAGATTTTCTTGTCTCTGGGGATCCGGGATGGTTTTAGCTCTCATGACCACACCCAGGTGGTGTATTGGAATAAACCACCGACTGGTTGGGTGAAGCTCAATGTTGATGGTTCGTCTCGAGGAAATCCAGGAATGGCTAGGGGAGGCGGTGTGTGTAGAGGAGATAAAGGTAACTTCCGGTTGGGATTGCTTCTAACACTAGGGTTGAGATGTGGGCCATCCATGACGGATTGGCCCTCTGCCTCCATCATGGGCTGAAGAACATCATCGTTGAATCGGACTCCCTTCTCGTGGTGCACCTCCTTTCGGGCTCTTCTCAAGCGGGTTGGAAGTGGAGGTATTGGTTCGATCGGATACAGACCCTTTCTACCCTTTGCCAGATTAGGTTCTGTCATGTTTTTAGAGAAGGTAACGGGTCGGCGGACAGCATGGCCAACTTGGGTAGCAACAAGCAAGATTTGTCTCTGTTCCTCTCCCTCCCTGGCATCGGTTTTCTCGGTAGTGCGTCCTTTGTCGTTAGTTTTTAGTCTGTTGTTGCATATGATAGGTGGGGTTCGCCCTTTTTATTGGACCCCACTCGAAGGTTGTAAATTTTGTTAATTAATGAACAAGAGGTTAAAAAAAAAAAAAAAAAACTACACTCCAGATCTTCTTTGCCCTCCACCAAGTAGATTGATTGGGTCCAAGCTGGGGTTAGCCGCCACAACACGTCTCTGGAATCCTCCTTCATGCATTAGGTGGGAGAAACCACCGATGGGCTGGGCCAAGATTAACGTTGACAGTTCAGCTAGAGGTAATCCTGGTCCTTCAGGCGAAGGAGGGGTCTGTAGAGGAGACAACAGTGAATTCATTTTTACGTTCTCGGAAGGCTATGGGATAGCTTCCAACATCTATGCAGAACTTTGTGCAATTCACGACGGGCTTTCTTTATGCTTCCATTTTGGTTTATCTAGAGTCGTGGTGGAATCCGACTCTAAGCTCATGGTGGAGTTTTTAAACGGGATTGCCAGCCCAAGTTGGAAGTGGGCCTATTGGGTTGTTAGAATCAAGAGATTTGGCACTCTTGGTCAGCTGAATTTTGTTCACATCTTTAGAGAAGGGAACGGGCTTACAGATGGTATGGCCTGAATGGGTGGCGATACTCAAGCCTCCTCCATGGTTCGTCAAATTTCTCTTCTTTCGAGCCATGTTAGAGGAAGCATTTTCCTAGATAAAGTGGGCCTGGGGCGCTTAGGATCGGCTCGGTCAGAGTTATTTAGAGCTCTGCACAAGTCTCCGGAAGATATATAGGCCTCGTATCTTCTACTTCACTTCTTGCTTCATTTTCGTCATTTTCATCCCTTCAATTTTTCATCATTATGATAGGCTTCTCCCATGTCCATTTTTTCCTGAGGAAGCCCGAAATGTCCATTGTCATGTATATTTTGCCAATGATGAATGCATATGAGTTATCTTGAAAAGAAAAAAAAAAAAAAAAAAAAAAAAAGATATGACGAGCCATGGTGGAAAAATCATACCAATTGGTGTTTGTAAGCTTCCTGTTAGTGGTATGAATATGGACTATCAATATTGATGAGATAAATTAAATGAGTTCGGTATCATCTTTTTTTCTTTTTTCTTTTTTTTTTTTTTAAGGGCACAGATGGTTTTCTAGGGCACTATCCAACATATAAACTCCATGGGTCTGCTATGATGTATATATTATCTACGTGGTCCGTCTATTTTATCAGCACATTTTAAGGCATGAGCCTAAAATTGAAGCGTAGACCACGTCACATGAAAAAGTAAGATCATGATGTCCACCATTAAAACCTTCCTATAACCCATTATGATGTTTATTTGTTATCGAGCCTGTTTAGAAGGTCACACAAACATGGAATGAAGGGAAAACACAATAAAACTTCCGTGGCTCCTAAGAAAATTTCAATGATTGACATTCAATTTACATGATTTCCTATCATGTGGTCGACTTGAACTTTGGATATGCTTTAATTTTAAGCTTATGCCCTAAAATGAGCCAGTAAAACTAATGGGTGGCATGGATAAGACATACATCAGTGACGCATGGAAGGGGTGCAAGATGAGTAGATAAAGAACAATGTCTCTTCTATATGTTATGAACCTTGAATCCATAAACTGTGATATCTCTTGAATTCACAAGAAATAAAGAAAATTCAAAAATATTTTATTTATGTCATTTTAAAATGAAATTAAAATGTTTTAAATAATAAAACAAAAACCCTAATTAAGAGTCTTAATTTGACTAAATCAGAATTTACCCAAAATAGTAAATTTTACTAAAAATAAGAAGTTATATTTTAATCATGTAGGATGATTTTTGGCATGATTAAAAGCAATTCCTAATAAGACATCATATACTAAAACTCTAAAGGAAATGAGATACGTTTAATCTAAAACTTATTAAAAATAGTAAGTTTTTTTCATAAAACTTCAATTTTGAAATAGAAGGAAGCGTCTTCTTGCAAAATAGAGCGACGTGACTTGCTTACATGGGTAGGTTGGCCGTGGATGGCCTGATCCAGTCAAAATTCATTGATCGTGTGTCTCGTAACAATACCTGGATCAAAAGTTATGGCCAATTTACCTTTTGCACATCGAATGGTAATTTTTCCATGTATAGAATGAATTTCTTTGATCGGGATGTGCCCCTACTTGAGACCGGGCCAAATCTAAGGGATTAGATCTGCTTCTGTTTGGACTTCATTCATTTGTACTAAAAATAAGCCTATGTGGCCTGCTCCGGTCTACATCAATCAGAGTGAGCCCAGAGAGTTTACTTAGTAAGCTAGGGTTAACATGGTGTTCTGAGTTACTCAGCATGTATGCAATCTGCATCCCTCTCATTGATAGTTATCATTGCGTTCTGAATTACTCAGTACCTACGCAATTTACGTCCCACTCAAAGATAAGGCCAACAATATTTTAATATGCTTTGCATGGCTCATCATCTCTAACAATGACTTCCTGTCCATCCAATCATGCAACATCAGATTCAAGGGAGTTCCAATTAGGGCAGTACCCAATCAATGTCTGTCTACAGTCCCCACAACATATTACTGTCCAATTTTTTGTTTCTAATGCCGTGACATTGAGGCAACCCATTAAGGCATACGTGGTATGCATTCCGTTCCGATCCACTGTCAAAACTGAGTGACCCATCTTAGATGGACCACACGTGTAATTAATTTCAAAAACATTTCGTTATTTTGTAAGCATGTGAACCACCCGCTTATCAGGTAAGACTTATTTTTGGAAGATGATGTCTGCCTGTGAAGGTTGCTGAACAAGAGGCTCAGATCTCTCAATCGTGTTTCTCATTTCCATGTGTGAAGGGGTGCATCTAGCGTTCCTCACAAAGAAATCCAACGTTGGGACATGTAATTAATATTCACGTGGGAATGTATTCTTGCAAATCTCCCCACCATGCCCTTGAGAAAGAAATCTCCTCTAATTACGATGGTAGATGGGTTTCAGCTACCTCTCATTTACAATTCGCAACCAAGGAAAATGAGAGGACATAATATAAGATGTCATCATTGAATCTTGTCTCCTTCAGAGAGATATTATCAGATTTTTTGGTAGCGGATCAGCTGTTACCCAGGTAACATCTTGGTGGGTGTTACCCTAACCTTACTGGGCCCACCTTGATGTATTTGTTGTATATCCATGCCATCCATCTGTTTTTCCATCTCATTATAGGACATGATCTCAAACCTCAGGAAGATAAAAATCTCAGGTGCACTGCACAACTAGCTCGAAACAGTGATGAATGACAATTAAAAACTTTTTGTGGGCCACAAAAGTTTTTGGATCAAGTTCATCTTTGTATTTTCCCTTCATCCACGTCTTCTTGACATTATCTACAGGTTCAATGGCTAATAAATATTACACAAAACTTATGATGGGCCCTTTGGAATTTTTAATGGTGAGGCACTCAATCACTAGTGTTTCTTGTGGTGTGGTCCACCTGAGATTTGAATTTTCTTAATTTTTGGGATCATATATATCTTAAAATGGGCTGGAGAAACAGATGGACGGCGTGGATATACAAAAAAAAAATTATCAAGGTGGGTCCCTGTTGGGTCTAAAACCCAACTTCTTGCCGACGTGTGGCTGCAACCACCATAAAAAGAAAAAACTGAAACTTTTTGAAGAGGAAGAGAGAACTGTTGTTGTATTGGAATGAATAAAAACGTATAACACTGTTGTCTCTTATAGGCTTTCTTATGCTGTGAAATGACTAATTTATCCCTGTCTAGATTCATCTTAGGGGCAGCTAAAGAAAGAGAAAATCCAGAAAATATCTACCATTATCTTCATCCAGCTAATACTCTAAACTTAGGAAAAAAAAAATCCAACAACACAGCTAGCATACATGGTTCTCACACGTTATGCATAGCTGACTCATAAGATCACGGTTTTGGATTTGCATAAATCCACCACCATGTCCAACACTCCCCTTCAAACCAAAACCGGCTTCATTCCGAGCATCGTTCTTAGTCGTTTGAATGCATCTGTCGGCAATGCCTTTGTGAAAATCACTTATTTCGTAGTATGACAATACTCTAATTTCATCGTTTTCTGCTTCACATGATTTCTCAGAAAATGGTATCGGGTATCAATGTGTTTGCTTCTTCCATGCTACACCAGATTTTTGGCTAGCTCGATTGCCGAATTGTTATCCACATATATGACTGTGGATTCTTCCTGCGGATGCTTCAGCTCCTTTAGCAGGTTTCTCAACCAAATTCCCTCGCAAACGGTGGACGATGCTGCCATGTACTCTGCTTCACACGTGGACAGGGCGACCACACTCTGCTTCTTTGAATTCCATGTGAAAGCAGTCGTTCCGAGATATAATACATAGCCAGTGGTGTTGTTTATGTCATCTTGGTCACCTCCCCAATCACTGTCTGAGTATCCATACAGCATTGCTTCATCATCGTATGGATAAAAGAAACCGAATTCAATAGTCCCTTTGATATACCTCGGTACTCGTTTTGCAACTAGCCTGTCTGACTCTTTTGGGGTTTCCATATACCGGCTTAGAAGCCCAATACTGTATATTATATCTGGCCTAGTGATTTTGAGGTACCTTAAGCTTCCGATTAGGCTCTTAAATAGAGTTAAGTCGACGTTTCTTCCTTCTCCATCTTTTGTGAGCTTTAAGCATGTTGTAACAGGTGTATTTACAGCTTTATAGTCAACCATCTGAAACTTCTCAAGAAGTTCCTTTATGTACTTCTTCTGGGATATGTAAATGTCGTCGACTTGTTGCTTTACTTCAATGCCCAAGAAAAAGGACATCAATCCACCATCAGTCATCATGAATTCTTTAAACATAGCTTGCTTGAATTCTTCAAACATCGTCTAGCTGTTCCCAGTGAACAGCAGATTATCAACATATAAACAAGTGATAAGCATATCACCACGGGCATTCTTCTTTGTGTAGACAGCATGCTCATATGGACATTTGACAAAATCATTCTCTTGAAGATAATCGTCGATCCGTGCATTCTAAGCACAGGGAGCTTTCTTCAACCCATACAGAGCTTTCTTTAGCCGATACACCTTGTGTTCCTTCCCATGCATGACAAAGCCTTCAGGCTGGTCAACGTATACTTCTTCTTCGAGTACCCCATTTAGGAATGCAGATTTCACATCCAGTTGGTAAATCATCCAACCATGATGAGCAGCAAGGGAGATAATCATTCTTATAGTGTCAAGGCGAGCAACTGGGGTGAAAACGTCTTCATAGTCTATCCCATATTTCTGTTTGTAACCTTTTTCTACGAGCCTTGCTTTATATCGTTCGATCTTACCATCGGTATTCTGCTTGATTTTGTACATCCATCTGAGACCAATGGTCTTTTGGCTTTTAGGGAGTGAGGTTAACTCCTATGTTCAATTCTTCTCGATGGCATGAATCTCTTCTTCCATAGCCTTTCTCCAACATTCTTCATTCACAGCCTCCTCGAATGTGAGAGGCGCTCGTGGTCCGCATACAGGCAGAGTAAATTTACTTCCTCAGTTTCTGCATAGATGCATGTCGTTGAGGCTTCTCATTTTAATAGGAGCCAAGGGTGAAGGAGAATCAGATGGAGATATGTTGGGTGAATTCTGATTTGATGAAGTACTTCCATGAGAGATGGAGCGTACTCCTGAACTTCTGCGATCCGAAGGGGGTGATGTGGGTGTCTGCTCTTACTTCTCATGTCTCTCTTCTTCGTATTCTTCGACCTCAACCTGACTTTCTTTGGCCGAATCTTCCTGGTTCCACTTCCAGGAATCTTTCACGCAAAACACTACATCTCTACTTACCACCACCTTATTGGTTAGTGGGTTATAGAGCTTATACACTTTTGATTCTTCACTGTAGCCGATGAAGATGTACTTCTTGCCACAATCATCAAGCTTTTTTCTTCTTGCTTATGGAACTTGAGCGTATGTGACACACCCAAAAATCTTAAGGTGCGCCACGCTCGACTTGTATCCACTCCATGCTTCCTACGGTATCTTGAATCTGACACTCTTGGTCGGACACCTATTGAGTAGATAGGCAGTACATGCAACTACCTCTGCCCAGAAATTCTTTGACAGACTCTTCTCCTTCATCATAGTCCTCATCATGTCGAGGATGGTGTGGTTCTTTCGTTCCGCAATTCTATTTTGTTGTGGCGTGTATGCTGTAGTGTGTTGTTGCTTAATGCCATGTTTCCTGCAATATTCTCGAAAAACATTTGAGGTGTACTCTCCACCTCTGTCAGATTGGAGGGTTTTGATTTTAAGACCACTTTCTTATTCAATAAGGGCCTTCAAATTTTTAAAAATGGTAAAAGCAGCAGACTTCTCTTTGATTACATACACCCACAAATTTCTACTGAAATCGTCAATGAAGGTAATAAAGTATTTATTACCTCCAAGAGAGATTGGCTCCAATGGTCCACAGATGTCAGTGTGAACTCACTGCAACGGTTCTCTTGCTCTTTGGGATACTCCACTCGAAAAGAAGTTCCTTTTTTATTTTCCAAGTGTACATGCCTCACACACATGTTCTGGAGCTTCAATGGTAGGCAAGCCATGCACCATGCTTGATGAGGACAGAAGTTTCAGGCCACTGAAATTTAGATGGCCAAAGCGAAGATGCCACATCCAAGAATCATTCTTTGCTTTTCCATAAAAACACTTCTCAAGCATTGTGTTTATATGGAGAGGAAACATACGATTCTTCGCCATCTGGACTTTCACAATCAAACGTCCATACATATCTCTTATGGAAAGAAATGAGTTCTCCATGTGTATGACATACCCTTTTTCGAGGAGTTGTCCGAGACTCAATATGTTACTTTTCATGTTGGGCACGTAGTACACATTGGAGATATAGTTTGTAACACCATTCTTCTGAAAGATTTTGATTTTGCTTTTACCTTTCACTGGCGTTTTTAATGAGTCTCCAAATGTTACATCACCATGAACTCCTTCTGTGAGTTTCACAAAGAGTTTATTGTCGCCGCACATGTGATTGCTTGCACCTGTGTCGAGATATCATACATCCTGTTGATCACGGCCTTTCTCTTGTGCAAGGAGAAGTGTGGGGCTTTCTTGTTCATGTCCTGATGCTTCGGCATAGTTGGATCACTCGTCTTGATTCACTGGCTTGCTCCAACAATCAGATGCATAGTAGCCAAGCTTGTTCCAATTATAGCACTGGATGTGCTTTATACTTCCTCGTCCACGCATCGATCTGCCTCTACCATTTCTTCTTCCACAGAAATTGGTATTTTTCTACTGGTTTTGGCCATAGCTTTGTTGGTATCCGCGCCCTCTGTCTCTTGCACGATTGTTAGCAAAACGTCCACCACGTTGTGAACTTCCACATCTACCATTGTTATCATTCAGAGTCAATCTTGACTCCAAAGCTTGTTCTATCGGCATGGAACTAGCATTCTTCTAGATTCACTGCTCATGAACTTGCAACAATCCCATCAACTCCTCAATGGAGAGTTTCTCAATATCTTTTAATTCTTCGATCGCCACAACCACATGCTCAAACTTGGTTATCAGGGATCTATGTATCTTTTTAATAACTTGGACATCTTCAATCTTCTCACCATTTCTTTTCAAATTATTGACAGTTACAAGCAAACGCGAAAAATAATCAATAATATTCTCACCTTCCTTCATGTGAGTCGCTTCGAACTCGGCTCTTAATGTTTGAAGGCGAACCCACTTCACTCGATCTACACCCTTGAAGATGGTGCCAAGGGTATCCCATGTTAGCTTGCTTGATATTGCATTGGTAATCTTTTCGAAAGTAGATTCATCCAACCCTTAATAGAGGAGAAACAAAGCCTTGTTGTCTCTCTTCCTTTGATTTTTTAGAGCGATCTTTTCTTCATTGGTGAAGGCGGCTTCTTCTTCCATAGTGGGTTCTTCATACCCATCGGTGACGATCTCCCATAGTTCTTGCGACCCGAACAATGCATTCATTTGGATGCACTATTTTTCGTAGTTGTCCTTTGACAACTTAGGAACTTGCGACTGGATTGTGGTGGCCATCTTTTCTATTTTATTTTATTTTTAAAGGAATGGCTGATTTTTTATTTTTTATTTTTTAAATGAAGGGAGATAGATGAAATAGAAATCTGAATATTTTATTAAAACAGATTTATTTTTTTGGTTAAAATCTGATTTTTATTATATATATATATATATATATATATATATATATATATATATATATATTTGACTGAAATGGTGGATCCTTGGCTGAAATCTGATTTTTTTTTTAATGGATTTTTTTTTTTTTTTTGAAATCTGATTTTTCTTGGACAGATTTTTCTGACAATAAAAATTCTATTTTTGGCTAAAGAATTGCTATAAACTTTTTCTAGAAAAAAAAAAAAAAAAAAAAAAAAAAAAAACCGGGACCTTGTTTTCGACAAGAAAACAAATGTATTTGATTTGGGGAATTTATCTTACTCAGACATAACAGAGAAAAGTATACAGACAATCATCACACTTTATTGATTTTGAGTTCATTTACATCCTCTAATATCCCTTGATTCTAAGATTGATTACTTGGTACAAAGAAACTATTATAAGTTCAACTGTTATAATCAAATATAAATTTTGGCAACATAACAAGAATGATCTCAGTCATCCCCTATGACTTAGGAGGAATTGACGAATTGATCAACAATCTTCAAGGAGATAGAGATTCCGGTAGCATTCGGGCGCTATTTTGATCATCTCCTAAGACTCAGGAGGAATACGCATCTCTGTTGATAACTCTCCCTTTCATTTGGACCGCTTGAAGACTTGGAGGCTTCAAGCATTTTGACAGCATGACAACTCTTTGCTGTTATAGACTGCAGAGCAGTTGAAATGCGTGGTCCTGCGTAAAGTATATCAGTTGCGCGGTCCCGCGCAAACCATATCGGTTGCGCAGGTCCGCGTAATCTGAAGGAACCCTTTGCTCCTACCTTTGATCTTCTTCTTCGCTCTTCTTTTGCTCTGAAATCTTCGAACCGTCGTAATGAAGGAGGGGAGGGGGTATTTATAAGCACTCGCACGTGTAGAACCTTAATCTTAGCGATGTGGGACAAAATCACTTAATTCTTGCTGAGAGCCGTTATATGCTTTGCAGGGACCCGCGCAATCAATATTCTTTGCAGGGACCCGCGCAAAGTGCCCATTGAGCCATTTCATCAATTCTTTCATCTCTTTTCCTCAATGTTTTGATCTTCATTTGCTTCAATTCTCCTTTCTTATTTTTATGCCTCAACAGATGCCCCCTTGATCCTTTCTTTGTTTTCCATAAAATCAAATGAAAGGATCAACAAAATTCCTTTGTTTCAAGGTTCGCGTGGGTCTGCGCAATCAAAACCCGTGTTCTGTACTCGGGCATGAATCTTATAAATAGCTTGACTGTTTTCACTCTGCAACTCACCTCTGCTTGCAGGAAAACTCTGTCTCTGTGATCTTCCTCCGCGCAATCGATATTGTTTGCGCGCTTGACTGCGAGCCAAAGGATTATGTGCACGGCGAAAGACTGATGTATATTGAGTCGTGGGCAACGAGAGAGTCATGCATCCTTGAAGGGATAATACAGACGCAGAAACCGTGACAGAAGATTGGAGAAGTCCATCCCATGATCTTCCTGGTACCTTTCCACAACCCTCATGACCTCTTCCCTTCACATTTCTATGAAACAATCAAACAGCGTTTCCGAGATCGCGCACAACTCTGGGGGCAGGAAGATTTCTGCACCAGGGGTCTATTAACCGCTCGACGCTATTATTCTGACTGGGCAGAAGCTATCTTACTGAAATACATGAACACGCTTGCTAAAATCGGCCTTTACGATGCTATAGAAGTGACATCTAAGCACTTTTATAAGGAACCCACTGTGCTGAAAGGTTTCATCGAGTACTGGTCGCCTACTACCAACTCTTTCCACCTACCCTACAGTGAGATGAGTATAACACTTTGGGATCTCCATCGCATAGCTGGTCTTCCAATAACAGGCAGGTTCTATGATGAATTCATTCCAACCAACAGGGAGTTAGCCTCTGTGTCCTCTCCTGATTGTAAACCTTCCATTTCTGAGACCACTATCGAGCTTTTCAAAGAGATGGGAAATTTTCCCAATTTTCACAAGCTTCCTCCTTTGCAATGGCTTGCACATTTCTCTAGAGGTCTCAAGTATTTAAACCTAAGAATCAACTTATATATATATTATTTAGAAGCTTCTTCATACTTATATTTTCGTTCTTCTTATAGATTCCGCAACTATCGCTCCAAGGAGCTAATGCAGCTTCGAGACGCCATGAAGGAGAGAGCAGATTATAGTTCATTTGGGGAACTTGCAGCTTTCTTGGCCTACTGGCTAAGCCTCGTTGTACTCCGTAGCTCCAAGTGGGCAGATGTTGTTCGTCCCACAGTCTTTGTCATAGCTGGGGCTTTGGCCGAAGGCCATAGATATTCTCTTGCTCCTCCATATGCTCCATTTACAGAGCCCTTGGAGAGATAGCCATCCACGTGAAGGATCCTACTCTTGGAACTTCATCAGCATATACTTCTTGGCACTATATCACAGGGTGGCTAGGAGTTTACTTTCCCTGGACCTTTGAAGCGTCAGAGAAAGCGTATGTTCATCCCTCGCATCTTCCGCTTTGGTTCTTCCAGCAAAGGGCAATGGCCAAGAGGGCATATGACTGGGTTGCAAATAAGATTCGGGATAATGACCAGATAGACTTCTTCCAATTCCGTCTCCATCGCTATATTGAAGATACAGACATGATAGACCAAAGAACACTCACTGCAGCAGAAAGGGCTTTCTTTCTTTCTATTCGTTCATGCAGTTTACCACTTCGAGAAGGGACAGAATTCTGGCGAGAGCCTTATTATCCCAAAGCTTTGCTCGTCAGTTTGGTTATGATCAAAACCATGCCAAAAGATTGCGGGCTGGTCACCAGAAAGATACATTGTTATGGAACGGGTCCTCTTAACTGGGCCATGATATGGAAGCAACTTTTGAACTACCGCGTTGATTCTTCCTTCATAATTCCTAGCTACGAACGCGTAGTTCACACCTCATACAGCTGGATGTGGTGGTGGGACCACTAGTCATATTTGGTCACCAAATGCTTACCCGTAGATTCTTTCATCTTTCTTCATCCGCCCAGGCCGAAGGGCAGAAAACTAGACAGTGGGATTGGCTATATTCCAGAGAAGAGTTATGCATCCCATCGCAGGGAAATTTGTAGCAAAATATCACTAGAAGACCCCATTCGTGAGATAAAGCCTATTAATACTTTGGATGGTTGGTTCGCTCACAGGGTCTTGATGGAATTTGAACAAGCTCCTCGCAACTCTACAGGTCAAGCTACGGATAATGTTGAAGGTGAATCTTCTCATGTTCCTGTGGAGACTGCAGCAATTCAAGAAGAACTAATTCATGATGTTTTGGTGCCTCCTTCACAACCTATTCGCTCTAGCTCATCATCTCCAATGACTAGATCAAGGGCGTGTTTACAAGCATCACCATCCATTCCTCCAGAGGAAATGAGACAAGCGTCTGTCTCTCCTTCAATTAGAGAACCCGCACCAGAGAGCAGTCAGGCTGCTTCTTCCAAAGGAAAGCAAATCGTTATCGAAGAAGTTGACAAAGAAACTTTGGAGGATGAAAGCTCAACCTCGTCATCAGAGAATGCTGCTTCTTCGCAATATGAGGATGATGAAGACGGCGAAAGCAGCGAAGATAAGGATGACGACTTTGAAGAAGGAGAAGTCGATATTAATGGGGAGGAGGAAGTAGTTATAGAAGGCATTGAAATAGAATTTCCTCCCACAACCTCTGAAGCTCTTCCTAGCGCTAAAACTCCTATAAAATCTCTTGTAACCGTAGAAGAAGAAGAGGAATATTTAGATTACGGTGAATACGAATACTCACCAGGTAAAGGAAATTTAACTTTTATATGCATATTTTCATCTGCATATTTAATAGCAATCATTTATTTAGAATTGTCGTGTCTCCCTTTTTAGGTGCTCGTGTCGCTGATGTCGAGATAGGTGAGATTTCTCCTTCAAATCCTCCTGCAGTAATTTCGCCGAGAGCTTCTCTGGTTCCAGTGGCGGCACCGAAAGTAGTAGCTTGCGAGATTATATTTCCGATAGAAACCATTAACTTGCCGACTCCAACCACCAGAGACTCAAGTACAAAGGCTAGGGCGCCTTCTCTTGCCAATATAGTGGAGGTTGGCCTTTCTGGGATTCAAGGAATTTCTCCTCCTGTCAACCGTATTCCAGCAACAGGTATATGTATATCAGTTATTTCACTCAGAATTGTATGTCTTATAATTTTATCAATATATCTGAATGTTTCCTTTCTTTATGCTATAAGAACCCCGTCTTGCAGTGGAGCGGCCAGTTATGACTCTGTGGCCACTGTATCTGAACTATTATCTTTTGCAAAAATCCCTGCGCATAAGATGCTTTTGATGAGGAATTCTTTATCAGCGATAGTCCATATCTTCAAGAACCCTGAACAATGGTCAGATTTGGTTATAGAAATTTTGGAAAGTTCTGCGAGGATGGCTAGAATCAACATATCTTCTTTGCGTGATTCTCTTCTCAGATTTCGTGATTCAGTAATCTCTTTAGCATCGGCAGAAAATGCTACAATTGCCCCTGAGATTTTTGAATACGGGAAGCATCTGGCTTCATCTCAAGAACAAGCTTCTCTGACGGCTTCCTCTATCTCCAAACTTGAGCAAGAATATTTGATTCTTCAAGATCAATTAAAGGCTCATACTGATGAGAAAGCAATTATCCAAGATCGCATTGCAGTACTGAAAGAAGAAATTTCTCGATTAGAGATGAAGAACCATGAGAAAGAATCAGCCATTAAGGATGTTGAAGGCAGGATGCGAGCGAATATTCAGTCTGTCAATATAGAAAAATCTGCACTGCTTCAAAGTAAAGAAGCGATCTCATCTTTGGAAGGCAAGTTAGCCGATGATCCTGATCAAACCAAGATCATTCTTGAAGAAAAATCAAGGCATGATGCAGCTCAGGCGCAATTAAAAGAGGATTTGCACAGGTATATGGAGGTAGTAGGAGTTGTAGAGGAACTTTAAACATGTGATTCTTGAACATGTAATTATTTTTTATTTTTTTTACGCTTTTGAATAAGTAATTTATTTTGACTTCTAGCATATGCATTTATGGTAGCATTTTAAGACATTGTCTTTTTACTGAAGAATCATCATATCGCATATTATCGCAATCATATTTATCTATGCAACAATTTTATCATAACATTAATTGCAACTTTAAACCTTTTATGTTTTGTTAATGTGGGATTCCCTATGTGAGTATTTAAATTGGCGGTACTAAGTTTCAATTTAGTCAGTCACACCCAATTTAAGCTCATGAGTAGTGGAGCGCACACACAGTTTAAGCTCTTGAGTAGTGGAGCGTGGTCTCACGTGATGGTCTCTGTAACTCTTAGGAGTTCACTGAACTTTTCACTGCCTTGTAAGTTCACAAACTGCGATCCATCAGAAGGGCCCAGTGAAGCTACCAGGGCGGTGAACTCGCTTGGTTTTACGCACAGGGTTGTCCACGGTAACTCTTTAGAGTTCGCAGAGCTCGCAAGGCTACCTTTGGGGTACCAAATCTAGGGCCGCCAGTCCATCAATGAGTAGGTTTAAGCCCTTCCTCATGAGTTAGTACTGTAATCAAAACGTAGATCTGGAGGGTCTTATGCACGGTTGGCTGATGTACAGCTCATACTGCGGCCCCTGTTTTCTTCGTCTGCAAGGTCGAGCCCTTTCACGGGAGGGCACTTTCTTCCGTTCCCCGTGATGCTGCCGGAAAGCTATACAGACGGCATGGGGGTTACGCATGACTAGCCTTCACGGACTTTTGGCCTTTTAGGCTCTTAGTCCTTGACTTCATCAGCTGCCCGCATGGGTGCGCACGATGGTCTTCACGGGCTTTTTAGGGCCACTAACTCCTCGCCGCTGCCTGAATGGCGATCTTAATTTTAGGTCTTATGCGTAACTGGCCGACCCTTTTAGAGCTTGATCCTTTTAGAGTTTGATCCTTTTAGAGCTTTTAGCCCTTTTTTTTTTAAAGCTTGATTTTTTATTTGGCTCTTTTTAGGATTGACTCTTTTTAGGATTTTGGCCCTTTTATGATTTGGCTTGACTAGACTGCCTTATCATGCCTCGTAAGGCAATAATAATTATGATCATCGTTATCGCCAGAATGATAGATGGTTCTGACTGAGATTGATACATCGTTGTTTTTGATAATATCTTCAAGAGGATCCGTTTACTTTTGATAATATCTTCAAGATGATATTAATTTTGTTGAACTCATCAGGTGATGACGATGATCATTTTCTTTTCAGAACGGCGATGTTCACTTTCTTTTCAGAATATTTGCTAATGTAGTTGATACGCTTGTGAATTTCTTCTTTATAGATTCTTTTGATAACATATGGATATGATCTCATTCCTTCTTGCCCCCTTTTGATATAGAATCATTATGTTGATAATATTCTGGATCAAAACCAGAAGCTTCTTTTAGGGGTAGTATCTTTTGATGAAGCGAGCATTGACCGGTATGCTGATACCCTGCCCATCTTGATTTGTGACTCTGTACGCTCCATTAGAGTGTACTTCTTTTATTATATATGACCCGTCCCATTTAGGCCGGAACTTGCCCCCTGTTCGGTGGGTGACCACTATAGGTCTTTTCAACATTAGCACCATATCCCCTTTTTTGAAGGAGCGGTATTTAACTTGTTTATTATCAAAAGCGGCCCATACCCTGGCCTGATATGACTGCAACCGCTGTTGTGCTGCTAGACGTCTCTCATCAAGCAAATCTATATAACTCTTTCAGCCTTATTTTTGCATTTTCATCATCTGTTATGAACTGATGTATTGCCACTCTGAGCGATGCCACTTGTATTTCGATTGGGATGACAGCCTCTACGCCATAGATTAACGAATATGGTGTTGTCCCTGTTGCTGTGCGATGAGTAGTTCTATAGGCCCATAATGCTTCCTGCAACTTTTCATCGCAATCACATCTATTACCTGTCACCGTCTTCTTTAGTATTTTGACGATCATTTTATTGAACGCCTCTGCTAATCCATTGGTCAGGGGATAGTAAGGCGTTGAAAACGAATGTCGAATGCTGAACTTCTGACACAACTTTTCGCTGCCATAATATACTGCTTTCCTTTGGACAAAGGTTGATATATAGGACCAATTACATCAAGTCCCCAAGCCGAGAAAGGCCAAGAAGCGACGGACTAATGTAAATCTTCCGGGGGAACATGTATAACATCCCCATGGATCTGACATTCGTGGCATCGCTTTGCATAATCTATCGCATCTTTGAACATTGTAGGCCAGTAATAACCCATTGGGTGTACTTTATGAAATAAATTTCGACCAGCTTGATGCGCCCCACATTCACCCGAGTGTGATTCCGATAATATTTGACTTGCTTCTTGTTTATCTAGGCACCGTAGCAACATTCCATTGTAAGATTTTCTATACTATACTTCACTGCTTATGATAAATTTTTCCGATCGCTGCTTAATCAGCTGCCTTTGTACATTATCTTTCGGCAGGATTTTATATTTGAGATAATAAACAAAAGCTTGCCGCCAATCATCTGCCATTACTTCCAGACATGATATAGGAAGGGTTTCAATGGCTTCTCCAATGACCTCTGAAGATGGCAGGAATCTTCTTTCCTCTATAGTTACTTGGAGAGGGCTTCGATTTGTGCAGGATAAAGTTGCTGTCAGGCTGGCCAAAGCATCTGCTTTTGCATTTTCAGACCGTAGTATGTGTTTAATTTCCATGTGACAGAACTGTTCGAGCAACTGTTGTGCTTTCCGGCAATAGGGCAAGAGTTCCTGCTTCCTCATTTCGAATTTTGTTGTCTATTGATTTATAATCAGTTTAGAATCTCCGAAGATATGTAACATTTTTATTCCCAGTTGTTGAGCTATTTTCATTCCAATAATGAGAGCTTTGTACTCGGCCTCATTATTCATGGAGTTGCTACGTGCGGCAACGAGCCACGTGATCCAGATAAGGACTCGTTATATAACGTCGGTATCCTAGCTTCACCAATATGCTGGATGAATTGAACTTAATAATTACTCAGCTAACATGATCATACACCACATTGCATTAGTTAGAATGTGGCGGAACAAGCGTTGAAGTTGCACGTTTGAGGGAGTGTTTCATTTACGAACCAGGTGGTCGGAGTCGCGTGTGAGGGAGTGTTGTTTAGAAAGGGCATGCATCATATCATATCTTCATATGCATATTTAACAAGAGTATTTAGGAAATGTTTAATTTCTTGTTTCATCATTACCTGCGTTGATTGGGTTGATAACATGTGTAACTTAAAACTAATGAAACCACTGAGTTAGCTACTCACTCCCATCTGGGACGGTGTTCTAAAACACCAACCAAAACACATTATAAATGCAGGGTTGATGGAGCTAGACACGTTGGAGGATGTCGGCATAGACGACGAGAAGGAGCGAGTACACTACTAAACTTATGGTAGATCTTTCTAGACTGAGCTTGACAACCGTGGGGATTGGGTCAGGGCCCTAGTCACTTTGGGGGACATGTATGGGTGTGATTAGTTCCCTGTTTTGATATTTTTAGATTTATGGTTTGGATATTTTTACATTTAGTGTCACTTGATTATGTTTTATGACTTTTTTATGCTTCATGCCCTGTTAAACTCTCCATTGCTTATGAAATCATTTAAATGTAATTAAAATTTGAAGCCCATTATGGCACACGTGGCATCCGGGAATTCGGGAGCCGAGTTCCTGCTCGGCCCCTAAAAAACCGGGGCGTTACAGAGAGAGAGAGAGAGAGAGAGAGAGAGAGAGAGAGAGAAGAGAGAGAGAGAGAGAGAGAGAGAGAGAGAGAGAGAGAGAGAGAGAGAGAGAGGCCTAGTGGTGGTGGGTGGTTGTTGGGCTCGGGAGAGAGGTTGGGTCGGGTCAAGCGCAGGCGACGGGCATGCGACAGGTAGGTAGGGTAGATTAGGGTTTTTTTAATATACTATCTGAACCCAAGTCAGGTCAGATTTTGGATCGAGTCGAAACAGTACCGAGTTGGATTTTGGGTCGAGTCGAGTCGAGTTAATGGGTGACCCAAACTTGCCTCGGTTTGAATTTGGATCGAGAGAAGTTTACTCCATTCGGATCAACTCACCCACTCAGTTCAAGTTAAGTTGGGTGAGTCGAGTATGCCGAGTCAACTCATCTCGTGCCCAACTCTACTTCTAAATGAATTGGGAAATTAGGCTTCAGAAGAGTTGTGCTATTTTGGGTCGTTTCAAATTAGGCTTTAAGTTTTCTTTATCGGTAGTGTAATCAAGAAATTATACACACGTTTTTAATAAATTATTCAAAATTTTCTCTTATTTCTCGTGAACTCAAGAACTCTTCATGTTGATTCAAGCTTTTAATCGCCTGAGGAAGATAGTGATATTTTTCCTGTTGTTTATCATCCTTCCGTGCATCAGAATCAAATGCTTAGTATGGACCGTACAGTTGATCAATCATGAGGATTAGGCCTTCATCTCCTCATTAGAGTCCACCTCGTTAGGTTAATTTGGGATCGACTACAGAGATTGACTGTTGAGAGACTTCAACTATAGATCCAGCGTCAGATCAATGATCCAACGGTCATATCGCTTGGGCATGTCATAAGAGCCAACGTTGGATGTAATAAATGGCGGATCGCATCCCTTCTAAGAGGTGTTAGGAATGTCATGTTCCGTGGATATGGACCCTGGTCACAATTTTTTAGTAGCTATTTTTTTTCCTAAAAATGAGCAGTTAAAATTGTCCAACAGACAACATTTATGATGGTCCATCCATGGTTTGGCCCACTGAATTACCAGCCCAAAGCCTGCCAGATGTCAAGAGACGAACTCTTCAATATCTGGCGTATTAAATGTAGCATTGCTTTTCTCTTACCCTACAATTGATTGGCCACCAACCGAAGAATGGAGCTCTGAAAAACAACCATTGATTATGAATCCCTCTTAAAAGTCACTTGAGCTATTTATCCTAGCCAATGGATGGTAGATCACAAATAATGGTGCATATTAATCATAATAACGGTCCAGTCATTTATTTGAAATATACATCATGGGTTCCAACTTTGATTTAAGGTTTCACAGATCACATTAAACTAGGCCCAGATCCTAGAGCCAGGCCCACTTGTTTTAAGGGTGCAATTTTATTTATTTATTTATTATTATTATTATTTTGAGAATATCTGTTTCTAGGTAGACTATAGGGACATATGCCTGCATATGATCTCACACAATGATTGGATAGACTGGATGGCTCGCCGGTGGCCATATTTAAGGGCAGGCACCAACAGGACACAAAGTTGTGTGGCGTTCTCACTAGGCCTTGATTCATTTTTAATGAGGCCCATATGTTGCGATGCGTGATATGTGGACCCTACATGTTTAGTTTTTATCTCAAGTATGGTGTTGGGACTCAAATATTGCATAATTTCCTCCATTTATATCTTGATTTTATGAACATGAATCCGTTTAATATTTTATTTTACTTATGTATGTGTTGCAAGGTGAATTTAAGTGCTTAGATTGAAAAATGGTGTTAAAAGTATGAATTTGATGCTTAAAAATTACTAAGGCAATGGATGGATCTTAGGAGACCAAGATTGAAGAATTCACATGTCAAAAATCCAAGAAACCAAGTGAGGAATGAAGAGAATCGAATATTTGAAGTGAAGAATCCTGAAATCGTCCTGAAAAAGTGTATTCTAAAGTTCTGAGGTCTATTTTGAAAATTTGCGCAGCAGGAAATCCATTTTAAACCAACTGTGCAGTGAGAAATCTATTTTAAATAACTGCGTATATTGGAGACAATTTCTAGGGTTTTTCAACTTTGTACGAAAATTGGATCTCCCTACTTATAAATAAGGCTTCGTAGGACATTCTTAAGCATCATTAAAATCATTCAAGGCATCCTAAAGCAAGAATTACGATTTTTAAAGAGTTTTTAATTTTATTAAAGTTCTATAAGTTTTTTTTTTTTTTTAGATCTTTTCTATTTGCATTTATTTCTTTTTTATTTTAATTATGTTTTTCTAAGTTCCTTCTAGCTCAAGGTAAAAGGGAAGCACATGAGTTTAATAATTCTTTAAGTTATGATGATTGCTTGTTTTAATGATGAGAAGAATAATATATGCATGTTATCTATTATTTAGGTTTTGTTTTTTATCCTCTTGTGAGATCCATATGTTTCCACCATATGAGATCCACATTGATATATAGGCTTACCCTGAATCAATCAGATTTCCTAGATAGAAGAGGTTCTCAACCTGTTATATTTATTTGATTTTCATTATCTCATTAATATTGAATTCTTAAAATCACTGACGCTTGAGAATATATATCATTGGTGAAAATCCATTATTTTCTAATATTTTATATCATTTATTAAAATATTTAAACTGTTTTATTTTCCGACTAGGCTAACCATAGTGCTCAGATCCTAGTTGTGTTATCCAAGTCATCATGATTTTGGAACATTAACCTATGTGTGGAACTTTGAAGCTTGAGTGTTATTTTAATTCAGTTGAATTACATCTATTCAAAAATCTTAAAATCAAATCATCAGTTTAGTTTTTATTACTTAGTTAGTTTTGCATTTGATTTTCTCATTCTCGCAATTCATCTCCCTGTGGGATCGATCCTGTATTCACGGGATATTACTTACAAACCTCTGCACTTGGAAGCAAGCAATTATATGGCCTACTGAGTAAACGCTCAGAGGATGAAAATTATGCCCCTTTGCAGTGTATGGTAGCAAGCATTGACCATATGACTTCTTCTTGTGGACTTGGACTCAGTTGAACTCAATCCAGTTCGATATGGCAATTCAACCTTGCGAGAAAGCCTGACTTGAGCTAGTCGGGCAAATTCAGCCCGAATCAGACAAGTTGTGATTCAACTCAAGGCTGAACAAGTCAGGTCAAGTTATGGTCTTTAAATCATCTCATGATCAGGTGCATGTATGCATCATTATGGCAATTTGTGAATAATCTTACCAGACATATGCACTAGGGATGTTTGTTTGGCCAATTACCCTAATGATGTATAGGAAATGTGTCATCGTTATAATTGTGACCGCTGAATAAAATATAAGAATCGCAGTTAAATACAAATATTTTTATGAGACAAGTGAAGAAATTTATAGCATTATTATGAAAATCTGACGGGTATCATTATCAATATATTTTAGTTATAATTTGAAATTTAGCAAAATAACATCCTTATAGTTTTATCACCGATGACCAAACCAAAGACTCCACATTCAAATGCAATTGCCGTTAGAAAGAAAGAGACTCTATAGTAATTTGTAATCATTGATCATTTTATTATATTTCATAATAATCGGTGAAATATATAAACCTAACAAATTAGGCATTGTAAACTACACAGTGTCATGAAGTGATCTAGGATCCAAAAAGTGATTTGATTGACTCAAAGAGGATACATGCGTAAGTGAACATCACGAGGGTTACATGCATGAGCGTGGATCCTAGCTAGGTACTGACTAATGTTGAAGATTAGGTTTTTATCATCTCATTATAATCCATGTCGTTAGATCTATGATTGACAAAAATCAGATATTGACCGTTGATGAAGATCAACTATAGATCTAGCGTGAGATCAATGATTCGATGGTCGAATTGCTTGGGAATCAAATAAGATCCAACGGTTGGATCTAATAAATGGTGGAAGATAAACATCCCCTCTAACAGGTCTTAAGAATGTGTTTGTTCTGTGAACATGGGTTTGGTCACATTTTTTAAGAATCCATTTTCCTCAAGTTTTGAGAAATTAGAAAATGCCCGGCGGACAACTTTGATCATGGTCCATCAATGTTGGGCCACTGCATCACCCGCCCAAGACCTACTAGATCTGAAAATACATACTCTTCAATAATTGGCCCAATCTCTATTAATTAAATGTAGCTATTCTTTTCTCTCGGCCTCCAATTTATAGGCCACCAACCCTATTATGGCCCCACACGGCACATTATCCCTGGGCTCTCACGTGGGACCCGAATTGTCTACAAGATGAAATCGTATTGCATTCTGAGTAACCCAGTACGCTCTTACCGTACCAAATAAACTCATTTGGGCCCACCTTGAATCTATGTGGTCTATCCACGCCGTCCATCCATTTTTCCATCTAATGTAAGGGGTTGAGCCCAAAATTGATGCATGTTCAAAGATCAAGTGAATCATACGACAGGAACAGTGGGTATAATGATTTCTAAAGTTGAAAACTTTGCTAGGCCCAACAATAATGTTTATTTGTCATCCAACCAGTTCATAAGATCATAATCATGGTGTAAGGAATATATATATCATATATATATAGTATATATATATCTATATATATATATATCTATATATATATATATATCTATATATATATATATATATATAAAAGATTGATCCAAACTTCTGTGGCTCTCAGAAAGTAGATGTTCAATTCAACCGTTTCCTGTGGTGTGGTCCATTTGAACATTGTATATGCTTCAATTTTTGGCTCAAGCCCTAAAATTATTTAATAAAATGGATGGACCTAGAGGATAAAATACATAAATTATGGCGGACCTCACAGAGTTTGCTCTGTAAGCTAAGCATAGTGAGTTACAACGCAGTCCGCTTCCCTGCGAGGACTGTTTTACATAGCAGCTAAAACTCCCATGGTCCCACCATTTGTATGTCAATGCATTCCATCCTTATGCGCTAAGAACCCTTATTGTAACTATAAATACAAAATATCAGCCCCATGTAAAATTCCCATTCGACCACCTCAAAGAGAAAAATAAGAATAAAAATTGCATATGCTGCCTTAGTTTTTTAATCAGGCTGATTTTTTATTTTTTATTTTTTATTTTTCACATCCTGATGAGTTACAGCTGATTAACGGTTGGATAAAAGATAGACATCATAGCAGGCTCACACAGAAACCTATGGTTGGAATCCTATTCCCATTGTTCCCCTTGATGTTGCCGTCCTTAGTTGTGGATCAATCTTATTTTCTACCCAAGAGCTTAGCATATAGGATGAAACCTGATGGATGGAATGGATGTTACATATAAGACACGGTGGTCTCCACTGAGCTTGAGTGTTTCACCCGCTGTCAAAAAGAGGTGCAGTAGATTCTGGTCCGGTTGAAAAGGAGTGTGCATTTTCAAATCGGGCGACATGCGCTCTGCCAGCCAGAGACTGCCGGAGAATGCTCTGGCAGAGAGCGACAGATTACACTTAGAAATTACTCAGAAATAAATTACTTGGCCTAA
Organism: Magnolia officinalis; assembly: GCA_021015155.1. NCBI lineage: Eukaryota > Viridiplantae > Streptophyta > Magnoliopsida > Magnoliales > Magnoliaceae > Magnolia > Magnolia officinalis. Next base: position 82,335,027 of record JAJHSJ010000003.1, on the reverse strand, counting down.
AAATAATAAAAATTCAACCCTCCAAAATGTTTTTTTTTTTTTTTTGAAAAGGTTTTTGATATATTATAAACAAGGCATGTACAAACCGGAGATTCAGGAGGGCGAACCACAAAAAACTCGGGCCTCTCCTATCGTATGAAGAAAACCAAAATCAAAAACAAAATGAAACCAAAGAAACAGAACAGACCACCACTAAACGGATGTAGCCTGCTTGGTTCTAATCGTTCCCAGACGGCCAACCTTATCAAGAAAAATCAGCCCCCTGATCTGCCTCGGAAGGGAAGAAGTATGAGGGATAAGAGAGGACGTTTGGAGGTCACTACCCATACGGGCCATGGCATCAACCGGCCCATTGCCCTCCCTGAGAATATGGTTTAGGGAGCAAGATCCAATCTGGATCAAGGCAGAAATTCTGGAGACCCAATGTTTCCAAGGCCACGGTGTGCGCGCCTTCCCAAGAAGGAGGTTCAGGACAATCTTGGAGTCTGATTCAATTTCAATATAATGTATTCCTAGTTCCAAACAGAGGTTAACCCCATCATGAATCACACATAACTCGGCAAAATTGTTCGAACCCATCCCGTAGCCAGCCGAGAAAGCAAAAAGGAAGATTTCCGTTTTCGTCCCTGCAAACACCACCACCACCAGACAATCCTAGGTTCCCTCTCGACAACCCATCCACGTTAAGTTTGACCCATCCTTTCGGTGGCTTTTTCCATGTGATGATCTGGGAGCCTGCATGAGAAGGACGGGGCGAGGAGGGGGAAGGGATCCGACGCCCAGGCATGCTGCCTGTGGGCGTTAGCAGGGCACACCTTTGGTGACTCCCCAAGAATGGTATTAGCCCACCAAATGATACGTTTGTGCAATGGAGACGCGGACCATAACTGCTTTTCCTTCGAATCTGACTTCATTTCTCGACCTCCAGATTTTCCATAAAATCAGAGCATGGATTATAGAACGGGACAGCAAAGGGGTGCTGCCCAGTGCTGACACTTCTCGCCACTAAGCTAGCTTGCCCTCTACGGATAGATGGGGCAGAGGAGAAATCCCGTACCTAGATCCAAAATGCGTCCAAAGGGAGGAGGCCAGATTACTTGTCAGGAACAGATGGGAGATGGATTTCAATTTAATTAGTGGGGGTGATGGGAGGAACCGCTTCACAGCAACAGCATTTGAAAGCCATTGAAATTCCTTTGGATTGAACTCGGACATCTACCGGGATAGCCCCATGCAACAGTCTCCAACAAAATACTGAGATTTTTGGAGGGAGAAGCTTATACCATAGCCATTTACTCCACCTTGGGGATGAAGACTGGGATCGAGAGAGCTTCCAGGCTGACTTCACAGTGAATAAACCTGACGGGTCAAGGGGCCAAAAATAGGATGGGTGGTCCTTTGTAGTAGCAAAGCCCCCATTAAAGATGTGATTTATAGCATGTTGGGGCAGATACGTAAGGATGGCTGAAGGCGGGAGCGGGCCAGTAGCCCCCAGGAAGTCCCTGATCTTGAGGGATAGGATGTTGTCAGGGATGGGGACAGACGCAAGATCCTGCAAAGGCCCCAAGCCCATCCAATTTTCTGTCCACAGGTTCAGGTCCCCCGTACCAACCTGCCATTGGATCTTCGATGCGAGAAGGGGGAAGAAGGATCTAATTTGTTTCCAGAAGGGAGAAGCCTTATCTTGAGCTCTATCGTCTGTATACCCAAAAATGTCTGTATGAAATTTTGCCCGCATGAAGGACACCCACAACCCGGCATTGATAGCATATTTAACCTCCCATGCCATCTTCATACGGAGGGCTAACATAACTTCGGAGAGTCGTCTGATACCCAGTCCACCTTCACTGATGGGTCTCGTAATCTTTTCCCATGTCACCCAGTGAAATTTCGGGGCGCCATCCACCCAGCCCCAGAAAAATTTAGAGAAACTACGTTCAAGGCAGGAAATAACCTGAATAGGGACATGAACTGCAACCATGATATGTAGTGGGATGCTACCAAGAACGTGTTTGATTAACGTCATTTTGCCAGCTTGGGATAGTAGTCTTGCTTTCCATCCGATAACTTTAGCTTGCACCTTGTCAATGAGGCATTGAAAATCTGAAGTTTTTATTCGACTTCTACGGAGAGGGACTACCAGGTACTTGATTCCATCACTAGCATTTGCAAAGCCGAGAATTCTTTCCACCGCTGGGCTCTAGAAGACAACATCGATTTGGGTTCGATGAAACAACTCTTATTGTAGTTTATCTTTTACCCCGAAGCCTTCTGGAATCAAGAACAATTTAAAATTCTTGAGGGTCCTACGGGATCCGTTCATGAATACCAGGGTATCATCGGCATAGAGAAGATGTGTCACAAGGGGGCACTCTCATTGGAGTTTGTAAGGCTGGCAAGCAGCGGTCTCCACAATGCATTTGAGACTGCAGGAAAAGGCTTCCCCTGTAATAACGAATTGGGCCGGCGACAGGGGTTCACCCTGTCGAAGCCCTCTCGTGGCTTTGAAGAAACCTGTGATTTGCCCATTAACTAAAACTGAGAACCACGTGTTAGCCCAACACTTTTCCAGCAACCGAATGCAACTGTCATCAAATCCAAGTCTAGAGAGGACCTTTTTCAGGAAATGCCATTCAACTTTGTCATAAGCTTTCTCTAGATCTAGCTTAAGGATGATGTTACCTCCTCGGACTTTCCTATCTATCTCTCTCATAGCCTCTTACGCCATGGCTATGTTCTCCATGATGGCTCTACCTGGAATGAAAGCCCCTTGTTCTTTTAAAATCAGCTTGGGCAAAATCTTGCTTAATCTAGCAGCCAACACTTTAGCGATGATCTTGTAAATGACGTTGCACAGACTAATTGGCTTGAAATCTGAGAACTTGGTGGCTGCTGGGGAATAAGACATAGTAGCGTGGACGTGAAAGCCCTTGGCAAATCTTCCCCAAGGAAGAAGGAGATAGTAGCTTGGTGAATATCAGCCCCCACAATCTGCCAACAGTCAGCAAAAAAGGCGGCTGTGAAGCTATCTAGGCCCGGGGCCCCATCTTTAGGGATGGAGAACACCGCCGCGTGAACTTCCTCAAGGGAAGGGGGAGTTTGAATACATTGATTGTCAAGGGGAGAGGCCCGCAGAGGAACGTACAGAGAGAAATCCTCCTGAAAAGGCCTTTGATCCGACTGGTAAAGGACTCGAAAAACTTTATTGTAGCTTCATTGATTCCAGGTTGATTGGTAAACGTGTTGCCTTCATCATCCGTGATGGATGAAATTGAGGCGCACTTCATCTTATCTTTAGCAGTAGCATGGAAGAATTTTGTATTTCGATCTCCGTCTTCTAACCAAGAGTTTCTTACTTTCTGCTTCCAGAACAGTTCTTCCATCTGTTCCAGGTGATTTAATCATTGTCTAAGAGCGTGACTCTGCTGCATCATGCCGTCGTCCAGATCATTCTGCATACGGTGATCGATGATATCCAGCTCCTTTTCTGTCCTACAGATCTGCTGGAACATATTGCCAAAGGTCTCTCTATTCCAGACTTTAAGAAGCTGCTTAGTAATTTTCTTCATCTTCAGTTGCACGTTGATCAAAGGGTGGAGGGAACATTCACCTTCCCAGGCTTTGTTGATAATCTGTTGGAAGGTGTCATGAAGGGTCCACATTCTGAGGAAGCGGAAGGGCTTGATTTTAGGCTGAAACAGGTTTGGGAGGGAGAGCAGAAGAAGCGCGTGGTCCAAGTTGTTTCGAGACAGATGCTCAACTCTGAAGTTTAGAAAAGACGTCAGCCACCTGTTGTTTAAAAACACACGATCAAGTCTGGCCAGGTACAGGCACTGCCCGAACAGTCGTTGCACTAGGTATAACGGTTTTCGATGAAACCAGTATCCTGCAGAGCAAAATTCTGCACAGCGTCCAAGAAATTCGTTATGCTAGATGATATACCAGTGGCCATCAACATTGGGAGTAGTTGCATGTCTGCCCTGTTGTTTCCTGCCTATCTTCTCCAATGTTGCCGGTTCTTCTGCTCCCCCATTCAGTCTTGATTCTAGGATTTTCAAGGCTGTGCCATCACAAGGGGTGACAGGGGTCAGAGGATCAAGAATCAGGGACTCTAATACCTCAGAGGAGGTGGAAGTCTGCATTGAACTAGCAGGAGGGATGTTATCGAAATAGGGGGACAAATCAACAATGATCTGTGTCTCAGTTCCCTCCACACGCAGAGGGATCTGTAGGTGTTGAGTATGCTCCTGATCACCAGTCCGAGAAGGAGGCTGCCAACTTGGAATGCCCTGGTGCAACTTAAGAGGGGAAGAACCAACTGATTTTGATTTGGATCTGTGATACTGAAGGATAGGGGCTGCAGGGTGAGTGGACGTTTGGGGTGTCATTGGAGCGGGAGGGATCCTCTATTCTATTTGAAGTGGAGGAGTGGGGGGCTCTGGATCGGTCTGCCATGATTTGTCCACGCCAGGGATGAAGCTGCTCTGTCAACAACTTGCTAAACTGAGGGGGATTGAGGCCCAGAGGGATGGAAAGCAGGCAAGGAGAGAGGTTGAGGGGGGGGGGGGGGGGGGGGGGGTTCCACTAAGGGGTTGGCAAGAAGGGGAGGTGGGATTCCGGTCAGCGGTAGGGAGCTCTGATTTAATAAGGGCTTCAGGCTGGGGGTTGGGGTTATCAGCAAGTATTGTGACTTCGTATTTGGAAACCAACAGGCTGAATTCAATAATCGATGTGCTTCTGAGTTGGGAAGGCTTTGGTGGGGCAAGGTCAATTGTTAAGGGTGGAGGATGAAGATTATGGACGGCTGAGAGGTATTCAGGGAGTCAGGGAGGGGAACCCATGGGATCAAGGTGTTGGCAGGGAGAGGTTCAAGATCAGGGGCAGCTGTTGACGGGGTCTGTTGGTCATTATCTCGAGTAGATGTTGGGCACCCAAGCAAAGCTAACTAGGTGGTATGGAAGGACTTCAAAACCCAGTCTCTGGTTGTAATTCCCTCGTTCCACAGATTCTGCTTGTGAGACTAAGGGGGAGCCAACTCAGGCCTTGCTGCTCAAGCCTTTTCTAGCATTCTAACAATGGGGAAAGAGATCTCATCCACCCATAGGGATCAAGGTCTATGAAAATCAGAATCCAGAGATAATGTAACTCGGACCCTAGCAAATGCTTGGAAAATACTATGAGAAGAGACGCTATCGATTTCTTCGATAATCCCATAAGTTTGAGCGAGATTCTTGATCGCTTCCGGATACCAAGCGTGGGCTGGAATGCCCAAAAGTCTAATCCACACACCTTGACTGAATGCCTGGGAGTTTGGCTACCAAGGCTCCACACCTAGAAGCCCCATTATTTGAAGAAGGGCGAGGTTGGCTGCAAAAGTACGCATTTCATCTCTAGATTGGAATTTAAGGAGGAAGCGATTCGGGCCAATCTTGGTGAAATCAACATGAGAGGTGGACAGCCCTCCAAAAATGTTAAATTGTTGGACATTCATGGGATGTTTGGAAATGAAAATATCAATGCTTTTATTTAAAAAAATAAAAACCAACAAATCAGATATTAGGATTGTTTAACCAACCTGATTATTGTAGTGTAACTCAACGAGCACAGGTGGCAAATTTTGGTATCGATCCCTAGTGGGGGTGGCTAACAATAAGTGTGAACTGACAGTGAGGTGTACTAACAAGCTAACAAAAAAAAAGTGGCAAATTTTGGTCAGTTGATTTGGACACAATCCATCTACAGAACAAGCAGGAGCTTTGAGTGACCCGGACGTGATGCATGGGTCTTATCTATAGTTTATCCTTTTTTTTCTATCATTTTAGATAATTGGCCTAAAAATGAGGCAAATCCAAGGCTCAAGTGGACAACAAAATGGGGATTAAACTCTTAATGTTGAAAACTTTTTGGAGGCCAAAGAAGTTTTGGATTGAGCTGATAGCCGTGTTTTCGCTTCCTACATGTCCATGTAACTTTATGAATAGGTTAGATGGCAAATAAATATCACGGTGGGCCCTAGAAAAGTTTCAACAGTGAGAATCATTATTACTGCTGGTTCCTATGGTGAGGTCCGCTTGAGCATGGGAACTGCCTCATTTTTTTTGAATTATACTCTAAAATTATGCAGAAAAAAAAAAGGATAAACAACGTGTAAAAGACCCATACATCACGGTGGCCACCCGAAGCTCCTGCCTATTCAGCTAGAGAGGGCCGAGGTAGGACACAATCCTCGTTCAGTTGATTTGGGGTGGCATTTCTCCAACAAACGTGATTATTATAGTGTAACTCAAACGAGTGTGGTTGGCAAATCTTAGTCAGTTGAATTGGAGTTAAGATATGCCACGGTATAATTTCCATGTGCATGTGTATCAAGTGCATCAGCATCAGCAATATCAAATAACTCTCCCCATCCAGATATGTCAATCGCCCGCATGCGGTCCCATCATTTACAGAAACGTGTCAGCCTCATTTATAGAGACGCGTCAGATGATGTACCGGCGGTTCCGCCCGTTTCACGGACCGTTTGTGTTAAATGCACATGAAATTGTGAGGCTTCTCATTGGTCCACGCCATTTCTTATGGCTCCCTTAATAGATTGGGTGCTACACAACTTTTAGCAGGTGTAACTTCTCATAGACCCACCACGGTTTTTATATTAGATCTTGTACAAGGAGCACGTAACAAGGTCGATCACTATTTTTCTCCATCTTTCTCGTGAATATCTTGAATCCACAAGACTCTTAAATCTATAAGAACTTTCTTGAATCCATGAGAAAAAAAAATAAAAAAAATTAAAGTTTATTGACTGAATGAATGATAAAATTGAGTTTAACACCTTTAAATAAATCTAATCAAATTAGGAAATTGCACAAAATTTTTGCATCCGTCGACCTATCGTTGACCGGTCAAGTCGACAGGACGAAATAACAAAAAAGTGTTAAGAAATTTAAATCGAAAATTCTGTGATTTTCGACTTGTCGACTCGATCTGTCAACCTGTCGAACTGGATTTCGACTGGTTGATCAGATCTTGTTGACCTGTCGAAATAGGCAAAAAATGTCTAGTAAAATTTTGAAATTTCTGGAAATTCTGGTCGAACTTCGACCTGTCAACCACAACGGTCCACCAATCAAACTATGTTGAATGTGTTTGATCCTTCTTGGCTTCTTTTCTTCGGTCCATCTTAGTCATGAACAAATTCATGACCCATTTTACATTAGTCCCCTCTAATTCAAAAGAACTCATCATGAGTTATTCGTTGGATTCGGTTCATGATACTCGTACAGTCCGCAACATTGAAAGTATGCGAGATTCCATATAATCTGGAAGATCAACAACATAAGTATTATCATTGATCTTTCGGAGGACTGGTACTAGTTCTACCTTCTTATTCTTTAGCTTGTTGTAAGTCCTGGTCCGAAATCTCTCATTGCGCAGATGAACCATAACATTAGCACCCTCCTCGAACACATTTTGTCATCGATGCTTATCGTCTTGCTCATTGTACTTGTCGTTTGAAGCTTATAACTTGGCTTGCACATCCATATGAATGCTCATGATTTAGTCTGTCGTATGTTCTGCTGCAATGCTCATGCCCAAGATCTTAAGCAAAGGGACCAAGGCAAGTGTGTAGCGGGGCACTCGACTATAAACAATTTGAAACAGGGACTTCCTGTCAAGCAGTTCACCATATTGTTGAATGCAAACTCCGCTTGAGACAATGTCAAATCTCACTACTTTGGCTTGGAATCTGAAATACTCCAGATGAGGTTTCCCCTTATGCAATTCACAACTTCTGTCTGTCCACCGATTTGTGGGTGGTAAACACTATTGAACTGAAGTCGTGTACCGAACCGATTCTACAAAGTCCACTAGAAGTGTCTAATGAACTTCGTATCACGGTCATAAGTAATGGTCTTGGGAAGCCCATGTAGCCGCACGACCTCTTTAAAAAATAAATTCACTACGTGTATTGCATCGAAGGTTTTCTTACGTAGGATAAAGTGCACAATCTTTGACAAATGATCTATGACCACGAACACTGAATTTATATCACAATCTGTTCATGGAAGAACAAGCACAAAGTCCAAAAATAAGTCCTCCTAGGGGCCATTAGGCACAAGTAATGGGGTGTAGAGGAACGTATTCTGAGACTTCTCCTTGGAGGTTTGACAAATTTGATAGCATTACACCACTTTACCCACATCACGTACCAATTACGGCAAGTAATATTGTTCCTCAACAAGAGCCCGCGTCTTGTCTCGCCCAAGGTATCCACTATGGCCACCTCCATGTAGCTCTTGAATAAAATGCTTCATTAAAGAACTTTGGAGGATGCATAATTGATTCTCTTTGATGAGGAAATCATCTTGCATATGTACGTCATTGGGGTGACCCTCTTGGCATCTCATCCATGTATCCTTGAAGTCTTCATCCTCAGCATATAATTCTTTGAGATAGTCGAAGCCGATCACGTCATTACTCATCGTAACTAGTAGTCACGCACGGCGGCTAAGTGCATCGGCTACCTTGTTCTAATGCCCTAACTTGTGTTTTAGAATGAACGTGAAATATTCTTGCAAAAAAAAAATGACCCATCTAACATGCACTCGGTTCACATTAACCTGACTAATAATAAACTTTAAGGTTTGATGTTTAGTGTAAAGAACAAACTCTCTCGAAATCATATAATGTCTCCAATGTTGTAGTGCTTGAACCACTACGTATAGCTCGAGCTCATATGTCGACCATTTTCTTGGGGCTTTGCTAAGCTTCTCGCTGTAGAAGGCTACCGGCCTGCCTTTCTATGATAGGACTCCTCCAATCCCGACATACAAGGTGTCGCACTTTACCTCAAACAGTTTATTGAAATTGGGAATAATCAAGATCGGTGTTGTGTATAATCGATGCTTGATTTCAGCAAAGTTTGTGTAAACCTCATTGGTCCACTGAAACGGCCCCTTTTTCGTGCAATTTGTAATGGGTGCGACTATAGTACTAAAATTTTGTACGAATCAGCGATAACATGTCATAAACCCATGGAAACTCCTCACTTCATGAATGTTCATCGGAATCATCCATTCTCTGATGGCCCAAACACTTTCATTATCCACATGGATGTCGTAGACATCACAATAAATCCTAAGAACAAGAAGTTATCCGTAAAAAAATTATGCTTCTTTTAAGTTAAGGTACAACTTGTTAACTACCAAGACATATAACACTTGCCTGAGATGTTCCATGTGATCTGTCTCACCCTGGCTATATATCAAGATATCATAAAAATACACTATCATAAACTGGCTAATGAGTGACTTCAACACTTGATTCATCACATGCATAAAAGTGCTCGGTGCGTTTGATAGACCGAATGGCATAACTAACCACTCATACAACCCTTCCTTAGTCTTAAATACCGCTTTCCACTCATCATCGAGCTGGATGTGAATTTCATGGTACCTGATCCTAAGATCTAGTTTAGAGAACAGATTGGCATATTTTAGCATATCAAGCATGTCATCCAGTCGAGGTATTGTGAACTGATATTTAATGGTAATCTTGTTAATTGCCCAATTGTCGACAGACACGTGCTAGCTCTTGTTCGCATGGGCTTGTGCTCTCTTTTAGAAGACCCTTACAAATCAATTCCTCCACCTACCCCTGGAGTATCTCACACTTTTTAGGAGTCATCTGATGGTAAGGGTGGTTAGACAAGCCAGCACTAGGGATTCTTCAGCTTTCTTTTCACGGTTGCGGGATTCTTCCTCAATTTTCAAATTATTTTGAATTTTTTCCAATGTGTAGTCCTTGGTCTTATTCAATAACTTCTACCTGTAGTCTTTTCACAGCGGAGGCATTTTTTCGATTATAACATCGACTTGGAATGACTTAAGGAGATCAGTCTTAAGGGCCTTATTTTGTTTTTTTACAATTAGGTATAATTCTTAGATTTAGGACAACAATGGTTTCTTATCAACCATGTTAAACTCGAAGTACCTGACTATTAATAACTTGCTGGTACCTTCTTTTTCGGTCTTATATTTGAACTTTAAGGTGGTCCAAATTTCTTTTGCAGACGTAGTTTGTGTGTATAGATCGTACATGTGTCTATGACACGACATTTCATCTTTAGCTCATTTGTTACGTGTAACAATTTATTTGTGTGTGTCTTTATCAATTGCTTCGGGTAGCAGTTAAAGATTAATTAGGATCCAAGATATAGTAAATCTTCAATGCAATTAGTAAAAACTTTAACTTATCTTGTCACCTTGTAAAGTTGGTTCTGTCAAACCGATCGAGACGAATCAAATCCTAGTTCATTAGTTTGATGGAAGATATGCCTTCAATTTCTATTATAAAAAAATGCTTTAGAATGTTGAGATTTCAAATCTCAAATTCGATATTTATAATTGTTGTAAAATAAAAGTGTAACACCCCGGATTTTTGCCAACTTGGAGTTAGACGTACTTAGGCAATGGGTTGATCCTGACACCTTAATTGCTTCTCAAAAACTTAATCCCAAAGTCTCAAATCCCCTTTCAACCCCTTTCCTTCACAATCTCCCATTTCACTTTTCACCACCGTGTTCTTTAAATGTTTCTAAGTACTTTCATATTAGGCATGAATCCTAAAGTTTAGGTGATGAAGAACAATACTTTAGAAATCCGTACAAAGACCCGAGTGCCACCTCAGGCAGAAATGCTCAGGATCAAATCCTTTAGAAATTAAACAAAAGTAACTAAGTGTTAAACTAGATTAGCTACAAAATCTGCTTGATCCACTTTAAATATGATCTGCAAGACCCAAAACTTGTAGAATCATTAATGCCAGGTTACCCTAAAATCTAGGATCAATCTCATTACCCAGTTACTCTCGGGAGCGCATTGAAACTCCGTATCAGATCTGGACCGCACGTCTAAAGTCCGATTACTACGAAGTTATATATTTAGGACCACCTTGTTGGGCTTGATAATCATCTCGGAAATCAAATCCAGATAGTGTCCCATGACTATTTGTTTAAGCCCGAAGTGAAGAGTGTGAGAAAATGTAGATTTCTTTAGAAATGAAATCTAATTTAAGTAATATGAGACCTGTCGCTTACGGGCCTGATATAAGCAATCAGACCATCAGAATCTGACCCAAATACACCCTCAGATCAGGGAAAATTTCATACGCATGTCCATGTACTTGTAACCCTGATCGAGTTTCGATGACCGTTAAACTGAAACTAGTCTGCCATGTGTGATCTGGGAACCTGACTGGAATAAAAACTTAACTCGACCTAGATTCATGGTCAGGGAGCTTAAGTCCAACCTTTGGCTCAAGGTGGGGCTCCGGAAGAGCTCCGTTGAGCTGAAACAGGTGCTTTTTGGACATAACCTAAGTATACCTTGGCCTTGGGCCTATTTCCGGCAATTCTGGGCCTATATAAGGGCCTTAAACCCTCTCTCTCTCTCTCTCTCTCTCTCTCTCTCTCTTCACATACAAATTTTCAACCCTAAGGAGAAAAAAGAGAAGGAAAGTGAGAGAAAGTGTGAGAGAGAGTTAGTGTTCAATCCAGGACTTCTTCCTTGCCATTCCACGTACTCAACTATCGTATCTGAATCGTTCTCTCGGCAATTCCGATCCTGTTCTTAAGTAAGAAAACCTAACCGTAACCAGTTCTAGAGTTCCAAATAGCATAAGTGATGCAATAGCTAATCTATTTCATGATATAGGTTGTCGTTCTGCCATAGGCGACGACTCGATATATAAACTGAGTTTAAAACTCGTTTATCGACATAAGGTGCAAACTTTAAACGTATAGGTTATGGTTTTCAAGGCTTTCAATGTCAGTTAATGATATATTACTGACGTGGATACTATTGTACATGTACAAAGTGCTGTCCGTTTCGTTTTTCAGCTATACGTTAACTATGTTGAATATACTGTATTCTTCGTATTTGTAGAAAATACCGTATATGTATAAAATTTAAAATTGTGTTGGCCGTGATTAACTGTTGTATATGTATGCTAGACTTACTAGTATTAACTTCTGGGTGAACGGATTTGCCCTAATGCATGTTATATCAACATACGTTGCGTATGTTATATTGTGTAGCCTATGTGTTTGTGAAAATGACTGAATGAGTATAGAATTCGCATTCGTGCTCACCATGACCAACTTTCATGGATATATGATGGTTGTAAAGGCGATAACCCTTAGCGAAAGGATTTGCCCTAAATCACGCCACGACCAATGCACGTATATATGTCTAAGTGTGTAGCCCACGTGTTTGTGAAAATGATTGAATGAGTATGGAACCCAGATTCATGTATGCCATGATTATCCGTCGTGGGTATATGCGTGTGGTATATGGGGCAACTCCCTAGTGAAAGGATTTGGCCTACTACCTGTGTGATCAACATACGTCATGTATGTTGATGTATGTGTAGTCTAAGTGTTTGTTAAAATGATTGAATGAGTAAGTGGTTAGTAAATTATAATTTATATGGGTGTTGAGCTATGATTCCCAACTCCCTTAACTATGTGTATTGTATCGTATATTATAGCGTCTGTTTTATCTATGGAATGCATATGTGTGGATTTATGTTTAAGTTGTATCTATAAAATGCAGAAACAAAGCCGTGAAGGGTGATGGGGGAGTGGTGTAAGAATTCCGTGAAACAGCCCTGACAGCCCTAAAGCGGACAATATCGGACATGTGATTGTATGAATTGTATTGTGATCCATTACTGCTTTGAGACTATATTGTAGGATAACATGTTGTCATTGTGATTGGGGCTATTGTATAGTCCAGGCAATCGGTAACAGGCTTGAAGTCGTGGCTGAGATTCATTCGTCACGTAGGACATGTTTGACAAACCCGAGTCGTGTGTTGGTCGTCGGCAGTGGTTAGGCCACACGAAGTGTTTATGCACTTCATGTCGATCGATACAATGTGCACTCGTGCTAGTCGAGCTCGCCAAGTAACCCGATTGGCCCTATGTATGTTCACCATGTTTGGACGCTACTGCTTGAACCTAAGGTACCAAACTCACCAGTGGAAACCCTGTTAACCTTGGTACCTCGATCCGCTAAGACTCATGAGCCAGACATGGTGGTATGGGACACCATGGTCTAACTGTCGGCCTACGCTGGGGCGACAAGCCTCCCCGTAGTGACCAGTGAGCAACCCAGACTCTCGAGCCGAATACAATGGTATGGGACACTGTATTTGAGATGTCGGCCTACAATGTTTTGATGACGAAGCCGTGATGGGTGATGGGAGAGTGGTGTAACGATTCCGTGCAACAACCCTGACAGCCCTAGACGTGCCCTTTGTAGTGACCTCGAGCATACTCTGAGACTACGTTGAGGCGACGAGCCTTCCGTAGCAATGAGAGTATAAGCTAGGCCTACCCCATCGCAGCCTGGCTGTGGTCCCCAGTCGGGTTGGTGACGCGCCTTCAAAAATAGACTGCCAGTTCGTAGGGTGTTGGTGGTAGTGACCTAGAACAGCAACTTCGTATGAGATTTACCAGGATTGATGACCCTAGAATGGATCATTGTTTAGATATTGATATAAGGGAGGTACCTTAATTTTCCAATCCTGCTGTATGAAAAGGACTAATAAGAACTTGGTAATCATATGCATGCACCGCATTACGCGTGCGTTTAGGCGTAGCAGGTCAAGCACTGAGGCAAGTGTTGTTCATGCGCGAACGTGAGATGAAGTCGCTAAGAGAGCATAGGCGAGGGCATGCATCATACATCCATACCATTCTTGCATTAACAAGAGTACTCAGGGATGTGTGATTTACTGCTTTATCATTACTGCTTGACTGAATTGATAACATGTTAACCTCTGCTTTATTGTTCCACTGAGTTGATCACTCACTCCCACATTACGGGACGATGTTGTACATACCAACCAGACCCTGTTTGAGTTTCAGATGAAGGCGATGCTTGCGAAGCGGAGCCAGACTTTTATGATGATGAGGAGGGTTTCTCCTATATGCAACTCTCTGGCGGGTCTATGTAGACTTGGAGTTGCGCTAGCGGGGCTACAGGGTTTTGGATAGAGAACAGTACACTTTCTCACTTTGTACATTGTGGAACTACACTTGTAATTTTTTAACCTGGTAACATATTTATACTATAGAGACTTACAACAGTTTATAAATTTTATATATCTATCACAGTCTTCCGCTTGCGTAATTTAACTGTCTCTGGAGTATGATATGCTGTTTTGGTCTAATCTCATTCATGTTTCAATGCACTCATCATAATCATCATTATATATGTTGCATAAGTGATGCGTTGGAACTTGGGAGCTGAGCTTTGCTCGACCCCCGATTTTCAGGCGTTACAACAAGGAAATAGGAAACCGAAAATTATAATATTAAGGATAGGTTGAAGCACGTGTGATCACGTTGTCCTTAAAGCATTATTCGCCACTTCTCAAAATAATTAAGACGGCTGACATGTTGCAGGCAAATAACTTCCAAGATACGACAAGCCTGTATGTGGTTCTGCGTTTAGCATGCATGAAGGAACCAGTGATGGAACTCTGTAAACACAGTTTTTTTGGCAGATGAAAACAATAAAAATTCCTAAGTGGAAAGAGAGATAGAAAAAAGAAGATTAGCTTTGTTGGATTAGACCACTACACTGATCTGGCAATCTCAGGTTCATAATGAACTTATTGTCTTGATCAGAGAACACTTAAAGCTTGTTGGTTCATATGAGAGAATGAGTTAATTTGTTTGTGTTCATAGAATGAACCAGCAAAGCTCTATTTATATATAGGCAAGGTTGGCTAGATGTTTTGGTCCAAAGTCATAAATGTAATAGACCGTTTCTGAGTGTTGGTGAGAAACTACCCATTTTTTACAATTTCTGATCATTTTGCATGTGGGAGACTAGTTGCGTGCTAGCCATTTAGACATAGTGGCTAGCCATTTCTAATTGTTGGGCTTGCCACATGTAGTAGTTTCTGCATGGTCTGGTTAATTAATTACTGCATGAGTAGTTACACCAGGCCTCTTAAATGGTTCCACAACTCTTATATGATGTTGAGAGGTCTCTCTCAAACCTCTTACCCATAGCATTCCGAACCCAACCACCTAACCCATCTCTCTTTTCTCTTCACCACTGTCGCACTGCGACTCACACCTACCTCACTCAAGGTCGTGAAGGAGCGACCCATCTGTGACACGATGTGCACGTGCAAAGTGTAAAGTGCGCCACTGGTGCCTCTACAGCCATACTGCCTCACATGCACATGCCCACGCCCTTGCACCGAGTCCGAAATTATGCCCATGCCCGTGTCTGTGCCCGAGCGCATGTGTTCACAAGTCTTGGTACTCCTCAGTCTCACTAAGCAAATATTAAGGTACTCAACACCTTGCTTATTAAGAGAATGTTTTCTTCTCTCCCATTCGACATGAGACTATTTCAAAAGGTGAAAAACCAAGTTTTTTCACAAAAAACTAATATGTTTTTTAAACAAAACCATTTTCCATAACAATAATTACTTCTTGTTGGCCGGTACAGGCAACTCACTTGTAGTATAAATTTCACATAATGACTCAACTTTTCATTAACCATTTCATTCGTCTTTCACAGGTGTACCGCACCTGATTATCACACGCGAATGGTTTTTAACATATGTCTTCTAGGTTGCATGGATTAACTAATTAGTGGCTCTGATTTGGTACACGTGTGTTCTACATATGCGATAAGTTCACACGAGCAAGTGTACCTAGAATCCTAGATTTTATATCATGAAAATGCCATATGGGTGAGAGGTTTGCAATAATACCGGCGTATCGCTATTAAGTATCGGATCATCTGTCAATCGCACATCACTTTGAATGGGACATATGTGATGGGCCATAGCTTAAAAACTATATATATATATATATATATATATATATATATAATATAAGTCTCTTGGAGCGATCAAAGGGTTGAAATAGATATCCTCCATCCGCAGTGAAGTCCACCACATAAATAGTTTGGATGAATGAAAAGGTATGGATCAATTATTGATGCAAGGAAGAGCGTGAAGGGATAATGAGAAAGATTACTGTCTTCTTCAATTGATTAAAACCTTGATTTCACACGGTATTTTCTTGAATCCATGGGGAAAAAAATTCAGAATTTTATTAATTGATAATTGTCTAATGTGTATGCATAACAATTATAACATTAATAAAGAAAAAAATAAACAAAAATTCGTAATTACTAAAAATAGCAAAATTGTAACTCTCATAAGAGTCTTAATTCTAGTAAAACTCTTCTAAAGCCTAATTTTTTAAATAGAAATTTCTAATAAATTTTTGTTATAAGAGTCCTAACATGATTACAAGTTATTTCTAATATAATATATATATATATATATATATATATATATAATATATATATAATATATATATATATATATATATATATATATATAAAGAAATTAAGAAAATACTAAAAATATGTATTACTAAAAATAGTAAAAAAAAATCTTTTTAAAATTTCATTTTTAATCTGAAAGTGCATTTTTATGGAAAAACGAAAAGACGTGACCACTTGTGGGTCAGTTCACCCTGGATGACCCGTTATAGTAAAGATTGATAGGTTGTGCGCCTTGTAACGATACTCAGATCAAAAGTTATGATCGATATAGGGTTCACCTTCTTTTTAGTCCAACAATGCTAGGAATGTAACTATGCCATGTCTTACATACCCCTCCTCTTAGAAAAAAAAAACTCATCCTCGAGTCATCTAATGAACTTGGCTCGTGATATTTAAATAGTTTCTTACGTCCATGTTGCATTAGGCTCTTGAGCTAACACAACACATTTACTCGTGCCCTCCTTAACTTGACTCATATGGATTAGCTCATCCACTTGTGCCCACAAGATCTCACACTCTTTATGATAATGTGGGCAATTAGACAAACTTGCCCCAAAGACAAGATCAATGTGGTTTTGTATATCTTGTATAAGAGGTAACTTTTTAAGAAGTTCATCGAGCATAATTGCATTGAACTCCTGCAGCACTTGTTTCAAATCTTTTAGGATATTCACGGGCTCCACGTCTTTGCCATTTTCAACTAATGTATCTATATCTCCCTTATCCTTAGATTGCTTGATGAAATCTTATTTGGTTACGAGAGACTGTCCCAACACTTTAGAAGTTTTAGGGTTGGTTCTCCGTTACCATAAGGGTGAGGATAATATTTCTATCATTTTTAAGAAGGATAAATACATTATTTAGGCCTTTATGCATAGCATCAATATTACATTGACATGGTCGACCAAGTAACATGTGCCAAGCTTATATGTTGACTACGTCATACATTACTTTGTCCTTATAATATTTATCAATGGAAAAATGATCAATAACTTGGTAAAGTGTTGTAACGCCCTGAAAATCGGGGGTCGAGCATAAACTCAACTCCCGAGTTCCAGAACATCACTTATGCAACAAAATGAATGATGATTGAATGTTGACTGTATTCGTGCATTGAACATGAGTGAGATTAAGCCAAAACAACATATCATACTCCAGAGACAGTTAAATTTACAAGCGGAAGACTGTGATAGATAGATAAAATATATAAACTATGATGAGTCTCCAGAGTGTGATAACATTACCAGGTTAAATAATTACAAGTATAATTCTAAAATATACCAAATGTGATGAAGTGTAATGTCTCCTGTCCCAAGTACCATAGCCCCGACAATACAATATCAGGTCTTCATTGACCTGCCAGAGAGATACAGATAGGAGAACTCCTCCTATCATCATAGAAGTAGTCCGGCTCTGCTTCACAAGCATCGCCATCACCTGAAACTCAACAAATCTGGTTAGTGTTGCAAACACCGTCCCGTAACATGGGAGTGAGTGATCAACTCAGTGGAACAATAAAGCATAGGTTAACATGTTATCAATTCAGTCAAGCAGTAATGATAAAGCAGTACAATCAAATAATTCTAACTACTCTTATTTAATGCAAGTATGAAATGACATGATGTTTGCAAACCACCCTCATGCGACATCATCTTACGTTCGCGAATGCATACCTCCCTCAGTGCTCCACATCTACTAGGCACATGCGGTGCGATGATGAGCATGATTACCGAGTTGTTATTAGTCCATTTCAAATAGCAGTATTGGAAAACTAAGGTACCTCCCTTGTATCATTCCCAAACATTATCCATTCTAGGGTCATCAATCCTAGTTAATCTCATACGGTATTATGGTTCGAGAGGCATCACGAAGGCATCGCAAAGGGCTCGTCACCCGTCAGCACGGATACAGATCTCACCGTATGCAGCTCAATTGCTGACCGTCAGCTCGAGTACAGGTCTCACCTTACTCGTCTCAATCGCTGGCCGTCAGCTCGAATACAGGTCTCACCGTACTCGGCTCAACTCATACTCTAATTGCTGTGAAGGGCTCGTCGCCAATCACAGACCTTGGAGTATACTCGAAGACACTACGGAGGACTCGTCGCCCGTCAGCACGAGTACAGGTCTCACCGTACTCAGCTCTCGCCGTAAGTGTCGACAGCTGAAATATAGTGTCCCATACCACCGTATCGGCTCACGAGTTTGGTTGCTCAATGGTTAGTACGGGGAGGCACGTGGCCCAGCATAGGCCCGACAGCTCGACCACGGTGTCCATACCACCATGCCCGGCTCATGAGTCTTAGCGGATCGAGGTACCATGGTTAAAAGGGATTTCACTGGTAAGTTTGGTACCCTAGGTTCAAGCAGTTAGCGTCCAAACATGGTGAACATACATTAGACAGATCGGGTTACTTGACGAGCTCGGCTAGCTCGAGCGCACAACAAGTTGGACGATATGAAGGGCATAAGCACTTCGTGTGGCCAACCACTATCGCCAACCGAAGTATGACTCGGGTTCGTCGAACACATCTCACGTAGCAAATGAAACTCAGCCACGAATTCAATTTCTGGTACTGATTATCTGGACTATAATCATAGCCCCAACCACAATCAATTGCAGATAGATAAAGTAGTAATGGATCAAGATTCAAATCATACAATCAAAGTCTGGTATTATCCATTTAGGGTTGTCAGGGCTGTTGCACGCACTCGTTGCTCCACTCCCCCATCACCCATGACGGATCGTACAACGTAAATATGAATTTAAACATATGCATTACATAGATAAAATCATAGAGCAGTTGAGCATGTTATGAAGCACAACACAAGCATGAGTTTGTACATGTTCAATTCCTAATCACACAACTATCCAAGGAGATCATACACATAGTTAAAAGAGGTTGAGAATCATATCTCAACACCCTTATACATTACAATTTGCTAACTACTACTCATTCAGACATTTCAAGAAACACTTTTAAAAAAAAACATACATAAACATACATGACATATGTCGATCACATAGGCATTAGGCCAAATCCTTTCACTAGGGAGTTGCCCCAATCATAACATGCGTACACCCACGACGGATAGTCATGGCAAGTAGGAATCCAAGTCCCATATTCATTCATTCATTTCCACAAACACTTGGGCCACACATTTTAGCATATATAGTGTATATTGACCGTGGCGTGATTTAGGGCAAATCCTTTCGTCAAAGGGGTATCGCCAATACAACAATCAGGAATCCATGACAATTAGTCATGGCGAGCACGAATGAGAATTCTATACTCATTCAATCATTTTCACAAACACTTAGAATACACTATTACAACATACATGGTGCATGTTAGCAAAACATGTATTAGGGCTATCCTTTAGCCAAGCAAGTATTTTATCTATGTATAATATATTACTACAGTAAATAATCATGATAAATACATATCCAAAATTTATACGTATACAGTATTTTCTAGAATACGCAATTTTAACATACATAGTGTATATAAGTAAAACATGTATTTAGGCGAATCCTTTCGCTAAATAAGTATTTTATCCATGTATCGTATATCCATACAACAAATAAACATGTCAAACACATTTTCAAAAAATATACGTATACCGTACTTTCTACAAATACCTAGAGTATGTAGAATTCCATATTTTTCATCTTTAATCGAAACGGAAAACAGACAGCACTTTGTACATGTGCAATTGCATGCAGATCATGAATCTTTCATTATCTGACATTGAAAGCGTTGAAAACCATAACCTATACACATAAAGTCCGCACCTTTTGTCGTAGAATCGTAAAGGAGTCGATAGGTTTGCTAAGCTTCCGTATTCGGCAGTATGGTAACTTATAGAACGAAATAGGTTAGCTATTTCATAACCTACAACCCTTACAACTCTAAAACAGATTAGGGTTAGGGTTTCTTACCTAAAAACGGGGCTGAAATCGCCGGGAAAGAGATTAGAACGAAGCGGCGTAGCTCTTATAGCGGCAGGGAAGAGTGGCAGGGAGAAACTCCCACTGCTCCCACACTTTCTCTCTCTTTTCTCTCTCTTTTCTCTCTCTCAATCTCAAATTCGTATGGCTGCCAAGAGAGAGGGTTTAAGGTCCTTATATAGTCTAAAAACTCACCGAAATAGACTCTAGGTCAAAGTATACTTAGGTTATAACCAAAGTGAGCTGGTTTCAGCTCAACAGAGGACTTCTGGCGGACCTCCTTGAGCCAAAGGTCTGACTTAAGCTCACCAACGCTAGATCTACGTTCTATTAAGTTTTCGTTTTGGTCGGGATTCCAGATCACGCGTGGCGGACCAGTTTCAGTTCAACGGTCAGTGGGCCACGATCCGAAATTCCAAGTACATGTAAATGTTCCTGAAATTTTCCCTGATCCGAGGGTGTAATTTGGTCTGATTCTGACGATCTGGTTGCTTAATACTGATCCACAAGCAAGTGGTGCCAGATCACTATTGAAGATATTTATTTTGTAAAGAAAACAGAGGTTTTCACACTCCCTCACTCCGGACTCGAGCGAATGGCCGTGGGACATCGTCTGGACTTGATTTCCGAGATGGTTGTCAAGCCCAGCGAGGCGATCATAGTTCCTTAACTTCGTGTTAATCGGACTTCCGACATGCGGTCCAGATCCGATACGGAGTTTCGAGATGCTCCCGTGAGCAGCCGGGTAATGAGATTAATCCTAAGTTTTAGGGTAACCTAGCGTCAATGATTCTACAAGTTTTGGGTCTTGCAAATCGTATTTAAAGCGATTGGTGCTAATTTCACAGGCACTCTAGTTTAACACTAGCTAAATCTCACTTAATTTCTAAAGGGTTTAGTCCTGTAAGATTTCTGTCTGAGGTGGTACTTGGGCCTTTGTAGTTTGTATATAAAGTGATCCAAGTTATACTACTTAGCTAGTTTAAGATAGTGTCTATGGTGAAAGTACTTAGAAAATTTAAGGAACAAGGTGGTGAAGGGTGGGATTTATGAAGGAAATGGGTTAAGGAGCGATTTTAGACTGTGAGATTGAGTTTTGACAAGTTGATAAGGTCTTAGGATCGACCTATTGCCTAAGGACGTCTAATTCCAGGTTGGCAAAAATTCGAGATGTTACAAGTGTTGATACGAGATTTTCATTGCTCCTAACATTGATGATTATATTATAGACTTTTTAGTTTATAGTGCACACCTCGATCGAAATATGTTGTGTCACTTTAAATCTCTCTCTACTTTTATTGTGTACAACGACTTTCTCACGATCAAAGTAATGGCATGCGATTTGCCATTATCGGGTGGTAACCTTCGATTCATTACTAGTATGACATTATGAATGATATGACCGACAAGCGCCATCGTTGATCTCATATTGCTTATTATTACAAACATGGACCTATCTTACGCCTTTTTGTCAAATGGTTAATTGTTGCCTGCAATCCTTGCACAGTGTGTCGATTCCCCGGATGTAAAGATTCAACTACCACCGTTATTTTTATGGTATTATTCCTTGAAGCACTGTCTATGGAATTGTTGCCCACTCATTCATTAAATGTCAGAATCTCGAGAAAAAAGCCTTGCTCTGGTACCAATTAATGTAGGGAAGAGCGTGAATGGATAATGAGAAAAACAACCATCTTACTCAAGTGAGTAAAACCTTAAATTCACAATATATTTTCTTGAATACACAAGGGAAAAAAAAAAAAAAAAAAAAAAACAGAATTTTATTAGTCAATAATTGTCTAATATGTATGGATCTTAATTACACATTAATAAAGAAAAATAAACCAAAATTCAAAATTACAAAAAAAAAAAAAAAAAAAAAAAAAATAATAATAAAATTGACCTCTAATAAAAGTCCTAAATCTAGTAAAACTCTTCTGAAACTTAATTTTAAAAAATAAAAATTTCAAATAAACTTTGGCTAAAATAATCCTAGCATGATTATAAGTTATTTTAAAAAACAATTAATTAATTTTAAAAATAAGAAAATAGTAAAAAGTAAAAATTATTAAACATAATAATATTTTCCTAATTTTCATTTTTGAGCTGAAATAGTACATTTCTGATAAAGTACCTTCATGAGTTATAATTCACTTCTTCATAAGTTATAATTCACTCGCGTTGGGCACCCCATGACAACATCGCGAGTTCACCCCATGACAACATCCATGTCAAAAGGTATAATTCACCTGTGGTTTACTTTCTTTTGGTCCAACCGTGGCAGGATTGTAATTGTGTCACGTCATACATCAACTATCATCGTGATATATTCTACTGAAACGTCGTGGGATGGTTTGTTTTCTACCAACGGTTAAAGACATAGACTAAGCCATCCACGTGATCTGCACTGTACATTGACATGCCGACCAATAATATTTCCGGACATGGGACTTAATGGCAACGGGCGTTGGGGTCCGGTAATGACAAGTTCTCTACGGAAGCGGATTGGCTGGTGTACCACACACCCGCTATACAGCTGCTGTACGTACGTGTCGTGCGAAGACGAGAGCTGATGCTATTCGAGCTCCGAGTTTACAAACGGCCCCATAGTATGTATTTATTATATCTACACCGTTTATCTATTTTTAGAGATCATTTTCGAGCATTATCCAAAAAATGAATCATATCCAAAGATCATCTGGACCACACCACAAAAAGCAGCAGCGATAATGATTTTCACTGTTAAAAAATTCGTAGGGCCCACCATAACATTTATTTTCCATCCAATCTGTTTAAGACATGAATCAAGAGAAAAAACAAATTTCATATTGATCCAAAACTTCTGTGACCCCAAAAAGGGTTTCAATGGTAGAAGTTCAATCTCCCACTGCTTTTTTTTCATTGTGGTCCACTTGATAGTTAGATCTGTCTTATTTTTCATCTCAACCCTTAAGACGAGCTCGTCAAATAGATAGACGGTTTAGATATAACACATACCTAATGATTAGACCCACATAACTTGCTGACATCAATACAGCAGTTATATAGCTGGTGTGAGGTACACTAGCCAATCCGCTTCTCTTTCTTTATAGCTGGTGTGAGGTACACTAGCCAATCCGCTTCTCTTTCTTTATAGCTCGGTGTGGCCCACTGCAGCCACTGTCCATCTGCTGTTCTACCCTTTGAAAAATAATAAGACTAATTAATTGACGGTCTGCACCGTCCAGTTCACGTGTTTCTCTAAGTAATTGATAGAATCAGACTAAGTAATTGATCAAGAGAGAGCCCTTAGCATTAATCGATAGAAACAGCCTTTTGCTACTAAAAGCTAAACTTTGGGCCTCTTTGGATACCATCAAATACGGCACTTTTTTAACTAACAGTAAATGAGTAACTTATTTGAAATAAGTAAGCTTGTTTTATGATCCATTATAAGTAACTTTTTCATTTAAAGGTAATTAATCACTTCAGTTTAATAAATAGAAACCAATATAAGTTACTTGAGATATAAGTAACTTATCTTAAGTAACTTACTGTACAAACGCCACTTAGGACTGTCAGTGACCCGGACCTAGGGATGACTACCGTTTCGGCTAGTCCTATTAAAAATATCCACTCTGCTTGGCCTGAGCACGGACCGTTTACAGCCCTACTACTCCAAGAAAGGAACTCCGATTCTGGTTTCGTCGTGCTTTTCTATTCCTATCCAGTTTAGGGTTGTCGTGGCTCTCTATTCATGGCCCGTAAATTTTGTATGGAGCCCGCACGATTTTCTTGTACAATTGTCTTTTCAAAAAGGTTTCAGTGGTGTGGTAAATCTGGGTTTCGATTTTTAAAAAAATTAAATTCACTCATGTGGTTGTGTCTGGCTGCTGTGGGACCGGCCTCAACTGTCCATCCAATCATCCCCTCTTGCAATCATCTCTTCATGTTGACTGTAGAAACCAAAAATCACGCCGATGCAGTACTTAAGCGTGCAACAGGTAAAAATGTTAAATCGTGCATAAGACCTCTTAATTCACAGAAGATTTCGTTCTGCCCGGCAGATCCAAGGAACAAGTGGACCACATCAGAAGAAGCGGGCCTAATAATCAGGCGCACCGTTAAAACCTTCCTAGTGCCCACTGTAATGTTATTATTATTATTATTATTATTATTATTATTATTATTATTATTATTTTTCATTCAACTTGTTCATCAGATTACATATAATAATACGGATCCTTACTCTTGCTGGGGTGGTAGACTCTCAGGAGTTTCAACACCCCGTGAGGGTTTGAGCGTCCATAGGTGGTGAAATCCCACTATGGCGTGAGTGTGTGGGGGTGTGTGTGCGTATGTAACAAAGAAAAAAAAAAGAACTTTTTAATAGTAGGCATTCAATCCCCATTTCGTGGTCCACTTGCTCCTTGGATCTGTATTATTTTCTGTAACATACCCTAAAATGATATGGGAAAATGGATGAACGGTGTGGATAAAACCCATACATCATGGTGGCCCCATAGAGCCCCCCGCCTGGACCGATTCCTCCAGCCGGGGGTAGGACGCTATCCAATTCCTTAATTCACGTGGTATGGCCCGCGTGGGTTTTGGAATTAACTGATCTCGGAGGTTCTTTCATCCTAGTGGGGAAATCTGATGAGTGGATTAGATGGTACATATACAAAACGGGCCCCAAAAACAGTTGGGAAGGTTTTAGCGGTAGGGTGTCTTCTCCCAACTGTTTCTTGTGGGGTAGCGTAAGAGAGTTTCTGTTATGAATCATTTATGGCCCCATCGTCTAAATTTGAAGGGCACATCTAATGGGCGAAATCGATCCAATTCACAATTTAGGTGGGCACCACAGCAGGCCCATCACCAATAACTTGCAGATAAAGAAGCATAGCATCAGAGGAACTTATAAGATTTGCCGAACCACATGCATGTGCACAGATCCCACACTTGCAGACCTGGCATGTGTGTGATACATCTGAACCATGCATGAACAGGCTCCAATTCATATGATCCCCCAAGTTTCTATTGTGTTAGCAGAGCTCAGACAGTTATACAAAAGTACACAGTCTAAAACATACTCAAAGCTCAACACATAAAAGAGAAAATAATAAAAACAGCAAGATACGATAACAGAATAGTTGTAAACGTATTTGTAACATCAGAGATTTGAGTAGGGTTTAGGGATCCCTTTTTCACTAGTGGACGGATAAGGGATTCCCGCCTGCATATTGCCCACGGAGCTCCATGTAAGTTTTTGCAACACGTTCCGAATCATGGTTGATCCATTCAAACTTCTCCGTGAAAGGATTGACTAGGGTTTCGGGAGGGTACCGATCAATGCAATCTGACCAAGCATTCCCGTCGTCCAAATCCCTTACCACCTCCCACAGGCAGCTGTTGCACAAGAAACCAGCTCCAAAGCCAATCATCAAAACCCTATTCCCTTTCTTAAGCCTCTTTTTTGCCTCCATGTAAGCCAACACATACCAAAGGTTACCAGCAGATGTGTTACCGAATCGGTGAAGCGTCATCCTTGCCGGCTCTAGATCATGCTGACTCAGCTTCAGGCTCCTTCCCACTCCTTCGATGACCGCCGTCCCACCAGCATGGATGCAGAAATGATCTATGCCGGTCTTGAAATTCACACATGCAGTCCCATCTCCTTGGAGGATATTGCCCTTCTTTTTTATAAGGCAAAAGACATAACGGAGTAATTCCGTTACGGGTAAAACCCTAGGAGCCAATGATCTAAGGTTCTCAACCAAAGCCTGTGTGGCAGCCTTTGGTAGACCTTTGCTGAGGCACATACCAACGTAACCCATGTGGTCCTCCACTTGCAAAGCGCATCCATAAGCATCATCATTCGCTCCTAGGTGGGTCTGGACCAGACACCTCAAACGGAACTTTGCTCGGTTTCTAAGATCAGGGTTGTTCGTTAAGAGAATAGAACACCCACCGCAGCGAAAGAGGCAATTGGCAACCATCATCGACCTGTTGTTGCCGCAATACCAATTAGGTCCGATTGATTCTGTTGAGACAATGATAGCCAGCATCTTCCGGTGGATTTTGAAGATGTTTCGTACGATTTCGATTGCTACACCACTCGCGCTGCAACCCATTCCAGAGAGGTTGTATACCTTGACGTCCTCCCTCATCTTGTAATGGTTTATTATCCTTGCAGCAAGAGAAGGGACGGGACAGAGCATGGAAACGTTCACGATGAGGACATCAATGTCTGTTGGAAGGAAACCCGATTTTGCGAAGAGGTCGTCCAGAGTAGTAGTAAAGCAATCGTCCATCTCGGAGTTTCCATCATCGAGGGTTGTGGGTTCTTCTCCTTTTGCAGAGACGATCTTTCTTGGACCGTAGGTCTCTTCGCCGAAGCCAGACCTCACGATGATCTTGAGGAGGAACCTGTAATCGTCGACAACCAAGTTCTTGTTTCGCATGACAATCTCGCCACAGAGATCTGTGTTGAGCTTCTGATCATCTGACGGTTTGAAGCATGCATAGTCGAGGATGTAGCAGTTTTGGTTCCTCCATTGATCATACAACTTCCAGAACAGATACAACGAATAAAGAGTAATAAATGCACTGAGTAGCATGAAGATCTCCATGGGAGAGAGAACGACTTTCGTTGGGGCACGAGAGAGAGAGGGAGAGCTATGAGATGGGGAGGACACTATGGAAAGGCTTTTCTCATGCAATGCATGAAGAGATAAATAAGGTGAGATGTGATAAGTGATGAGAAAACGTCGGTATTTATAGCCGTTTCATAAGAGGGGCGTCCACGTCTTCAAAAAACCGAAAACACACATGAGGTTTGACACTCAGAGGCGGATTGCATACTGACATCGTCAGTAGCGAGGTGAATACTGTCGGTGCTATGTGGCCCCATGATGATGTATGTATTCTTTCTCTCCTTTTATTTAGACTATTTTATAGCATTAGCCCAAAAATGATGCAGATCCAAACCTGATATCAACCGCAGCACAAGAAAGAGAGGTTATCGAACACTCCCCGTTCAAAACTTATTAAGGGACCACAAAAGTTTTAAATTAAGCTGATATCTGTGTTTTCTTTTCATCCAAGGCTTGTATGACCTAATCGATAAGTTAGATAACAAATAAACATTAAAGTGAGCCCTTACGAAGTTTTTAGCGTGGGCATTCAATCTCCTCTATTTTCTTGTGATGTGGTTGACTCGAGACTTGGATATCCCTTATTTTCGAGCTCTCCATCCCTGTAATTATTTGGAAAAATAGATAGATTGCTTGGATAAAACACACGCGCGCATATATATATATATATATATATATATATATATATATATATATATATATATATATATATCATGCGGGCCTACTTCCCACGGTCATTACCACATCGCTACTGACGCTGTGCTCAATTCGCGTACCTGACGCACGATTAGATGTCCGGCTGGGATGGATGGACCGGAACTCGATATTTATTACTTGAATGAAAAATCTTCGTAAGGGTGCGTTTGGTTCCACCATATATCAAACGGATTGATGCTGCGGAGATCACACGGTCATCACGGTGGGCCCCACAGCACGGCAAGAGGGGGATAGGAAAGTCGTGTACCACGGGATTCTCCGAAGATGAGAAGGCCTGTGTGCAATGCAACTCACGTACATGCCACACGTTTCCAATCCATTCATTGGAAGGATACCTTTGTATTGATGTCCTAGCCCAAGAATTAGGTCTAGCCACTGGTCAGGTGGGCCAGAGTTTGCAAAATGAACGTCCAGCTCTAAAAAGCTTGCAAAAGTTTTCTAAATTTATCTATCTGTTTCCAAACACACTTAAAAGCATAAAAAGCGACGTCTAGGATAAAATAACATTTAGTGCTTTATTTGGATAGAATCGCAATAAAGTATTTTTTTTTTTTTTTAGGAAAGCCAATAAAATGCCATAATTAAATATTTTAAACTGGAGTTTTGCTATACCACAGGTCCACAGCATGTCGTTTTCACTCAATTGTAAGTGATGATCTGATATGTTCGCGTGTTCTGGATTCTATGTAACCCAGGTCACGGTAAGAAACATTTGTTTAATGGGTCAAATAAGTATTTAATGGCTCATATGTATATCCAAAAACTATGCCAATCCAAAATTCAGGTGAGCCGCACCACAAGAACAATTGGGATGGGACCTTTCCAGGTTGTATGTGAGGCCCATTATTATTATTATATTATTATTATTTTTCGATCCAATCCATTCAGAAGATGCATCTGGTCAAGATGAATGGATACTTAAAAGTCGGTTAATTAAGCCTGAAATTCAGTTGAGCCAAAACACTTGCTTTTGAGGGTGTTAGGTGTGATTTTACATGATGTGGCCAACCTGAGTTTTGAAGTGTGAATATAGGAAGGGGACATGAACGGATTGGATGTATTAAAATTTTAAAACATCATGTGTGGCCCGAACGTCAATTTGTAGAAACATGTTTAGTTCATCAGGTCTTTACTCATGCCTCAATGGTAGACCATGTTGCAATGCTTTTAGACCTTTCGTTCCACCGGCTACAGTCAGAATATGAGAAATTGAAACGTTTACTGCAAAATTCCTGAGGAATCTATCTTTTACTAAACATTACCACTATAGAAATTATATGGAAGTTCTCTTTGAGGCTGAAATTACAAAAATGCGGCCATTTTTTATTTTTTAGCAGTGAAACTCCGTAGTCATGGGGTCCACATGACCTATTAAACATATGCACCATATCATGGAGATAATATGATCAAAATATCAGGTTTATTCGATAACACTTGAATTAAGATATTTTAAATGGTGTACACATCATTTTTTATGAATTGGCCCACATTCGTGGGACCCACGACTTTCTATTTTATACATTGTTATTGAAAAAAAAAATAAAAAAAAACAAAACAAAAAACAAAAAGAAGAGGGCAATAATGTAATTTCTCTTCTTAAAAAGCATTGCAGGTGAATATCAGTAGCCGGATGCAGTATTTAAGTAAATTCCAAATCCTTTAGGAATTTTCCGCTGCATTTATTACATAGGTTCCATTGTGAAGTAGAGAGAGTTAATGTTTGTAGCCTGTTTCTATTTAAAACAGAATAAAACAGAGAAAGAGTTTGCCATAGAGTTCAGAACTTGGTGCCTTCTACTTAATTTAAAACAATTTCGCTGGGCAAGTGATGAGTCACCACAAGAGGTGATGAGCCGGTGCAGTCTGTAGCCGACACTGTTGTCGACTTGAGACACAATACTACTCACGAGCTTCCCTGTGACTCAGCTTGACATCTGGCCAAGTCGAGTTAACTTAGTTTTGAGTTGAATCACCTAGTTTCCTAACTATGTTATCACTTCTTTTTGAAAAAAAAAAAAAAAAGAAGAAGAAGAAGAAGAAGAGAAGAAAAAAGACCGAGTTGCACTCATGAGTGAGTTCCCATGTCTCAGTTGAGTTCCCAGTCGAGGCGCAGAGTTTTAGTACTCTCCGCATCTCATGCCTTACACCAAATTTATATTTACACAAGAAACATCCCTTTCTGCTATTCACGTATGGAATTGCATGAGGCAAGTAGGGCTGTCATCATAATGTTGGTACAAGTTGTCAACTATTTGGATAAAGGACCTGATGTACATGCCATCTACCTAAGGGAGTTAGCGGTTGGGTGGTATCGGGATTAAATTCCGGGGACTAGATTCAATGGACCGGACCCAAATCTACCAGGCCTTGTAACCGAACACGATTAATGGACCGGACCCAAATCTACCTGGTCTTGTACCCGAATACGATTAGCTAGGTATGGGTACTGGGATATTTGGATACGTGCAGGGGTACCCAATGATTCCTTGCTTCGAACCCAGTTCTCCTTTGGTTTCGAGTCCTTGCCTTGGTAGTAAACTGTCAAGAGTTTCAACAAGGGGTGTGGATTGAAATCCCACTACCGTGTAAGGGGTGTGTATGTGGAGATGTATGTGTAATAAAAATAAAATAAAATAAAATAAAATAAAATAATAAACACCATGTTCTCAACTTGCTGCAGGTCTATTGGACTTTTCCTCACATGAGGCCCTTGGGGTGCCCTCGCGCAAGTTAAAAATTCCATATGGACCTGTAATTTAGATTGGCGTAAATTAACACCAATAAATTGTTGCGAGATGTCTTAAATCCAAGTCCTTTCGCAACTGGGATGCGGAAAGGAGTTTTGCGGATTTTGTGACGCAAGTCCTTTCGCAACTGGGATGCGAAAGGAGTTTCGCGGATTTTGTGACGCAAGTCCTTTCGCAACTGGGATACGAAAGGGAAGTTGCCAAAACTATAAATTGGGGTCCCTAGGGCTATTCCTTTTATTATTCTAAGACTTCCTAAAGGTATTCTAAAGGGTTCTAGGGTTATCAAAGGGTGTAGCAAGGGTGAGATTCGAGGTTGTTCGAATCGGGTAAGTCCTTTCTCTTTGTAATTGATGCTTTCATAGTGGTGATTTGTCGCTTTGTGCCGTGGTTTTTTCCTGCAAGGGTTTTCCACGTTAAATCTGTGTGTTCTCTTTTCTTGTGTATGTGCTTGGTGCCATTGGATTACCATCCTAGATCTAGATCTGTGTGATTCCGCAGGCCAAAAATCCCAACAAGTGGTATCAGAGCAATCGGTTGGGACACAGATCTAAATCTGAGGGATTAGTAATAATGGCGAGCGCCAGGTATGAGATTGAGAAGTACTCAGGGAAAAATAATTTTGAGTTATGGAAGATCAAGATGATGAGTTCCTTAATTAAGCAAGGCGAAGATGGTGCTCTTGAGGAGCGGAAGTCCACCATGAAAGATGATGATTGGAATACTCTTGATAAGAAAGCCTTATCATCGATCCGTTTATGTCTCACGGATGAGGTTCTCTACAACGTCATGAGGGAGAAAACTGCGGCTAATTTATTGGCGAAGTTGGAGGATGTTTATGCGAAGAAATCCTCTGAAAATTGTCTCCACTTGAAGCGGCAGTGGTATAACTTCAAGATGGCAGAAGGTGAAGATCTGGAGGCTCACATCAGCAAATTTAATAAATTGGTTTGCAAATTGCTCGATATGGATGAAGTGATGAAAGATGAAGAACAAGCATGTATGTTGCTGAATTCTCTCCCGGCGTCCTATGAGGCATTCAAGGACACTATGTGCAGCATGAATAAAACCCTGAGTGTTGACACCGTTATCTCAGCCCTTCAAGGGAAGGCTATGAGACAGCTAGACAACAACATAGGGACATCTTCTGATGCACTGTTTACAGTGGGTAGGAATTCTGAACACAGTACAGGTTCTTCAGGTTCTAGATCCAAATCCAAGGGCAAGGGCAAAGGAAAGGTAAAGTGCTGGAATTGTGGGAAGGAAGGACATGTGAAAAGGGATTGTGAAAATCCTAAATCTAAGAGGGAAGATTCTGAGGCTTCATGCAGGGAGGCTAACACTGCCACGTCAGATGAATCGAGTGGATGTGATGGTGATGTTTTGTCTGTGTCTTCGCTCAGACGGTCATACAATGATCGTAAGGACGAGTGGATGCTAGACACAGGGGCATCTTTTCATATGACTCCTCATCGGAGTTGGTTCACCAGCTATAGGGAGTGCGATGGTGGACAGGTATTTATGGGCAATGACATTGCCTGTAATGTTGTGGCTATTGGTACGGTACGCATCAGGATGTTTGATGGGGTGGAGCGTACTTTGACTGATGTCAGGCACGTTCCTGATTTGAAACAAAATCTGATTTCTCTTGGTGTGCTTGAGGCAAAGGGATGCAAGTACACAGGTATTGATGGTGCTCTTAAGGTATCCAAGGGGGCACGGGTAGTCATGAAAGCGCAACGACTCGATCATGTTTAAAGGTTGATCGGGAGCACTTCAAAAGGTGGAGCTACAGTGGATGTAGCGAATTCCACCTCTGCACGTGTGTGGCATGATGGGCATGGCCACATGAGCGGGCAGGGCAGGAAGGCTGAGACGTGCGGACAGGGATACAGAGCAGGTGGAGCAGCCACCTGTGAGAAGAACCACATGGCATGATTGCAGGATATCGACAAGGTACATGGACGACTCCAATATTGCAGGGGATTCATCTTCTATTCTGATGGCTCTAGGTGAGCCTGGTGCTGAGAAGTGGAAGGTGACTATGGGCGATGTGATGGATTCGTTATACCAGACCGACATATGGGAGCAAGTGGAGCTTCCAGTGGGCCAGTGAGTGGTTGGATGCAGGTGGACCTTCAGAAGGATACAGTATAGATACAATGCGAGGTTGGTAGCGAGAGGTTATTCTCAGAGAGAAGAGATCGGCTTCTCAGAGATATTCGCACCGACGGTATATCAGGTATCTATCAGATCCGTGATTGGCGCTGGTTGGCCAATGTGATCTTGAGCTATGATGTGATGCAGAAATAAGAGAAGAGGTCAAGAAGCTACACGGTTGAAGATTGAAGACATGGTGGAGATTGTTGCGAGATGTCTTAAATCCAAGTCCTTTCGCAACTGGGATGCGGAAAGGAGTTTCGCGGATTTTGTGACGCAAGTCCTTTCGCAACTGGGATGCGAAAGGAGTTTCGCGGATTTTGTGACGCAAGTCCTTTCGCAACTGGGATACGAAAGGGAAGTTGCCAAAACTATAAATTGGGGTCCCTAGGGCTATTCTTTTTATTATTCTAAGACTTCCTAAAGGTATTCTAAAGGGTTCTAGGGTTATCAAAGGGTGTAGCAAGGGTGAGATTCGAGGTTGTTCGAATCGGGTAAGTCCTTTCTCTTTGTAATTGATGCTTTCATAGTGATGATTTGTCGCTTTGTGCCGTGGTTTTTTCCTGCAAGGGTTTTCCACGTTAAATCTGTGTGTTCTCTTTTCTTGTGTATGTGCTTGGTGCCATTGGATTACCATCCTAGATCTAGATCTGTGTGATTCCGCAGGCCAAAAATCCCAACATAAATAGGTGGTAAAAGCATGATCATTTGTTGTGCTCTCTATTTGGAAAGAGTCATACTTGCAGCAAAACTCAACATTGTTTCGAAGCCAAAATCTCTATGAGACCCACCATGATGTTTCTGTTATGTCCATGACGTCCATTCATTTTTTCAGATCATTTTAGCACATGAGCTCAAAAATAAGGTAGATCTAAATTAATTTCAAGTGGACCACACTACATAAAATAGTGGGCATCATTATTCCACTGCTTCCTGTTGTTGTCCACTTGAGCTTTGAATCCATCCTATTTTTGGACTCATGCCCTAAGATGACTTGGCACAATTAAAGGACGTGATAAGACACATACGTTATTACGAGGCCTAGAGCTTTACCGTACTGAAACGCTATGGAGGACATGCAGAGAAGTCTCCTTTGTGATGTACTCGTCAAATAGAAATACCAAAGTACGCAATTATTCCTTATTACATGTAATTAAGACAAATCTAACAGGACCTTGAGAGTTGGTGAAGCTCCCACTACCATGTTTCATGATATTTGGTGCAACCAAGTGCACCTTAACAGATAAACTCAATTTCAACTTTTCAACCTACCAACAAGATGCCCGTGCTTTCACCTTAACAGATAAACTCAATTTCAACTTTTCGACCTACCAACAAGATGCCCACGCTTTCAGTACTCTAATTTATTTTGAGTAATTTCTTCTTCTTCTTCTTCTTTTTCTTCTTCTACTTTTTTTTTTTTTTTTTTTTTTCTTTTAAAATCTGGACATACTAACAAAACGCCCGTGCTTTCATATTTTCTTTGAGTAATTTCTCTTCTCTTTTTTCATTTTTGTTCTTTTTCTAACGGCTATATAAAACAATGGGAGCTGAACAAATGTACAGTGTCGAATTTTGAAAAACAAAAAAAACGTCGAATTTTCCTTATAGTAATTCATTTAAAAAAGAAAAGAAAAAATGTACGGTGTCGAATTTTCCTTATAGTAATTCATTTAAAAAAGAAAAGAAAAGAAAAAAAAAAAAAAAAAAACCTTATAGTGCGGTGTCGAATTAGCCCCTGCTTTCTTTCCTCATAGTAATTCATTTAAAAAAGAAAAGAAAAACCTTTTGAAAAAAAAATAAATAAAAATTATACGGTGTCAAATTTTCCGTATAGTAATTCATTTAAAAAAGAAAAGAAATAAATAATAAATAAAATAAATAAAAATAATAAAAAAAAAACCTTTTCCATTGAAGAAAAACATGTGCAACACTAGATCATTCGGGTAGCAACCAGAGACAAAAAAAAGTTGGCCCACCTATCATATCTATACAAAAGTGGTGCCCTTGATCTTTTTAATAGAATCCAAACCCCTTTTATCCAGAAGATAACGACCCTTGACTAGTCTGGGGAGATCAAAAATGTCCTTGAAGAGCTGATTGGCATGCAACAGACTTCCCTGCTTATCCAATCCGTCAGTCGGACCATTGACCTCTCTAGCGATATGAGTGTTAATGTATATATATCTATAATAGTTGGTCCCACATTGGTTAGAAAGGGAAACATTCCCCTCAAGTTAGGCTATAAATAGGATACCTCTCTTGTAAACAAAATACAATATTCAATACAATTCTCTTCTCTTTGTATTGTCTCATTTCCTTTCTTAAATTTAACTATGAGAAATCCGAAAGATGCCCCTATGACTGAGCCTCCTAATTCTCGATGGCCAGTATTTTCATTTCCATGTGCTAGAGGAATTAGCGATGATGCATTCCACCACTCATTTAGAATCAGATTCTATGAGAACTCGGTTTAACCCAAGAGATACACAGTGAGCCATGCCATCATGAACGGCCCAAAGCTCAGCTTTGTTGTTAGAAGCGATCCATACCCGCTACTGAATGCAAATATCATAAGACCTTGGATATCTCTACAAATACCCCCTCCACCTACAGGCCCAGGGTTCGACAACGCCGATCCATTAACATTCAGCTTGAACCAACCCATTTTGGGTTTGATCCACCTGACAATTATAAATCTTGTGGAAGGGCAAGGAGGACGGGATTGGAGCAGGTTCAAGAGATCAAAGTGGTCTTTCGACAGTAGGTTTGGACTATTTTGGAAGCGAGAGAACCAAGAAAGTAACCACCATGTAGCTCTACTGAGAACAACTTGGGTAGGTATGGGACACCCGTCATACCTTGCCTCATTTTTGGCCCTCCAAATCTCCCAAAGAAAGAAAGCAAGGGCTAATTACTACAGGGTAGTGAAAATTCTACAAGGAAGTGGTTTTTACCACTACCAACTGAGTCTGTCCTGGATTGTCGACTGTTGGAATAGGGAAATCCCAAATATACCTGTAATATGAGACCAGATGCTACCAGTAAGATTGCCGTCCAGAAATAGGTGCGTTTGAGATTCAGGATGCGGCCCATGGCCCTGGACGTCACCACAACAGTTGCATTGCGAAGCAAGGAGAACTCCTCTATGCTGAATGTTCTCGTCAAATGACATGGTCCCTTGCATTAGCCTCCATAGGAACATGGAGATCTTTGGAGGGATTTTGGGGTGCCACACCCACATGGCCCAGGCTTTCTTCAGCCCTCTATCTCTGCTAACGTCCAATGCAGATTTTGCTGAGAACCTTCCTGTAGGAGCATGTGGCAAGAAACGATGGTCTTCAGCATCGGAAACACAAAATCCACCCTGTTGGATATGGGCCTGGATCCAATCTGGAAGGACAGCAGGGGTTGAAGATTTTAGGTCGTCCTCATCAAGGAAATCAGCAACAGCAAGGCTTTTGAGATTGGGAAGGATATTGAGTGATGGGATGGCTTCCAGAGGACCTAGACGGCCAGTCCAGTTACAAGTCCACATATTGCATAGTCCATGGCCCACCTCCCATTGGACGTCCCTGTCTAGAAATGGGAAGAGGCTCGTCAAGATTTTCCAAATAGGAGAGGCTAAGGTGTTGTGATTATTGCTAACGACAGAGTCGCTGGAGAATGGGTATTTAACTGTTATGAAATTCGCCCACAAGTTATTATTCTTCCCATATCTAGCAGCCCAAGCCATTTTTAATTGAAGAGCTCTCATAACCTCTTTCAGTTTTTTGATACCCAGCCCACTCTCCTCCTTCGGTAAACAAATGGAGCTCCATTTTTTCCAGTGCAACTTTTTCTTCCCATCACACCATCCCCAGAAGAAGTTAGCAAATGTAATTTCCATATCTTTCATCACTTTGATTAGAAGGACAGTCGCAGACATTGTATGGATTGGGATGCTACCAAGAACAGAAGAAATCAGGGTAAGCCTTCCAGCCTGCGAGAGGATTCTATCATTCTGGCCTTGAATCCTGACCTTCAACTTATCGAACAACGGGTTGAAAACACTACTCTTGACTCTACCTTTCACTATCGAGACCCCCAGGTACGAAAAATTACCAACCGATCTTGGAAAGCCCAGTAATCTTTCAATGGACCTAATCCTGCCAATTGGCATCTTAGCAGAACAGTGGAATGAGCTCTTCTTGAAGTTCAGTTTTCAACCAGAGACCAATTGATATTTAGAAATGAAACCGTGCACCTCTTCCAGGGATTTATGGGAGCCATTGAGAAATAATACCATGTCATTAGCATAAAGCAGGTATATTTGTATGCTTCCCCGTTTGAGCTTGAACGGCCTACACAAACCACTAGCCACAAGCTTGGAGATCCCCCTACTGAAAACTTCGGCTGCAAGGATGAAGAGACTGGGGGAGAGGGGGTCACTTTGTCTCAAGCCCCTATAAGATTTGAAGAACCCACAACTTTCTCCATTGACAAGGACCGAGAACCAATTGTTATTCCAACAGGACTCCCTATAGTAATTCCTGCTATTATCGATTATTTGTTCAAAAAATGTACAATGAGCACTATGTTCATTTATTCCTACAATTCCTGACTCTTGCATAATGTTCATTAAGATTGAAGCTCCTCTCGCTAAGCATCACGATCCCATTTAGTACAGTTGGGTGTGAGATCTGAACCATTCATTAACTGGGGTTCGAAGTGTGTATGGTCTAAAAATAAGGATAGTCAATTCATCAGTGTGCCAAATGGGTCTTAGAGAAATGGTGACCTATCTCCAAATTGGGTGCACACTTATGGCCACCTAATGGTCAGATAAAGTTGATTTTCAAGCCATGGCACGTGCGTGGTGGGGTACCGGTGATGAACAGCAAGGATCTTGCACACTCCCCACCCCCCCCAAATAAAAATAAAATTAAAAAAAAAAAAGTTCATTCAGGATTATTTGAATTTAACAAGAAGCCAAACATTTAGCATGGTTTAATTACACAAATTTCTAGTTGCGGTTGTTGGACCTTTTTTTTACTGTTATTAAAATAGTCAATTAGGAAATGACACGTGCCAGCGAAGGATCTATAGAGATATTTGGAGTACTTTCTATAAAAGTACAACTAGCACTAAGTTGGATGATGCACGTCATTTGATGACGAGGTACGGTTGAGAAGTCCGAGAAGCAGAAAATGGTCAAGCAGTTGAACGGAAAAAATAATTAGATGGACACATGTCAAGAGGAGAAATAAGGATCTAGACAACCCATATGGCAATAATTCAGTTATCATAACTGTCAAATAAAGGAAGAAATGCCTGAAGAGAAGCCATAATAAAAATCTAAAAATAGCGGAAGAATTCAACAAAGCAAGTCATCTCATACCAATCAAACAAACAAAACAAAACAAATTTATACTTCCTTATCATAGCTAAGCTCTAGTAGTTGCAGTAATCTTTTATTGTCAAATGTCTTTAATCCATGAAGAAGACATGGGATTGATCGATCAACAATAGAGTGAGCCCCGAATTTTACAGATTAATCTCTTGACAGTTTTGGACAGTCCCAATCGATTAAACTATTAGATTGATCGATCGATAGAATTCAAAATATACTTATAATCTCTCTAAACTCTTTTGTGCATGTTCGATTGATTGAACATATGGAGCTCAATCGACGGTTAGATTGATGGCGCATGTTTTATATAATTGTGTGATTAGTTTCCTATTTTAGGTGTTATGTATATATATGGGTGTAATTGTGGGATTAGGGTATTACAATCGAGGCTTAAGCATTTTTAGGGTTTGGAAAGGAGCAATTGAGGGTTTTCTAATTGTAAGTGCATCCATCTCTTGTACTTTTCATTTTCATAGTGATTGTCATTTTATGCCGTGGTTTTTTTTCCCGTGAGAGTTTTTCTATATAAAAACCTTATGTACTTGTGCATGTTTTGTTTTCTTTTACTTGTTGTCATGTGATCCGAATTCGGGGTTTGCTTCCGTGGTTACCCAACAAGTGGTATCAAAGCTAATGTAGGGATTCAAGTTGATTTGAGACATAAAGATTAAGGATCAAACGTGAGTATGAAACAGATAAGTCATTAGGAAAAACAACATTGAACTATGAAATGTGAAGATGAGAAACCTCCTAGTTTAGCAAAGGCTGCAATATGCACTCCTTGGTATAGAGAAGCATCTAATGTCTATAAGCGATGAAAAGTGAGAAGAATTGGATGAGTGGGTCAAAACCTCGGTCCAGCTATATTTGGTGGATGACCTCCTTTACAATGTCCTTGATCAAAAGACCACCATGGGGCTTTGTAAGAAGTTAGCTTGTACATGACAAAATTATTGTCGAATCATCTATATCTAAAAAAAATCAATTATATAATTTGAAGATGGGGAAGATCATCACATCGGTACGTTTAATTAGATACTTTGCAAATTTATTAGTGTAGAAGTGAAGATTGACTAGGAAGACCAAGCCCTATTTTTATTAAATTCTCTTTCCAGAGTCTTATGATAGCTTTGTAAACACTATGTGCCATGGTAGAGAGACTATTGATGTTGAGACTATTATCTCAGTCATTCAATTGAAGATGTTGAGAAAGAATGATAGGGGCACGAGGTCCTCTATGAATGCATTGGTAGTTAGGGGAAGTAATTTTGAACGAGACAAGGAAAACTCGTGATCACGGTCCAAGTTTAAGGAAAAGAGAAGATGGAGTGCCAGAATTGTAAGAGACAGGAGCATATGAAGAAGGATTATCAAAATCCAAAAGCTCAAAAGGGAAAAAATCAGATGAAGCGCCGAAGGATGCCAACATAGTAAAATGTAGTGAAGAGGTGGATGGTGGTGGCATCTTGACTGCATCCAAATCTGGCAATATCAATAATGAGTAGATTTTGAATTCATGGGCCTCATCCCACATGAGTTTTCAGGGAGATTAGTTCACCAGTTACAATCAATATGATGGTGGACATGTGTTTATTGAAAATGACATTTCCTAAAAGGTTATTGGAATTGGAACAATACGCATCAAGATGTTTAATGGAATAGAGCATATGTTGATAGATGTTAGTCATGTTCCTGAGCTGAGGAAGAATCTGATATCCTTGAGAGCTCTCAATGCACTTGGGTGCAAACCCACTAGGTTTGTTTCTTAAAAGTTTCAAAATGGTCACTTATAATGATGAAGGTACAACGGATAAATAACCTTTTACAAGTTGATTGGGAATACTGTATCAGGTCGAGTTGCAGCGTATGTAGCAGAGTCCACATCAGCATGTTTGTGGCATGCACATTTAGGTAACATGAGTGAGCGCAGTATGAAAGTACTTTATGATCAATGCTTAATTCCTATTTTTAAAAGTGTTGATTTAAATATATGCGAGCATTGTATATATAACAAACAATCATGATTATCTTTTTAAGTAAAAAAAACATGTTAGTAAATGGGTGCTTAATTATGTGCATTTCGATGTATGAGGGCTGTTGCCCGTAGTTTTTGGAGGAGGTCATCGTTCTTTGTATCATTCATATATGACTCCTCTAAAAAGGTGTAGGTATACTTCACGAAGAATAAA
Organism: Magnolia officinalis; assembly: GCA_021015155.1. Taxonomy (NCBI): domain Eukaryota; kingdom Viridiplantae; phylum Streptophyta; class Magnoliopsida; order Magnoliales; family Magnoliaceae; genus Magnolia; species Magnolia officinalis. Next base: position 82,294,849 of record JAJHSJ010000003.1, on the reverse strand, counting down.
TCAGACATTTTTACAACCTTCAAAGTGTAGAAGGCAATGATAGAAAAATAGTTAAGATAAAAACTGAAAGTATTAAGGACAGACAATGGTGGAGAAATCACTTCAAATGAATTTATTCAATTTTATAAAGATAAGGAGATCATATGGCATAACACGGTCAGACACACAGCAGAAGAGAATAGTGTAGAGGAACGAATGAATCAAACTCTCTTGAAGAGTGTCCAAAGTATTTTTAGCAATATTGCGTTAGGCAATAAGTTATGTATTGAGACTGTTAACACTGCTTGTTACATAGTGAATCAGTCTCCATTTACACGGTTCAATTATAAAATTTCAGAAGAAGTGTGGGGTGGTCATGATGTTGATTACTTAGGGCTGTGAGTATTTCGTTGCGACGCTTACTCTCATGTACTGTCATGTACTCTTATGTACTGTCAGTTGAGGGAGATAAGATGAACCAAAGGGTGAAGAACTGCACCTTTGTTGGCTATGGTAATGGTGTGAATGATATAAGCTGTATGACTGAGTAACATGAAAGATCATAATAAATTGTGGCATTAGATTTGATAAGGATTCCTTGTTCCGTAAGGATGAAAATAAGAAAACTCGAAAGTTAACGACAATTGACATTAAAATAGAAAAAGGTAAGAACATGATGGAGCTGAGCCACAATAAGAGATACAAGAGTAGGTGAAGCAGCCACCTGCAAAGAGAAATCCACCGAAAGATAGTATATTATTGGTTAAATACAAAGATAAATTGAATGTTACATTTGCCATTATTATAGATGATGGGAATCCGTCTACCTTCCAAGATGCACTAGATAATTCAGATACTGAAAAATAGATGGCGGAGATGAAAGACGAAATAAACTATTTATACAAGAATGAGACGTGGAAATTGGTCGAGCCTCCTGTTGGCCATAAAGTGATCGGGTGCAAGTGGATTTATCGAAAAAAATAGGACATATACAAGGCAAGATTGGTTACGAATGGGTATGCTCGGAAAGAAGGAGTTGACTTTAGTGAGATCTTAGCTCCAGTTGTCAAGTAGGTATCTATCAGGTTTGTGTTGATGTCGGTTGCCCAATATAACCTTAAACATGAACATATAGATGTTAAGACTGCTTTCATATATGAAAAATAGAAAGAACATATCTACATAAAATTCAAGGTACAAAGAATAAGGTTTGCATGTTAAGGAGATTGTTGTATGGCCTAAAACAGTCGCCTAGGCAGTGGTATAAGAAGTTTGATACTTTCATCGTGAGTCAACGGTTTACTAGGAGTGAATATGATCATTATGTCCACTTTAAGATTTTAAGTTATGAAAAATTCATCTTACTGGTATCATATGTTGATGACATACTTATTGTTAGCCATAACATATCTGAAATCAATCTATTGAAGACTTAGTTATCATGTACATTCAAAATAAAATATTTGAGGGTTGTAAAGAGGATTCTCGGCATAGACGTACATAGAGATAAAGAAATGAGCATGTTACAGTTATCTCATGCGGAGTACTTTGATAAGGTATTGGTGAAGTTTGTGATCATGGACAAGGCTAAGCGAGTTAGCACACCCCATGTTGCTCACTTTATCCTTTCTTCCGAGTAATGTCCTGTTACAAATTGAAAAAAGTAGGTTATTCTTGTGTGCCCTATTTGACCGTAGTTGGCAGTTTGATGTATGTTAAGGTCTCTACAAGATCGGATATTTCACATGCAATAAATATTTATGTCAAACCCCAACAAGTGACATTGGGAGTCAGTAAAATGTCTACTTCATTATCTACGAGGTATAACGGACTATGTCTTGACAGTTTAAAAATCAGATGAAAAACTTGTAGGTTATATAGATTCAGATTATGTAGGGAATGTCAATAACAAAATGTCGACTTTTAGTTACTTGTCTGTACTAGCGGGTGGAGTAATTAGTTGGATGTCTAAGATTTAATCTATAGCGGCTTTTTACAACTGAAGCTATGTATATTGCGGTAACAGAGGCATTCAAGGAAGGTGTTTGGTAGTGTAGAATGATTAATGAGTTGGGGCTTCAGTAGGAGGTCGTGCAAGTTAATTGTGACAACGAAAGTGCAATCAATTTAGTAAAGAATTCAGTTTACCATTCTAGAACTAAACATATTAATGTTCATAATCATTTTATCTGATAGGTACAGTATAAATGTGGTATTACTCTCAAGAAGATTCACACAAGCGTGAATTAGGCAGATATGCTTACGAATATAGTTCGTACAGAGAAGTTCAAGTTTTACTCGACTTCTTTGGTGTGGTGAAAGGTTAATGAAGACAGAGTGTGCACGAAAAGAAATGACGATGATGAATATATGATGGAGGCGATTAAAGATGAAGCTTGGAGCCATGACACATGATGATTGAAGTAATGGTGGAGATTGTTGTCAAATGTCTTCAATATGTTTAGAAGATAGGGGATTAATCGATTGACCAGCCTAGTCGATTAATCGAGTGAGCCCCAGATTTTATAGATTGGTCTCTGAACAGTTTTGGAGAGTCTCGATTGATTGAATTGTCGGGTCAATTGATCGACAGAATTCAGAAAATATTTGTAATCTCTTTGAACTCTTTTGTGCATATTCAATTGATCAAATATGCGGAGCTCGATCGATCGAGGATTACTTGATCAATGTCAATTAATCGATGGTTAGATCGATGATGCACGCATTTTTGTGTAATTGCGTGACTAGTTTTCTATTCTAGATGTTATGCTATACATGAATATAATTGCAGGATTATGGTATTTCAATCGGGGTTTAAGCGTTTCTAGAGTTTGGAGATGAGAAAATGAGGGCTTTCTAATTATAAGTGGATCCAATATCATATACTTTTTCATTTTCATAGTGATTGTTGTTACTTTTTTCCATAATTTTTTTCTTTCAAGGATTTTGCAACGTAAAAATTGTGTATACTTGCTAATGATTTGTTTTCGTTTGCTTATGGTCATGTGATCTAGGTTCATGATTTGCTTCCATGGTTCTCAAGCATCTCTGTATCCTTCAGTCCATGTAAGCAGGGGAATAATACCAAGCAAATGAATCATCACTGGTGTTCAAAAGATGGGAGCAGATTAGGTGAGACCCCCACCTCACCCAAGATGGTGCGGCCCGTGGGGCCATCTTGATGTATTTATTTAGCCACGCAGTCCATCCTGTAGCCACGTACTCCATCCTTATTTTCCGGATCATTTTATTAAATGATCCCAAAAGCAAAGCAGAACCAATTATTAGGTGGACAATGGTAATTGACTGTTAATGAGCTACAAAAGTTTTGGATCAATTTGATATTTATCTTTTCCCTTCATACCGGCTTACTTGATCTTATTCACGGATTGGATGGCAAATAAACAGTGTGTAAAAAATTGTGTAAAAATTTAAAGTGCACCATGATAAGTTTTTAATAGTAAGGCGTTCAATCAGTATTGTTTCTAGAGTATGGTCCACCTGAATTTCGGATCTTCATTTTCTTAGTATGTCATAAAATGATATGGAAAAATGGATGGACGTCGTGAATATAGAATACATAAATCGCCGCACGTCTTGTGTGAGACCAAGGTCTCACGTAATAGCCTCCCTCAAAAGACAATAAAGAAATTTGTAATTAATGTACTTTTTGAAGATGTTATTATGAAAACTTAAAATCCAAACAGCAAAATCAGCATATTTTAGCAGTTACATACAGATTGTTGGGAGGCAGTTAAAGTAATTTCTAATTATTGAAAAACCATTACGGTGTAATTAATGAAACAAATGGGCCCTTAGTATCCCTCTGATTTGGGACAGCTAATTAATATCTACGTATATATATATATTATGAAAATGATGGTAATGATTATCTATAGTCTAAGCGTATGAAAACTTCTAATGCGTTGTTGCACTTGTACATGTGAACATCCAGATCTGGACCGTCCACTTGGTCCAGTACATAATTCTTCCACTACTTGCAAACATTACACAATCGGATGGTCCTAAACATCCTCTATTGGAGACAGCTTGTATGGACGATATTGTATTTAATTTTTCCATGCCACCGAATGGACAGTTTGGATCATAATCAGTACGAAGTTTTTTAAGGCATGTTTGGCCGGGTGAATCCAATGGGATTAGGAGGGATGGGATGGAATTTAAGGTAATGATGTGGTGTCAGTGGATTGGTTTAAGATCCATGGGATTGCTAGATTACGAGACAAGTTCACTGGGTCTGTTTGGTAACGCCCGGCATATCCTCAGATTTTACCTTTTAATCCCTTCAACCAAGGGTTGGGATGAATTTTAAGGTAATGATGGTGATGTCATTGGATTGTTTTAAGATAGATGGGATTGCTTATATCTGCGGACAAGTTCACCGGGTCTGTTTGGCTCGTCATGCATAACCTGGGATATGGCGATCCCATCCCTCCTAATACCGTGGGATCAGTCCAGCCAAACAGACCCTAAGGACGGATACGAGGGCTAGGTTCAGCCAAACCGATGGTTCAGATTGAAGATACGACTTGTCCGTGATGTTCTCTTTTATAAGGTCTCAAAGGAGACAAGACTGAATGAGGACATGTTACTTTTATGATTGCGTGTTCAGGACGCAAATGAGTTCCAACGGATACCTATCCAGTGCCATAAATAGGATGTCTCCGTCTTGACGCGCTCCACCAGAAAGCACGTGTAAGATTGGGGTAAATCGACAACGCCATGGAACGCGGAATAGCGGCGGCCCCCGATCTAGTCAGGTGTTTGGACCTGACTATGGGGGCCATCTCGATGTATTCATCGTATATCCACGCCGTCCATCCGTTTTGGAATTTTATTTTAGGGAATATTACCAAAAAAAAAGTAGATATATTTCTCAATTGGACCACACCACAGGAAACATTGGTCATTGAACACTCACCATTAAAAAATTCCTATGGTCCACCGTAAATTTTATTTTCCATCCAACCTGTTGATTAGGTTACAAAGACCTGGATGAATGGATAACATAAATAAGAGCTTTTTTTAAAACTTTTATGCCCCAGGAAGCTTTTAATGCTAGAAATTCAATCCCTACTATGTGGCCCTTATGAGATTTTTATCTCCGTCGGTTTTTGGACCCATCCCTAAAATAAGCTGGAAAAACGGTTTGGACGGAGTGGATATACAACGCTACATAGATGTAGGCCCCACGGTCAGGGTAGCACCCACCTAGCTGCATCCGGGATCGCGGCTAATCCGCGTGGCTGTCGGTGTAGTTGGTTGTCGTACTCCATGAATAGTAGTTCGCTGAAAACCCCTAACTCACGACTAGGACTATTCTTTTGGGATGACCTTCAACGCTAATCCGCCGCCAACCACCATAAATATCAATAATCATATAACAACCAGATTTGACTAAATGCTGCAAAGTTAATGTAGGATAAATCACGGACAACCTCGTTTTTCCATAGCTCCACTGGCAAACTGACTGGAGATACCTCGTTTCAACACTTGAGGTCTTGGTATCGGTCTCTAGTGGGGGTGGCTAACATGGAGTGTGTGTACTAACATGGGTGTGTACTAACAAGCTAACTAAAAAATAATAATTAAAAATCACGGACAACCTTCTTAAGGGCCAGGGGCCAGGATCATGGTATTTAGATAATGTCCATTCTTGAATCGACTTGCAATTCGCCTGAGACGAGGGTGGCTTTTGGGTTGACTCACGTATCAAATCAGATCAGGTCGTACCAAATCTAAATTAACTATGAGAAATTGTGGCAATCTCATCCAAGACTTAAAACCATGGCTAATATGTAAAGAAATCATGCTTGAGGATAGGGCAAAAATTGGCTTACTTGCAGTGTTGTAACAATGCAATCAGTTATTAGAATTGATTATATGAGTTGTCGTTGAAAAACATTATCAACGAACCTAGGCCTCCGCTGATCAGAAAAGTTCATTGCCCTGAATGATTTGAAAATTAAGATAACTTTAAAGGTCAAATTTCAAGTTGAAGTCAAAATTTATTAGTAAGTTACAATTTTACTAATTCTAAAAGTTTTGATAGTTAAATTATAGTCCCAAGTTTGTGTTTGATCAGTTATCTAAATATAATTTTGGAGTTTGAATAAGTTTAGAAGCCTTTTACTATTTTAATTAACAAGTTTACTATTTCAGAAAAGTTTTTATTTTGAGTGGGGTTAGGTTCACTGACCCATGTGAAGTGTGTTGTTGAGATAATTCATTTATTATTGTCCATCTCTAGTAATGTTGGGTTGGTTGGAATACTGGCTAACGCTACCAGCTTTAACTCGCTATTCAATAATTAAAATTGGAAACTTGGTTCCTCCACAAGGCCTCAAAGAATCTGCTTACAAGTGTTTTGTGTAGAGTCAACGTGGCAAGTATATGGCAACCAACCTGTCCACAACAGTTTTCATATCATGATAATTAGATGCCTAAGTCAGGCTGATCCATTAATCATGTGGGCCTCCATGTGAATTGGAGGTTATTAGATGGTTGTCGATAGGTTTCTATTGGGGCAGTGGGATCATCTCTCCTCACCAATGATAATGCTAATAATACTTTAAATGATTACAACTTCATGTCCTCATTATTTTTAGGGATAGATTAAGGCATACCACCTATGATACTTTTTGGAATGCTTAGGGTAAAGTATCCATGCATATACTTTTAAGATCTTTGCAAGTTAGAACACCCCTTATACTTTTAGGAATATCCCAACAAAGAACGCATATGTTACTTTTAGGGAATTTAAGGCAGAACACATGAATATACTTTTAGGGACCTAAGGCAGAACACCTATAATTTACTTTTAAGAATTATAAGGCAGAGCATATGCGAATATACTTTTAAAGAAATCAAGGCAGGGCACCTACGAATTACCTCTACAAATTGAAAGGTAGAGTATATAAATATACTTTTAGGAAAATCAAGGCAGAATACATGTGTTTTGAGCTCTCAATTCAATAACCACGTGTGCATGGTATAAATACAAACTCATAATTAACAAAGATATCAAATACTAAATTCACCACAATTATGCATCTTCAAATTTTAAATTAATAGCCTAATTGATTTGTTGTAATTATTTACCTTAATATTATTATGGACAGATGTCTTAAATTTGTCTGGTGGTCTGTCGATGATATCGACAAGGTTTTATATGATATCGACAGATGTCTTAAATCTGTCTGTTGGTCTGTCGATGATATCGACAGGGTCTCGATGCCATTGATAATTCACAATATTTTTCACCCCTGGTCACTGGACAGTTTTGGTCCTATTTCGATATCATCGAAGGACCGTCAATGATATCGAAGCTGTCATCGAGAGACCTTCAATCACATCGAAGAGTTTCGCAGATGCGATTGCGGAAACGCAGATTTTGTGAATTTTGTTTCCTATTTAAATTCTACCTCTTTCTATTCTTAAAGGGGTGTATGCGGGATTGAGAGGTATTCCAAGGCTTTCTAAATGAGTTCCAAAGGTTCCTAAAAGGATTTTAGGGTTTCTAAAGGGTGTAGCAAAGGTGAGATTCGAGGTTGTTCGAATCGGGTAAGTCCTCTCTCTTTGTAATTTCTATTTTCATAATGGAGATCTGTCGCTTTGTGCTGTGTTTTTTTCCACAAGGGTTTTCCACGTTAAATCTGTGTTCTCTTGTATGTGCTTGGTGCCATTGGATTGCTATCCTAGATCTAAATTGTGTGATTCCGCAGGTTAAAATCCCCAACAAGTGGTATCAAAGCAATCGTTGGGACACAGATCCGAATCTGCAGGATTAGTAATAATGGCGACCAGGTATGAGATTGAGAAGTACTCAGGGAAAAATAATTTTGAGTTATGGAAGATTAAGATGATGAGTTCCTTAATCAAGCAAGGCGAAGATGGTACTCTTGAGGAGCGAAAGTCTACTATGACTGATGATGATTGGAATACTCGATCTTGATAAGAAGGCTTTATCATCGATCCGTTTATGTTTCACGGGTGAGGTTCTCTACAACGTCATGAGGGAGAAAACTGCGGCTAAGTTATGGGCGAAGTTAGAGGATGTCTATGTGAAGAAATCCTTTGAAAATCGCCTACACTTGAAGTGGCAATGGTATAACTTTAAGACGGCAGAGGGTGGAGATCTAGAGGCTCACATCAGCAACTTTAATAAATTAGTTTGCAAATTGTTGGATATGAAGGAAGTGATGAAAGATGAAGAACAAGCATGTATGTTACTAAATTCTCTTCCAGCGTCGTATGAGTCATTAAAGGACACTATGTGCAACACGAATAAAACCCTAAGTGTCAACACCGTTATCTCAGCCCTTCAAGGGAAGGCTATGAAAAAGCTAAACAACGACATGAGGACATCTTCTGATGCACTGTTTATAATGGGTAAGAATTCTAAACATGGTACGGGTTCTTCAGGTTATAGATCCAAATCCAAGGGCAAGGGCAAAGGAAAGGTAAAGTGCTGGAATTGTGGGAAAGAAGGACATGTGAAGAAGGATTGTGAAAATCCTAAATTGAAGAGAGAAGATTTTGAGGCTTCGTATAGGAAGGTCAATGTTGCCACGTCAGATGGATCGAGTGGATGTGATGGTGATGTTTTGTCTGTGTCTACGATCAAGCGGCCATACGATGATCCTAAGGACGAGTGGATACTAGACACAGGGATATCTTTTCACATGACTCCTCATCGGAGTCGGTTCGCTAGCTATAGGGAGTGCGATGGTGGACAGGTGTTTATGGGCAATGGCTTTGCCTGTAATGTTGTGGCTGCTGGTACGGTGCGCATCAGGATGTTTGATAGGGTGGAGCGCACCCTGACTGATGTCAGGCACATTCCTAATTTGAAGCAGAATCTGATTTCTCTTGGTGTGCTTGAGGTAAAAGGATGTAAGTACACATGTATTAATAGTGTTCTTAAGGTATCTAAGGGGGCACGGCTAATCATGAAAGTGTAACGACTCGGTAACTTGTACAGGTTGATCGGGAGCACTTCAAAAGGTGGAGCTGCAGTGGATGTAGCAGATTCCACCTTTGTACGTGTGTGACATGTTGGGCATAGCCACATAAGCGGGCAGGGCAGGAAGGCTGACACGTGCGGACAGGGATACAGAGCAGGTGGAGCAGCCACCTATGAGAAGAATCACACGGCATAATCACAGGATATCGGTGAGGTACATGGACGACTCCAATATCGCGGGGATTCATCTTCTATTCAAATGGCTCTAGGTGAGCCTGGTGCTGAAAAGTGAAAGGTGACTATGGGCGATGTGATGGATTCGTTATACCAGACCGACATATGGGAGCAGATGGAGCTTCCAGTGGGCCGAAGAGCGGTTAGATGCAGGTGGATCTTTAAGAGGATATAACATAGATACAGGGCGAGGTTGGTAGCGAAGGGTTATGCTCAGAGAGAAGAGATTGACTTCTAAGAGATATTCCACCGACGGTATAGTAGATGTCTATTAGATCCGTGATTGACACTGGTTGGCCAATGTGATCTTGAGCTGGAAGGATGGATGTGGCGTCTGTACTTCTGCAAGGAAAAGTGAATAACAGATCTACATGAAGCAACCGGAGTAGTTCGAAGTTAAAGGGGCTGAGAAAAGACTTTGCAGGAGGTCGTGGTTTGACCTGTCGCCTAGGCAGTGGTTGATTCCTTCGTGGTGAGTCAGGAATTGATGACATGTAGATTACCAAATTATGACATGTTTGAAATCAATGTACTGAAGACTCAGTTAAGTGGGACATTTAGGATGAAGGATCAGGGGGCTGCAAAGATGGTTCTCGGCATTGAGACTAAAGGAGGAGTAAGTTTTGGTAATCAAAGTAGGAATACCTTGTGTGTAGGTATTGATCAAGGATGTAATGGGTCAGGAAAAGCCAGAGAGCGTTCCAGACGCGTCTCTCCTCAAATTTTCCTCATGACATGTCCCAAAACAGATGAGGAAAAGCAGGATATCTCATGAGCCTTATTCGAATGCGGTTGGTAGTATATGCCATAGTCTGGATTAGACCGGTTATTTCACAGGCTAACAATGTTGTAAGTACCCCGGCAAGCAATATTGGATAATGGTAAGATGGTAAGAAGACTACGTCTTTCTTTTTTGAGAAGACAGAAATAAAGATGTTTGAGCATGTGGATTTTGATCCGGCAGATATGCTCACCTAGATCGTTCCTGTAGAGAAGTTCAAGTTCTGTGTAACTTCTCTGGGCTTGGCGATGGCGTAAAAGAAAGACGGAGTGTGCAAGAGAAGTTATGATATGGTGTAGAAATAAGATAAGGGGACAAGAAGCTACACGGATGAAGATTGAAGACATGGTGGAGATTGTTATGGACAGATGTCTTAAATCTGTCTGGTGGTATGTCGATGATATCGACAGGGTTTTAGATGATATCGACAGATGTCTTAAATCTGTCTATTGGTCTGTCGATGATATCGACAGGGTCTCGATGCCATCGATAATTCACAGTATTTTTCACCCCTGGTCGCTGGACAGTTTTGGTCCTGTTTCAATATCATCGAAGGACCGTCGATGATATCGAAGCTGTCATCGAGAAACCTTCGATGACATCAAAGAGTTCGACAGATGCGATTGCAGAAACGAAGATTTACGTATTTTGTTTCCTATTTGGATTCTACCTCTTTTTATTCTTATTTAAAGGGGTGTATGCGGGATTGAGAGGTATTCCAAGGCTTTCTAAAGGAGTTCCAAGGGTTCCTAAAAGGATTTTAGGGTTTCTAAAGGGTGTAGCAAGGGTGAGATTCGAGGTTGTTCGAATCGGGTAAGTCCTCTCTCTTTGTAATTTCTATTTTCATAGTGGAGATCTGTCGTTTTATGCCATGGTTTTTTCCCGCAAGGGTTTTCCACGTTAAATCTGTGCTCTTGTGTGTGCTTGGTGCCATTGGATTATTATTAGATCTAGATCTGTGTGATTCCGCTGGTCAAAATCCCCAACAAATATTTCATGCAATGTGATGTTAATGGGTACATATCTCAATAAAACTCAGTTTACGTGCAACAAAAATCTACAAGCCCCACCATGATGTATGTGTTTTATCAAACCCGCCGAGCCCCACCATGATGTATATGTTTTATCAACCCCGGCAAATCATTTTTTCATATCATTTTAAGGCATGAACCCAAAAGTGTGGAAGATCCAATGCCCAAGTGGACCACACCACCGGAAGTAATGAGAATAATGATGCCCATTGATAAACCGACTATTTTCTGTGCTGTGGCCCACTAGATCTTTAGATTTGTCTCATTTTCAAGCTCATGCCCTAAAATGATCTGAAAAATGAATGAATGGCGTGGATATAACACATACATCGTGGTTGGACCTACAAAATATTTGCTTGGAAACAACCCATTTTTTAAGGTGATATTTCACCTTTCTTTCGAATAACCAACACTTACCATCATTACACTTTTACCATTGTCTAGCAATAATTATCAGCAACCAAACAGGCCCTAAATCGCAATGTATCACTGGAAAGTTCTGATGAAGGTGGTGTTGAGGGTCAAATATTGCTTATTAAACCCCAGTTATTACCTGGATTTACAAACATGATACTGTTTAACGGCCTAATTTAATCATGTTTGTGATGCAAGGTGAATTTAGGAGCGTGGACGGGAAAGGATGCAAAAAGCATGGATTTAACGCTCAAGCATCACCAAGGCAATAGAAGGGACTCCATGGGACCAAGATTGAAGAATTTACATGCCAGGGATCCAACAAAATCAAGCCATTCAGGTTAAAGAGGCCCGAAAGTCGTCCAAGATGCAAGATCATAGGGTTTCCACCATCCGTTCAGCTTGAAACTTCATATATGGCCTGAGGACCATAAATTAACCATATACGTCAAATTTTACCCATTGGATCTCTCTGGAACTGACCTAACGGATAGATCAGCCCATAGATCTGTGAATTGGGAACAACTTGATATCTGGATGTGTTTCACTTTTTGTCTCAACGTGTTAAATGAAGTTCCTAAGAGGACGGATGGAGAAGATTTATCAAGAACATCACAAGGGACCTCACATGGGATGTGTGTGTACATAGCACACCTTCACGAGCGCCGCACCGGACCGAGTGTTCGGTCAACACAAGGCTAACCCGACTCCTCTCTCTCCTCTATGCAAGAACAGACAATGTCCTTCGCTGTCCGTCCATTTTTTCAGTTATGAGGCCCACTCATTATCCAGATCAACGATCTGTACCGTCCATTCATCCCAAGGGGCAGTCATAATCCACTCCTAGATGTCCTTTTGGCCTCATGCAAGTGTCTGCACGATCCTAGCCGTTAAATGCAGGATGGACAGCGGAATAAAAGATCGTGTGGGACAAACCAATTTCACTCTAAAAACACTCCTTCCTGGATGGTTTTTCTTTCTGAATCCAATGAGCGGTGTGGATCTTCCACCTGACAGAAATCAATAGGCCATCACAGTTCACAGAGTCGACGTGCGTTTACTTTGTTTCACAACAGAGGTTGCTATTCGTTCTTGTGGGCCACCATGGTCCATGATCCAGATAATCGGGACCGTCCATCAGGCTTAAAGGGCCCTATAAACATGGCCTAGGTGACAGAATCTTAGAAGATGGTAAATTTCGATTCTCAACCGTCTAAATGAAAGACCGACGGTGGAGTGAAAGATTAGGTGGGACACACTTAATGTGAATGGAATCACGCCATTTCGGATAGAAATTTTGAGGGGAATGCAATTAACAGAATGGATTTCATTTGCGGGTTCGATCATGGGCCCCACCAATCATCAGCGCAGGAGGAAGATGCGCTACCTCTGTTTTGCGAAGGAACTGGCGTTCCAGGTGGGCCACCAACAGGGATCAAATGGAAGATTTGATCCGTCTATCTTGATCTTAGGTCAAGAAATAATCAAGCAGCATCCTTTTTGTACCCGAACCCATCACGTGCCAGACGTTTCTTTTCGAAGATCCAGTGCTCACACACCCATTCCCTGTTTCACGTAAGAAGGGACTGCGTAAGAAAAACTTCTAGAATTTTTCCTGTGTAAGTAGAGTCGATGCAAGGATTCCACCGCCCCTCCTTGCTCTATAAAAGGAAAAGAAAAAGAGAGAGAGGGGGGGGGGGGGGGAATCAATTTGCAGAGGACGTGGAGCTGAGAGAGAGATATAGGGAGAGTAATATTTATTTATTTTTTATTTGTTTATTTCTACTGTTTCCTTTTATGTTTAGCCTAATTATGTCTATTCTAGGCTAAACCTCTTAGCTAGGGCTAAGAGGTGAAGCTTGTAGCGTGATGGGAGACTCTTTGCTTGTGCCTTTTGTTTAGACTAAACTGATGTTGATTTTTGTTTAATTAAGGGAATGTTTTCAGTTTTTAATGGTCTGTTGTGACTAAAATTACAATGGGTCTATGATAGCTTTGAGTATGTTCCTTTCCTTTTTATGATTATGATGTCAGGAAGTCCTATTGTTCACCATCGTCTCCTGGGCATGGTAGGATGACGGTATCCTCCTAACCTTCATACATCGATGATTGGTTGCCAATTAGTTTAATTTTGTTGTTTGCTTTATCTCCTGGGCATGGTTTGGTAACGGAATTCATTCTAATTCTTATACCTTTCATCTCTTGAAAATTATATCAAAGGAAGTTTAGTTTTAATTTTCATGGTTACACCCTTCAACTGGATGAAGATGGGACTCTAAGTCCAGTTAAGTTCTTGAATCAAGCATAAGATCTCCCTTATCTCTACAAGTTGATCCTCTGAATCCCTCGTTTCCTTCCTTTGAATTCTCTAAGTTTTATATAAATATTTCATCATTATTCCATCAATTACATTCGATTTAGATTTCATCTTAGTCTAGTTCTATTTAGTTTCAGATTACGTACAGGTTTCAGTCCCTTGAGATTCGACCTCGTTCTCACCGAGTTTATTACAACATGACAACCCTATACTTGGGGAGTGAATCGGCGGTGCTAGTGGATGAGGTTGTTCAGGGATGTTGTGTTCAGCTTGCTTCTAGGTGTAACTGTTGCCTAGCAGGAACGTCCAGGGGCCACTTCTATGAATCTATTCAACATCTGTTTCTCAAAAGCTCGGTCGTTGCCACAAGTCAGGCTCATTTTGAAGATCTATTTGGCATCTCCAACAAGGGGAATCTCTCCATTGAAACCAAGTTGGCCCATTAGTGGAACGCTTCCCCTCTTAGTGGTCAGGCGTCATCTCTCCAAAAGCTGACTCCTTGTATCATTCTATGGGAGATTTGGAAGTCAAGAAACTCCGCCAGATTAGATGGGAAGATCCTCTCAATAGAAGAGGTCATTAACAAAATGAGAAGGTGGCTTGTCGTCATTGCCAACCATTCCCCTAACCATTTAGTCCCTCTCTACTAAGTAGAGATATTGCGTCCAACCTTAGGATTGCTATCTCTTCCAGTTTTGGGAAGCCTCCAAGGTTTGTAAAATGGGAGAAACCGAAGTCAGGTTGGGCGAAGATTAATGTAGACAGGTCGGCTAGAGGCAACCTGGTCCTTTCTAGAGGTGGGGGAGTCTGCAGAGGAGACAAATGGGAATTTATTTTTGCTTTCGTGGAAGGTTATGGTGTTGGCTCCAACATTAATGCGGAGCTTCGAGCGTGCATGACGGGCTGGTTATATGCTTTAGTTTGGGTTTAACTAGAGTAGAGGTGGAATCAGACTCCAAGCTTGTTATTGGTTTCCTGAATAGGAGTGTTAGCCTGGGTTGGAAATGGGAATTCTGGATAGCCAGAATTAAGAAATTTAGTACCCAGGGCTAGCTAAATTTGTTCATATCTTTAGAGAAGACAACGAACCTACAGATGGGATGGCCCGAATGGGCAGCGTATCTTAAGTCGTGATGTCGCCCTTCTCTCACGTCAGGTCAGGGGTAGCCTCTTCCTAAATAGAGTGGGCCTGGGGGTGATTAGGCTCGGTTCAGACAGTGTCGTTCAGTGATCCGGCTGCTGCTCAGGGCTTGTGGTCCCAGTTTGTTTTCTTTAGGTTTTTCTTTCTTTTATCAGCTTCCTTATGATAGGCTTCGCTCAAGTCCTTTTTTCTTGAGTTTGCCCGAATGTCCATCGCCATGTAAATTTACCTTAGATGAATGTAAGTAAAAAAAGGTTCCAGTTAATTTTTTATTTTAATTTTATTTATTTTTTATTATTATTTTTTAAGTTATGAACTTTGAGATTTGCTTTAAAAAATAATAAAAAATAAATAAAATAAAATAAAATAAAAAATTCTAGTTGTGATTGTAGTTTAGTCTTAAATATGTCTGATTAATATCAGAGACTTAATTTGATTGATGTTAGGTTAATCTCAGAGTTTCAGTTTTTAGACATGATTTAGAATTTTGGGATCATATTTAATTCGGTATTCAAATATATTAATATTAATATTAACATTAAAATTCATAATATAGCAAAATTAGAGGAGCACCCACATGTCTAATGCAAAAAAGAAATCTGAACTTTTTTTTTTTTTTTTTAAACAAAGTGGGCTCTTGCCACGATTCCATTGATCACTACAAATATACATACCTTCGGGTGTGCCCCAACAAAAAGAAAGAGGCAGCACCTATCATGTGACTACAAAAGAAGGAAAGACATGAGTTACAGAAGAGACCAAAACCGGGAAGAGAACAACCTACCAAAAAAAAATCGATCCACTGGTCCATAATTATTTTGTTCTAATTGATCCTAGGCCCAGCTTATCCATGAAGATACGACCCCTGGTCTGAGCCGGAAGGCTATCGGTATCCTCGAAGAGAGAGAAGACCTGATTCCCACTACCATGGCGAGCCAACGAGTCAGCGGGCGCGTTACCTTCACGATAAATGTGAGCCCACTCCACATGGGCATCGGAGATGAGGGCGTTAATCCAGTAGAGCTAGGCTTTCCACTTCCATCCCGGAGAAGCCTTCCTGGACATGAAATTAATGATAAGCCGGGAGTCAGATTTCACAATTATCTTCCTCAAACATAAGAGCAATCCATCGTGGAAGGCCCTGAGTTCTGCATGGACGTTAGAGCCATTTCCATATCCAGCCGCAAACGCAAAAATGAAATTACCTCTTTCACCGCGACAAACACCCACACCTCCAGATAGTCCCGGGTTACCAAGGGCCGAGCCATCGACATTTATCTTCACCCATCCATCCCTTGGCCTGATCCATCTCACGACCTCCACGCCAGCGTAGGAGAGAGGAGCTCGAGCAGGCCGGTGATTTTGCATCTGGGCCATGGCAGTTGTCGCATTAGATGGATCATGATTTCCGGCTGGGGCATGAGAGCCGACAGAGGTAGGAGCATCGTGAGGACCTATGCCATGCCTAGAAACATGATTAGACCACCAGTATATCTTATCTAAGATCTTAGAGAGAGATGGGGTGACATTTTCAAACCGTGCTGAGTTTCTTGCCTTCCAAAGTTCCTAAATGATGAAGCATGGGAATAGTTTTTGCTTCGTTGATTCCGCTTTCGTAGCCATTGGAACCGACCACCATTGATAGAGGCGCTGTTCTACTGAGGAGTTGTTCTGCACGTCGATGCCGAAATATCTCCTAAAATGGTACCAAGTGGCTCTAGCAAGATCGCCATGGAGGAAAAGGTGATTTGCAGTCTCAATATCAGGTCCTGGATGGGCTGGTTGGCTGTTCCCGTTGCAACAGTGACACTTTGAAGCCAAGTAGACACCTTTGGATTGCACTGCAGAGTCGACTGGAATTGCATTCATCAGCGTTTTCCATACAAAGAGGGAAATCTTAGGAGGGAGAACCGCATTCTAGATTGAATTCGCCCAGGATTGCTGATTCGATCTCGATCTACTCAGGTTCCATGCTGACTTGACTGTGAATAGCCCGGACGCAGTGAAAGGCCAGAATCTCTTATCAGACCCTTGCCTGAGGCATAGTCCAGCTTGTAAGATGTAGTCCATGACCTGCGTCGGAATGTGAAGCAGAGCCGAAGATGCAGGAATCGGGCCAGAAGAGTTTAAGAGTTGGTTAATTTTGTATTGCTGCAGATTTTTGGGGATGTGGCAATCTTCCATCGATTGAAGCGGGCCTAAGCCTATCCAATTTGAGGACCATAAGTTGTTGGTGCCACTGCCAACTTGGATTTGAGATTTTCCTTCAATTAACAGAATTAGGTGGGAGATTTTCCTCCATAACGGCGAAACCTGGGCTGCAGATCGGTGAGGGTGCTGCTCTTCATGATGAAAACCGTATTTAGTTGTCATAAAATTCTTCCAGAGACTACCCTTATCTTCGTTTAGAATGTCCCATGCCATCTTGAGTCTGAAAGCATTCATCACTTCAGGAAGACTTCTAATTCCTAGTCCACCTTCCTCTTTCGGCCTCGCAATTGCTTTCCAGCTCTGCCAATGGAGCTTATTTTTGCCTTCTGACCAACCCCGGAAGAAACGAGCAAAACGGTTTTCTAGCTTTGTGAGCATGTGCTTCGGGATGTGAGCTGCCACCAAGGTGTGAATTGGAATGCTTCCAAGCACATGATTAATGAGCACCGTCCTGCTCGCTTGAGAAAGAAATTTCGCCTTCCATCCCGTGATACGGGACTCAATTTTCTCCAAAAGTGGCTGGAAGGTATCTGCTTGCTGAGGGCCCTTAGTCAGAGGGACACCGAGATAAGTGAAAGGGCCGCTTGCTCTAGCAATGCCAAGCGCAAGTTCGATGCTCCGAACTCTTCCCAAGGACATGTTGTTGGCACAGATGAATGAGCTCTTTCTGAAATTTATAGATTGTCCGGAAACTGCTTGGTAGGAATCCAAGAAATCCTTCGTTGCCCCCATCGATGATAGCCCACCATTGAGGAAGATGAGCGTATCATCCACATATAGAAGATGAGTGATCGAAGGGCATCCTCTACGACGGTAGAACGGGGTCGCTGCCCCCTATCCATCAGAGATTTCAGTCCTCGACTGAGGACCTCTGCAGAGAGAATAAAGAGAGAGGGGGATAGAGGATCACCCTGTCGCAGACCCCTTGTCGGCTTGAAAAAACCAGTCGCCTCGCCATTAACAATCACCGAGAACCAGACTGAGTTCCAGCAACTTTCCACCATTCGAATCCAATCTTGACAGAACCCGAACAGCTACAAAACGCCTTTCAGAAACTCCCAATTAACTTTGTCACAGGCCTTCTCCATATCCACCTTTAGAGCTATGTTGCCACCCCTGGTTTTTTTGTTTAAATCTCTAAATAGTTCCTGGGCAAGGGCAATATTTTCTGCAATGGGCCTACCTTGGATGAATGCTCCCTGCTCGTGGGAGATAATCAAAGGCAGGATCTTGGAGAGCCTCTTAGCGATGATTTTGGCTACTATTTTGTACAAGCAATTACAGAGACTGATTGGTCTAAAATTTGCAAAGGAAGAAGGGGTGGATGATTTCGAAATCAAGCAAATCAGCGACGCAATCGCTACTCTCGGGATAAATCCCCCCTTGAAAATATGGACAACAGCTTGATGGATATCCTGCGCAACAATGTTCCAACAATTGACATAGAATGCCGCCGAAAAACCATCCGGTCCTGCTGCCCCATTTGCTAGGATGTCGAGAACCGCTTGGTGGACCTCCTCCACTGTTGGTGGGCTCATCAGATCCACATTCTGTTGGTGGGAAATGATCTGGGGAATAACTTCAATCAGCTCATCACCCGGCTGGATCTCATCAACTGAGAACTGATTAATGAAGTGTTCCACCGCAGCCCTTTTGATCTGCTCAGGATCATCTGTTTTTTCCCCTGTTATCGTAGTGATGCTCCGAATTTCAGCTCTTCTCAAATTTTCTGATGCTTTGACATGAAAAAATGCAGTGTTTCTGTCGCCCGCTTCCAACCAGTCCACTCTTGCCTTTTGCTTCCAGAACAACTCTTCCATAAGCTCTAACTGACTAAGCTTGGACACTGCATTATTGAACTCTTGCTGCAGATTACCATCTGGATCAACATTCGAATGCCAATTTTGCATTTTTTCTTCAATTTCTGTCAGTTCTTCTTCAGCCCTTTTAACCTGCTCGAATATGTTCCCAAACACCACTTTATTCCATACTTTTAGTGCTTTTTTGACGCCCCTCAATTTGACTAGCACATTGAAGAACGGATGAGATGCACTTTCCGACTGCCATGCCTCTTTAACTACCTGATTGAAAGTGTCATGGTGGAGCCACATTTGTTAGAATCGGAAAGGTTTCGGGCCTCCAGGCAGGGGAGTGGGGAAGTCCAATAAGAGTGGGGCATGGTCTGAGTTCAATCGAGGAAGATGATGCAGTTGAAAAGAAGGAAACCTGTTCGACCATTAAGAGTTAATTAGGACTCTGTCCAGCCTGGCCTAAACTCGCGCTGCTCCTCCTTGGTTATTGCACCACGTATATCGACTCCCCGAGTATCCCGCATCAATCAGACCTGCAACGTTGATCGCGTCTGAGAACTCCCTAGAGCTGGTAGAATTTGGGGGACGCCTGCTTCTTCTCTCTGATACTGTCGTGGTTGCATTGAAATCTCCACACACGGCCCAATTCAGCTCCATTTACAACAGCTGAGATAGCAGCCATGGTGTTCCACAGAGTCCTTCTCTGGCCCAAGTCACAGCTAGCATACACAATAGTTAAGAAAATAGACTGGTATCAGATTGGTCAGAAGCTGCAAAAGAGAGAGTTTGGTTAGAAGAATTTAAAATCGAGATGGAGACATGGTCTTTGAAGAAGACCCAGATCTTGCCACCGTCCTCCAAATTGGAGCAGGAGGCACGAAAACCAAGAGTAAGGCCTGTTGCTACTCTCCTAGAGTCTGCAATCATCAGTTCTAGAATCGCTAAGATGCATGGGTTAAACTTCTGGATGAGCCTTTTCGTAGTTCTAATGGTTCGGGTATTTTCGATCCCACGGGCATTCCAAACTATGATCTTATTCATCTGTAACACATCCGGATTGAATGGCCCTTCTTCTCATTCTTCTCAGTCTGGATTCCCACGAGCCTTTGGTATATTGAAATATGTGTCGTCTGAGTGGAGCTCGGCGAATGCCTTTACTGTCCGTTGGCCGATTTTCATTCAGATCAGTCTGTTGGTTGTGATCAGCTGTGGGTGGTAGATGACTGTAAAATCGGTTGCCAGGAGTAGCCATGTTGAGTGCCCTCGAGTCCTCCTTCATGGGAGTTGGGCTTGTGACTGAAGAATCTGCCGGAACTATTGCCTGAGAGGAGAGAAAAGACGACGGTTTGCCTTTGACAGAGCCCTCCTGTAATCGCTCCTGAAATGTGATGTCCGAATTTGCGTTAACACGAACCGGGGAGAAGTATGAGGATAAATCAACCTCTAGGCCATCAGCGATCTGAGTTGCACTGTGGGAGGCTTGAGGCAAATCCCCTTGCACTAGGGAGTGGTTTGCTTCCTGACGAGTCAACCGAGGAGGAGATATGTTTGGAGGATCATGGGATGGAGAACTGTTAGATTCCCGTAGATTGGGGCCTACGTCTGGCGCCAACACATCCTGAGAGGAAAGAAGGCTTACCATGTTCCTAGACATAGTTGGGAAATCCCCTTGAGGTCTCGGCTCCATAAGATCTCCCTTGGGAGAGTTTCCTTCTGATAAGGCTTTGCACTGGTCAGAAAGATGAGCCTTCTTCCGCTCCTGATGGGAGATGATCGGATATTTCCGGAGTTGTGGAGGTGAGGATCTAAAATTGTTAGTGTGGAGAGCAGGTGAAGTGGACATATTCCTCAGGCATTCCTCGCATTGAAAATCCCGAGGTGAATTTGTTTCTATCAGCTGATTTTCTGCTGACTGCAATAAGTCCCTAGGTGCTCTACTGGGGGAAGTCTTTTTCCTCACCAAGGAATTGTATTGGCTATCTGGACTCAGCTCTCTAGCTCTTTTGGATGGAGAGGACTCTGTTACTGGGAGGTGGTTGGCCGTAATATCTGCACAGTCGCTACATTGAACTGCAGGATTGATTAGGCTCTGGTGGACTAGATCCTCTGTTGGCCTAAGCCATGGTATCAATTGTAGACAATTTTCCTATTGTACCTCTCCCTGTTTGTTGGTATAATGATCTTGATGGAATTCAATTTCCTTTACCTGGGGCTCCTTGCACTGGGAGGAAGTCTGTTTGGGTAATATGGGAGTGTTGGTGGTGCTATTGGGTGTGGACTGCATAAGATGAAGGTTATTGGACGAAGCACCCGGTTCCACATTTTGACGAACATCTGGCCTGCCCGTAGTCTTTCCAGACTTCCTTTCAACGAAAACTCTGTTAACCCATTCGCGGGTGTTCTCGACTCCATTGGGGGAGGTTTCCTTCTGATTGGGAGGGGATGGAACCATAAAGGGCATGTTTGGAGTTTCTAGAACAACAATAATTGGGAAAGTCTGATCATCAACCACCAGATTTTGAACCTGTTGAAGGTTGGCTCCCGGTTTTAATTGGATCTTGATTCTAGCAAACATCTGAAAGATCTCCAATCTACTATTTGTGTCGATTTTGGTAATCCGTACAAAAAAATTTCCAAGATCAGTGAAGACAGATTCAAACCAGGCATGAGCTGGAATACTGTAAAGGCGCATCCAGAATCCATCTGCCCCGAGTGTGCCATTTGGAGACCAAGGCCGAACTTCAATTAAGTCAATTTTCTTGTGGAGGTCTACATTCTTCATGAATTGCAGGAGATCAACTTTGGATTTGAACTGCAGCAAAAAACTGTTTGGGGATAAACGGACAACATCAATTGCCGAAGCGCGGAAGGTGGACTCTCTGATTTGGTGGGTAAGGTGAGTGAATGTAACAGACATAGAAGATGTTATTCCAATAACTGCAAGCTGGAGCTGGTTCTTTTTAACTTGCATTGCTTGAAAATCAGTAGTTGAAGTGAAGGTAGCTTGCCAATCAGGGTGAGGTAGATGGGGTGTGGTTTGGTGGAGGGTAGAGGGAGTAGGATTTTTGATGGTATCTGCGAAAGAGCGGTTAGGGAAAACAGGATGAGGGATATGAATCGCTGGGATGGATGAATCTGTGCCCCCATTTGTTTTGGGTGGGAAAGTGTTTGGGAGGTGGGAGGGGTAGGGAGGGGATTTCCTTCTGGATTTGGCTACCTTCACCTGGACAATGCGACCATCGATTCTGCGACCATCAAGAACTCCCATGGCGGCCCTGCCTTCATCTTCGTACCAGAACCTGACGAAGGCATACCCTCTGGGTTTTATAGAGTTAGGGAAACGGGGGATATGAACGTCAGTAACCTTACCATAACGTTGGAAAATTTTAAATGTATCTTCATGGCTGCAATCGAACGGGAGATTGGCTATGAAGAGCGTGAAATCGCGAGTGGAGGGGGTCTTTGATGTGGGAGGAGCCTTTTGGTTGTTGATTCTCGGAACTCCTCGTCTCCCCCGTAGGGGAGCCGCCATTATCGAAGGTGGATTTCTAGAGCATTTGCAGAAGAGGGGCTAGGGGAACTTGGCTTCACTCAACTCAACTTGATGCAACTCGCTTAGAATTCTACTCAGCTCGATGTGAATTCAGCTTATAGCTACTTTTGTCGATTCCTTAGCTCTCACTCTAGGGTTTTCGTCAGTTGGACCAACCTGAACTTAGCCCTAACTCAGTGAGTCGATGAGTAGAATTAAAAGAGCACAATTTATATATAAAAGGGTAAATTGTTTGAGACGGCTTACCTTTTATAATATTACTGACTGGACTTGATTCAACCTTGACTCAATATGGCTCAGTGAGTTGACTTGGCAGCGAGTCAACTCGACACTCTAACTCTCTCTTCTTCTCTCCCTCCCTCCTCTTTTTTTCTTAGCTCACGTCCAGCAGAGAGCCCAGACTCAGCAAAACTCAGTTCAACTTGATGAGTCGATTCGACAGCTCTCTCTCTCTCTCTCTCTCTCTCTCTCTCTCTCTCTCTCTCTCTCTCTCTCTCTTCTCTCTCTCTCTGTCCAATTTTTATCTCTCTCTTCTTTTGGCGAGTAGAGCTTTTATAAACTTTCTCAAGTTTTGGAATCATACCCATGCGATGAATCATGTTGGTCTTACGCTTGGAACGTTCTAGCGAGCATTTCTCCACCGCTATATCAGTTGGTGCAACACATCTAGCATTTGAATATGATCATAGTTAGGATCCTAAGGATCTCACATCAATCACATGGGCCACACAATGATTGAATTAGATTTCAAATTGAGAGTTGTACAACTTATATGGTGATGAGTTCTTGACGAGGAAGAAGAGAGTAGTTAATGACATATTTCACCCCGGTTTATTAACCTTTGTTCAGTCTCTTCTAGATGGTTTAGATGGACCCTAGGGAGCTTGTGGGCCCCATAGATCGAAGATTTGGTGATGTTTTTTGGTGGGTTCAAAAGGTTTGAAGATTTTGGTTTGTTGCTGCTTGCTGTTATGAGAGACGAGGATCCCGATATTATTTTTGAGTTTGGGATCGTCTTGGAATCCTTCAAGGATTCAAAGATTCATTCGAAAAGAGAGATCAAATGGCCTGGATTGATGTAGCACTTCTTTGTTTATGGAACTTGTGACTATGAGAAATTAGCGACGAAGCTTCATTTTTTATACAACGTTCATTTTCGAAGCCACGGCCGTTGATGATGGTTTTCAAAACCGGACGGTTAAGATCTATTAATTCAATGGCTTGAATCAGTTGGAGAAATCTTCTGGTAGTAGACGGGTTCAATGTAGATGTTCGAAATCTCGTTTGATTCTTACACATTGGTTGTTGCTGGGAAACTACTAGTTTTAAATATTCATGCATATGCACACATGTGCTGAGCTTTTTCAGCTCTGCATCGTGCATGTGGAAGTCAAGGATAGGATTGACAGTTGATCAAGGCCTAGGGTGTGCAGTGCTCAGTTAACAAACGATTTAGATTGATTGAAGATAGTTTCAATCCGTTGCTATTGGTTGTGCGGTTGTTAGTGATTGGGTTCAAAATCAATGGTCAAATCTTATTAAGAATACAAATCGAGAGATTGTTAAGGTTCCTTGGGGTATTACGATATGGATGTACGGTTAGACTCCTTGATCGATTGTTGAATCATGCAATTCATAAAGCGAAGGTGTAAAATGTAAGGTATACATAGGATCATTAGATTTTATTTTTATTATTATTTTTTTTCGTTTTTAAAATTTTTAATTTTTACGATGCATGGGATTGTTCCTAACAAATTTGGGATCTCTATAGATGTGTAGATGTGTCCTGATATGAAAGTAAATCCGAAAATTCGCCATCTATGGATTCTAACAATATTTTGTCTCATTTTTAGATGGATCATCGAGTGAATATGATGAAAATATCGATGGAGGATTGATCTTGTGAGTTAGACTCTGGTATTGATAATGTACAGTTTAACTGGGTCAAATAAGCATTGGTTAAAGTTTTATCATAATCCGACTTCCATAAATATGTGTTCAGAAGAGTAGCGCTAATTAGGATCATGTACACCATGAGAAACTTAATACGATCAATGGTATATGTGTAACCATTGAAATTAGACTTTAATGGTGTAAAAAAATATTAGCATATCAAGATAAAGAGGAGGGGTTTAGAGTTGTGGATAATTCGGTGTAAATATCCTAAATGAATCTTTTGTCTATTTGATGATGATATAATGGTCCAAGTTGAAGTTGACAATTGGATAACTTTATCTACCCATAAGGAGTATTCTCAATGGTTAGATTAATCATAGAACAAGCATGTAATGCCATATGTGAAATTGTCCGTGGTGGGCATATGGGCTAATGTGTGTGGAAGGTTTGCGAAGCTAAGGAATGAATTACTATGTGATAACGTTTAAATATTACATATTTATCCTTTTAATTGTATTAGTTTCCATGCATTCAAATTGTTTAATTAATTAACTAACATATATTTTGTACATGAGATCTAATTTAGGAAACAAAGACAAAATCATGCTTATGAAGGATGATTAAAGCTTAAAGATTAATCAACTGAAGATTTGGAGATTTGAAGGGTTATTATTGAAGGATTTAAGTGGCAAAGATCCAAGGAAACCAATGACAAAATATGAAGAAAAGATTGAAAAATCACATAGTGTAATAACAAAAATAACATACTATTTAATCCCAATTGAGATTGGTTTGGTTCGACCAAAAGTGCACAAAACAGTCCAGCAAGAAGAAGTTAATTTAGCTCAACATATTTCTTTTTTCTTTTTTCTATACACAATTTGTTTTTGCTTCACTTTTTTCTTGGGGTATGTTGGTAGAGAGGGATGGGGCTCGACCTTAGGTGGCTTATCGAATCTACCCGTGGTAGATTTTAATGTATTCGGTGTTGATTGGCTCAGGAAGATCTTCACCATCCTTATTGGTAACATAAAGAGCGCTTGCAGGAAGTACTTCTCGAATGACGAGTGGGTTATATTAGGTGAGTTTAAATTTACTATCCCTTGAATCAAACAAGTGATTGGGAGGTAAGATTTTCTTCATTACCATGTTCCCTACTCTAAATGTTCTTGTGCAGACCCGCTTGTTATATGCTTATGGGATTATCTTTTTGTAAGTTAGGGAATGACATAGTGCTCACATGCACTTTTCATATGCCAGATGTAGCTTATCATAGTAAGCTTGTAGCCATTCTCTTTCTTCGACTTCACTTTCTAATAGTATGCATAGCGATGTAATATCAACCTCATACATAGCAATGTATACGGACGTTCGATAAGCCCAGAGTGTATATGGAAGCATCCTCAACCAGTCACAGTATGTTTTTACCATCTTCTCGAGGATGCAAATGAATGTTTTGTTGGCAACTTCAACCCCTCCATTCATTTACAATCGATAGGGGTGTGATCTATGCCTTTTTAACTTAAATTGTTTGAGAAAGTTATCCATCTTTTGATTTACAAAGGGTGTCCTGTTGTTTGTAATGATAACCTGTGAAACTCTGTATCAACTGATGATGTTATTCTTCGGGAACCACACCATGTAGGTGATGTTATTATAGTGGTTTATGATGTTACTTCCATTCATTTGGTCAAGTAATTGACTGCCACCAGGATGTATTCGTGGCCGTTGGATGCCTTGGGGCTGATTTTGCCTTCGATGTCGATACCCCATATTGGAAGGGTCAGGGTATCATTAGGTTGTATAATTCAGAAGCAGCTGCGTGGATCCGATTCGCATGCTCATAAAAGTTGAAGTATGTCCTGACGTGCTAACAACAGTCTGTTTCCATAGTTTGCTAGTAATATCCTAGCCATAGGATTTTCTTGGCCATCATGGAACCAACCGTTCATGTGCAAACCACTAATTCCATCGTGGACTTCATGAATGAATTTTGCCATTTCTATCTCGTTCACACATTGTAAAAGAACTTCATTGAAGAACCATTTTACAGGATGCCGTCGTTAATTGTGAATTGTACAGACGGTCATTGAATAGTGTGACGGTCTATCGATATGGTGCTTTCTGTGTATACCTGACCTTCTGGATATTCTTTGATGTCAATATACCAAGGATGTCCATCAAGTGGCATTTTGGTTTCTTCAATTTGTAGGCACGTAGAACTTCGAGTCTTTTCAAAGTTTGAATGTGATTTCCCAAGGGTTGCTCATTTGGAAATTTCTAGCATTGATGGCAGTGTAGTAAGATCATCTGCGAATTAATTTTAGGTGTGTGACGATATATATGTAAAAGTAACTTTGTAAAATTCATCGACAAGATTTTCAAGATAGACTTGATGTGCAACTAGTTTCTCATCTTTCATTGTCCAGTCACCATTTGTTTAATTGATGATGAGTTGTGAATCATTGAAGACCCTCATCTTCTTCACTCCTAAGATGTTGCTTCTTTTAAGCATACATGCTTAGTACTCAATGGAGAGGTAGCAGTGATACTGATGTTGCAATTACCTCTGTCAAATCTTTGTATGGCCTACTTACGGTGGAGCAGTCCTATTATACACAAATCCGCTCTGCTACCATGTAAAGAAAAAGGTAAGAAAACATTATAAATTTCTTATTATTATTTTATTTGATAGAGTATTATATAAGTATTTTGACAACAGATAAAATTAATATACAATACAACCATGATAAGAGATAAGAAAAAAATAAATAAATCCTAAAGAAAGAGTGAAATGTACGTAAATTTAGTCCTATAAATATTCTTCAACAACAGTAACCCACCTGATGGTCCGGGTGGATTTCACATAAATGTTATGGTGGCCCCATGCGAGCTGCCCATCATCATCACTGTTAGGAATTGTTATCCATGTAAATGGAAATCCTAATGGTCTGGCTTCCCCGACTCACTTAGGCTGACAAGCTGTTATACTATACGAGCTGGGCCTTATTAACAACTGAGCTTGATTTTTAAGCTTGAGCTTTGTTCTTGGGCCTGATACTGCAATCCAAGCTCAGGTCAAGGTGGGCCAGGCCGAGCCTGATGAGCTAGCCCGGCCCATTGAAGCCCCATCGTTGACTGGGGAAATATGTAACAGGAAAACACTTGGCTACGGCAAGAAGGGAGAACATAAGTTGTGAATGCAACCTCCGTTCCAGATGAGCCAGCAATGTCCGTGTGATATCCACTCAGTCCATTCCTTGCACTTGTTCATTTTGGGATGTGAGCCTAAAATTGAAACCGATCCAAATCTCAAGTGGGTTGAAATAGTCTAGCTTGAGTCCGGCCCAGGACATTTACACAAAGTCCGATCCGACTCCGCCCCAGCCCAAGGCCTGAATATCCCTGTGGATGAATGATATTTTGGTGTGCCTCATGTACGAGAGAGAGAGAGAGAGAGGGAGAGAGAATGAAAGAAACCGTTTAAAAAGATCTATTGGGCCTGGCCAGGCCGGGCCTGGTTTATGAGCTTTTGAGAACTAAGCGCTAGTTCACATGATGGGCTCATGGGAGTTCCACGTGTTAACACTTATCAGTTTTCTTCACTGGACTTGGAACGTGATGCAGCGCGCGGGTTAGGTGACACCCCCGCCTCACCCAAGACGGTAAGGCCCTTATCGTGATGCCCATCCTAGATGTGTGTATTCTGTATCCATCATGTTCGTTGAGGACAAAATCTGGATCGCTCTCCACTCCTCGAATAGACCCTGGTCCTGCACAAAGGGTAAGCAAAGGAGACCCAGGCTAAACCGGGGGACCCTCCGATGCCTAAGTCAGGTCAAGGGAATCGGGGTCTAAATTGAAAGATAGAGGGAGAGTGCAAGATGTTGCGTACCTGTAGCCATGGAGTCTTCATGTATTTATACCTGACTATTAAATGATCTGGGTCCATTAATCACGGCATGATTTACTTAATCAAGGATATTCTCGGATTGTGGGGATACTACGCGCAATCTAAGGATCATGCGTATCTGCGCCCGAAGTAATCGGCCACATCTTCTTATAGTAGTTTTTCAGTTTAGCTTGACGCGTAATGTACTTGTATCTTTCCCCGACCTTGGCTCGGGATATCCTCATTCGGAAGGAAATAGGGGTGAGGACGAGAACGAGAGCTCGGCTCGGCCTCCTTTGAATGGAAGTTGAGGATGAAGACGGGAATGAGAGCTCAGCTCAGCCGTCCTCTCCCAGAGTATAGCTCGTCGGTTCGACTACCAGCCTCGGAGTAAAAGCCCCCTTCGCAATTTGCTGAGAACTTTCAAATGTGCATCATGATGGCTTCTTGCTCGCCCGACTGAACTAGTGGCCTCGGCCCTTGGAATTATATGGATGGCTCGGATCTTCCCATAACAGTGTCCATCCGTTTTTCCGATCATTTTAGGCCATTATCTAAAAATGAAGCATATCCAATTAAATGGTGGATCATACCATAGGAAATAGTGGTGATTGATTATTAATAGGCCACGAAAATTTAGATCGAGCTGAGGTGAACCCTAAGAAGTTTTTAATGGCAGTGTTTAATCACCACTTTTTCCTAGAGTATGGTCCACCTCACAATTGGATCTTCTTAATTTTTGGTAATATCATCTAAAATGATTTGAAAAAATGGATGGACGGAGTGGATATATAATACACATATCGCGGCAGGATCCACGACAACGGCTGCACTGTCTTGGGTGAGGCCGGGTCTCACCTAATCGCTCCCCTCACCACACAACAAGCAAGGGAATTTGTTGTAGTGTGAATTACACGTGGGCCCTACAATGATGTATTTCGTTGATCCACACTGTCTATCTATTTTTTCAAATCATTCTAAGATGTAAGCCCAAAAACAATGTAGATCCAAAGCTAAAGTGGACCACACCACTGAAGACAGTGGGAATTGATGCTATTATTTAGAACTTCTTATGGCCATGGAAGGCTTTGATCAAGATGATATTTGTATTTTAACTTCATACAGGTACGTGTGATCTCATGAACAAGTCAAATGAAAAATAATCCTCCAAGTTGGCCTTAGAAAAATTTCAACAGAAGTTTGTTCAATCCCCATTGCTTTATGTGCTATGATCCACTTGAGCTTTGGATGGACCTTATTTTTGGGCTCATGCTTTAGAATTATCTGAAAAAATTGATGGAGAGTGTAGATCTAATAAAAAAATCATGATGGTGCCTAAAAAAGTTCTATGCATTAAAAGTTGCAATTACAAGTTAGCAATCCACTTGGGAGAGAAATATGGCATATCTTGTCAGCAGGAGAAATGACGTTGATGATGGGGTTTTCCTCCTCAGGTCAGAGGAGATGAGGTCCGATTTGGATGCCACAAACAATGGAATCACCACGCTGCTCAATCAGTCTTGCAGCCTGCTCGACCGGTCGAGTGAACAGTGCTCAACCAGTCCTAGGTCACTCGACTCAAAGTCCAGCGAGTTCTGTGAACAATGCTCGACCAGTCAAGTGAACAGTGCTCAACCAATCCTGCAGCCTGCTCGACCAGTCCTGGTTAAGCATATTTGAGTCCGATTTTGTGCGGGATGCAGAATTTTGAGGCGGCTTTAGTAAGGGTGCGAAAGAGAGTTTCCTAAACTATAAATAGGAGGTCCTTAAGGTTTTCTAGGGTATAAAAGAGGTAATGTAAGAGGGTTTCCTAAAGCTTTACAAGGGTTTGCTAAAGGGTTTAGGGCTATCAAAGGGGTGTGTGTGTGTGTGTGTGTGAGAGAGAGAGAGAGAGAGAGAGAGAGAGAGAGAGAGAGGAGAGAGAGAGAAAAGCTTGTGGAATGGAGGCTATGCTCGTAGAGGTAATCTACCATATCTCGGCGCTTCCACGTCCTCGTAATCAGTGAGATCTCTTCGTTTTCTTTGTTTCTCTTATTGTTTATCCACTCCTGCGTGAGTGAAGAAGGTTATAACGTTCTACTTCATAGTGGATTGTTGATCTGGACGAGGTCCCGTAGTTTTTACCTCTTTGAGAGTTTTCCACGTAAAAATCTCTTGTGTTGTGTGGTTTATGCTTTGATTTATTTAATTGCTTTATTAATCCATAATTCTGGTTTGTTTTGGGAGGCTAGATCCTAAGGTTTTGTGCAAAGCCCCCAACAAAGTGGTATCAGAACTAAGTTCATTGAATGGGTAGGATTGGTTTTGAATTATGAAAGGTGGCTCATCAAGGATGATCAGCCTCAATGGTTCTAACTGGACCATATGGAAGGCTAAGATGGAGGACTTGCTTTATTGCAAGGACTTATATTCTCCAACTTTACGCATATAAGCAAAATCCAAGGATATGTCTGATAATGATTGGAAGAAGATAGACCGAAAGGCAGTGGGGTTTATTATACAATGGTTGGACGATTCTGTATTCCACCATGTGTCTACAGAGACCTCAGCCGCTAGCCTATGATTGAAATTACAATAACTGTATGAGAGGAAGACAGTCGGTAATAAGATTTTTCTAATAAGGTGACTTGTAAATCTTAGGTTCAAAGATGGTGGTTCTCTGGCCGAGCACATGAATGAGGTCAGCAATATAGTGAACCAACTCTTCACTATGAAGATAGTCCTGGATGATGAATTACAGGCTTTGTTATTGCTTAGTTCGTTGCTTGACAGTTGGGAGACAATGGTGGTGTCTCTAAGTAACTCCGCGCCAGACGGAAAGGTATCCATGGAACAAGTAACCACTTGTCTCTTCAATGAGGAGACAAGGAGGAAGTCTCAAGGGTCTACTTAGCAAGAGGCCCCTTTGACACAGGAACGGGGGAGAGGAAAGAACAGGAAGGGTAGGAAGGCCTGAGATAAATCAAGAGGCAAGTCGAGTAATAGAAAGGATGTTGAATGCTGGAACTGTGGCAAGAAGGGCCACTACAAGCATGAGTGTCGTGGTAAGAAGAACGACAAGAAAGGAAAAAGAAAGGAGAAGGAAGATAAATCAAATTCCACTGCGGTCGCTTCCAATGGCGACGTTGTAGTTATTCTTTCAGCAGATCACGATATATGTCTCACGGCTACGAGTCAGGACATCGACTAAGTAATAGACTCAGGAGCCTCGTTTTATGCCACTTTACGCAGGGACTTCTTCACAAGCTACAAGTTAGGTGACTATGGGACCGTGAAGATGGAAAATTTTGGCATATCGAAGATCATAAGGGTCGGTGATATTTGTGTAAAGACCGATGTGGGTTGCACATTGGTTCTTAGGGATGTAAGACATATTCCAGACTTCGCCTCAACTTGATGTCGACGGGAAGGTTAGATAATAATGGCTATGAAAGCTGGTTTGCTGGTGGGCGCTGGAAGCTCATCAAGGGTTTGTTGATCGCAGCCAGAGGAAAGAAATGTTGCACCCTTTATAAGGCAAGTGTCAGTGTGTGCAAGGGTGGGTTGAACGCAGCAGAAGATTCAGCTATTGACATGTGGCACAGGCATCTAGGCCACATGAGTGAAAAAGGGCTTCAGCTACTAGCGATGAAGCATCTGCTTCCAGATGTGACATGTACACCTCTTAAAACCTATATTAGTTGTTTATCAGGGAAACAACATAGAGTTTCATTTATTAAAACTGCTTCTCATGTTAATAAAGTGCATGCATTAGATTTGGTTTATTCTGATATTTGTAGTCCTATGAGGACAAAAACCTTAGGTGGAGCATTGTATTTTGTCACTTTTATAGATGATGCATCTAGGAGGGTTTGGATTTATGCTTTGAAATCCAAGGACGAGGTCTTTGGTGTGTTTAAATTATTTCATGCTATGGTCGAGAGAGAGACATGCAGATCATTAAAGTGCATCCGCACTGACAATGGTGGTGAATACATTGGTGACTTTCATGAGTATTGTAAGTCCCAAAGTATACGGTATGAACAGACGGTTCCCAAGACCCCCTAGCATAATGTGTAGCTAAGTGAATGAATCACACCATTGTTGAGAAAATCATATGCATGTTATCCCATGCGAAATTGCCCAAGACGTTCTGGAGAGAAGCAATGCACACAGCAGTGTATCTGATAAACAGGTCTCCATCAGCCCCGTTGAATGGAGAAGTACCTGAGAAGGTGTGAACTGGACAGGATCCATCGTACAGTCATCTCAGGGTGTTTGAATGCAGGGCATCCGTTCACGTACCAAAGGACTAGAGGTCCAAGCTCGATATGAAGATCAGGCAGTGTGTGTTCTTGGGGTACGGTGATGAAAAGTTCGGTTACAGATTGTGGGATTCGACCGAGAAGAAGCTCGTTAGAAGCAGAGATGTGGTTTTCTTTGAAGATCAGTGTATAAAACACATTGGTAAGCCAGAGAAGAACCAACCTTGTTCAGATGAGTTAGAGGACATGAATCTGATTATTCCTCCCGTGGTTCCTGATGACGGGGGAGTACAATAAGGTACAAAGGATGAGAGAGTTCCTTAAGAAGATGAACCAGGGGAGCAACCCCCACTTGATCCACCTGTTGAGCCACAGGTGAGAAGGTCATCTAGGAACAAACAACCGTCCAAGAGGTACTCACCGCATGAGTACATTATACTCACTAATGGGGGAGAGCCAGAAGATTATTCTGAGGCCCTAGCCGATGAGCAAAAGGGGGAGTGGTTGAAAGCTATACAAGAGGAGATGAAATCCTTGCATAAGAAACACACCTATGATATGGTGAAGTGGATGCTGCGGTATCTAAGAGGCTCATCTAGGTTGAGCCTATACTATGGTGACGATAAACCTGTGTTAGAGGGCTACACAGATGCAGATATGGCAGGCGACATAGACTTCATGAAGTCTACATCGGGGTTCATGTTCACGTTTGCAGGTGGAGCAGTTTCTTTTGAAAGAGTAAGCTACAGAAGGTCATAGCATTGTTGACGACAGAGGCCGAGTACATTGCAGTCACATAGGTATGTAAAGAGATGCTTTGGATGAAGAGGTTCCTACAGGAACTTAGCCTGAAGCAGGAGCAGCACGTGGTCTACTGCGATAGTCAAAGTGCTATACACTTGACCAAGAATACAAGTCAGCACTCCAAGTCAAAGCACATAGAAATTCAGCATCACTAGATCAGGGATACATTGGAGGTGTTACAGCTTGAAAAGGTCCACACGGACAATAATGGGTCAGACATAATGACCAAGGCTTTGCTCAAGGGCAAGTTTGAGGTTTTTAGAAACCTGGCTGACTTGAAGAAGGTGAATTCCTCCTGAGTCGAAAAGGAGAAGATATGATGGGGTTTTCCTCCTCAGGTCAAAGGAGATAAGGTGTGGTTCAGATGCCACAAATAGTGGAATCACCGCGTTGCTCGACCAGTCCTACATCCTGCTCGACCGGTCGTGTGAACAGTGCTCGACCAGTCTTGGGTCACTCAACTCAAAGTCCAACGAGCTCTGTGAACAGTGATCAGCTAGTCGAGTGAACAGTGCTCGACCAATCCTGGTTATACAAATTTGAGTCCGATTTTATGCGGGATGCAGAATTTTGAGACGGCTTTCTCAAGGGTGCGAAAGAGAGTTTCTTAAACTATAAATAAGAGGTCCCTAGGATTTTCTAGGGTATGCAAGAGGTAATGCAAGATGGCTTCTTAAAGCTTTACAAGGGTTTTGTTCACTCCCCAAGTATAGGGTTGTGAAGTAGTACTAAACTCGGTGAGACCGAGGTCGAATCCACAGGGATTGAAACTTGTACGTGATCTGAAAGTAACCAGAACCAGAACTAGAGCGAGATGTAATCTAAATCAAGTGATTATGAGTGAATAATGGTGAAATAACAATTTAAAACTTAAAGAATTTAGAGAAGGGAAACTAGGGATTCAGAGGATCCACTTGTAGAGATCAGGGAAATCTACGCTTGATTCACGAACTCAACTGGACTTCGAGTCCCATCTTCATCCAGTTGGAAGATATGGCACTAAAACTCAATCTGAACTTCCTTTTGATCTAATTTTCAAAGAGATGAAAGATATAAGAATTAGGTATGATTCCATCACAAATCCATGCCTAAGAGACAAGGTAAACAACAGAACTTAGACCAATTCATAACCAATCAAAAGATGTATGAGTGTTAGGAAGGATTCCATCATCCAACCATGTCCATGGGACAATGGCGAACAACAGAATTTCCTGAAATCATAATCCAAATAATGGAGAAGAAATACTCAGAGCTATCGCAGACAGATTGTAATGTTAGTCACAACAAATCATTAGAAAAGAAAGTATTCCCAAGCAACTAGAATCAAAAGAAATTCATTCCATCTAACATAAATCAGAGCCGTAAGATCTTTCCATCACGCCACAAGCTTCACCTCTTAGCCCTAGCTAAGAGGTTTAGCCACACATGGATGGGCTAGATCTCATCAGAAATTTGAGAAGAAAAGCATAACAAAAGGAATTATGAATCAAAGGAAAAACAAACAAAAACTCTTTCTTTTTCTCCTCTCTCTCCTCTTTGGCTCTCCTCCAACTCTGGATCCCTTCTACAGATGTCTCAAGCTCCTTTTATAGACGACAGGGGTGGTGGATGAGCTGTCGCAGCAGTTTCCCACGCGCAGCGAAAGCTTTTTCGCAGCCAAGTTCGATGCCTCAAAAATTGCCACTTTTCTCGCTCAATTTTCAAAGAAACACCACCTCTTATGACTTTTTTGGATCCTCTACATGATAGACGGTTCAGATCTGCCGTATGATAAAGGATGGTGGGCCACAACCGCCTGACAAAGTCAGTTTTCGCGGATGTGTGAAACCTTTCATATTTTGAACGTTGTGTGGCTCAGTGAGCCCCACATAGGTATTTTCAGGAAAATTCACCCCATCCATTGGATTCAGGACGAAATTTCAGTTAAGAATGGGTGGTTTTGAACGTCCATTGACGCGTCCTAGAGAAGAAATCACAAAAAGATCAGATTTGAACGTTGCAGGGTAGCCCTTTTGTGGCCTCTGTACCGTACACATGTGCATGTATGGGTGTAAACTATCAGCTAGGTTTTGTAATATTCACAGCTTTCTACACGGTGGACGGTGCGGATTGGTCGGACGGGGCATGTGTGGGGCCCACAGTCGACCGCAAAAATGGACTTTCCGTCCGTTACGCGGCTTGAAAACGGAAATTTCCATTTTTTAGAAGATGCTGCGGGCAGGCGCTGGTCAGTGCTGCTGCTAATGTGGTGCTCGTTGCCACTTTGTACACTGTATACACACGTACACGTGCGGGACCCACAGTGATGTTTCTACAAAATCCGCACCAGTCATTCATCTTCTCATATTCTTTTAGCCTTCAATACCAAAGTTGAGGCAGTTCCAGATATCAGGTGGGCCCTAATTTGGAGATTAATGGGCTGATCTGTCCGTTGGAATACTTCCCGAGATCTTCAATGGCTGAAATTTAATATGTACGGTTAATTTACGGCCCCCATCACATGTATGAAGTTTCGAGTCAATCGGATGGCGGGAACCATGTGATCTTGTATTCTGAACCATTTTTGGGCCTTTTTAAACGTGAACGGCTTGATTTCCTCGGGTCCCTGGCATGTAAATTCTTCAATATTGGTCCTCTGGGGTCCGTCCTTTACTTTGGTTACTTCAGAGCGTCAAGTCCACGCTTTTAATATCTTTTTTCAATCAATGCTCCTGATTTCATCCTGCAACAAAAATACAATTAAAATACTCCATTAAGCATTATCATATAGGTAAAATCATGCAATACTGGGGTCTGATATGCAATATTCGACCCTCATCACAACCCCCAACCAGCATTTTGCCAGTCCCGAGCAAAACATGTGAAAAATAATTTCAGAAATACACGACGTTTCCTGTAAACCTGAGTGACTCGTGAACAAATAGTTGAGATGTGAGAATTCTAAGATTTTATGAATGGTGAGCAGAATTTTTCCCTGGAATCATGCTTACAGTAAATCTCATAATCAAGTTCAGAAAAATATTAATCCGTTAATTAGAACAATTCTAAACATTGAGTTCCATGGATGTATAGTGTAAACCCGGCTTACCATCATTAAAATTCACTTCTTTATTTCAGGATATCATTCGTAATCAACAAGAGAATTCATGATAACCAAGACTTAACCCAAACTTGCCTCACAGATCATTTTTTTCATTCTTCCGGTCTTTTGATTTTTCTATTAAAGGTACGCCAAGAAGGGGAATCAAATCCTTACCTATAGGGAGCAAACCTATGGTGAAGACCGTATACCCAAACCTTTTTCACATATTATTTATGGGAAATTAAATCTACACCTATCACGTATCTTGAAATTCTAGTGCCCTACATGACCGTCAAGATCACTTCGAATGTGCAAGAAAGTCCAGAAAAAATTTTAAAAATTTTCACAATTCTTGCTCAAGACCAAGAAAACACTAACTAGGTTACCTAATCTCCCACTCCCAACCTAAAATCTATATTGTCCTCAATGTAAAAGATATAGACATGCAATGCACATGGGACAACGATAGTAAAGAAAAAGTGATGGAAAGATAGTACCTGGATAACGAATCGAGAGAGATTTTTCAAGAGATTGCTGGGAGAAAGCAGGTTAGTACAAGAGTGAAACCAACAAAAATAACAAAACAAAATCCTACTTATACCACTTTCGCAGGTGCTTTCGATTGCATTTAACGTATGCAACAAACCTTTAAACCCCTAGATTGCCCCTAGTGGACGAGTTGTAGTCTCGTGAGGTTTTGCAGCAATGTTACCCACAAACATTAAATTAACTGACTAGGAAAATGAAATGAAAAGTTGGGTTGCCTCCCAGGAGCGTTAAGTTTACCGTCTATCCTAGAACAACATAAAACAAACTACCCTAGTCTTATGAAAGCAAGGAAAAACTACTCGATCATGCTACAAGGTTCTTCTTCTGGCCAGTATCTTGATAAATTTCTCAGTAGGTTTCTTAACAGGATCATCCAAAAGCCCTTTTTGCAATAGGTTTTGGTGCCCTGGAGCATGAATGGCCAGAGAAACTTATGTACCTCAGCAAAAATTTGTCGTTGATTCGCCTGAGATATCAAAAGTATATATGATTCACCTGTGTCAGAAAAAGTCTCAAAGTTAGTATCTCATAGTGAATCAGAGACTACATATAGATAAAATTCAGAAAAAATTTCAGGAAGTAATGTAGTCTCAATGCATTCCAAAGTTCTAGACTTCGGTTCAATTTTTAGCTCCTCTTCCTTTAGTGGTAAACATTCAGGGTCTGGGGAAGAAGGGGCTTCAGAGTAAGGGTGCACTTGGTCCGTCACAACCACTGAGGTAGTGTCATGCAAGGAATCCACATTTTCTTGTATCATGAGGTCATTGGAATCCACAAGGTGTGCCAAGCATGAGTTCAAAGATGTGAAAAAATCAACTGGGAGTGACTCGTCTCCTGCATCGAAATCTGTGATGACGAGCCCAAGGATTCCATCGTCTTTTAAAGTAGATGGACGCATGCTCGCTTGCTCTTGCTCTTCACAGACTGATGGATAATCAATAGGTGAAGAATTGATGTGAAGACTCTGCTCATTGAAGCTTCTCAGTGGAGGCATTGAATGGTCTAAAGTGTGTAGCTCAGATTGTAGCCTTAACTGGGTAGTTTCAAATTCCAGAGTTAGATCAAGCAAATCGTCCATCGCCCAAATCATATCATCATTCAATTCAGGGCAGTGGTCCAAACATGTATCACAAGGGTTAAGAGGTTTAGTTGAAAATGGTTCATTCTCCACATTCAAATTAGTCATGTCAGACAGGTGGAGTTGATCCTTATGGTTGGCAACTTCCTTAACCTCTTGATCATTGGCAGGGGCCACACTTGAGATTGAATCCCAATACTCATCATCATCCAGTTCCGTGCAGTGTGAACTTAGGATGGGATCACATTCCTCACATTCTGTTCCTAGATTGGGTTAAGGTTCGAATAAACCAACCTCTACCTCATCAGTGTAATCATGTGTGTCATGTGAGTGAAGTGTGTCACTATCATTATATTTGAAAGACACCCACGTCTCTTGATCATTCCTTTGGACAGTCATCGAGATCGACTCATCGGGAAATCGAACCATCTGCTCATTAATGGAATCCAATTCCTCATTCATAATTTCAGTTTCTGCCACAAACGAATTATGATGACCTTCTTCACGTTGTGCTTCTAGATTGGGATGAGACTGTGATAACCTAGCCTCTTCCTTCTCCATAAGATGTGACTGAATGATTGGAATTGAGGATTTGAGCAATTCGCATGATTGTATGACAAGTTGATTGAATTGCTCTTGTGCTTTTATGAGCTTCTGAAGTGAATCCTCTTAGATTGTTTCTGATTGGGTTTCAAAAGTAGAGGACCCAAGAGAATTATCACTATGATATATAGCTGGTTCAGGTTCCTGACATTGATGTTTCCATTGATTATAATCATACGGATCATAGGTGGGACAATCTGATGGTTGGTAATACTTATTATCACTCATAATATAATCACACATTGTTTTCTTTTTCTCAGATGGGTGATAATAATTCTCACTCCCATAGTTATGATAACCCCAACACTCACGTACTGTCCATGGGGTGAAATTGTTCTCCCTTATATGATCGCGTAAGGACTTCTTAACCGATGGAGTGTTATGCTCAGGTTGATTCTCGATGATTGGTTCAGGAAAATTTTGAGACATAGGTGGATTTTTATCATAATCATCATACATCCCTTCAAAGTTTTTCGCATGCTTGAAAGCTATCTCAGCATATTGACGTTCCCACTCGTGCATATACATGGTGAAACCCTCAATCTAAATCTAATCCTAAGAAAAATAGAAGAAAAGATCCTACAACAATATGAAAAGTAGGTAGAAGAGAAGTTAGAAAGAAGTAACCAGATTGGAAGTTCCTATGTGAGAATCCTGCAAAAGAAAACAAAATAAATTAGTTTCTACAAATAGAAATCCTAAAGTCAGAAAGTTTCTAAAAATAAACTAATTCCTAAAAAGGAAAAAATAAAATAAAGGAAAGATGAGTTAGTTTCTAAAATTAGGAAGAGTTTTTAAAAAGGGAAATAACTAACCTAGTTTCTAAAAATAAAAGAGGATAGTTTCTAAAAATAACTAGTTTCTAAAATTAGAAAATAGAAAATTTCTAAAACTAAAATCCTAATTCTAAAATAGAAAAAGTAGAGATATAAGAAAGGGATTACCAAATTAGAAGTTTATGTCAGGCTCCTACAAAACAGGAAACAGGTTAGTTTCTAGAAATAAAAAAATAAAAACTATTCTAACCTAAAATTAGAAAACTCCTAATCTTAAACTAATCCTCGAACTAGTTAATCTCAGAAAACGTAGCCATCAGTCCCCGGCAACGGCGCCAAAAACTTGTTCACTCCCCAAGTATAGGGTTGTGAAGTAGTAATAAACTCTGTGAGACCGAGGTCAAATTCACAGGGACTGAAACCTGTGCGTGATCTGAAAGTAACCAGAACCAGAACTAGAGCGAGATGTAATCTAAATCAAGTGATTATGAGTGAATAATGGTGAAATAAAAATTTAAAACTTAAAGAATTTAGAGAAGGGAAACTAGGGATTTAGAGGATCCACTTGTAGAGATCAGGGAGATCTACGCTTAATTCACGAACTCAACTGGACTTCGAGTCCCATCTTCATCCAGTTGGAAGATATAGCACTAAAACTCAATCTGAACTTCCTTTTGATCTAATTTTCAAAGAGATGAAAGATATAAGAATTAGGTATGATTCCATCACAAATCCATGCCTAAGAGACAAGGTAAACAACAGAACTTAGACCAATTCATAACCAATCAAAAGATGTATGAGTGTTAGGAAGGATTCCATCATCTAACCATGTCCATGGGACAATGGCGAACAACAGAATTTCTTGAAATCATAATCCAAATAAGGGAGAAGAAATACTCAGAGCTATCGCAGACATATTGTAATGTTAGTCACAACAAATCATTAGAAAAGACTAAAAGTATTCCCAAGCAACTAGAATCAAAAGAAATTCATTCCATCTAACATAAATCAGAGCCGTAGGATCTTTCCATCACACCACAAGCTTCACCTCTTAGCCCTAGCTAAGAGGTTTAGCCACACATGGATGGGCTAGATCTCATCAGAAATTTGAGAAGAAAAGCATAACAAAAGGAATTATGAATCTAAGGAAAAACAAACAAAAACTTTCTTTTTCTCCTCTCTCTCCTCTTTGGCTCTCCTCCAGCTCTGGATCCCTCCTACAGACGTCTCAAGCTCCTTTTATAGATGATAGGGGTGGTGGATGAGCTGTCGCAGCAGTTTCGCACGCGCAGCGAAAGCTATTTCGCAGCCAAGTTCGGTGCCTAAAAAATTGCCACTTTTCTCGCTCAATTTTCAAAGAAACACCATCTCTTATGACTTTTTTGGATCCTCTACATGATAGACGGTTCAGATCTGCCGTATGATAAAGGATGGTGGGCCACAACCGCCTGACAAAGTCGATTTTCGCAGATGTGTGAAACCTTTCGTACTTTGAATGCTGCGTGGCTCAGTGGGCACCACATAGGTATTTTCAGGAAAATCCACCCCGTCCATTGGATTCAGGACGAAATTTCAATCAAGAATGGGTGGTTTTGAACGTCCATTCAGGCGTCCTAGAGAAGAAATCACAAAAAGATCAGATTTGAACGTTGCAGGACAACCCTTTTGTGGCCTCTGTACCGCACACATGTGCATGTATGGGTGTAAACTATCAGCTAGGTTTTGTAGTATTCACAGCTTTCTACACGGTGGACGGTGCGGATTGGTCGGACGGGGCATGTGTGTGGCCCACAGTCGACCGCAAAAATGGACTTTCCGTCCGTTACGCGGCTTGAAAACAGAAATTTCCGTTTTTTTGAAGATGCTGCGGGCAGGCGCTGGTCAGCGCTGCTGCTAATGTGGTGCTCATCGCCACTTTGTACACTGTATACATTGTATACATACGTACACGTGCGGGACCCACTATATATGATGTTTCTACAAAATCTGCACCAGTCATTCATCTTCTCATATTATTTTAGCCGTCAATACCAAAGTTGAGGCAGTTCCAGATATCAGGTGGGCCCCAAATTGAAGATTAATGGGCTGATCTGTCCGTTGGAACACTTCCAGAGATCTTCAATGGCTGAAATTTAATATGTATGGTTAATTTACGGCCCCCATCACATGTATGAAGTTTCGAGTCAATCGGATGGCGGGAACCATGTGAGCTTGTATTCTGAACCATTTTTGGGCCTTTTTAAACGTGAACGGCTTGATTTCTTCGGGTCCCTGGCATGTAAATTCTTCAATATTGGTCCTCTGGGGTCCGTCCTTTACTTTGGTTACTTCAGAGCGTCAAGTCCACGCTTTTAATATCCTTTTTCAATCAATGCTCCTGATTTCATCATGCAACAAAAATACAATTAAAATACTCCATTAAGCATTATCATATAGGTAAAATCATGCAATAACTAGGGTCTGAAATGCAATATTCGACCCTCATCAGGTTTATTAAAGGGTTTAGGTCTATCAAAGGTGTGTGAGAGAGAGAGAAAAAAAAGAAGAGAGAGGAAGCTTGTGGAATGGAGGCTATGCTCGTAGAGGTGATGTACCATATCTCAGCGCTTCCACGTCCTCGTAATCGGTTAGATCTCTTTGTTTTCTTTGTTTCTCTTATTGTTTATCCACTCCTGCGTGAGTGAAGAAGGTTGAAACGTTCTACTTCATAGTGGATTGTTGATCTGAACGAGGTCCCGTGGTTTTTACCTCTTTGAGAGTTTTCTACGTAAAAATCTCTTGTATTGTGTGGTTTATGCTTTGATTTATTTCATTGCTTTATTATTCCATAATTCTGGTTTATTTTGGGAGGCTAGATCCGAAGGTTTTGTGCAATGCCCCCAACAGTTGAGCAATGAGAAGCACAGACTATCTGCACTCAGGTAATATATTTTTAGGATTTTAATATAATAGCATTGTGGTACGGTGAATTCTAAGGAAGTTTCAAATATTTCAAGGTAGTCTATCTGACAAGTTTTGAAAAGTTTTTTTTTAATACCAAAATGTCATTGTCTTTTTATCTTATTCAATCCTAAAACAGTGCTGTTGACAAAAGTTGTTATTGGACATATATCTAGATCCAATCCTTTTTTTTTTTTTTTTCTAGCCCTTTATTTATATGGAAAGATACTAATTTCTTGTTAACATTCTCTCTTTGTGACTCACAAAACTTGATAATTGATAACAATGTTCGTTCAATATGAACTGTTTTTTTGTAATGTGGTCAATGTGGCTAGCGTATGTTGATCATTCTTCCAATCATAATCTTCCATGAAATTCTGAAGTTAATGGATAGAGTGGATTCCACACATATGCAATGGTAAACCCCACGGACGGTATTCTTATAGTGTTAAGGGTAAGAGTTGAGGTTGTGGTGCATTAAGGGTCAAAGTTGTCATGTGTTGAGGGTTCACTACCTTCAATACCAAAAAATGGATCAAATTGCTATGGATTAAATCTGTATTGGAAGAATTTGATTGTATGTTATAAGTTTCGAGATCGTGGTTGTAATGTGGTAAGTGTCAAGTTTGTCATGTTATAAGAGGCGAGTTCATGATTGTAATGTAATACAGGTCGAGATTGTCATGTTATAAGGGTTGTGGGTCATGCCGTGGGTTGTGTCGAATTCAATACTCCATCCATTGGATTTAGAATTTAATTTATCATCATGGGTCAAAAAATGAGTTACATCCACAAATTCTATGGCCCCAGAAAGTTTTCAATCTCACCGTTTTCTATGATGTGGTACACATGAGCCTTTGACATGCCTTATTTTTGGGGCTCATTCCTTAAAATGATCTTTCAAAATGGATGGACGACATGTATAAAATATATACATCATCATGGCCCCATAGGACCATCTTCCTCTAGATATGTCGAGTTATCCTATCCCATCACGTCACATTACATTGATGCAAATTTTGAGAGAAAAACTTTATGGAGCCAGTTTCTACCACCGTAAGCAATGTTGGGCCCACCGTGACGTTTGTGGAAAATCCACTCCAACCATTCATTTCGGAAGCTAGTTAGATTTGAAACTCAAGTTGACTACACAACTAGAAATAGTGGAAAGGAATTGCCTACCATTCAAACTTTTCTAAGCTCTACTGTGATGTTTATATGCAATCTAAACTGTTCATAAAGTGGCCCAAACGCTCATAAACTCCTTATCATGGGGATGGATTGAAAGAATAAAAAT
This sequence comes from Magnolia officinalis, assembly GCA_021015155.1. Taxonomy (NCBI): domain Eukaryota; kingdom Viridiplantae; phylum Streptophyta; class Magnoliopsida; order Magnoliales; family Magnoliaceae; genus Magnolia; species Magnolia officinalis. The sequence continues at coordinate 82,251,230 of JAJHSJ010000003.1, read as the reverse complement.
ATTAGCTTGATCCAAAGTTTCTGCAGATTTCTCACAAACACCATAATGGGTTCCACAGTGTTTACCCATTTGAATTCCTCCTGCAGCTGTCACACACTAGCTCAACGCAAAAGGCTGTTGGCGATTTTGGCCTACGGAATCACACAGATCTAGATCTAGGATAGCAATCCAATGACACCAAGCACACACAAGAGAACACAAATTTAACGTGGAAAACCCTTGCGGGAAAAAACCACGGCACAAAGCGACAGATCTCCACTATGAAAATAGAAATTACAAAGAGAGAGGACTTACCCGATTCGAACAACCTCGAATCTCACCCTTGCTACACCCTTTAGAAACCTTAAAATCCTTTTAGGAACCCTTGGAACACTTTTAGAAAGCCTTAGAATACATCCCAATCCCGCATACACCCCTTTATATAAGTTTAGAAAGAATCAGACTCGGAATAGGAAACAAAATCCGCAAAATCTGCATTTCCGCAATCGCATCTGCGGAACTTATCGATGTCATCGAAGGTCTCTCGATGACAGCTTCGATATCATCGACAGTCCTTCGATAATATCGAAACAGGACCAAAACTGTCCAGCAACCAGGAGTGAAAAATTCAACAATTATCAATGTCATCGAAGGTCTCTCGATGACAGTCTTGATATCATCGACGGTCTGTCGATATCATCGATAGACCAACAGACAGATTTAAAACATCTATCGATATGATCTAAAACCCTATCGATATGATCGACAGACCACCAGACAGATTTAAGACATCTGTCCATAACAATCTCTACCATGTCTTCAATCTTCATCTGTGTAGCTTCTTGTCCCCTTCTCTTATTTCTACACCATACCATAGCTTCTCTTGCACACTCCGTCTTCCTTTTACGCCATTGCCAAGCCCAGAGAAGTTGCACAGAACTTAAACTTCTCTAAAGAAACATTCTTGTTGATCATGTCTGCCGGATCTAAATCCACATGCTCAACCGCCTTTGCTCCTGTCTTCCCAAAAGAAAATACGTAGTCTTCTTACTATCTCATCACTACTCAATATTGTTTGCCGGGGTACTTGCTCACAACATTGATAGCCTGTAAAATAACCGGTCTAATCCAAACCATGACATACACTGCCAACTGCATTCGAATAAGGCTCATGAGACATCCTACTTTTCCTCATCCGTTTTGGGACATGTCCTGAGGAAAACTTGAGGAGAGACGCGTAGGGAACGCTCTCCGGCTTTAGTTGACCCATCACATCCTTAATCAATACCTATACACAAGGTATTCCTCCTGTGATTACCAAAGCTTACTCCTCCTTCAGTCTCAATGCCGAGAACCATCTTTGCAGCCCCCGATCCTTCATCCTGAATGTCCCACTTAACCGAGTCTTCATTACATTGATTTCAGACATGTCATAATTGACGATTTACATGTCATCAATTCCTGACTCACTATGAAGGAATCAAACCACTGCCTAGGCGACAGGTCGAACCACGACCTCCTGCAAAGTCTTTAATTTCTCAGCCCCTTTAACTTCGAACCGCCCTGGTTGCTTCATGTAGATCTACTCTTCACTTTCCCTTGCAGAAGTGCAGACTCCACATCCATCCTTCCAACTCAAGATCACATTGGCCAACCAGTGCCAATCACGGATCTTATACACACCTGCTATACCATTGGCGCGAATATCTCTGAGAAGCCGATCCCTTCTCTCTGAGCATAACCCTTCGCTACCAACCTCGTCCTGTATTTATGTTGTATCCTCCTAAAGATCCACCTGCATCCAACCGCTTTTCGGCCCACTGGAAACTCCACCAGCTCCCATATGTCAGTCTGGTACAACAAATTCATCATATCACCCATAATCACCTTACACTTCTCAACACTAGACTCATCTAGAGCCATCTGAAAAGAAGATGAATCCCCTGCGATATTGGAGTCGTCTATGTACCTCGCCGATATCTTGCGATCATGCCGTTTTGTTCTTCTCACAGGTGGCTGCTCCGCCTGCTCTGTATCCCTGTCTGCACGTCTCAACCTTCCTGCCCTGCCTGCTCATGTGGCCATGCCCAACATGCCACACACATGCAGAGGTGAAATCCGTTGCATCCACTGCAGCTCCACCTTTTGAATTGCTCTCGATCAACCTATACAAGTTACCAAGTCGTTGTGCTTTCATGATTACCCGTGCCCCCTTAGATACCTTAAGAGCACTATCAATACCTGTGTACTTACATTCTTTTGCCTCAAGTACACCAAGAGAAATCAGATTTTGCTTCAAATCAGGAACATGCTTGACATCAGTCAGGGTACGCTCCACCCCATCAAACATCATGATGCGCACCGTACCAACAGCCACAACATTACAGGCAAATTCATTGCCCATAAACACTTGTCCACCATCGCACTCCTTGTAGCTAGTGAACCAACTCCGATGAGGAGTCATGTGAAAAGATGCCCCTGTGTCTAGCATCCACTCGTCCTTACGATCATCGTATGACCGCCTGATAGTAGACATAGACAAAACATCACCATCACATCCACTCGATCCATCTGACGTGGCAACATTGGCCTCCCTGTACGAAGCCTCTGAATCTTCTCTCTTCTATTTAGGATTTCCACAATCCTTCTTCACATGTTCTTCTTTCCCACAATTCCAACATTTTACCTTTCCTTTGCCCTTGCTCTTGGATTTAGATTTATAACCTGAAGAACCTGTACCTTGTTCAGAATTCCTACCCATTATAAACAGTGCATCAGAAGATGTCCCCATGTTGCCGTTTAGCTTTCTCATAGCTTTTCCCTTGAAGGGCTAAGATAACGGTGTCGACACTGAGGGTTTTATTCGTACTGCACATAGTGTCCTTAAATGACTCATACGACACCGGAAGAGAATTCAGCAACATACATGCTTGTTCTTTATCTTTCATCACTTCTTCCATATCCAGTAATTTGCAAACTAATTTATTAAAGTTGTTGATGTGAATCTCAAGATCTCCACCCTCTGCCATCTTAAAGTTATACCACTGCCGCTTCAAGTGTAGGCGATTTTCAGAGAATTTCTTCGCATAGACATCCTCTAACTTCGCCCATAACTTAGCCGCAGTTTTCTCCCTCATGACGTTGTAGAGAACCTCATCCGTGAGACATAAATGGATCGACGATAAAGCCTTCTTATCAAGAGTATTCCAATCACTATCAGTCATAGTAGACTTTCGCTCCTCAAGAGCACCGTCTTCGCCTTGCTTGATTAAGGAACTCATCATCTTGATCTTCCATAACTCAAAATCATTTTTCCCTGAGTACTTCTCAATCTCATACCTGGTGCTTGCCATTATTACTAATCTTGCAGATTCAGATATGTGCCCTAACCGATTGCTTTGATACCACTTGTTAGGGATTTTAGCCTGCAGAATCACACAGATCTAGATCTAGGATAGCAATCCAATGACACCAAGCACACACAAGAGAACACAGATTTAACGTGGAAAACCCTTGCGAGAAAAAACCACGGCACAAAGCGACGGATCTCCACAATGAAAATAGAAATTACAAAGAGAGAGTACTTACCCGATTCGAACAACCTCGAATCTCACCCTTGCTACACCCTTTAGAAACCCTAAAATCCTTTTAGGAACCCTTGGAACACTTTTAGAAAGCCTTAGAATACATCACAATCCCGTATACACCCCTTTATATAAGTTTAGAAAGAAGCAGACTCAGAATAGGAAACAAAATCCGCAAAATCTGCATTTCTGCAATCGCATCTGCGGAACTTATCGATGTCATCGAAGGTCTCTCGATGACAGCTTCGATATCATCGACAGTCCTTTGATGATATCGAAACAGGACCAAAACTGTCCAGCGACCATGGGTGAAAAATCCAACAATTATCGATGTCATCGAAGGTCTCTCGATGACAGTCTCGATATCATCGACGGTCTATCGATATCATCGATAAACCAACAGACAGATTTAAGACATCTGTCGATATAATCTAAAATCCTGTCGATATGATCTAAAACCCTGTCGATATGATCGACAGACCACCAGACAGATTTAAGACATCCGTTCATAACAAAGGCAACCTCAGGTAATTTCGTCCTAACATTTTTTTTAGAAAAAAAATGTGTCAAGTGACTATACAGGACATTTGTATAATCCTTTTAATATTTCGGGCATTATGGAATATCACAATACTTTTTTTTGTTGAAATCCCTATATATCTTGGGGAGTTGCTTTTTTTTTTTTTTTTTCTTCTTGCCATGAGAATTTCATTTAATCATGAGAATTTACAGCCATTCGGGTGGGTCTCAAAAAAAATTATGGACCACACCTATTATATAAACACCATCTATGCTAGACAGCCCGAAGAAGACACCTAAACGGAGACCTGATCAAGAGCATCTGCTTATACTCAAGAACATGTGCTTATACTCTTGTTGCTTAGGAGGGTTGATATGACAGCACCCAGAAATTGTACATTAACTCAAATTAAACCAACTACTGTATGAGATTTACTGTTTGTAATTTAGCATACCAAAATCAGATTGGTCAAATAAATCTTACCTCTGATTTGTGGAAATCTGTTTCTTGAAATAGCACCATTGGATATTTTCATCTTTAACCATCCAACAAGTGTCCACCAATCAGATAGTCAGATAATCAAATAAGTATACTTTTCGGTTCATAGTACACCTCTATTAGATCCCACGATTTTGGACTGTTTAATTTATTTATTTCTCAGGTACGCAATTTCCAAGTCAATTACGTGTATATGTATCATCCATCAAATGCTACCAGAGTTTCGAAAATGTCTATCATATATTTCATGCCATGGGTCATCAAAAAAAAAAATAATAATAATAATAATAATATAATAATAATAATAATAAAATAAATAAATAAATAAAAACAGAGACCAATTTCATCGAAGGTATGAACAGAGATGAGCAGATCAGTATTTCAGGAGGGCACCACAAAAAGGCCGGGCCCTACCTATCATATAGCGTAAAGATCTAGCGAAAGTGTGCAAAAAAAAAAAAAAAAACTGCAGCCCTCCTGAAGAGAACAGGGCTTAATTGAACCCCAACCAAGGCGAAAAAGAAAAGCTCAGCCAGATTGGAAGCTGGGCTAAACGAAAGAGGCAGAAGCTCAAAGGTCATCCAAATCCCCTTCAAAAAAATATTATGGTTACCAAATCATCAACCATACGCTTGCAATACATCTAATGATGTACTACCATCGATGCCGTTCAAATAGTGGTCCAGCATGACGTTACTGGCATGATTTTCTCATCTGACTTGGTCATTTAAATTTGGGCCACTGATCATTTTCTTTTCAAAAGTTCGTTAGATGACCGGCAACTGCTAGCAGTCAAGAATGCAAGGTCAACATGACTTTCAAGCTATTCTTCGTCAGCAATGGGACCCACACGTATTCAAACTAATCCTCGTCAACAATCCTCTCTTATGATAGTCTATAAAATGGCCGATCAGTAAACCATCTTCGTTCATCGATAGAGATTTGAATGGTCTCCATTTCCTCTAAAGATGAAGCATGGCGCTGTGGTTGTTTTGTTATTGCTTGTTTTTATTACTGTTACAGCGAGTTTTCTTGCAAGAGATGTTGTGGGCGTGAACGATAGCATTAGCAAAGGAGGCTATGGAGGCTGGCGTGATAGAGCTTGTGCCGGTGGCGGTGACGATAGCAATAGAATTCAGTTTGGTAGTAATCGGAGATTCGCCGGTTATTTTAGCAAGTTGTGCCGACAAGGAAGAAGATTGACGAGCAGTGCATATCATGATAGCTTCAATCTTCCAGGCGACCGAGCAGATCAGATAATTCTTAACGATTACGGTGGTGGCGGCGGTGGTGGGGGTTTCGGCCGTAAGAGTCAACCTTGAGGCAACGGATCGGTTTTCATTCATTCAGCTCATATACTGAATATAATAATAATAATAATAATAATAATAATAATAATAATAATAATAATAATAATAATAATAATAACAAATAAAATAAAATAAAATAAAAGAAGCATAGATGGATTTTAATGGCCTGAGGTGGACTCCTGGCACAAGTATAATTTATTTATTTATTTTTTTTTTACACGCGCTGACACCCCTACACACAAGTATAATTTATTTTTATTTTTATTTTTTTTACACACGCGCTGACACCGTCACACATACCCATGTACTCGCACTAGTAGTGGGATTTCACCATGGGTACTCAAACCCATGACTTTGTGTTGAAACTCTCGTGAGTCTGCCATGGAGGCCAAAAGTTAGATTGTACACTCATGGGTTAGGTCAGATTTGTATGTTAAATAGAGATCATTGGAACTATTAAATAGAGCATTCAAATCATACACCGTTCCTAACCATTCATTAAGTGGCTAGCAAAAAGAGAAATGAGTAGGCGTTGTGATTGTGATACAGGAATTGCTTTCTCACAAGCATGTCACATTTCTAAAAGGTCCAATCTCCCCAAAAGGTGGGGTGCAATATGATGACCACCAGAAATAGAAACCAGGCTGATCAATTCATTGATCAGGACACAGCATCAAAATCAATGGCATCCGATGGTTTGTGTTAGACTGTTAGTGTACTGGTGTGGGTCACACAATGAGTGGATCAGCATTATTTTCATATTAGGTGACATTGGTGGTGCGGCTTACATTTTTCATGTATTGGATATTTTACAGATGTGCTATTTTAAGGGGAAAAATTGGCTGATACAGCCGCTATATATATCTGATTGCTTGCCTTCCGGATTATAGATCGAAGTTTTATTAAATTTTCTTTTATACACTTACATAAAGAGTCAATAAAAAGTTTACTTGTATGACCAATATATCTTTTGTAGTAAACCCAATATATTTTTGGGATTTTTATCCCAAAAAAATTCCCAAAATTCCTCACAAATGCTAATTTTCTAGAGAAAATAAAAATAAAAATCCTTATGCTTTCTTATTTACCTTTGGAACCTAGTAATGAAAATAAAATGATCACTTTTGCCTTATTTATATAATTGCATGGGAATTCAGAACACCTGTGATGCGGAGAAGTTGAAGCAGTTGTGTGCAATGAAACTCATGTGCACACCACATATATGCTGCACTAAATTTAATCCATCAATCAAGTTATGTTTTCTAAAATTAAAAAATGATCACTTGCGCACCAATTCACATGGCCTTAAGTGCATACCTTGATGTCAGACACTGATTGCACATTGACAGTGTTGGTAGCGAGGTGGCTATTGACAGTGATCTGTAGACCCCATCATGATGTATGTATCCTATCCAGGCCTCCCAGACTATTTCATGTCATGAGCCCAAAAATAAGTAAAATCCAATTCTCATATGGACCATACCACAGGAAATAATGGTAATTAAACACTTACCATTAAAAACTTGTTAGGGTCCACAAAAGTTTTGGAATAAGTTGATATCTTCCTTGTCTCTTCATCCAAGTATATATTTGTGACTTAATCACCAGGTTGGATGACAAATAAACATACAGTGAGACTTACGAAGTTTTTAATGATGGACATTCAATCCCCACTATTTTATTGTGGTGTGGTCCACTCAAATCTTCTCCCTCATTTTCAAGCCAGTAATCTATAATAATCTGGGAAAAAAAAAAATGGACGGTTTTGATAAAACACACATATCATGTGAGGTCAACAAAGCACTCTCCGTAGCCAGCTGGCAACAGACTCCGTCAGCTCCCCGGATTCTTTGGATCGAAACGATTGACACTGGCCAATGGCTAGTGGTCGGTGCTCCGTGGGATCCACCATTATATATGTGTTTCATCCATGTTATCCATCCATTCTTTCTGATCATTTTATTATATGAGCCCAAAAATGAAGTTGATCCAAATCTCCAGTGGTCCGCATAGTGTTGATTGAACGCCCACCATTAAAAACTACTTGGGGGCCACAAAAGTTTCGGATCAAGCGGATATATATTTTTCCCTTTATCCAAGTCTGTATGACCTAATCAACACGTGAATGTCAAATAACCATTACGCTGAGCCCTAAGTTTGTAATGGTGGACATTCAGTCACTAATGTTTTCCCATGGTGTGGTCCACCTGAGATTTAGATCTACTATATTTTTGGGATCAAGCTCTGAAATTATCTTTAAAAATGTATGGACAGCGTGGATAAAACACATACATCATGGTGGGTCCACAGCACCAACCACTAGCCACGTGGCTGGTGGCAGCGTCACTGGCCAAACCGGGACGAGGATTTTCTGGGGAAGGCTTTCTTAGGAAGTTACTGCGCAAGGATGCTGGGAGTGCCCGTAGAGATGTTTTTGAGAAATCCACCCTGTCCATCCTTTTTACGAGATCATTTCAGGACGTGGACAAAAAATGAGGTGTATCCAACACTCACCTGAGCCATACAAGAGGAAACTGTGGGCATTCAATGAGCACCATTGAAGCATTCTTATGGCAGTAAAATTTTTGTATCAAGCTATACTTTTGGCGTTCTCGCTTCATCCCATTGGAAATGACCTTGTAAACTATTTGGATAGCATATAAACATCAAGGTGGAGCCAATGAAGGTTTCAACGGTAAGAATTTCTTTCCCTAATTTCGCCTCCCGTGTGAGCACATGAGTGTTTTATCCGCCTCAATTTCAGTCGCATGCACTGAGTTGGAAAAACGGTTGGACGAAATGAAATTCTCACATGCATTGCAGTCATTCTTGCGCACCAACTTCTTGGCAATCCTCATCCGCGTCCGCGGATTTATGCCTAACCTTACGCAGGAAGTTCTTGTGCTCGAGACTTTCGTGATGTTTGTGAGAAATCTAATCTATTCGTCCGTTGTGTGAGCTCATTTTATGACATGAGTCCAAATTTGAACGGGATCCCATACTCAATTGGGCTGAATGACGTTATGAACGGTATGGTTGGCACGAAAACATTAATGTCGACCCAGAGAGGTTTCAAATGTAGGAATTTCCCTACCCACACCTTTTTCATTAGTGTGGCCCACTTGAGTATTATATCCTGCTCACTTTTCGTCTCAAGTCCTAAAATAAGTTCAAAATATGGATAAACGGGGTTGATTTCTCACAAACATCATGGTGTCCACCCCTAAGTTTCGAGCATGGAACTTCCTGCTAAAGGCTTTCACAGGAAATCCGCGTCTAGAGGGACATGGTTTGGCCAGTGACGATGCACCAGCCAAGTGGCTAGTGGTTGGTGATGTGCGGACCCCACCATGATGTATGTGTTTTATCCATGTCGTCCATCCATTTTAAAAGATGATTTTAAGGCTTGATCCCAAAAATGAGGTAGTTCTAATACTCAGGTGGACCACACCATGGGAAAATAGTAGTGATTGAATGTCTGCCATTAAAAACCTCCTAGGGCCCACTTTAATGGTTATTTCACATCTAACCTGTTGATTAGGTCATACAGACTTGGATATATATATATCTTGATCCAAAACTTTTGTGGCTCCTAAGGAGTTTTTAATGGTGAGCATTCAATCAACACTATGCAGTCCGCTTGATATTTTGATCAACCTCATTTTTGAGCTCATATCATTTTGAAGAATGGGTGGACGGCATGGATGAAACACATAGATCATGGTGGGACCCACAGAAAACCGACTGCCGGACATTGGCTTGTGGCAATCCGTTTCGGTACAGAGAATTCAGGAGGCGGGTGGCTTACTGACGACATCTATTGTGAGGTGGCTTTTGGGAGTGCTCTATTAGCCCCTCATGATATATATGTGTTTTATCGAAGCTGTTTATCTATTTTATTTCATTTTTTATTTCAGATTATTATATATTACTAGTCCGAAAATGAGGGAGATCAAGATCTTGAGTGAACAACACCACAAGAAAATAGTGGCAATTGGATGGCGGCCGTTAAAAACTTCCTAAGACTTACTGTAATGTTTATTTGTCATCTAATCTCTTGGCTAAGTCACGCACACCTAGACAAAGAGAAAATGAAAATATCAACTTAATCCAAAACTTGTGGACCCTATGAAGTTTTTAATGGTAAGTGTTCAATCACCACTCTCTCCTGTGGCGTGGTCCATATGATATTTGGATCATACTCATTATTGGGCTCATGTCATAAAATAGTTTGGAAAATGGATGAAAGGTGTGGATAGGATACCAACATCATAATGGGCCCACAGAGCACTGTCAGTAGCCACATCGCTACCAATGCTGTCAACATGCAATCGCCTGACGTCAAGCTTCGCACTTAAGGCCATGCGAACTAGTGTGCAGGTGATCATTCCTCTCTCTCTCTATATATCTATATACCAAAAAGGGAGGTATGATGCAAAAATTGGTCGAAACCATTGAAATATAAAAGAGTACTAGAGAGTGTGCACACACACCTGCTCAAGCCAGAAAGAGGCTGATTGCTCCTCAATGCATTGATCAGCTGTCTGGACTTCCCAACGACACTTGGACCTACGATCACAGTTGTTTGTTCTTTAAAGGTGTCTGCTAGCGTGGTCAATCCATAGAGGCTACGATCATAGAAAAGTAATATAATAATAATAATAAATTCTCTGACCATTTCTAGGGAGAGGAGAGTTAGTCATAAGAACCATTCAAACACCCTTGCCGCCCTGAATCAATTTAGAAGAAGTTTATGATAAGAGTATCAATATCTTTTAATATCTATCCACTTCTATTTTATTGATAATCAACTAAACACCTATTGAGTCCGAAGACTGTTTTATCTCAACCTAATTGATCAAAGAGAAAATGCGTGATTGTGCAATATTGAATACATAATTTTTCTTAGACAATTAACCAGAATTCAAGGAACGTTCTGTCAACTTGACACGTGGTCAGGTAAAAGTCATGTTTTAAAACCTAGACCAGATGGTTTGACCAGTCAGAACAGAATCAGCCACTGGAACCAGTAATTAAAAACCTGGCTAAACTAAGGTGGTCATTTGTTCACACCAGTTAGAATTCAAAGCCAAAACCTCTGCTTTAAAGACGCCACAGCTACTATGGCAGATGGGTATTCTTTGTTAATTTGTTAATTTGTTTATTTTAGTTAATTAACAGAACTTGATTTACGGTATGAAACATATTTGAACAGGTCTGACCAATTTTACTGGACCAACAGCCTAAAAAAATTAGATTGAGGTCCATTCCAGGTTTTAGATTGTTTCAGAGTAACGTCTGACCAATTAATAGCTATGAACATCCACTTTCAGACAAGACAGATAAAAGCATCCTTGGCAATCTTTGCCATGAATAGATGCTATTCATAATAAGCTTTCCCCATGTCACAGCAAAAGTTCACTACCAAAAAACGAACATAGGCTACGGATTATGGGAGGATTTAGCTACGAATATAAACCGTAGCTATATTGCTACGGATTTAATCCGTAGCTAACTGTAGCCACACAACAAAGGCACGTCCATTAGAAGTTCCATGGGGCCCACTAAAATTTTTGTATTTAATCTAAGCCGTCCATCCATTTTGAAATTTATTTTGATGCATTATTCCCAAAAATTAGGTAAATTTAAAGCTCAAGTGGACCACACCATGGGAAACAATGGAGATTAGGTGCCTTCCGTTGATTTTTGGTGTGGTCCTTGTGAGCCTTCTATTTACCAAAAATTTTGGGATAAATCCCTACAAAATTATTGTAATTTAATGAATGGCACAGATAAATGACATATATTATGGTGGGTCACACATAACCCCTAACACATCACCGCCCGTCTCAAGTGGGCGTCTGCGCGCACAAAAAAAAAAAAAAAAAAAAACTAATTTCATTCTCACGCCCACCTTTCGTTCCAGCGCCCACAAACATAGCCCTCTCTCTCTCTCTCTCTCTCTCTCTCTCTCTCTCTCTCTCTCTCTCTCTCCTCCCCATCTCTCTCCATCTCAACTCCCCATCTCTCTCAGTCTCTCTCCATCTCAACTCCTGACAAAAACAACCCCATCCTCAACTCCCCATCTCTCTCCCTGCCCATCCTCGTTTGGCCGAGCGGTGGTCCAAGGCCCTCCCTATCCACGCACCACCTTCATTCCTCTCTCAATCACGACCTCATCTTCTCTCTCTCTGAAGCTCAGTTGAATTAGATTCACAAACGCGAGGTACTTCTCTCTCTCTCTCTCAATGTTGATTTATGAATTTGGGGATTTAGTAATTTGTGGATTTCCAATTCGAATGTGGACCTTCATTTAGGGATTTGGGGATTTTAGGGCTTACAGATTTGAATGTGGACCCTGAATTTGGGTTTTTTCTGATTTTACAAATTGAGGATTTGAGGATTTTAGGATTTTGAGAATCTGAGAATTTTTAGAATTAGGATTTCACCTTTCAAATTCGAGAGTACGATTTTGGTGATCTCAAGTATAGTTGGAATGGGGCTGGAGGAGTGGCTGCTTTGTGGCATTTGTTTGCTCCCTGTTTGTAATTGTTGTTGATTGCACATATATGGAGACATACAGATATGGCTTAGGTTTTCTATTATTTCAACATGCATGCAGGGCTCTCTTTCATCTTCCATAGATTCTATTGTCTCTTTTACTTATTCTTATATTTGTTAGACAGGAAGAAGTATAGCATGACATGACATGTTTATTATAATATGTGATGTTTACCGACTAAGGTTTTCATGTCCCAGAATATGGAGAACATTGATTATTTCTGCCCCAATTGCAAGGAAAAGTTTAATTTTCAACTATCAGACACTTAAAAGAGGAAGCCACAAATTAAGTATGTATGTTGACTTTTATTGATCCCTGTTTTGTTTTGCAGAAGTTGGTCGATGCTTGCATATGTAGGATTCAATATTTTTGCTGGATGTTCTTCTCGAGTTCTTATTTATTTATTTATTTATTTTCTTACTAATAGATGTTTGAACTTGTAAAACAGATCTAATAACAACAATGGGCCATTCGTGCTACCCAACGGGATAACTGTTGTGTTTTGGTGTGGAAGGTACATGCTTTCCAAGTCTCCACTTGTAAGCTTCAAATGTTTCATTTTTTTTTCCCAAGTTCTATGAATCCCTTTTGTCTTTTTGTACATGATTAAAAAGGAGAATTGCCTAGCAAAAATTGGATGATTAATAAACCTTCATTTCTTCTGATTTTGGGAACAGTTGCACTTGGTGGTTTAAATGCTTTAAGGTAAGTGAACTTTTTTGCATCCTACCCAAAGATCTCAGAATTTCATTAAGGCACCTTTCTTAGAATTCAGATATGCTATATGATGCTTGATTGAAAGAAATAGAATTTTCTTGTTCGGCCTAACACTGTACTATTGGTACTCAACTTTGGGTAGGCCTTAACACTTTATCAGGTTGGCCCCACTATTCTTGGATTAAAAATTTTGGAAATCTATTCTCATGCATTCATATCTACAGGCCAAGATACTAATCTTAACATGCATAATTTGATTTATAGAGTATGTCAAGGCTACACGTATCAACAAGGGTGTTGATATTCATAGGCAGCAAGTCATGGGCCACCCAGTCTTTGTCGAGGTTGGGAATGTCAGGATGATCATGAGGGCGAACCTCGTGACGCAGGATGGTTAGAGACGGGGCTTGATTTGTTCCTTTGTTATCTTGAATTTTGAATTTTGATTTGATGGGTGTCTTGTTTTGAATCAGATTTGTTGTATATGTTCTCGTCTATACCACGGGATCTTAATTTCATTGATCACACGAGGGACATCGGATGGAAGGAGTATGCAAATCTTATTATTATTATTGTTATTTATTTATTTATTTATTTTGAATTTGTTAGGCATTGAAATTGGATTTTTATTTTTATTTTTTATTTTTTATTTTATTATTATTATTTTTTAATGGTCCTGTAGATTTCAAAGGGCGAAGCCTATTATCATCGATTCAGGGTTGTATATGTCAAAGAATGCATATGTCTTCTGGATTACCCAGAGAAGGAGCGTCCTGACTGCATTCAAACTATTTACAGGTGTAGGATGCAATCTTGCCATTGATTTGGATCTTATTTATCCTTCTTTTGAATTTTGAGGGTGCATTTGAATGCTTAGTTGGAGTTGGTAGTGAAAATTCAGTTAAACATAAAGGAAAGGACAAAAATGGAGGTGGATTGTTTCAATACATTGTGATGGCCAGCCCTTAAATGCAATTCCATGTGGTTTGAGTTCGGCTTGAAATAATTTGAATTGTTATTTGGGGTTGGATCTTCATTGTGGATGGAAAGGGGTTATTCCAATGACGGTCATTTTAATTTTATTGAATTGAATTATTTCAATTCAATTGAGCATCCAAATGCAGCTTGGTGTGTGCGATTTATGTTATTTCAGTCTTTCTTAAACATGGTCATTCCATACTCAACTGGCTTACCAATCTTGGAAAAAAAATCTCAACTAGCTTACCCCATTTGCAACAAACGAGCAAACTGAAATGAATTCCATGCTCTTGTATTCGTCAGAATTTGCTTGGTGGTTTGGAGCTGCTAAGTCCTAACTAACAAGAAATTATGACTGTTTCCAATTCATGCACATAAGCACATTTGGTGGGATGTAGTTAGGCTTGGAAGATTCAAACAAGAAACATGTAACTGTGGACTAGATGAGTTGGATTCATGAATTGAACAAATTGAAGTTGCAAAAAAAAAAAAAAAAAAGAAGTAATAATGCCCTGAATTAAATGGACTTGTTTTGCAAAGTGATATCAACAAATTGAATTCTATAGGCATCCCATGAATAATTGCTAACTAATCCCATTTCAAATCAATCATGAAACTGAAAACTATTAGCAATATTTCTATCAATTTGATGTGTACGTGCTTTTGTTATTTGTGTTGTTAGAAATTTTGACTGGTGACTTTTAAGCAGTGGAGTATGTTTCAATCTAAATAGAACTGTTCACCAACAAATGGTCCTAGGGAATCTAAATAGAACTGATCACCAGCAAGTCATGGTGGACCATGGATGTTATAAAGGTGTTAGATTGGCATCAGTCGAGATCAATTTGGCCCATCGGCTAATTGCGGATCGTCTTTTACAGTTTGACCACTAGTCTTCCGGTAGCTTAGATTTGCAGCATGAGAGTTTTGAAAGTTCAAATATGAGAGATGTTAGACAAGGTTCAAGCCCAGGTTCAAAAGTCACTAGGGGAGTATGTGTAGCATGCACTTCCATACAGTAAGATTTTTCTAACCTGACGGTGGTTTTTCCTCCTAGATGTAAGTTCTGCTCTTACCTCTACTAGTATATTTGTACAAAACATACAGCTATAGTCCATGCCATTTGGATTTTTTGCTTCTTTTCCCAATACATGTTCTTTTGGCAACATGTATCCAATCACCAATGTAGTATCTAACATGTATTTGAATTTTTGGCTGAAAAATTTTCTTCCTGCAGCTTTGCACGCTAAGTAATCAACCTCAGTCCAAGCTCTCCAGTTAGGCAGCAATGTAGCAGTTTGTCCTCCATGCTTGTAAGTTTTACCACTTTCTCAAGGAAGATTAAAAAATTAAGCATTCATATATAAAATTAGCATTCCTAAAACATTTGTGTAACATCTATGTAGTCTCTGTGTGGCATGAGGCCCATCCCACCATTTGTGTGGCATCTAATTAACCTATCCAATATCTGCATCTAATTAACCTATCCAATTGGGTTATTTTTTCTTTTTGATTTAGATGCAAAGATTTCCAGTAAAATCCTTTTTTTATTTGATTTGGTGTTTTAGTACTGATTTTGATCTTCTTCTTCTTATTGTTTTTTTAAATTTCGGTTTTATATTTGGATGTAGGGATTCCTTGCGAAAGAAGTTCTTTTTCTCTTTTTTTTTTTTTCTTGTTCCTTCTTTTTTATTTGTTGACTCTGGATTCTCAGTCAACTCACTAATTAGGTTTTGCTTTTCATTGGGGGATTGCTTCTTCTTTTTTTTTTTTTTACCAATTGGATGATTCTGCTTTCTCTCACCTCACACTTCAGATTATTGTTAGATTTGGATGTTTTAATGACCATGGATAAATGGGTCTACTTTTGGTTTGAGGTTTGTAGGAGATTGGTTTAAAGGCTTGTCTACAAAACTTAATGTAAGAACTTAAAACTTGACTCACCTAGAACGTCTGTTGAGTCAAGCTGAGTTTAGTGACTATGGTATTTGTTTTGTTCCATCTAAATTTAGAATCCAGGAATCTGCTTTTTCCAAAAGAGAACTACTGAAGTGATCATTTGCATGAGGAGAGATTGAGGAGTGATCATCTGCAATTTCAAATGAGCATCAGCTCCTGAGATTTGAGGCTCTCTTGAATATAAATTGTTGTTGATGGGTTCTTTCTTGCTATTAGTTTTGTTGATCGTAGCATGACGGTTATGCACATTCTTTCGGGTGGATGTTGCATGTGAGAGGATTGGAGTTTCATATTTCAGATTCAAGCATCTGGTACGTTTCTTATTAAGAATGCACATGATTGGAGTGGCCTGGCCATTTGGACAGGCCGTATTTATATATTTGCTCAAAATTGATGGAGCAGACCCGGATGTGCATCGGAGCTATCCAGATGAGCGATGGTCCATGGAAGGTGGGAACCGCTGTTATGACTATGATGAAATTGTCAATTTCCTATGGACAACATTGGAGGGGCTGGCCATTTGGACAGACTGTCTTTATGTATTTGTTCAAAATTAATGGAGCAGACCCGAATGTGCGTTGAAGCTATCTGGATGAGCGGGGGTCCCTGGAAGGTGGGAACCGTTTTTATGACCATGATGAATCTGACCATTTCCTATGGACAGCATCGGAAGGGCCTGGCCATTTGGACAGGCCGTGTTTATATTTATATTTGCAGGGACCACACCGTTAACCTAAACCCGAACCCATTCTCAAATCCCAAAACCTATAACCTATAACCTATAACCTAAACCAAAACCTATAACCTAATCCAAAACCAAAACCTATAGCCTAAACTCAATTCCCTAAAGCTAAACCTACACCTAATCCTAATCTCAACTCCCTATCCTAAACCTAAACCTAAACTTGAAAACCAAAACTTAAACTCAATCCCGAACATGAACCCGATTTCCTAAACCTAAACCATAACCCACTCTCAAATCCAAAAACTTATAACCAAAACCAAAACCAAAACCAAAACCTATAACCTAAACCCGAACCCATTCTCAAATCCAAAAACCTATAACCTAAACCTAAACCTTAACCTAAACCAAAACCTATAACCTAAACCAAAACCTAGACCTAAACTTAAACCTATAACCTAAACTCAAATCCCTAAACCTTAACCTATAACCTAACCTAAACTCAATTCCCTAAAGCTAAACCTACACCTAATCCTAATCTCAACTCCCTAACCAAAACTTAAACCCAATCCCGAACATGAACCCGATTTCCTAAACCTAAACCATAACCCATTATCAAATCCAAAAAGCTATAACCTAAACCTAAACCAAAACCATAACCCATAACCTAAACCCGAACCCATTCTCAAATCCCAAAACCTATAACCTAAACCTAAATATATAACCTAAACCTATAACCCAAACCTATACCTAAAACTAAACCTATAACCTAAACTCAAATCCCTAAACCTTAACCTATAACCTAACCTACAACCTATACTTATAAACTAAAACAATTCCCAAATCCCAAAACCTATAACCTAAACCTAACCTTTCCCTAAACCTATAACCTAAACTTAATTCCCTAAAGCTAATCCTACACCTAATCCTAATCTCAACTCCCAAACCTAAACCTAAACCAAAACTTGAAAACCAAAAATTAAACCCAATCCCGAACATGAACCCGATTTCCTAAACCTAAACCATAACCCATTCTCAAATCCAAAAACCTATAACCTAAACATAAACCAAAACCATAACCTATAACCTAAACCCGAACCCATTCTCAAATCCTAAAACCTATAACCTAAACCTAAACCAAAACCATAGCCTATAACCTAAACCCAAACCCATTCTCAAATCCCAAAACCTATAACCTAAACCTAAACCTTAACCTAATCCTATAACCTAAAATCAAATCCCTAAACCTTAACCTATAACCTAACCAAAACCTATACTTATAACCTAAAACTATTCCCAAATTCCAAAACCTATTACCTAAACCTAACCTTTCCTTAAACCTATAACCTAAACTTAATTCCCTAAAGCTAAACCTACACTTAATCCTAATCTCAACTCCCTAACCTAAACCTAAACCTAAACTTGAAAACCCAAACTTAAACCCAATCTCGAACATGAACCCGATTTCCTAAACCTAAACCCGAACCCATTCTCAAATCCAAAAACCCATAACCTAAACCTTAACCTAAACCAAAACCTATAACCTAAACCAAAACCTAGACCTCAACCTAAACCTATAACCTAAACTCAAATCCCTAAACCTTAACCTATAACCTAACCTAAACCTATACTTATAACCTAAAACTATTCCCATTCCAACCCAAACCTATAACCTAAACCTAACCTTTCCCTAAACCTATAACCTAAACTCAATTCCCTCAAGCTAAACCTACACCTTATCCTAATCTCAACTCCTTAACCTAAACCTAAACCTAAACTTGAAAATGAAAACTTAAACCCAATCCCGAACATGAACCCGATTTCCTAAACCTAAACCTGAACCCATTCTCAAATCCAAAAACCTATAACCTAAACCTTAACCTTAACCTTAACCTAAACTAAAACCTATAACGTAGACCTAAACCTAAACCTATAACCTAAATTCAAATCCCTAAACCATAACCTATAACCTAACCTAAATCTATACTTATAACCTAAAACTATTCCCAAATCCCAAAACCTATAACCTAAACCTAACCTTTCCCTAAACCTATAACCTAAACTCAATTCTCTAAAGCTAAAAGTACACCTAATCCTAATCTCAACTTCCTAACCTAAACCCAAACCTAAACTTGAAAACCAATACTTAAACCCAATCCCAAACATGAACCCAATTTCCTAAACCTAAACCATAACCCATTCTCAAATACAAAAACCTATAACCTACACCCAAATCTAAACCAAAACCTATTACCTAAAGCCAAACCCATTCTCAAATCCCAAAACCTATAACCTAAACCTAAACCTTAACGTAATCCTATAACCTAAAATCAAATCCCTAAACCTTAACCTATAACCTAACCTAAACCTATACTTATAACCTAAAACTATTCCCAAATCCCAAAACCTATAACATAAACTTAACCTTTTCCTAAACCTATAACCTAAACTCAATTCCCTAAAGCTAAACCTACAACTAATCCTAATCTCAACTCCCTAACCTAAACCTAAACCTAAACCTAAACTTGAAAACCCAAACTTAAACCCAATCTTGAACATGAACCCGATTTCCTAAACCTAAATCCGAACCCATTCTCAAATCCAAAAACCTATAACCTAAACCTAAACCTAAACCTTAACCTTAACCTAATCCAAAACCTATAACCTAAACCAAAACCTTGACCTAAACCTAAACCTATAACCTAAACTCAAATCTCTAAACCTTAACCTATAACCTAACCTAAACCTATACCTATAACCTAAAACTCCAAATCCCAAAACCTATAACCTAACCATACCTAAACCTAACCTTTCCCTAAACCTATAACCTAAACTCAATTTCCTAAAGCTAAACCTACACCTAATCCTAATCTCAACTCTCTAACCTAAACCTAAACCTAAACTTGGAAATCAAAACTTAAACCCAATCCCGAACATGAACCCGATTTCCTAAACCTAAACCCGAATCCATTCTCAAATCTCAAAACTTATAACCTAAACCTAAACTAAAACCATAACCTATAACCTAAACCCGAACCCATTCTCAAATCCCAAAACCTATAACCTAAACCAAAACCTATAACCTAAACCCGAACTCATTCTCAAATCCAAAAACCTATAACCTAAACCTAAACCTATAACCTATAACTTAAACCAAAACCAAAACCTATAATTTAAACCCGAACCCATTCTCAAATTCCAAAACCTATAACGTAAACCTTAACCTAAACCTATAACCTATAACCTAAACCAAAACCTATAACCTAAACCAAAACCAAAACCTATAACCTAAACTTCTCAAATCCCAAAACCTATAACCTAAGCCTAAACCTTAACCTAAACCTATAACCTATAACCTAAACCAAAACCTATAACCCAAACCCGAACCCATTCTCAAATCCCAAAACCTATAACCTAAACCAAAACCAAAACCTATAACTTAAACCCGAACCCATTCTCAAATCCAAAAACTTATAACCTAAACTTAAACATATAACCTAAACCTATAACTTAAATCAAAACATATAACCAAAACCAAAACCAAAACCTATAACTTAAACCCAAACCCATTCTCAAATCCCAAAACCTATATAACCTAAACCATAACCAAAACCTATAACCTAAACCCGAACCCATTCTCAAATCCAAAAACCTATAACCTAAACCTAAACCTTAACCTAAACCTATAACCTGTAACCTAAACCAAAACCTATAACCTAAACTAAAATCAAAACCTATAACCTAAACCCGAACCCATTCTCAAATTCCAAAACCTATAACCTAAACTTAAACCTAAACCTTAACCTAAACCTATAACCTATAACCTAAATCAAAACCTATAACCTAAACCAAAACCAAAACCTATAACCTAAACCAAAACCAAAACCTATAACCTAAACCCGAACCCATTCTCAAATCCCAAAACATATAACCTAAATCAAAACCAAAACCTATATCCTAAACCTGAACCCATTCTCAAATCCAAAAACCTATAACCTAAACCTAAACCTAAACCTATAACTTATAACCTATAACCTAAACCCGAACCCATTCTCAAATCCCAAAACCTATAACCTAAACTAAAACCAAAACCTATAACCTAAACCCGAACCCATTCTCAAATCCAAAAACCTATAACCTAAACCTAAACCTTAACCTAAACCTATAACCTATAATCTAAATCAAAACCTATAACCAAAACCAAAACCTATAACCTAAACCCGAACTCATTCTCAAATCACAAAACCTATAACCTAAACATAAACCTTAACCTAAACCTATAACCTATAACCTAAACCTAAACCAAAACCTATAACCTAAATCCCAACCCATTCTTAAATCTAAAAACCTATAACCTAAACCTAAACCTTAACATAAACCTATAACCTATAACCTAAATCAAAACCTATAACCAAAACCAAAACCAAAACCTATAACCTAAACCCGAACCCATTCTCAAATCCAAAAACCTATAACCTAAACCCAAACCCATTCTCAAATCCCAAAACCTATAAGCTAAACCTAAACCTTAACCTAATCCTATAACCTAAAATTAAAACCCTAAACCTTAACCTGTAACCTAACCTAAACCTATACTTATAACCTAAAACTATTCCCAAATCCCAAAACTTATAACTTAAACCTAACCTTTTCTTAAACCTATAACCTAAACTCAATTCTCTAAAGCTAAACCTACACTTAATCCTAATCTCAACTCCCTAACCTAAACCTAAACCTAAACTTGAAAACCCAAACTTAAACCCAATCCTGAACCTGATTTCCTAAACCTAAACCATAACCCATTCTCAATTCCCTAAAGCTATAACCTATAACCTGAACCTAAACCTAAACCTATAACCTTTCCCTAAACCTTTAACCTAAACCTAAACTTAAAACCTAAATGTATTCTCAAATCCTTAAACCCAAACCTACACCTAATCCTAATCTCAACTTAAAAACCCAAACCTAAACCCGATCCCGAACCCGAACCCGATTTCCTAAACCTAAACCTTAACCTATAATCAAGTTCCCAAAAGCTATAACCTATAACCTAAACCTAAACCTTAACCTAAACCTAAACCAAAACCTATAACCTAAACCTTAACCTATAACCTATAACCTATAGCCTAACCTTAACCTAAACCTATAAACTAAACCTAAACCAAAACCTATAATCATATGGTGAGACCATTTCTTTTGTGTGAATTTCATTCCTCTTTGAGTTTTTTTTTTTTTTTTTTTTTTTTAATTCATTAAAAAGAAAAAAATGGCTATACATGATGCGCTTATTTTACTTTGTCTTTCTTTTTTCTAATGGGCATTTTAATTTATGAATGACATGACTGTTTGTAGGATGATGGAATATACGAAGCTGTTGAAATTTTATGGTGAAGTCTAGCACATTTCTCTAATGAAGCCAAAGATTTATATTTTCAGCATTATTGTAATTGTAATTGTAATTGATTGAATGAATTGGATTGTAATTGATTGTAATTGAATGAATGAAGGATTGTACATGTGGTAATTGAATGAACAAATGATTATATATATAATTTTTTAATGTACAAAATAGCTACGGATATTGACCGCAGCCACTAATCTGACAGGTGTAGCCTTTATTAAATTTGGCATATTGCTACAGACTTTTAATGACAAATAATATTTGTAGCTGTTTGAAGTTTTCGTTACAGATATAATTGCTACGGATTATATTCGTAGCTGTTGGAATCTATAGCTACAGACTAAATCCGTAGCTATAGGTTCCAGACCTATTGTTACGGCACCTACGGCTACGGTCGTGCCAGGGACTAGCTACGGACTAAAACCGTAGCCATAAGCCTATGGCTACGTATTTTATCTGTAGCCTTTGCCCGTTTTTTGGTAGTGGTTGATTGGCCTTGTTGTTACCACCATTCCCTAATTCAACTTACCTGTAACAGAAGAAGTGGATAGAGCCATTTCCATATGAAGATATTGCAGTAGAACTAATGAACAGTGTTTAAAGCTCACCCTAATTAACTTTGGCTTTGTAAGAAACCAATCTCACCCACAACTCAGTTTAGGACTTTTCCTTAAAATCACTTATCCTTTTAAAAAAGTAAAAAAATCCCTTCATTTTGTTTTATTTATATCTAATGAGTGCTAAATTAGAAATGAGGATGATTGTAACTGAAATGGGGATGTTGGAATGGATGAGTGGCAAGACAAAGATAGAATTAGAAATGAGTGCATTCAGAGAACTTCATAGTAGCATCAATAGTCAAGTGAGTTATAGGTTTTTGGAAAAAAAAAAAAAAAGTCAAGTGAGTTGGTACATAGTCATGCGAGTTGGTACAAATTGATTTATGTTTGCTTAGGGCCAATATGGTTAACTTTCAACAAATCAAGCTGATAGACATTGCTCTTACCAAATCATGCATGGTCTAATACACCAGTGAATGCATGTTAAACCACACAAATAATGGTAGAATTTGGTGTTTTATATTTATTCCCCTATTTCCAATATGTTCAGTATCATTTTTGGGCCGAATCAATACAACATCCAATCCAATTATTCAGAAGATAGAAAATAAACACAATATACAAAAAGATGAATTACATTACCTCATCAAATATAACCCTATAAGCATTCAAGTAATGATATAATGGCCGGCCTTCAGTACTACAATAATCTAGTACTTCTGCAAAAATAAGAACTTGCAAACAAGGGTGAACTCATAAGGCAAACATGCATCCAATGGTAGTTGCATCACTTGTACTGTCCTAGTACATTAATCTTGATTAAAACAATCATCATGAGAAAATTGAATAATATAAGAATCATCAATGGATTGACCAACGGATAAGTCTAGTTAAAATATCTTAAGCTTCAAAGCCACCCACGTTAAATTTCTCTAACTGAAAAAAGAAAAAAGGTAGGCTCAACTACAACAATGATCTTGTGATCTCATACCTTAATAGCATGCTTCCTCTCCGAGAAGTACATTTCTCTCCCTCTGTCTTCAGTGATTGCTGTAAAAGAAAATTGAGTAATCTCTATCAGGACAGATTCAAGGCACCATGAAATGTAGCACATTCACAATAATATGTGACTGACAATAAAAGGCAAGATATGCATAGAACAAGATGAAGCAAAAGTTACAACGGACAATTAATACAAATGGCAACTATGAAAATGAGAAAAAAGAAAAAAGAAAAAAAGAAATAGAAATATATTACATGGATTGAAAATATGAGAGAGAAATAATGTAGGACACACCATATTGACAGAAAAATGGTTTGGCCAAGCTTTCAACCAATGGGAGTATATCATGCTTATAATTTGAAGATGTGTAATTTATTTGTATGGGTTTTTATCCCAAAACCCTTATGGGAATGTCTGAGATTGCCAATGCCAGTGTGACCAAGACCCAAAAGGCCATGGCCATTTTTATTTTATTATTTTTTTTTTTTACTGAATAAGAGAGAATGGATGGCATTTGTTTTTGAAAGTTTTAGATGGTGATTGATTTGGGTTTTATAAGGAGAGTGTGTGGTGTGGTTAATGGATGATTGTTCATCCATGAATTAGAAAAATGGCAGAGGTGAGAAGTATGCAGATTCCACTTATAATGTGGATTGCCCATTAGTAATTCTTTTATGCTGGATAAGGCCACATGCTGCAATAGAAATATAGAATATATGACAAACTTTTATGTCCTACATGCATTGAATGTGAGATATGCTCACACAGTTGTAGGCCCAAGCTTTCGTGAGACTCAATGAAAATCAGCTATGTCGACCCATTCATGAGATCTGATCTATTTCTACTCTTGGTGAGATTGGGAGAACTGTGACCAATGAAATTTGAATTTGTTGCAGCAAATTACGATGCCATAGTTATATTTGACCCTTGTGGTCCAATTTGGAGAATGATGCTATTGGAGCCTCTTATGAGACCTTTTAAAATCACTGTGATTTCGCCCACCGAGGCAATGCTTGTGTCATATGAAATCATCATCCTATGTTAACCATCCTACTACATGAACCATAGCCCAAAAATCTCGAAGGATCAATCCTAACCATATGATTTTGGGACCAATGTTTGTTGAATGTTTTGGTTATTTAACCATCCATCTGCAGGAGCAATTGCAATGAGTGGAGGGGTTATTTCTAATCCAAAATGAGGTGTGTCAGCTGAGCAATCCGGACAATGAAGAAGTTATGTCTAAGAGAGTATTCCTATCTTATAGTGATTCAGGCGAAGCTTGTACTCCCCATTGGAAAGAAAGGCAGATCATCTATTCCTGGAATTGACAAACGACTGCAAATGAATAATGACTCTCACCAATATGAGAATCCCGCCACAATTAGATGAATGGGATCATGCACGTACATAAAAATTAATTGATTAATAACAGAAACCCTATGGAAAAACCGGAAATAAAGAAGAGTGGAGTATGCACAGACAGTGGATTGATGGCAGTGGTTTTCAGATGAGCTTGCTGGTTTTAAGAGGCATGAAAGATGGCCAAGATTTCGAATGGCGGATTGCGCGTAGGAGGGTTCCATCTTCGGTTGCAGCCGGTCCCTCCCTTCCAGATCGAAACCGTCCACCCAATGCTACAACGGGTTGTCAACAGGGTAAGCCACCCACTACCAGAGATTTCAGCCTCTTCATTCGTAATATCACATTCGATACTTCTAGTGAAGATCTATTCCGGATTTTCAGCAAATATGGGAAGGTGCTTGATGCATATATCCCCTTCTTCCCTAATTCCTCGAAACCTAGGGGTTATGGTTTCGTCAGATTTCGGTATGAACAGGAGGCAAAAAATTCCAGGGAGGTTTTGAATGGCAGAATAGTAGAGGTGCGATGGGCTAAAAAGAAGGAGCCACCGGACAGGTCTACAAAAACCCTCCTCTGCCACGGGCAAGATCAGCAGCATCATCCCTCAAACCTTTCTGAACGACAGAGACAGCAACCTCACCAGCCCCTCAACACCCCTTATTTGGGAGCTCTGAATAGGGTTGCTGCAAATCACCCTAGGAAGACGCTCCCGGAGGAGGACAGTGCAACAATAGCTGATTACAGAGCAGTCATCACCAGACTCAAATCGTTGGAATTAGGCATAGTCATTACGGTCTCCAGCCCTAACATCTCCATTTTGAGAATCCGAAAAGGGCTGCAGCTGTCGTGTTTTGGTCCCTCGCTTTTGGAGCTCACGCAAATATCCCCTACTAAGTTTCTCATTGTCTGGAGATCAATCCAAGCTTGCAACGAGTTCCTCAACGATTCCGGTCTTCATAAGGTCAACAATATTATACTGGCAGCTAAATGGACTCCAGACACGGTTTTTGACCAAGATGGTAGGTGGGTGAGGATGTTCGGAATCCCCGCTCACGCCTAGATGGAGTCCGTTCTATTGGACCTGGGCAATCAGCTGGGCAGCGTTCTACAAATCGATCCCATCAGTGAGTTTGATATTTTTCAATCTTTCGCTCGAATCAAAATTGCTATTCGCCCGGGAATCAACCTGCCGAAAACCCTTAACCTCTGGGTCCTGTCCAAATGCTATCCAGTATGGGTTGACGTGGAATCGCCCCTGATTCGGTCTCACACCCCTCCACCAGAGTAGCCTCCAAAAGAGTCCACAAAAGATTGGGTCCTCAAAAATTTCAGATCCCCACGGTTGCCTTCTCCAAAACACCTGCCAACTATTTGTGAAATTGCCAAAGTCTCAACCAACATAGCTGATTCACATCCTTCGACTGAGGCTTTTGTCCCACATTTAGAGGAGCCCACTCCAATCGGTCGCACTGGTTCATATGCAGTTGTGAGCCCCCATGCCATACGTAACTAAGACAACGTCAACCGGGATAATGTGCACCAAGACAATGTGAACTGGGTGACTGCTTGCGACCCAGAGGAAAACTCTGGGAGTGTAACATCCCGGATTTTTGCCAACTTGGAATTAGACGTCCTTAGGCGATGGGACAATCCTAACTCCTGTTTAACTTCTCAAACACTCAATTCAAGGGTCTTAAATCCTTTCTTCAAACCATTCTCTTGAAAACCTCACATTTCCTTCACAAATCTCACCTTTCACTACCTTATCCTTCAAAAGTAACTAAGTGCTAAACTAGATTAGCAACGAAATCCGCTTGATCCACTTTAAATACGATCTGCAAGACCTAAAACTTGTAGAATCATTGACGCTAGGTTACCCTAAAATCTAGAATTAATCTCATTACCTAGTTGCTCTCGGGAGCATCACGAAACTCCGTATCAGATCTGGACCGCATATCAAAAGTCCGATTAATGCGAAGTTAAACGGTTAGGACCGCCTTGCTGGGCGTGACAACCATCTCGGAAATCAAATCCAGATAATGTCCCGGGGCTATTCGCTTGAGCCCGGAGTAAGGAGTGTGAGAAATGTGAAATTAATTAAAAATAAAATATAAATTTAAGTAATCTGGAACGTGTCGCTTGTGGATCAGTTATAAGAATTCCGACCGTCAGAATCAGGCCAGATTACACCCTTAGATCAGGGATATTTGTCCAAACATATCCATGTACTTGAAATCTCCAATCGAGATTCGCTGACCGTTGAACTGAAACTGGTCCGCCATTTGTGATCTGTGAAGCCGACCGAAACGAAAACTTAACTAAACCTAGATCCAGTATTAGTGAGCTTAAGTCCGACCTTTGGCTCAAGAGGGGCTTCCAGAAGTGCTCCGTTGATATGGAACAGATTTACTTTGGTTATAACCTAAGTATACCTTGACCTGAAGTCTAATTTGGTGAGTTCTAGACCTATATAAGGACCTTAAACCCTCACTCTCTCATTCCATACGAATTTGAGAAAACCTAGGAGAGAGAAGAGAGAAAAGGGAGAGAAAGTGTGAGAAAAGTGGGAGCATCTCCTTGCCATTATACCTTGCCGCTATACAAGCTTAACCATCCCGTTCTAATCACTTTTCCGTCGATTCCGGTTTCGTTTCTAGGTAAGAAAACCCTAACCCTAACCTATTTTAGGGTTTGAATTGATTCAAGTAGCGAAATAGTCAACGTATCCCGTGCTATAGGATGATATACTGCTGTAGACGAAGACTTAGAGATTCTATCGACTCCGTTACGATTCTACGACAAAAGGTGCGGACTTTAGACATATAGGTTATGGTTTTTAACACTTTCAATGTCAGATAATGGTAGATTCATGATCTGCATGTAATTGCACATGTACAAAGTGCTGTCCGTTTCATTTTTCGGTTATACGTTAACTATGTTGAATATACTGTATTTCTCGTATTTGTAGAAAATACCGTATACGTATAAAATATGAATTTGTGCTTAACATGATTATTTTTCGTGACTATATGCTTATATATATACGACAACTCCCTAACGAAAGGACTTGCCCTAAATCACGCCACGGCCACTATACGCTATATATGTTAAAATGTGTAACCTAAGTGTTTGTGGAAATGACTGAATGAATATGGAACTTGGATTCCTACTTGCCATGACTATCCGTCGTGGGTGCATGCGTGTCATAATTGGGGCAACTCCCTAGTGAAAGGATTTGGCTTAATACTATGTGATCAACATATGTCATGTATATTGATGTATGTAATCTAAAGTGTTTGTTGAAATGTCTGAATGAGTAGTAGTTAGTAAATTGTAATGTATAAGGGTGTTGAGATATGATTCTCAACTCCTTTAACTATGTGTATGATTTCTTTAGATATCTGTGTGATTAAGAATTGAATATGCACAAACTCATGCCTTCATAACATGCTCAACTGATTATATGATTTTATCTATGTAATGCATATGTTTAAATTTATGTTTAAGTTGTATTTCATAAAGGCCGTGAAGGGTGATGGGGGAGTGGTGTAACGATTCCGTGCAACAGCCCTGACAGCCCTAAGCAGACAATATTGGATATTTGATTGTATGATTTGAAATCTTGATCCATTACTGCTTTAACTGTTCCGTAATTAAATGTGATTGAGGCTATTGTATAGTCCAGGCAATCGGTAACGGGATTAAATTCGTGACTGAGATTCATTCGCCACGTGAGATGTGTTCGACGAACCCAAGTCGTACTTTGGTTGGCGATAGTGGTTGGCCACACGAAGTGCTTATGCACTTCATGTCGTTCAACTTGTCGTGCGCTCGAGATAACTGAGCTCGTTAAGTAACCCGATTTGTCTAATATATATTCACCATGTTTGGATGCTACTACTTGAACCTAAGGTACCGAACTTACCAGTGCAACCCCGTTAACCTTGGTACCTCGATCCGCTAAGACTTATGAGCTGGGCATGGTGGTATAGGACACCGTGATCGAGCTGTCGGCCTACGTTGGGGCCACGACCCTCCCCATAGTGACCAGTGAGCAACCCAAACTCGTGAGCCGATTATGGTGGTATGGGACACTATATTCGAGCTGTCGGCCTACACTGCTTTGATGGGTGATGGGGGAGTGGTGTAACGATTCCGTGTAATAGCCCTGGCAGCCCTGACCGTAACCGGTGTAGTGACCTCGAGCATACTCTGAATCTACAACGAGGCGACAAGCCTTTCCATAGTAAATAGAGTATAAACTAGGTATGTATTGATAAGGTGATGGGGGAGCGGTGCAACGAGTGCGTGTAACAGCCCTGGCAGCCCTTTACAGTGACCTAGAACCATATCATCGTATGAGATTATCTAGGATTGACGACCCTAGAATGGATCATTGTTTGGGAATGATATAAGGGAGGTACCATAGTTTCTCAATACTGTTGTATGAAAAGGACTAATAACAACTCGGTAACTATGCTCATCATTGCACTGCATATGCCTAGAAGATGTGGAGCACTGAGGGATGAACGCATGCCGCGGACGTAAGATGGTGTCGCATGAGGGAGTATGTTGGTGAGGGCATGCATCATGACTGCATTCATACTTGCATTAATAAGAGTATTTAGGAGTGTTTGATTATATTGCTTTATCATTACTGCTTGACTGAGTTGATAACATGTTAACCTATTCTTTATTGTTCCACTGAGTTGATCACTCACTCCCACGTTACGGGACGGTGTTCCGGACACCCACCAGACTTTGTCTGATTGCAGATGGCGACGCTACTCCTGAGGCGGAGCCGGACTTTTGTGACGACGAGGATGCTTTCTCGTATATGCTGTTTTTTGGTGGCTTCATGTGAGCCGTGCCTTGTTCGATGGGGTTACAGGGATGTTGACTAAAGGACCTTACACATTTGGTATATGTTGGAATTGTATTTGTAATTAATTAACCTGGTAATATTATCACACTCTGGAGACTCACCACAGTTTATATATTTTATATTTTATATCACTACCAAAAAAAGGGGCAAAGGATACAGACCACGTTAGGTTTTTGCTACGGATTTAAACCGTAGCTATATTTGCTACGGATTTAATCCGTAGCTAAAAATGTACTACACCATTAATACTTAACGGTGGTGTAAGGGGCTCTATAAGGCCTAAAACAATATATGTGTTCTATCTAAGCCGTCCATTTATTTTGAAATATTATTATAGGGTAAGAAACCAAAAATCAACTAGATCAAAGGCTAAAGTGGACCACACGGTATGAAACATGGATATTAAATCACATGTGCTTCCTATGGTGTGGTCCACTTGGGCCTTCAATATATTTTGTTTTTGGGATTATGAACTAAAATAATTTAGTAAAATTAATGGACGGAATGGATTAAGCAGCTACATCATGATGGGCCCCACGGAGCCTTTGAGAGAACCGTCCAGGGCTCTACGTCCAAAATCGGGCACGCGCTCAAAACAGAGCCGCGCCCGAATTTCCCCCATTTCTCTCCCTCTCGCCCGCCCGAATTTTCCCCATTTCTCTCCCTCTCACTCCTTTCCTCAATACGTTCTCTCATCTTCCTCCCTCTCTCTCTCCGTTCCCCAATCCCCTCTCCATCTCTCCGTTCCTGCCGTCAGCACCCTCTCCCTCTCCCTCTCCCTCTCTCGAGGTCCCTCGTTCCTGCATTCAGTGCCCTCGCCCTCTCCCTCACCCTCGATGGCAGCCAAAACCCACGAATCCAGATCAGATTATGCCGCTGCCGGCAGCAATGGCCAACAGCGCCGAAACCCCTGCCCCTCTTCTTCTTCCTATTCCAGCGCCGCCGACCACCATTAATTGCCAATCTAATAAACTTGGAGACATGTAAGTAGTCTCTCTCTCTCTCTCTCTTGATTTGCTTCCAAGCAATGAAAATATCATCAACCTGAATGTTATTTTACATTGTAAAGCATGTTGTGATCTCAGGTGGGTCTTTGATAATGAGCACACGGGCACCATACCTGACTTCATAGGGAATTGGAGCAAGCTAAAATTTTTGTAAGCTAATATAATGAGATTTTCTCTTTCCTTGCTCAATTGAATCTTTTCTTATTTATGGGTTAGGGTTGTCAACAAACCGGTTATATATTAGCCTGAAAGTTCGGCCTGGCCCTGGACCGTGGCTTGTGCCAGGCCTCGATAGTTGTCGAACATGGGTCTGGGCTTGGCTAGTTTACTTATCAATTCTAAAATTCAGGCTGGGGCTGCCAACCATGATTGTAAAATTGGTTTTGGATTGGAACTCATCTAGAGATTGAAACTGGTATAACTCACCCTGACTCGTTCCAACTCAGTTTGGTTTCTGAGAGTGATTCTCCCAGTGACTTGTATTGTTCTCCACT
Organism: Magnolia officinalis; assembly: GCA_021015155.1. Classification (NCBI taxonomy): domain Eukaryota; kingdom Viridiplantae; phylum Streptophyta; class Magnoliopsida; order Magnoliales; family Magnoliaceae; genus Magnolia; species Magnolia officinalis. Next base: position 82,219,726 of record JAJHSJ010000003.1, on the reverse strand, counting down.
AATACTAAGCTGGAGTTGACTTGATATTGGATGATATTTAGAACCATGCAACAAGTAGGCTGATTGATGCAGCCGCCTGCAATTCATATCAGTCCTCTCTGGTGCGACCCACTCTGGATCACCAACGATTGGAGTCCTACTCGAAGTCCCTTGTAGTAATCTTAATTAGTTTTTCCAAAGTAATAAATTCTTATCTCATTAGGATGGAAAGAGGTATTAGGATTCTTATCTTTATTTTTAAGCTCTTTTTTTTTTTTTTTTTTTTTTTTAAAGGAAAAAGAGATTGCATTAACTGGGAAGGGCGAAAATTACAGCCTAGAAACAACCCAGAGCTTTCGGGCGGGAGACAGAGAAAAAGGATTTGCCCCGCCTATCCTTTGCTATACAAAAAGAAAGAAAACCCAAGAACCCAAGAACCCAACTAAACAAGCAGGCAAATAACCAGAAAACCAACAACGACCAACAGGAAACTGAAACCAGCAGGGAAGGCAAGCCTAGCGCTGAGGAGGAGCAGCATGCTCTCTGATCGAGCCAAGGCCCGCCTTGTCAAGAAGAGAAAGGCCTCTAGCGATCTGGGGCAAGGAGGTCATGGAATCAAAGATGATGTTGGACTGTGTATTGCTGCCGAGCTTCGCCAAACTATCAGCAGGACCATTAGCTTCCCGGAAAACGTGGGATAGATGGAAAGAACCTCTGCTCAATAGTGAAAAAATTCTGGACAGCCAATAAGTCCACTTCCAGGAGGGGGTGCATTACATTTGGAGACAACGCACAACCCAGGCCGAGTCCGACTCCACAATGATATGGTGAAGGCCCCTGCTTAAACAAAGGAGAATGCCATCGTGGATAACCCTCACTTCAGCCAGATTGTTAGAGGCATTGCCATAGCCGTTATCGAAACGAGAATGACATTACCATGGTGGTCACGAAGAATACCCCCAGCACCAGCAGGACCGGGGTTGGAAAAGGCGATCCATCAACATTTAGCTTAAGAAATCCCTTCACCGGTCTCTTCCACTTGACAACCGAAGCTGTACGAGCAGCGTCGCGGGAGCTGGAAGGGATGGCTGCCGCAATCCTAGTCTAAGGAGAAGGATGCAAACCCGAAGATAAGGTCGGGAAGAGCATAGAAAGCCACCATTTAACCCTTGATAGCATCACAGAAGCAGAGATCCGTTTATTGTCAAATCTTGCCTCATTTCTCGCTTTCCAAATTTCCCACAATATGAAAACCGGGGCCAGCCGAAAACATTTGCGGTTGATGGACCAAGGCAGGGGCCTAAACCACCACCAATGATGGCGATCTTGGATGGAAGAGTGACAAAAAATTTGAAGCCCGAACATAGCTACAGCTTGGCGCCAAATGCACGAGGCGAGCGTACCTTCCAGGAAGAGGTGGTCAAGGGATTCAACTCTAGGGCCAGAGGAGTGTTCATGATGACAACATGAACATTTGGAAGCCATGTGAACCCCCTTCTGCTGGGTGAGAACATCAATAGGGAGGGACCGGTATAGAATTCTCCACGTTATGAGAGAAATCTTTATTTTTAAGCTCTATAAATGGGTGTAATCTCTAAATTGCTAGTAGTTAATTTTGAATTAATTTTGTTGTTATCCTGAAATTCCAGCAATGCAATGTCACCTCGCTGAGTTGCCTTGGCTATCTATTGTTGAGGCACTTGCAGGATATCCAGGTATCCCCTTTTGAATCAACGTTGCAAACGTGGCCACGCTGACTTCCATCAACTTCACTGTTGCCCGTACATGTTGTCATTTCGACCCAAATGGACCATTTCACCTATATATGAGGCTCATGACTGGCCCATTAAGTTTTCCTTGGTAACATTGATTGATTGTTCGCTTGACAATTTTAACTAGCGAATGCTTATGTAGGTATTTGCATGGGAATGCTTTCCAAGGTCCGATACCTTCCAGTCTTTCCAATTTAGCATCCCTAACTGATTTGTAAGTATTTTTGTTTATTTTTCAATTATCATTGCAATTGTTTAATTGATTATCCAATGATTGCACAGGCGAATTGGTGAAATAACGAGCGGAATCTCATCTTTGGCATTTATCGAGAGCATGAGGAGCTTAACCACTTTGTAAGTAATCATGGTACCTGTATCTATGTATTAATGCTAATTTTCTAATTTATCATTGTTGTTCTTGTCATTGTGATATAATCAAAATGTTTCCTTTTTTGGAGAATCTTGAGAAACAGTAAGATATCAGGCACAATTCCATTCAACATTGGAGAGTACCGATCGTTACAATATCTGTAAGTTGTTCACATCACAACTCTTATGTTGGTGCAGGGATTGGGCCTAGGGTTGTCAATGAGCTAGACTGGGCTGGGGTTTATGCTTACCTAGTCTCAACCCAAATTTCACTAGGCTAGCACAAGCCTGGATCATGTTCAAAAAAAAAAAAGGGTGATGCACTTGGTGTACGGGGTAAATTTCACATAAACACCATGGTAGAGCTTACCTGAGCTGTGGACCTTTTCCCTTCCATTAATTTATTTGTTACATATCATTTATCACCACTAAGAAGAACAATTTTTCACCGCTTACAAAGTGATTGTATCATCCAACCGGTTGGACTTGATATACATGTATGTGTGTGTAGGCCCAGGACGGAATAGTCCAAGCTCAGCCCAAAATTGTTAGGCTTTCATACCTAAGTCCATATGGGCATAGAAAGCGTGCCCAAACATTGCTTAAAAACCTGTGCCCGTGGGCTACCCGAACCCATTGATGACCTTAGTTGGGTCATGCCAGCGGCAGCGCAGCCCACCTCCAGGGTATTGGCTGATGCTGGGCATCAACAGAAAAAATTGTAATACATGGGTCTGAGCCAGCCTATTTATTCTTTGGGCCTGAGCATAGGCCTAGGCCATGGATTAGGCCACTGCCCTAAAAATGAAGTTCAACTACATTTGGTTAATGTTTTATTTTAATTGTTTTTAGGGATTTGAGCTTTAACAATTTAACTGGTGAAATTCCAAGTTCACTGTTCAATATGAGTTCGCTTTTAAACTTGTAAGAGTCAAACTCCTTCTATGCTTAAGCTGTTTTAGTGCTGATCCTAGTAATTCTCTCTTCACTTTTCCTTGTTTCTCATTCTCATATTATGAAATATAACATCTTTTAAGTGTTATTAATTTGATGTTGCATTTTCTTTTATTTTTTGGGTTTCTCTTTCTGCAGGTTTCTTAGAAACAATAACCTATCTGGTAGCCTTCCTTCTATGAAAAGCTCATCCCTCAAGACCATGCAAGTTCATCTGACTTAATTATAATGAATTGTAACCAAAATTGCAATTTACTCACTTTGCCGCCTTTGGATGTGTTATTGAATTGGATTGCAATACCTAGTTCAATAAAGTGGAACTAGTCAAACTACAATTACCATCTATGGTGTTCATATTGAGAGAATCAGCTCCAAATTGCAATTAAGTTTCTTTCAAGTTAGATGGACTTCATTTGCAATTTGAGGGTCACTTCCTAAGATACATAACACTACAACTACAATGTGGCCTTTTCCTTTCTATTGGGCTGATTACTGCAATTCAATTCAATTGTACAACCAAAGGCATCCTTAGATATTGTCCAGGATTGCTTTTATATTTTTTTTCTTTTCTTTTATAGCTCGGCATAAAAGATTGAGTTGTGAATATTCAATTGATTCATTATGTCTATCTTGATGTTCCTCTTCTACAAAAGTAAATGGAACTTTTTGTTCTTTAATTAGAACGCCGTTTGGTATCTAATGAAAGGATAATCTTATATCTAACATATTTGGTTGGTTCTGGCTCTGTTGCTAACTTGCATTAAATGTATGTTAATTCATTTTCTTATATGTTATGTTGTGTCGGCACAGAGATTTATCATACAATCAATTATCAGGAAGCATTCCCTCTTGGATTACACAAGGCTTGCAACTGTATGTCCAAAAGAAGCACAAAGTTTTCCATTTTCATCTTCATTTCTCTAGTGATCAAACAATTCATTATATGCATTAAGGGTGCATTGGATGTCCTGTTGAATTGAATTGCAATTAGTTTAGTAGAGAAGAAATGACCAAATTGTAGTCACCTCAATATTCAGAATGAGGAAGTAGTCAAATCGCATTTACATTGTTTTCAATTTCAACTTGAAAGTAACTGAATTGCAATTTGTAGGCCACTACCTCAATATGAATATAGAGGAAGGTGATGGAATTTGGTCATTTCCACTTCACAGAACTAGTAATTCTTGCAATTTGATTCAATAGAGCATCCAAACGCCCTCTTTATTTCTTCTTATGATATATGAATTTGATTTTCGATTAGATTAATACCTGCTATAACACTTTTCAAGGTTGTTAACCATGACTAGTTAATCAATGTGCACCAGAAGTTACAATATTATGTTTTTTTTTTTTTTTTCATATTCAATATTTAAAAAGTGTTGAAGTGGTTTTCAAATTGAGAAAATAGCATAAGTGTGCAAGATCAGGGACATTCATCAAGAGTGCCCGACCTTGAACATGCCCTTGGTAAAAATCAAGTTGCCCCGTGCATCATAAGGGCCAATGTGGATGAACAGAAATGATAGTTAGGAAAAGATAATAGATGCTATGTATTCAACAGAACGTGAATGTAAAGTGCTGAAGTGGTTAACTGAACGTGAACGTAGCACAGGTGTGCAAGATTAGGGAATTTTTTCATGAGGGTCTCCTACCTTGAATATGACCTGGCTAAAAATCAAGCTGGTTCATGCATCTTGCTGGCCACTCTATGTATGGGGGCAAATGGGTTGGGTTAAGGGGTCCCAGACCCGACCATGTAATAATCATATCAGAACTTGGGTGCCATAGGCAACCCATTACATTTCGGGTTGGGTCTAGGTTGGTTCCAAGTCCCAAAACTCCAACACGTTTATTTATTCAGAATGAGAGAATAGAGGGAACAAAGAGGTTTAAATCATAAACAAGGATGCTATGGGAAAATAAAGCATAGAAAAAGGAAGAAAGAAAAGAAGAAAGAGAAAGAAGATAAGAGGAGAAGGTTCGGAGAAGAGAGGGACCCAAATTAGGGTTGACGCCCCTACTCTAAATCTTTTATATTAATTAATTTTTATAATGACAAGAGGACATTTGATACCAAAAGTAAGAACCCATCATATCTTGAACCAATATTAACAATAGAAAATGCATAGAAACAAAACTAAATAGGCTCCACACCTTACCCATTTAATAATGCAGGTCAAACTTTTTGACCCAGACCTGCTCTATGGATCCAAATTTTGACCTAAACCTAAACCTTAACCTATTCTCAATTCCCTAAACCTTAACCCACAACCTAACATAAACCTAACTCCCTAACCTAAACCTAAACCTAAACTTGAAAACCCAAAATTAAACCCGATCCCGAACCCGGTTTCCTAAACCTAAACCTTCACCTATTCTCAATTCCCAAAACCTTAACCTACAACCTAACCTAAACCTAACTACCTAACATAAACCTAAACCTAAACTTGAAAACCCAACTTAAACACGATCCCGAACCCGAACCCGATTTCTTAAACATAAACCTTAACCTATTCTCAATCCCTTAACCTAAACATACACCTAATCCTAAACTCAACTCCCTAACCTAAACCTAAACCTAAACTTGAAAAACCAAACTTAAACCCGATGCCGAACCCGAACCAAATTTTCTCAACCTAAACCTTAACCTATTCTCAATTCCTTAAACCTTAACCTACAACCTAAACTAAACCTAACTCCTTAAACTAAACCTAAACCTAAACTTGAAAACCCAAACTTAAACCCGGTCCCGAACCCGCACCCAGTTTCCTTAACCTAAACCTTAACCTATTCTCAATTCCCTAAACCTTAACCTACAACCGAACCTAAACCTAACTCCCTAACCTAAACCTAAACCTAAACTTGAAAACCCAAACTTAAACCCGATCCCGAACCCGAACCCGGTTTCCTAAACCTAAACCTTAACTTATTCTCAATTCCCTAAACCTTAACCTACAACCTAACCTAAACCTAACTACCTAACCTAAATCTAAACCTAAACTTGAAAACCCAAACTTAAACCCGATCCCGAACCCGAAACCGGTTTCCTAAACCTAAACCTTAACCTATTCTCAAATCCCTAAACATAAACCTACACCTAATCCTAATCTCAACTCCTTAACCTAAACTAAACCTAAACCTAAACCTAAACTTAAACCGATGCCGAACCTGAACCAAATTTCCTCAACCTAAACCTTAACCTATTCTCAATTCCCTAAACCTTAACCTACAACCTAACCTAAACATAAACCTAAACTTGAAAACCCAAACTTAAACCCGATTCCGAACCCGAAACCGGTTTCCTAAACCTAAACCTTAGCCTACAAACTAACCTAAACCTAACTACCTAACCTAAACCTAAACCTAAACCTAAACCTAAACTTGAAAACCCAAACTTAAACCCGAACCCGAACCTGAACCCGGTTTCCTCAACCTAAACCTTAACCTATTTTCAATTCCCTAAACCTTAACCTATAACGTAACCTTAACCCAACTCCCTAACCTAAACATAAACCTAAACTTGAAAACCAAAACTTAAACCCGATGCCGAACCCGAACCCAATTTCCTCTACCTAAACCTTAACCTATTCTCAATTCCCCAAAGCTTAACCTAAAACCTAACCTAAACTTAACTCCCTAACCTAAACCTAAACCTAAACTTGAAAATCCAAACTTAAACCCCATCTCGAACCCGAACCCAGTTTCCTCAACCTAAACCTTAACCTATTCTCAATTCCCTAAACCTTAACCTACAACCTAACCTAAACCTAACTCCCTAACCTAAACCTAAACCTGAAAACCCAAACTTAAACCCGATCCCGAACCCGAACCTGGTTTCTTAAACCTAAACCTTAACCTATTCTCAATTCCCTAAAGCTTAACCTACAACGTAACCTAAACCTAACTCCCTAACCTAAACCTAAACCTAAACTTGAAAACCCGAAATTAAACTCGATCCCGAACCTGAACCCGGTTTCCTAAACCTAAACCTTAACCTATTCTTAATTCCCAAAACCTTAACCTACAACCTAACCTAAACCTAACTACCTAACCTAAACCTAAACCTAAACCTAAACTTGAAAACTCAAGCTTAAACCCGATCCCGAACCCGAACCCGATTTCTTAAACCTACACCTTAACCTATTCTCAAAACCCTTAACCTAAACCTACACCTAATCCGAATCTCAACTCCCTAACCTAAACCTAAACCTAAACTTGAAAACCCAAACTTAAACCTGATGCCGAACCCGAACCCAATTTCCTCAACCTAAACCTTATCCTATTCTCAATTCCCTAAACCTTAACCTACAACCTAACCTAAACCTAACTCCCAAACCTAAACCTAAGCCTAAACTTGAAAACCCAAAATTAAACCCGATCCCGAACCCAAATCCAGTTTCCTTAACCTAAACCTTAACCTATTCTCAAATCCCTTAACCTAAACCTACACCTAATCCTAATCTCAACTCCCTTAACCTAAACCTACACCTAATCCTAATCTCAACTACCTAACCTAAACCTAAACCTAAACTTGAAAACCCAAACTTAAACCCGATGCCGAACCCGACTCAATTTCCTCAACCTAAACCTTAACCTACAACCTAACCTAAACCTAACTCCCTGACCTAAACCTTAACCTATAGGTTTTATTAATTTATTAAGAAAAAAAAGAAGAAGAAAATGGTTATACATGATGCACTTCTTTCAATTTGTTTTTCTTTCCTCCAATTGTCATTCTGATTTATGAATGTCATGACTATTTGTAGGATGATGGAATATACGAAGCTGTTGCAGGAAGTGACTTTGTCATTACTAGAGGTTCATTTCGAGACAACTCTTCAAAGTACTACATAAATGACTGTGGAAGTAATTTTACAGAGGTCACTAAAAAATTGAAAGGAAAAGGAGTGGACTTGGACAACAACCGGTTTTTTATTCTTCAGGTGGGTGATGGCTAAAAAAGGCCTATTTACTTGTGAAAAAATATCATACTATCAAAATATATCTTCTCTTTTAATTCTTTATCTTTGAAATTTCAGGGTGAAGTCGAGCAAATTTCTCTAATAAAGCCAAAGATTTGTATTTTCAGCATTATTGTAATTGTAATTGTAATTCATTGAATGAAGGATTGTAATTGTAATTGTTTGAATGAAGGATTGTAATTAATTGTAATTGTAATTGTAATTGATTGAATGAAGGATTGTAATTGATTGAATGAAGGATTGTCATTGAATGAATGAATGATTATAATTTATTGTAATGGAATGAATGAATGATTATGCAGGTGGTAATTGAATGAACAAATAATTGTATATATATTTTTTAATATAGAATTTGCTACGGATTATATCCGTAGCTGTTGTAAACTATAGCTACGGATTAAATCCCTAGCTGTTATGATTAAATCCGTAGCTGTGGTAACCTACAACTACGGATATAATTGCTACGGCTTAGATCCGTAGTGGTTGCCAGATATAGCTACGGATTAAATACGTAGCGGTGGTGATTAAATCCGTAGCTGTTGTGACCTATAGCTACGGATATAATTGCTACGGATTAAATCCGTGGCCATTTTGACCTATAGCTACGGATTAAATCCGTAGCTATAGGTTCCAGACCTATTGTTATGGCACTTACGACTACGGTCGTGCTACGGACTAGATCCGTAGCCATAGGTCTATGGCTACGGATTTAGTCCATAGCCTTTGCCCATTTTTCTGGTAGTGTATATCTATCACAGTCTTCCGCTTGTAATTTAACTGTCTCTGGAGTATGATATGCTGTTTTGGTATAATCCCATTCATGTTTCAATGCTCTCATCATAATCATCATTATCTGTGTTGCATAAGTGATGCGTTGGAACTCGAGAGCTGAGCTTTGGTGGACCCCCGATTTTCAGGGTGTTACAGGGAGAATCTGCACTCAGTCTGCTACTGAGCATTCTTCAGGAAATGATCAACGGCCTTATCTCCCGGAGCCCGAGAGAATTGAATTGATATCGATAACAGGTAACACACTTTCTTTGTGCCCCAGCCCATCGATGATACAGATTCAACACATCACCCCTGCAGTGCCCAACTTTCCCATATATAGCAGTAGTCCCTTGGTGGAGATAGATCCAACCCTATTTCTCAATGACAATAGTAGCATCCAAGTGGAGGGTCTGGTGTTTCCAAGATTAAGCGATCGCACTACAGCTATTCAGGCATACAATCCTGAAGCACATTCCAGCTCTATCAACCTACCAGCAGTCACAGATAGAGATGAGACAGTAGCAGATGGTATTACTACAGGGAAACTAGGCAGGTCAACTAACTCAATGCCAAGATCCTCCTTAAGGGTGGGTATCCAGTACCAGCACGTTTCCCACCAAGAAGACCTCCCTCACATCTCTGGGGATATGGAAGTCTCCCATCAACCGTTCAGCAGGCCTCCCAGTAGCATGAAGCCTTCAGCATTGCACATATTCTGCTCCCGCTCGGTGGAACTAGGGGAGCACTTTAGGATAAGAGACAACAGTGTAGAACTTTACCACAGGACTTCCAACGGACACTTTCGTTCCAGATCACTTAGGGATAACCCTTTCTTTCTAATCACAACGAGCCCTATAGGTGTATCTACCTTGAACACTCCCTCTCAGGTCTCCGAGGGGGACTCTTCCCCTGCTACTGTTGGTAGAAGGATGACATATGCAACAAATTTACCTATTTGTAGAGACGGGCTGGTGGTGGATCTTTCCTCTTTTTACTCTGGTGTTGAAGATGACTCGGCAAAAAACAGCCAAGTCCAGCAATTGGAGATTCCTGTCTACCACGCGCCCGGCCCTGAAGGCGTTGAAGGGAAGATGAATGTCCTTGATCAGTCCCAGGATAGTCTAAAGGAACAAGTTAAGACCAGAAAAAGAGTGGCGGTTGGTTTCAATACCCTCCCTAGGAAGAGGGATGAATGGCTAGCCAAATTAAGATGTGTTCAAAGATGGGGTGCGACGAACAACGGCTCCCATGTCAGATAAGATTCTAGTGTGGAATGCCCGCGGGGTGGGAAATAAGCCCACCATCAGAACCTTGAAGCGTCTCATCAAAGAGCACAACTCGTGGATTGTGGCCATCTTAGAGCCGATGGTTACTGATTCCAAGCGAGTTCAGATCGGCCTTCGGATTGTCTTCCACTCATCTTTCTCTAACCTGGACACAGGTGGAAAGATCTGGATCTTTTGTAAGCATCATCAGTTTGTTCAAGAGCACTCTAAATCAAATCAGATGATCTCCCTCTCCATTACCATGCCGCAGCATTCCTTGCCTATCCATTTGTCAGTGGTCTACGTTAACTGCTCGAGAGTGGTGCGGCATGTGTTGTAGGAGGAAATGGCGACGTTGTCTAGTGCTGTACTGGGGCCGTGGGCTCTATGCGGGGATTTCAACGCAGTTGTTGAAGCGAATGAGCATCGTAGCAGGGGCAATTTCGCAAGCAGCAGTTCGAGGGATTTTGCAGAAGCTATCAACAATGCGGGTCTTATTGACGCTAGATTCCATGGGAGTAGATTTACGTGGTCAAACAAACACTCCGGCCTAACGCGAGTGTGGGCTAGGCTTGACCGGGTGCTCATGAATACAACATATATGGAGCAATACTTTCTCTTCGTTCCAGGTACATCACCTCCCCAGACATAACTCTGATCATGCTCCCTTATTGTTGGTTTTTCCTAGACAGCAATATGCAGGTCCTAAGCCTTTTAAATTCCAACGTATGTGGGCCCATCATGATGCGCTTCTTCCTCTGGTGAAAGATGCTTGGTCCTCAGCTATTGACACAAACCCCATCACTAATGTATTGGTTAAAATGCAAGCTGTGAAGGGTAGACTACGAACCTGGAACAGGGCTGAATTTGGTAACATCTTCAATGCGGTCCAGCAGGCAGCGAATTCTCTTTCGGACAGACCAGCTCCATCAAGGCGACGCTTCAGGGACAAAGGACTATACTAGGCATAACGACATTCTGGAAGCCAGGACTTCACTCTCTAAGTTGGAACTTCTCGAAGAAATTTTTTGGAAGAAGAAAGCCAGAAACAACTGGCTTGAGGAGGGGGACAGGAATACAAGTTACTTCCATGCGTCTGCAGCAGACCGAGCTAGAAAATCCTTCATCTCCTCCATTCGTCTCGACTCTAGGTAGACTGTGGAGACGCAGACAGCTATCAAATCGGAAGCCGTCAGATATTTTCACTCTCTTCTTTCTGCAGGGGCAGTTGATCTTGGGGGAGATATTTGGGATGTCATCCGCCCTTCCATTTCGGAGGAGGATAACAACCGCCTGATGGCTAAACCGTCGATAGAGGAGGTTCATCAGGCGGTTCGGTCTATTCCCAGGGATAGCGCTGCTGGTCCGAATGGGTTCACTGGAGCATTTTTCTCCATTTGTTGGGAGATCGTCGGCCATGACTTACTCAGAGCGATCATTGCTTTCTTTGAAGGGGATGCTTTGCCCAGGGCCTTCACGTCCTCTCGTCTTGCTATGATTACAAAGAAGGAAGCTCCAAGGTGCTTCGCAGACTACGGCCCCATCAGTTTATGTAATGTGGTATATAAGATCTTCACCAAAGTTATTGCAAACTAGCTGAGCATCCTCCTTCCTTCTCTAATTGTTCCTGAGTAGGGAGCTTTTGTCCAAGGTCGTTCCATTGCAGATAACATCGCCCTTGCTCAGGAAATGTTTTGAGAACTTAACAGAAAAGTCAGAGGTGGGAATATTGTTATCAAGCTGGACATGAAAAAAGCCTACGACAGGGTAGAATGGCTCTATTTGAAGAAAGTTTTGACGTGTTTTGGCTTTTCTGCTCTAAGGATCAGGCTTTTGGAGCGTTGTTGGAGCAATTGCTGGTTCTCCATCCTTGTCAATGGAGAGGTGAGTGGTTTCTTTAAATCCACTCGGGGTCTTCGCCAGGGCGACCCTTTGTCTCCAAGTCTTTTCATTCTGGCATCAGAAATTCTGGGGAGAGGCTTCAAAGATCTAGTGACCCAAAGAAAGTGTCTCCCTTTCAAAGGTCGAAATCAAAGTATTCGGGTCTCCCATCTCCTTTTTGCTGACGACACGCTTCTTTTCCTTAATGGTGGGATCCAGTCCGTCCGAGCAGCTAAGCATTTCCTAAACAAGTATCAGCAGACTTCAGGCCAGAAGGTAAATTTTCACAGGGCATGTTTATGTATCCTGAAAAAATGACGGCTTCCAGAATTGCAAGCATTCAAAGGGAACTGGACTCGCTCACCCCGGTGGAGAGCATGCTCTACCTAGGGGTCCCAATTTCAGCGGGTAGACGGAAACAAGACGCTTTTCAGAGGTTGATTGATAGGGTCAATGGGCGAATTAGTGGTTGGAAAGCAAGATCCCTTTCAATGGCAGGTAGGGCCACGCTGGTCAACCACGTCCTGGCTAGCGTTCCTGTCCATACGCTTGCGGCTACCCACGTTCCAGCTGGTATCCTCAAAATCCTGGAAAACAGTTTTGCAGATTATCTTTGGGGATGGGCAGAGGGAAGGAAGAAACTCCATTGGAGGAGTTGGCGTCACATTGCCCTGCCCAAGAGTGAAGGGGGATTAGGGATTAGAAGGCTCCAAGATGTGGTGTGTGCTTTTCGAATGAAGATGGCTTGGCCATGTGTAAACACGGCGAACTCCAGCATGTGGGCAATGTACATGCGATCTACTTATGCCCAGGATGTGGAGACTGCTGGTCAACCTCACCAAATGAAGGCGGCGTCCCCCTTATGGAAGAGAATTAGAGCACTTCTCCCCTTTGTTAAGGCTACTGTTCAATGGCAGATTGGTGAAGGAAATCTGCAGCTCTGGAAAGATAACTGGACTGGCATGGGGCCTCTTCAAAACAAGTTGACAGTCGCAATTTCTCCTGCCCTCCAATCTCTCCAAGTGAAGGACTTTTTGGGTCAGATGGGTCCCCTCCCTCCTTCTGCTGTCTTCTCAGTGCTTACCCAGGAGCAAATTGTTGTTATTTTTCATGGAGGTTTTTGCCTCTCTGTCGGTGTTGACACACCCTGCTGGCCGCGCCACCCTTCAGGCAGTTTTTCGGTTTCTTCGGCCTGGGAATCCTGTCGTGCGTGCAGCCCGCTGACGGTGTGGGGCCAGAAAATCTGGAACATAAAAATTCCCCCGAAATTGTCCACCTTCGTCTGGCGGATCCTCAGAGGGGCAGTTGCGGTGGACTCGGCCGTTCAATCTCGTGCGGTGCAGATGGCCTCCAGGTGCAGTTGCTACTATGATCAGTACAGCAGGCATGGGCCCATGGTGGAAACAACTGAGCATGTTTTCTTACACAATGACAAAGCAAAGTCGGTCTGGTCCCACTTTGCTCGAATTTATGGCGTTCCCATTGTTCGAAGTCTGACGGTTGGCGAGTGGCTTTCTCATTGGTGGAGCTCACGCTCAATGATAGGCATTGCAGGCCCTTTCAAGAGTGAACTGCTGTGTTTTATACTGTGGGAGCTTTGGAGGTGCAGAAATTCCGCCAGGTTCGATAGGATCTTCTTGCGTGTTGAGCTTCTCATCTCTCGCATCTCCAGTTGGTTAAGGAGAATTGCAACTAGTTGTTTCTCGCCGGCATCCCGTATGGGCAGCCATAGCAGGATTCTCTCTTCTCTAGGGATTCACGTTCAGCCCCTTCAAGACGTTTCCCACATGGTGCGTTGAGAAAACCCCCTTCGGGGTAGGTCAAACTAAATGTTGATGGATCCTCTCGAGGCAACCCGGGTGCGGCTGCGGGTGGGGGGATTTGCAGGAATGAGGATGGTAATTTCCTTTTTGGTTTCTATGCTGGTTATGGCCTCGCTTCGAATACCAGGGCTGAACTCTGCGCGGTCCATGATGGTCTCCTTCATTGTTTCCATCGCGGTTTGTCAAACATCATTGTTGAATCTGACTCCGCTATAGTAGTTCTTTTTCTATTGGGTGAGACTAGGCTGGGTTGGAAATGGAAATATTGGCTCCACAGGATACACACTCTCTCCTCCCTAGGGAATGTTCATTTCCAACATATTTGCAGAGAAGGGAATGGGCCGGCTAACGAATTGGCGAAGTTTGGGAGCAGGGAGCAACAATCCTCCCTCTTATCCAACAGTGAGGCTCTTCCTCAGGTGGTAAGAGGGCTTCTTTTCCTTGATAAAGTGGGATTAGGGTCCGTCAGGAAGAAGTTCAGGGGGTAATGCCGTTGGAGGTCCTTGTGGTTTGGTCAGCTTGTTGTTTCTTTTCTGTTCTAGTTCCCATGAGTGTCTCGGTGGCTGCATTTTGAGTTGTAGGTAGTTTGTTGTTCCTTGTTAGGCGGTAATGCCCCTGCCCTGTTTAGTTTACATGATAGGTGGGCCCCCCATTTTTGCAAGGGTCCACCCGAAAGGTTGTAAAAAAAAAAAAAAAAGCTCTTTGGTTGGGGCCCTCTGGAAAGGTTGTAAAGTTTTCAGGTTTAATGAAGTTTGAGTGGCAGGAGCCCACCTTTTAAAAAAAAAAAAAAAAGAAAAAAAAGTATGCACAGACAACATCAAAGAGCGGAGATTGGGTGCACCATAGCTTTCCACGGTCTGCTTATCATTCAAAATCCCACCATTCTAAATCAGATGCTGCTGCTCGGCCGGGACGTCGTAGTTCTCGGTTAGGATGACCTTGAAACCCCAACAGTCACATCGAGGCTTGTCTGAATGGAGAACTTGGAGCCATTCGAGCATCGTGTGTGGACGGTGATTGTGCTGTTGTTGCTGACGCTCGAATCACCCCCATTGACAGAATTGCCGTTAGCACCCATGCTTTCCCTCATGCATAGAAGAGGGAGGGAGAAAAGATCGGAAAGGGGAAATAAAAACCCTAACCCTAGAAGAAAAAAAGGGGATGATCAGAAATTTAGGAGGGAAAAGGGGAAAGACATGGGAAAGAGATGGCACTTGAAAAGAGGAAAATTGGAGAGAGAGAGAGAGAGAGAGAGAGAGAGAGAGAGAGAGAGAGAGAGAGAGAGAGAGAGAGAGAGAGAGAGAGAGAGAGAGAGAGAGAGAGAGAGAGAGAGAGAGAGAGAGAGAGAGAGCTAGGGCATGTGGGTGAGGTGGAGGCAGGGGAAGGGTGTGGGAGGGATATTGGGAGAGAGGAATAGATAAAAGGACCCGCAAGAATGAAATACCTCTTGGGTTTTGTTTTTCACAATTTTAGCTACAACTATGGGGCTTTTAAACCCATGATAATATAGCTACGTCGTCTTTAAACCGTAGCTGAAAGCCCCCATAGTCCACAACCTTTGCTCGATTTTTGGTTGCTATTGTTAAGAACCTAACCAATATGCCAAAAGCACTTGTGACTAATAGAATGCGTCAAGTTAGGCACTACAAACCATTAGAATCGTAACAAGTTCCTTTCTTCTTGCTTGCCGATGGGTAGACTGCCACTTCTCACTTTGATTCACTATGCTTATCACCGCATGTTCCTCCATGGACAGTTGGAAAGCTAACATAACAAGCTTCCTTCCTTTCCCTTCTTATTTTGCTTGTCGGGATGCCTATTGCCTACAATGCTTATGTGGGAGAATATCCTTGCAGCTTGACATGGCCATGCTCAATAGGGCCATCATGATATATGTTTTAGCCATGTGGTCTATCTATTTATTAAGCTTATCTTAGGGGATGAGCACAAAAACAAAGCACATTCAAGGGCCAAGTGGACCACACCACAAAAAAGGGTGGTGATTGATTGCCCACCATTAAAAACATCTTGGGAGCCACAAAAGTTTTGGATAAGTTGATATTTCTGTTTTTCCTTCATCCAAGTCCATCAGACTTTATGAACCGGTTAGATGGCAAATAAACATCACAGTAAGGCCTAAGAACGTTTCAACGGTTCGCATCATTATATTCCCACTATTTGGTGCTGTGGTCCACATGAGCTTTCCATCTGCCTCATTTTTTTATTTTTTTTTGTATCGCATCATTATTCCCACTATTTCATGCTGTGGTCCACATGAGCTTTCCATCTGCCTCGTTTTTTATTATTAATTCATGCCTCGAAATGAGCTGGCAAAATGAATGGACGTGTGAATAAAACACATGCATTACAGTTGGTCATACAGAGCTTCCTATTGTCTATACAGACTTGCGCTAATTTGGGTCAAAGGCCGCCATACAAATTGCATATGGCATGATGAACATTCCTGCCCGAATATATGCATTGTGTCGGCACTTGTTGCAGTACTCTTGCATCTGGCTAGTTCACATGGGCAACGGTGTCCCTTTAGGACTCTCCATGGGTTGGGCGGCCTTGCAGAAAACAATCAATATTTTTTTATAGGGCCAGTCAAACCAGTTTAAATTGGGTCTGAACCAACGCATGCCAGCCCACCCGCTACAGAGTTGTTCACATGTACAACGTGGGAAATCCCATGCCTCAACCTTCCTAATCTAGCATTGATCTCTACTCATTTGCACCAAATGCTCTAATGAGGTGCATTGTACCACTTTTAAGTAGTCCACGTCAACTTTTACGTGGATGCCTGGAAGAATGCTCACCTGCGCACCTTCTTATGTGAGCACTCGTACGCACTTCTGCACAGTGTCATGGGAATACAATCTGAATGGTCCACTTGATGTGGCGCCCTTTTAAACTCTATGATCTCAATTTTCAGCCTAATCCAAAATTCTGGTGGGCCATAGCAAACCGAAATGTAAATGAAAGAAGGAAACTATTTCCTGTTGACCCATCTGAGTTTTTTTTATCGGACTGAAAGATGGGCTCGTGTGGTTTCAAGGGGTGCAGCATCACGTGACTGTTCAGATTCCGTGCTCATAACAGTATGCACAGGTGCTCACGTAAGAAAGTGTGCGAGTGAGCAGTCGGATATGCCTGATTGCGTCCCTCCCTAACCTAGGTCCGGGCACGAGCTTTGTGGAGCCCACCCTGATGTATATGTTATATCCATGCGGTCCATCCATTTTGACAGATTTTAGGGTATGAGCCCGGAATGGAAGAAGATTCAAGGCTCATATGAGCCACACGTGGGGATTGAACACCCACCATATAAAACTTCTTTGGGAGCGGTAGAAGTTTTGATCAAGCTCACATTTATATTTTCCCTTCATCCAGGTTTATGTGAACTTACAAACAAGTTAGATGGCAAATACACATCATGGTGGCTTTAGGAAAGTTTCAACAGTGGGCATCGTTGTCATCACTGCTTCATGTGGGGTGGTTCTCTTGAGCCTTGGATCTGTCTCTTTTTTTTGGCTGACGGCATCAAACGATCTGTAAAAACGGATGGACAACATGGATAAAACACGTATATCATGTTGGGCTACACAGAGCTCGTAGCTGGACCGAGTCTGTCCTGTAAGGGGCAGGACGCAATACGTGTCCCTTTTAGTGACTTCTAATATGAAAGTCAAGTCCCTATTTACAGAAATTTGCCTGCCATCCAAATGGGCCCAGGTCTTAGCCATCATAATGGTAGATAACTGCAATAATATGAAATGCAAAAAAATCACCCTCCCATTGGAGTCCCTAAAAGACAAGTCAGTCACTGTTGCTCAGGTTTTTCCAGGAAGAACCATCTATGTTTTTATAACGCGTAAAAACAGTTACCGATATCCGAGATTCCATTGAGGAGAGATGGAAGTCGCTCCCTTCCAGAATGGTGGCGCTTCGGCCAGACGCTCCTCGCCGATGCCGGACCTCACCATTTTGTTTCCGCCCTTGTAGGTATAATTTGCAAAGGAGATGGAATGAATAAAGAAGAGTAATTGCACTTTGTATCATGAATAGCTCTCTTGCACTTAGCATGGAGAGAGAGAACGTACGAGAGCAGAAATGTTAAAGCGCTGGACGAACTTGCTTGGCAGGTCAAAATTAGAACGGCCGAGTCGTCTGAAACACCTGTACATCCGAGCCCTGTGGCTCCACCATGTTTTATATATATATATATATATATATATATATATATATATATATATATATAAGATCCACTCGGTGCATCAAGTGATAACCATTATTTTGATTTTACATGCAAAAGGTAGGCTGGATTAAATATCATATACGCCACACCAATGGGAACAATGTAAAGTTTCTCCCAAAACCGCAGAGTTCGCTTGGTGTGGCCGAAATGAGTTTTGTAATTATAAAGGTCTTTGTATACTCTTTTATCCTGGTGAGATACACCTAATTAATAGGTTTAATGAAAGACATGTACCTTGACAAACCCATGCATCTAATATCCATTGTTTCATACGTACACGTCAGAATATAAATTTTTTATTAAAAGAGCGTTCGTCTCATAAATGCTCTCCTGACACAATGCTGCACCTCCTTTATATCGGAGTTTATAACCTACTTTGGTAAAAATTAAAAAAAAAAAATCCTAAAAACACAAAAAAACAAAAAAACAAAAACAAAAAGTAAAAACAATATAAAAAAAACAAAGATAAACGACCAAAAGCCTAACATCCTAAGCAAAAGCACCCATAAGTGGGACTTACCAAGATTAATAATAACTTCAACTGGATTCCCACCATCTAGCCGCATTCAGGATCAATGGCAGAGATCCTTAGTTGGAGGGAATCCCTATTCTCCTAGCCAGTGAAGGTTCACAAGTGGGCGGAAAAAGGATTCCCGCCTCCCAGTGGACCCCTAATTTATTTGGATTTTGAGCCCCCCGTGCTCTCCCATCAATTTCCATACTTCCTCCGGATCTCCATGTAAGTTTGAGCAACGAGTTCGGGATCATTGTTAACCCAGCCAAACTTCTCCGTGAAAGGATTGACTAGGGTTTGAGGAGGGTACTGGTCAATGCAATCTTCCCAAGCATTCCTGTCGTCTAAATCCCTTACTACTTCCCACGTGCAGCTGTTGCACAAGAAACCAGCTCCAAAGCCAATCATCAAAACCCTATTCCCCTTCTTAAGCCTCCCTTTTGCCTCCATGTAGGCCAACACATACCAAAGGTTACCTGCAGAAGTGTTACCGAATCGGTGAAGTGTCATCTTAGCTGGCTCCAGATGATGCTGACTCAGCTTCAAACTCTTCCCTACCCCTTCGATGACTGCAGTCCCTCCAGCGTGGATGCAGAAATGATCTATGCCGGTCTTGAAATCCACACATGCGGTCCCATCTCCTTGGAGGATATTGCTTGTCTTGCTCAGAACGCAAAAGACCACGTAACGGAGTAATTCCGTAAGGGGTAAAACCCTAGGTGCCAATGATCTAAGGTTCTCAACCAAAGCCTGTGTAGCCGCCTTCGGTAGGCCTTTGCTGAGGTTCATCCCGAGGTTGCCCATCTCATCTTCCATTTGCATGGCGCATCCATATGCATCATCGTCCGCTCCTAGGTGGGTCTGGATCAGGCATTTCAGGCGGAACTTTGCTCGGTTTCTAAGATCGGGATTGTTCGTAAGGAGGATAGAACACCCGCCGCATCGGAAGAGGCAATTGGCAACCATCATCGATCTGTCGGTCCCCGCGTACCAACTGGGTCCTATTGATTCTGTTGAGACGACGACCGCCAATGTTTTTGGGCGGCATTTGAAGATGTTTCGGACAATATGGATCGACACCCCACTTGCACTACACCCCATTCCAGAGAGGTTGTAGACCTTGATGTCCTCCCTCATGTTGTAACGGTGAATTATCCTCGCGGCAAGAGAAGGAGCCGGCGAGAACATAGAAACGTTCACGACGAGCACATCAATGTCTGTCGGGAGGAAGCCTGATTTCTGAAAAAGCTTGTCGAGGGTCGCATTAAAACAGTCATCCATCTCCGAGATTCCGTCGACGAGAGATGGAGGTCCATCTCTTCCAGAGATGATGTCTCTTGGGCCATAGGTCTCCTCACCAATGCCGGACCTCACTGTGATCTTGAGGAGGAACTTGCATTCATCCGGACCCAAGTTCTTATTTCTCATGATAATGTCACTGCAGAGCTCTGTGTTAAGCTTCTGATCATCGGATGGTTTGAAGCATACATAGTCGAGCATGTAGCAGTTTTGATTCTTCCATTGCACGTATAATTTGTAAAGGAAGTGGAATGTATAAAGAAGAAAAATCGCACTGAGTAGGAAGAATGGCTCCATATGAGAGAGAGAAAGAAAGTTGTGGTGGAAGCTTGGAAGGGAAAGGGTTGCTAAAGAGAGGCTTTGTCATTCAGTGGAGAAGGAAATGCAAGATAAGGCTCGTATTTATAGCCGTTTGATAGCTGGGAAATCCCGCCCATAGTTATTAAACCCGAAACTAAGCGCACTTGCGCAAGAGTCTAAATGAGACAAATGTATGGAAGCCGCTGATTATGAAATTCTAACTGTGCATATACGCCATGTATGAAAACTAAGGCCCACAAGACCGTCAGGTGGACCACCCAATTTAATTGTACATGAAAACTATTAGTTTATTTTGTACACACTGCGGACCACCCAACTGACGATTTTTTTTTTATTTTTTTTTTTCAGAGATATCGTTTAAGATGTTTTGGTCAATGAGAGGATCCGATCTCTCGCTTGTGCGTGGGGCTGTTTGGGCCGGGCCTGGGGTGGGTCTCGGCCCGAAATTTTGAACCGTTTGAAGCCGGCCGTCAGACCAGGCTTATTCAATTTATGATTACCGGCCCATTGACAACCGTACTTGTGTGCGGCCCGACATGAATACCCTGTAAGGCCAAGCACTGAAGCCCACCGTGATGTCTGTACTAGATAGCTTTCACCTTCACCTGTCATTTTAGTAAAATAAGAAACCCAAGCACAGGAGAGATGTCAACTTCAAGTGAGCCACACCACCAAAATCCTTTGGAATTGAATTTCCATCTTTAAAAACTTTTGGGAGCTAGTGAAGTTTTGGATCTGGCTGGTATTGTGTTTTCCCTTCATCAAGGTCGGAATCACCTTGCGAACAGGTTTGATGGCTTATAAACATCATGGTGGCCGGTAGGGAGGTTTCAATGATGGGTGTTTCCATCCCAAATTGTTTCTTAGGTGTGGCCCTCTTTAATTTTGGATTTTCTTCATGTTTGGTTTTACGTTTAAAATGAGTTGGTGAAAGGGACTTATGTTTAGAGCTAGGCAGGACTCGACTCGATCCGGCGGATCCGACTCGTCTGACTCAGTCGGATTTGACTCGACCCGAACCGAATGCCATGGTCGGGTTCGGATCGAGTAGACCCACCCTAATCCGAATTCTGACCGAGTCAAGTTTGAGTTACGTAGTAATCCGATCCGACTCATCTGAAATCCGATTCGGTCGGATTCGATCCGATCCAAAACCTGACTCGGACCGAAATCAGGTACTATATATACAAAAAAAAAAAAAAAACTCATTCCCCTCTCTACCTTAACCCTAGCAGTCGGTCGCCGCAACCCAACCCGAATCGACGTCCCTACTCCAGCACCCATCCTGGTTCGAGTTCTCTCCTCCTTCTCCCTCCTACCTCCTCTCTCTCCTCTCTCCTCTCTCTTTTATCTCTCTCTCTCTCTCTCTCTCTCTCTCTCTTTCCCACTCATCCGCACGGCAGCACTCGTCCGGCTTCAAGCTCTTCCTCCTCCCCTCTCTCTCCTCCACTCGTCCGACTTTGAGCTCTCTCTCTCTCTCTCTCTCTCTCTCTCTCTCTCTCTCTCTCTCTCTCTCTCTCTCTCTCTCCACTCATCCGCACGGCAGCTGAGCAGCACCCCATTCGGCTTTGAGCTCCTCCTCCTCCTCCGCTTCTCTTTGATCCTCCACTTGTCCACACAGCAGCACCGGTCCGGTCACCCAGCCCATTCTTGAGCCCGATTTTTCAGGTATTTAGGTATTTATTTATTATTATTTTAATTAAAATGGATGGCTCTGATCGGCCTGGCCCGCTGTGTTACATCCGGGCCAATTCGAATCGTACCCAACTCGATCCGACTCGATTTCTCTGATCGAGTCGGACTTGGTTTGGGTTAGCCCAACCAAGAATTAGTTCAAATCGAGTCAGGCCCACTGGACTCGGTCCAAAGTTTGATCAATATCGGGTCAGGGTTTTCACAATATCGGATCGAGTCGAATTAGACCTAACTCGGTCCGACTCAACTCGATGCCCACCTCTACTCATGTTTGGTTTTTATTTTTCATATTTGGTTTTATGTTTAAAATGAGTTGGTGAAAGATACACATGGAGTAGATATAACACAAAAATCATGATGAGCCTATAAAGATTATTAGGGTTACCAACGTGGAGTCCTGTTTGTGCCCCTGCTTGGACAGAGTCCCTCAATGCAATGGCTCTATGAAGCCCACTGGGATGTATGCGTTTTATCCATATTGTCCATCCATTTTGTAGGATCATTTTAAAGTATGAGCTCAAAAAGAGGCCGGCCGAAGGCTCAAGTGGAACATATCATGAAAGTAATGGCAACAATGATTGGCCCGTTAAAACCTTCTTAGTGCCCACCATGACGTTTATTTTCCATTCTACTAACCTAGAACACAATCAACTAAACTTCCGCAGCTCAAAAGAAATGGATAGAGAACGTGCATACAACACATGCAAAATGGTGTGCACCACAAAGCCCTGCCAAAGGGACACGATTCAGTGTTACTCCAGGCTGTCAGGGATCAACGTGATGTATGGATTTTACCCACACGGTACATCCATTTTGATACTTCATTTAGGGTATTAGCCCAAAAGTAAGGCAAATTCAAAGCTCAAGTGTACTACACTAGAAGAAGCATCTATGGAAACCTTTTTAGGGGCCACCGTGATGGCCAATTGCCATCCAAGTACTTGGTTATATGGTCACATGAGCCTAGATAAAAAAGAAAATACAAATATTAGCTTGATCCAAAGCTTCTGACTTTAAAAAAAATTTCATATGTGTTTAAACTCTACAGGCAGGTCCACTTGAGCCTTGGAACTGCCTAATTTTTGGCTTTTACGGTAGGATGGAAGGATGGTGTGGAAAAAAGGATGTATTACCCAATCCGCGATCCTGCCAGAGGCGGATTTCCTGCTAAATGTGGAAAGTATGCAGTAGATTCACTCCGTCAATCTCGAATGCAAAAAAGGGTAAAACTGGACCTATGTGTAACGCGGTACGGCCCATAAAGACAAAAATTGAGCAGGATACAGCACCCAAGTGGGCCTACGAAAGGAAAAGGTGGTTTGGGAAATTCATGCTGTTGAAACCTTCCTAGGGTCGAAATTGATGTTACATATCATCCATACCATTGGTAACGTCATTTCGAGTGTGATGAACTGTAAAAACAAATATTAATAAGATTCGAAACTTCTATGGCCCCGCCAATATTTCAAATGTTAACGTTCAATTCTTGCATTTTCGGCCAGTTGAGAATTGGAACCCGTTCATTTTTGGTCACATGCCCTAGAATGAACTCAAAAAACGGATGGACAGAATGGATTTCAAGGTGGTCCCAGCGCAGGAACTTCCTGCAAAGGCTTTCACAGGAAATCCACGTCCCCGTATTGTACTGGGGTACGGTACTCTATCCCATTAAAACCGAGAAAATTATCACTGTAACTCCACCTTTTATCTAGCGTCTTTTATGGAGCAATTAAAACTTACCTTCCTAACTTAGACCTTGCACGGACGGACAGAGCATTTGAGGACGAAAATACCCTTGCTTCTCAAAGTGATTTTTCGTTTCCGTATACCTATAAGACCGATTATAACCGTTATTACAGGTAGCATAAGCTGGGCTATTTTCGTCCTCAAATGCTCTGTCCGTACGTGCAAGGAGTAAGTTGGAAAGGTAAGCTTTGGATCCATCATAAAAGACGCTAGATAAAAGGTGGGGTTACGGTGCTAATTTTCTCCATTAAAACCTTGCAGTTTTTATAAGAGAAAAATGATCCAGTGGGTTGAGTGCATGGAAATCTTTGCATGCACCTGGTTACATTTTTACACGGTGGCATCCTCATCAACTATCTGGACTGTCCACTAGGTTGGGCCCACTCTTTTTTTGATATTCTACCAAAGGCACAGTAATACGTGATAAAAAATGTCAATGACTGGACTTTTCTTCGGTAAATGACCTCCTCCACCGTATTTTTACCATTACCTTTACTGTTCAAAACAGTAGGGCCATTTTGTCTGGCTGATTATCATAAATAATATAAAGGAAATGTATATTGATTGTTCATAGGTAATAAGTAATGAAAAATAATAATTATAATAATTACAAATTACTTTACCATCTCATGATAACACATGCATTTTTTTTTTTTTTTTTTTTTAATTTTTGATGGTCATGATAACACATGCATCTGATCATGATACCTATGGTTTGGTTCCTTGGATAAAAGAAATTAATGAATAATGATTATAAATTACTTTACTGTCCCTGGTAACACATGCATTTTGACCCTGCTACATTTTGGTTCGTCAACTGTAAAACAGTACCAACATGCGTTAATGTTAGTATTTGAATTTAAATTTTCATAATAATTACAAATAAAAGTGTAATAATTACTAACCAGTGAGGAAGCCGGTAGGTGAGCAGGTAACTGTGGAATTAATAATAATAATAATAATAATAATAATAATAAAGGGGTAACTGTAGATTAGGCTCATTTTCGGTTCACTTGTAAAGCTATCTTCATTTGAAATTTATTCACCTGTTCACCTAACTGTATGTGTGTGGGGCATACCGGTACATCCAACCATCCAACCGGGAGATGGGATGCTCTTAATCAGGCCTACACATTATTAAGTAGGCTAAACAAAGATTGAAAATCAATTGAGAACCACTCAAAAAATCTTAAAATTTATGGGATGCCGCCCCACGTGATGGTTGGATCGGTTTAAATTTTGGGCTACCCAGATTTCACAGTGGGGCAGCCCTTCTGCACAGAATGGATGTCATGCTCAACGACAGTGGAGCCCAAGGAGACCCTGTCTGATATGTTTATTCTGCTTCTCATTAAGAAAGCCGCCTGACTTGACAGACCAAGTTGCCGGTCGTAAATGAGCTCAGCTGTAACTCATCTACCATGATAAATACAAGATATTTTTTTTTTGCCCCTCGAGGGCACTAAATAGATATGGCCATTCCCCGACAGGTGGAAAGTATGAAGTAGTTCCACTCTTGCCATCTAATGGGTGCTTTGGATGGCTTGATGTTAAAATAACAACTGACGATCATTCCGAGTGGGCAGTCAAAATTACTGGAGAATATGATAGTTTGAAATGGTTTTTATGGTGCGAGTGAGATTTGTGCATTCGAAGAAAAAATATCTGTTATCCATATTGTAAACCGGTCCAAAAATTATTTTATTATGATATCATATTACATTGTTGAATACATAGTATGAGAGGGACGCGGATTTCTGCTGAACCCTATACCAGCCATGTAGCTGGTGGAAAAGTGTTGTGGGCGCCACCATAATGTTTGTGGTTTGTCCAGACCGTCCATCAAATTTTCTAGCTCATTTTAGGGCATGAGCCTAAAAATGAGGCAGATCCAAAGCTCAAGCGGACCACACGAGAAAGCGGTTGGAATTGAACACCAACTGTTGAAAGCTCCTACGGGACTCTAGAAGTTTTGGATCAAGTTGATATTTGTGTTTTTCCTTCATCCAGGGTTATGTGACTCTATGAACCGGTTGGATGGCAAATAAACATTACGGTGAGCCCTGAGAAGTTTAAGCATTTAATCCCAATTATTTCCTTTGTCATGGTCCGCCTCAGCTTTAGACCTACCTCACTTTTAGGCTCATTTCCAAAAAATGAGCGGGAAAAATGGATGGACAGGATGGATAAATCACAGAGATCAGGGTGGGGCCCACAGTTTTTCCACCAGCTCCGTGTGCAGCGCAGGGGTCACCAGCCAATCCGTGTCCCAGGGAGGGTGATTCTTCTTCCTCTTCTTTTCTTTCTTCCTTCTTTTCAGTTGTCGTTTCGTAAACTGAAAAATAAAGTTTTAGAAATTAATTTAAGGGCTGAAAACTTAAAGTGATGAATTTATTTATAAGAACTAAAAGTTTTTTTTTTTTTTTTTTGATAATTTGTTTGAAGAAAAGTCTTAATATATGAAAATAAGTACTTTTTACACATTGTTTGATAAACACAGATTATAAATGTACGAAAATTTGACAAACTTTTTTTTTTATATTTTTTTATATTTTTCAATCTCTACCTTTTGTAGATTATAAAACCAAATCTATTATTGTCATGCCTCGATATTCAGTACACCTGTGCCCATTTTAATAAAAATTTAATACTTTTTCCACCAAATAAAGCAGAGTAGATGAATGATCTCAATCTTTTATGTTTGCCATCACTCGTTATGGTGAATTAATTGTGAAAAGAGGCAAGTAGATGATACTAGTCTGAAAGATATGTACTGTGTATTCAGATTTTTAGGTTCTACATGTGCTGCCTTTAATTCTGTAGTCAAAGCACATTGGTGAGAGGAGCCACACCATTGATGGACTTGATTTTAGATAGAGAAATAACTCAAATATCATAATGATTGGGTGATTTTTAATCCATCTGAATTAGCCCATTGATATTGTAACCTAACCAATTTAGTTTTAGTCATCCATTTGACTGCCATGAATTAAATTGTTAATCTCTAGATGACTTTGGTTTTGGGACCACAATCCCCTTAAGAGGGTCTAACAGGCATGAAATAATTAGCTACATGGATGTAGGTAACATCTTTGTCTAGGCCAGATATAAATCAATAATGATAATTACGCCATTTACAATTTGGTTGCCCATTGAGACAACCCAATGTATTGATCTAGACCATTCATTAAATCTAACATGCATTTCATAAGCCACCATATCTGACCAATATTAATTGTTTGATCAATGATTGTTAACATGGATGGTCCATGTTGTTTATAAAAATAGGCATAAGCAACAATTTGATCCATTTATGGATGACTTAAGATTCTAAAGAATCACTTTTTAAGGAAATCACAACCATCCCATCGATGGCGTAATGATCCGAGGATTTGTAAGCCTTCTTGTACACTTGTGTGTGTACACATGCATTAATTCATTTGTTAGTTTGTGCAATGTGTGACTATTGATATGAGTGATCTATCTCTTCAGTGTGAATCATTAGTTTATGTAATTAATAATTACATTACTTTGTGTATATATTTATATGTATGTATGTACATGAACATTCTCGCCACTTACACTCACAAGATCGCCCCTTGATTCGTAAACCAGCCTAAATATCGCCATTGGTCATACACTAAACTTACCCGGTCATAAACCATGACCTGTGCTGTGTATCAAAACCACTCAATAAGAACCCCTTTGTTACACTAAAAATTTGCCTAAATAGATTTCCCACTTAAGTATTAAATCAATTAATCATACATATTGATCGATACA
This sequence comes from Magnolia officinalis, assembly GCA_021015155.1. Taxonomy (NCBI): domain Eukaryota; kingdom Viridiplantae; phylum Streptophyta; class Magnoliopsida; order Magnoliales; family Magnoliaceae; genus Magnolia; species Magnolia officinalis. Next base: position 82,192,314 of record JAJHSJ010000003.1, on the reverse strand, counting down.
TCCAAATGGCGGGCCAATCGTATCTTTGCATATATCATTACTATAGCCAACTACCCTACAACATATATCGACCTATGCATAGTGGGCCCCAACAGTGAAAAATAACTTGCCATAAGGTTATATTAGCAAAACCCCTATCATTAGGCCATTTGTGACCTTTTTGACACTATATAAACTCATATTTGGGGAGCCCCCTCTCCCCATACGAATTTGTCCTAAAATTTGGGTAGAAAGGAAGAGATAAAGGGAGAGAGAAAGAGAGAGAATAGAGTCCTTGGTGTTTGCTAGTATCGGAATTCCTTCGATAAAAATCAAGATATTTTTGTTTTCCTCCGTCGAATTCACCCCTACACATGATCGAAGGTAAGAAATTCTTCCTACCTTCCGATGAAGCTACTTCTTATTATTTTCCATGAATCTTATTTAAGTTTTCTTTGATTTAATTAAAAATCGGTGTTTTCTCCAAAAATTCTAACCGTAAGCGCAATTAGATTGCACGAAATTCTTCTAAGGTGCAGACCATTATTTTAGACTTCCTTTTATCAACCATTGATAGTGTTAGATAATGATTTTAGGTTATTTTTAAGATTTCATATGTTATGTGTGCTTAATGTCACTTGTTATTAGTAATCAACATGTTTGATGAAATGCTTGAATAAGATAAAATTCATACTGTTAGAATTCTTGTATGCAAATTGATAAGTAATGTTCGTATACATTGAATTTTATTGATTCGTACACATGCTCGTTTGACGCGTTCTATTGTGGTATTAAATTGTTTCGTGATTATGTTTATGTATTTGATAATCTAATTTGTAGTCATATGAATCAAGTCCTACAAAATGTTAACTTAGTAGATAACCCACTTTAGGTTAGTTATCCAAGACTTATATGGTTAACTTAGATTAAACATGGACGACCGACAGTAGTTGGAGATACATGAGATACTTTGCACCCAATGCGGTTTGGTCCGGGGTGTTGTCGATCAAATCCTTCTAATGGATAACACGATCATTCTTATGTTTGGTGCTTATGTAACATTCAATAGAATCTAGGATACCTCTAATACTATTGAATTAAGACCATTCATAACTGTTAGTGTATTACGATCATATAAAGATTCATGAATCGGGTATAGTGGTATGAGACACAATGTCCAAGCTATTGGCCTACGCTAGGGTGATATGTCTACCACATATGCAAAATATTGGGTGATGAGTCCACCATGTTGATAAAACATTAGGTGATGAGCCTCCCCATAATGACCACCGAGCATCGATGAATGTCGCGATCCTATCATGTTGTTAATGGTTTGAGTGGCGTGCATTCTCTACATTTGGGGTTTAGGTGATGACCTTCACCCTAGTTGTGATTGTGCTTGTGGCAAGCCTTAATATTAACCCGATTGAGTTGTATGGAAAATTAGATGATGAACCCAAATTTAGATCAAGGGACATTGGTGAGGGGTCACTACATGCTGCCACAAACTACGTGAATCCGATTAGTGACTATTGATAGAATAGAGGTATCCTAGCTTCATCAACTTAATTTTTGAATAAAAAATAATTACTTGGCTAATCATGCATATCATTATACTATTAGTCTGTGATGTGGGCTAACCAATATGGATATGTTGACATACTCGCTAGTAATAACGTTGATATGGAAAGTTTACAACAGTTGTGTTCCTGGGCATTCATCATGTTAAACATTGTTGGGTTGTGCTGTGGGCCAAATATTACGCATTTCATCATGTTATCCATATATTTAACTAATTAACTTAGGAATTATTTATTTTTTGTAATGTTATCATTGCTTGTGCTTGATTGTGTTGATATCATGTGAAACATATAAAATGAAACCACTGAGTTAGATACTCACTCCCAAGTAGGACAGTGTTCTAAAACACCAAATAGACAATACTATTGTTGCAAGTACCACCGATACCAATACATTAGATGAGACATAGTGGACCCTGTTGATGGCGCCTCGTACTTCTAGTTAACAGATGGTAAGGCTTAGGCGGAGTGTCTCCCCTCTTTTTTTTTTTTTTTTTTTGTACATTTTGAGGATTTGTATATCTGGATTCCCCAGTTGGGTTGACTCCATTAGTTGTTTTGTAGATTATTTATTGTAACTTGTATAGTCTCCATTTGGGTGGACACCACTTTTGATATTGTACATTTTTAATATTAGTCATCTATTTTTGGGCTTAGTTATCTCTTAATTCTTAATGTCATTGATTTAAAACTACTCTGATTGTCGATCATGGGTAAACTTTAATTGGATTGTGTGGGCACGTGGGAACTCGCCTACATGCATTTTTGCTAAGTTCACACCCGGGATCTTGGGATCGAAGTTTGCATACTCAAGTTTCAATTTTCAAGGTGTGACATAATGCTATCAGAGCAGAGTATTGAGATAACTAAGACCTTAGGAATGAGGATTATACAAACCCTAATAACCAGATATTGAGACACTTACGATTGAAGGTTTGGACCCTAAGGGGATTTTCTTAGTTTAGGAATATCCGGCAATGTAAGAAATCTAGTAAATTAGGGAAAATGAATCTTATGATCAAATTTCCTGAGTTGCATTATTTTAAAACTTCAAACTTAAAAACGGGAACCCTGGGATAAAAGTTTCCCAGTTTGCTTTGTTTTAAAACTAAAGACTTATAAATGGGAATCTTATGTTCAAATTCTCGAGTTTGTTTAACTTTAAACGTAGCAATTTGTATCTTAAGATCACTTTGGTTGCTGAAATTGAGTTAATAGAAACTTCGGTTTGCCCAAATCCATGTTAGGATTACTTAGGTGGGTGGACCAAGGCAAGGAAGAAAGGAAAATTTAAGTTTGGAATTCCAAGAATCCCAAATGTAAAGGGATTTGGAGATAACTGCTCGAGGTTCAACCCCCAATTAAACAGAAGTCGAGGTTTGACCCACAAATTCAAGGGTTGACCCCTAATTAAACAGAAATCGAAGGTTGACCCCCGTTTAGACATCTTAAATAAGTCGACTTTGAAAATGCATATCTTCTTAAATATAACTTCGATTAAGGTCATTCAAAATCTGGACTACAACTTAATGAGTTTATAGTTTATAGTTTATAATTTATAGTTTATAGTTTATAATTTATAGTTTATAGTTTATAAATCTAGACTTTTTGGAACTATACAAAAAATTATTAATTTAAGATATTTGGTACTTCCGGAATTTTTATAGTTTAACTCAAAATGGAATGAAATTTGGTGGAGTGAAAGCAGACTTGATAATGAATTACTAAAAATATTGTAAAAATAATTCAATTACTAAAAGCTTAAAAAATGTTACCAACAACTGACCTGTTGTAACTGAAAATTTATGTAACTACAAGTTGATGATGGCTCGGACGTATATTTTTCATCTTACAATTTTAGTTTTCAGTGCCTTCTAAGAAATTGCTTCAAATCATCCTACGAATCATCATCTGTAATTAAATTAAAATTTTTTATTTTTAGTATAGTTTATTATTTTGGGTAATTTCTAGCTTAAACAAATTAGGACTCTTGAGTAGGGTTTGCGTTTTATTATCTAAAGCATTGTAATTTCATTTAGAGATAGAGCTTCAACAAAATATTTCATATTTTTTTTTATTCTATTGTGAATTCAAGAGCCATTACATTTTTTTGATTCAAGGTTTATAGCACGTTGAGGAGACAACGTTCTTCCCCTTTACCTTTCTATGTCATTTCCTGCATCACGAGCGTAGCAAGCCCTCCAAACCCCCAAAATATCTAAGAACTTATGATTCTTCCCTCCTTTTTAAAATCAACAAAACCGAAGCGTGGTGGGCCCATAACCCACAGGCTGCAGGATCGAAATGACAACATAGAAACAAAATCTTAAGCCATTGGAAACCTTTCTAGAATAGTTGTTTGACCATAAGCATCGTGGAAAATTCATTACCCACTAAGTTGAACATAAATTTAAACAAGAAAATCTTTGAATAAGACACAAAGGAAAATCTTATAAATGTGAAACTTAGACTTCTCAATAATTTATTATATTCCCCAAACGTCTAGAATGATCGAACTACTGAATGACGAAACCATATTACTTGAGGCATTCACAGCTTGACTCAATTTCCGATCTTATGTAAATACCAATAGACTCACTGCTTTGATTGAGCAGAAGATCAGGATCTACCAGGACTAGAAAGTGATACAACAAGCTATTTGTGCTGGTTAGGCAAAGGATCGATGTCTTGAATTCAAGCCTATCACAACCGTTCGCCTATATTAGCCTAATCATGAGAAACAGAATACACCTCTTAGGTAAAATATGTGGTCAGACACTTATTTTAATACTAATGATTTTGGCGTCTATTCTCGAATCTCATGGGTGAAAATTTTTAAAGGGGGGTAGATCGTCATAATAACCCAGGTACCTACCCACACGCTAGCCTATCACGATAAACTCAGTGGAAAGTCAGGCATCACGAACTGTAATCTACTTACCAATTTATATAACAGAAACGTTAGGAAATTTCGATGATATAAATTGTTTTCAGAGGGATAGATTGTAATGTCCCAGATTTTTACTATTTTGGATGTAAAAAATTCTCAAACAAATTTTAGAATTAGCTTACGTTATCACTTACTGACCTTTAACACTCGATGTTAACATATACATGAGTGTCACTATTAAAGAACTGTAATATTTTGATTAATTAATCGTAAAAAGTTAACAAATATGACCAATTACCAAACTCTTGAGCCTAATTTCGTGACTTATTCATCTAAGGTCAAGATCTATCCGACCTATCACTAACTAATTAAAACAGTCGTAACTAAATAAAGACATACCTAGAGCCAAGACAACTAGGTGTCAGATCTTGATTAACAAACCAAATAGATCCAACTACTCTATTTGCCTAAAAACCAACTATTTATGGTGATTAAGATCAAATCATCATTTCTGTTAATTGCAAATAACCTACACTATGAACTTTTCTAATACAAACCCTAATCATCGCGCATAAAAAAATATCACTAACCAATTCATTCTATAAATGTCCTGATTATCTAAACAAGCTTTAGACCACTTATCAGTCAGCCGCTAAACGTGAAACTATAGAAAGACGTTCATTTTAGTGGGCTTGATGTCTATCGCGGGACATCGAGCTAAGATAACAACTCAAATCATTCAACTTAGGCCGCAAGGCGAGTGCATGAGATGTGTGGCTACCCTTACGATTCGCTAGGAATTAAGTTGATTATTTTGTTCTGATCTTTGCTAAAGTTGTGGCTTTCGTACCGTTAAATCGTAATAAAATTTAGGATACTAACCTAAGTTAATATCCTACACATCCGTATAGCCGTGACCACAATCGACGATTGGTAACCATCGAAATAACTTCTAATCATACATGCCTTTACTTTCCTCACTCAAAGGATGCTGGATTTCATTTTTTAATCTGGTTTCTGCCTTTCGGAAGAGCCAGATAGATGCATCTGGCCTTTCACCCCATATGGCAATTTCTCTGTAAGTTTCGCTTGGAAAATCAGCAGGGCCACCCGTCCACGCAAAGATTGGGCCAGATGGGTGTGGCATCCCAAGCTCCCCCCTAAGATCTCCTTATCGCTTGGCGATGTTTGTGAATATCGGTCCCAGTGGATGATGCGATACAAGGTCATGGGGTTCAACTGGCTTCCAAATGTGTCTGTTGATCGGGAACCTCGGCAGCAAGCATCTGCAACGAATCCCTTCTTCTCCTCTTTATCGATAGCGAGCTAGCTACATCCACCTGGGAACATTATGCTAGATTCTATAATGTCTTCATTGGGAGGGCTAATTCTATTGTGGCCAGGTTGTACCAATGGTGGTCAGTTGTTTCATCATAGGGGAAAGTTCCTTCTTTAGTCATGTTGGTGCCTTGCCTTATTCTATGGGAAATTTGGAAGTCCCGAAATAGGGCCAAATTTGATGGCAGACACGTCTCAGCTCTTGATGTCATTGCGCGCATTAACAGCTGGCGCTCATGTCTGGCAGACAGCTCATCGGGCCAGGGGTCCAACTTCTCTGCTCTGTATCTACCTGCGTCTAGGATCGTGAAATGGGTTAGGCCTCCCCCAAGCTGGTACAAAGTAAATGTTGACGGCTCAGCTAGGGGCAACCCGGGACTTTCAAGCGGTGGGGGTGTTTGTGGGAGTGATAAGGGGGAATTTATTTTTGCGTTCTCTGAAGGTTATGGAGTTGGCTCCAACATTAGAGCTGGGCTTAGGGCGATGCACGATGGTCTATCCTTTTGTTTCTCCTTGGGCCTATCCAACATGGTGGTGGAATCTGACTCCCTAGTAGTGCTAAATTTCTTAAACGGTAAAGCCGCCCCGAGCTGGAAATGGGGATATTGGATAGCCATAATCCAAAGAATGAAACTTAGATGCCAAGTTCGTTTTGTTCACATTCCAAGGGAAGGCAATGGTCTGGCTGATAAGATGGCTCCCCGGGGTAGCGAATCCCAAGCTAACTCTTTCTTCTGGAATTTTAGAGAGCTCCAGACTCTGGTGAGGGGTCTCCTTTTCCTAGATTTGGTGGGTCTCGGGGCTATCAGAATTCCCAGTGGCAAGAGAAACTAGTTGTTGTTTCTCTTGTGGTCTTTGCTTGGCTGGTTGCTGCTGTCCCCCGGTGGGTGGAGGCAGCACTTTCTCAGTTTGGGAATACGCGGATCTCAGCGATTCCTCTCCAGCTGGAGGGTGTTATGTTTTGTGATGGCTGAGTGCACTTGCAGGTGTCATCTGACCTTTTTTGCAGGAGCTAGTTTTCGCTACTGGGTTGGTGTTGTTATATTTGCTAGAGATAACAGAGTAGGTCAGGCGCGGTCCCCACTGTACGCTGTCCCGTTTGATCGTGGCAGTTGTAGGCCTCTTCTGCTTCTTCAGAATCAGGGACATGGAGTTTTGTTGTCGATTTTCTTCTTCGCCCGGTCTTTCTTGCCCTGTTTTGGAAGCTCTTCTTGCCCGATCTTCTTGCCTTGTTACGGTTGCCCTGTATTAGATTCCACGTGCTTGCTTGTAGGAAGCTGCCTCGATGTGTTGCTCATTTCGATGGTCCTGTCAGTAGTTTCTTGGGTTGTGTCTTGAGTCTCTACATGTCCCTTACATGTAGCTATGTATTTTGTACATCTTCTTTAGAGGGGATAAATAATAGGTGAGGCATCGTCATTTTTATGATGCTCGCCTGAAGTACATGTAAATCCCTTTTTGTTAACATAGTTACAGGTGGAGTGCCAGATTGCTCCCACCTTTAAAAAAAAAAAAAAAAAAAAAAAACCTATGATATAGATTGACCTGTACATCTCCTAGTGTTGCTCAACAGTGAAAAACAACTTGTCATAACATTATATTAGCAAAAACTCTATCATTAAGGCCATTTGTGACCTTTCTAGCATTATATAATCCCATATTTGGGTGCCCCCTCTCCCCATACAAATTTGCCCTAGAAATTGGGGAGAAAGTGAGAAAGGAAGAAAGAAAGAGAAAGAGAGGAAGAGAGTGGGGTCCTTGGTGTTTGTTTGCACCAGAATTCCTTCAACAAAACCCAAGTTATTACGGTTTTCCTCTGTCGAATCCACCCCTATGCACGATCGGAGCTAAGAAATTCTTCTTACCTCCTGATTAAGCTCTCTCTTGTTAGATTCTATGAATCTTACCTATGTTTTCTCTGATTTGTTTAGGAATTGGTGTTTTTCCCAAATCTCCTAACTCTAAGCGCGATTAGGTCATGTAAAACTCTTACAAGGTGTAAAATATTCTTCTAAGCTTCCTTTTATCCACCCCTGATAGTGTTAGATAATAATTTTAGGTTATTATTAGGATTTCATACGTTATGTGTACTTAAGTTACTATATTGTACTAATCGTAACGTCACTTGTTGTTAGTAGTCACTATGTTTAATGAAATGCTTGAGTAAGATGAAATTCCTACTGTTAGAATTCTTGTATGCAAATTGATAAGTGATGTTGTTATACATTAAATTGTATTAATTTGTACACATGCTCGTTTGCTGCACCCTATTGTGGTATTAAATTGTTTCATGATTATATTTATGTATTTAATAATCTGATTTATAGTCGTATGGATTGAGCCCTATAAAATATTTAGTCAATGGTCTACTTTGGGTTGGCTATCCCAGACTTATACAGTCGAATAATGTTGAACATAAACGATCGACAGTAGTTGGAGCTACAAGGGATGCTTTGCACCCAATGCCAGTTTAGTCCAGGGTCTCCCATCATCGATCATATCAGTCTAATGCATGGCCTGATCATTCGTATGCTTGATGCTTGTATACCATTCAAAGGAATCTAGGATACCTTTATTACCTTTAAATTAAGTTCATTTATAACTGTTAGCGCGTTATGATTCCATAATGACTCATGAGCCGAGCATGGTGGTATGGGACACCGTGTTCAAGCTGTCGACCTACGCTAAGGTGACGTTTTTGCCACATAGGTAAAACATTGGGTGACGAGCCCGCCATATTAGTAAAATATTGGGTGATGAGCCTCCCTAAGTGACCACTGACACCGATGAATGTCGTGATCCTATCATTTTGTTAATGCTTTGGGTGACATGCCTTCTCCACATTTGAGGTTTAGGTGATGACCTTCACTTTAGTTGTAATTGTCCTTGGACGATAAACCCTAATATTAACATGATTGAGTTGTATGGACTATTGAATAATAAAGCAAATTTGGATAAAGGGACACTAGTGAAGGGCTACTACATACTGCCACGAACAACGTAAATCCGTTTAGGAACTGTTGATAGAATTGAGGTATCTTAGCTTCGCCAACTTGCCATTTGGATTTAAAAAAAGTTTTCTAATGGGTTTATTGGGAGGTACTTTGCGACAGACCACAGTCCGTCGCAAAATCTAAATTTGTGATGGATCAAACCGTCGCAAAGTTGCCACAAACCAAATCCGTCACAAATATCACTTAGCGACAGATTTTGGTCCGTCACTAAATCCCGCCACTGGCAATTTTCGATAAAAAAGTTGGGCGCGATGGACATTTTTCATTAGTGACGGATAAAGTCCGTCATTAAACCAAGCCCTTTTTGCTACTGACTTCACGATTTTGGCGTAGTGATGAATCAAGGAAATTGCAAAGTTACTTCTTTTCTTGAGCCCCTCGATCCTAACCAACCAATATTTCCACTTTCACAAGGGACTAGAGATACCCATAAAGGCATACACCCCAAATTTAGAATCTGATTCTATCATTACCTGATTGAATCCATGAGAGACAGAAAAACAGTGTCATGAACTGCATGAAGTTCAGCCCTTTGTTTGTCCCATCACCATAACTCTAGGAGAATGCAAATAGAAAGTTGTTGGTTGAATTTCTGTAGATGCCACCTCCCCCAAACAACCCTGGGTTGCCAGAGGCCGCGCCATCAACATTAACCTTAACCCAACTTGGACTTGGTTTGGTCCATTTCACCACCTGAAAAGATTTAGAAGAGGCAGGTGGGGCAGGGATCCCTAGATTCTGATATGTTAGGAGCTATAGGAACTTGGAGGGATTCAGACTAGGAAGACCGGTTGATTTTTTATCAATTGAGCACTTAATTATACATTTCTAGAAAAAAGGTCAAAAGCTAAGGATAAAAGCCATACCTAAAGGCCTATGGCTACGGTTATAGTCCGTAGTAAGACCGTAGCCATTAGTACTGTAGCCATTGCTTTTGAAGCAATGGCTATGAATTTAATTCATGGCTATAAAACCAATGGCTATGGATTAGATCTGTAGGCATACTTTCTGTAGCGAAATGTACATACATCTATGGGTAATAATTCTCTCTCTCTCTCTCTCTCTCTCTCTCTCTATATATATATATATATATATATATATATATAATATCTCTTCTTTGTAAATTAATGAAATAAGGAAAAAAAATATTATCCCAAAATTTTCTAAATTACATTGGGCTTAGCCAATAGATTTATAATGACATATTGATTAGTAATTCTAATTTTGGGCCGCAAAGTCATACTATGAGCCCATTACATCGTCTCCTTTTTTACTTCTTTTCTTTTCTTTTCTTTTCCTAATCAGGGCTTACAATTCACCTTTTAAAAGAGAGAGAGAGAGAGAGAGAGAGAGAGAGAGAGGAGAGAAAGAGAGAGAATGGTGAAGCCCAGCACTTAGGGCCCACCAGCTTCATATAAATAAAAAAAAGCTTTACAACCTGAGCTAATTCAGGGGGAGCAACAACACCAAAAGAGGGCCCGCCTATCATAACCTATACATGTGGACTGTCGAGGACTACAAAAATGGTAGAAAAGATGAGAATGCCAAACCAAAAAAGAAGAAGAGGAAGGCGACCACACAATGATCCCATGGGCATTAATCTAATGGACCCAAGGCCCACTTTCTCTAGAAAGATTAGACCCCTTAACTAAAGTGGAAGATCACGCATGTGAAGGAAAAGAAAGACATTTGACGCTCGCTAGCCAGACGTGCCAAGCCATCGGCCGGGCCATTGCCCTCACGACAGATGAGGTTGATCGAAACGTTGCCCCCTCATCATGAGAGCTCTGATCCTATTAACCCAGGGGTTGAAGTGTCAAGCAAACGACGATTTCCTAGATAGACTGTCGATCGTAACTCTCAAATCTGATTCAATCTCGATGTTGGAGAAACCTCTTTTTAGGGGCAGCAACAACCCATCATGCATTGCTCCTAACTCTGCTATGTTGTTGGTCCCCGACCCATAACACGACCTGAAGGCGAAGAGGAAAGATCCTTTATCACTTCTAACATTTCCACTGCCCCCTGATGGCCCCAGGTTACCTCTGGAAGACCCATCAACATTAAGCTTCGCCCAATTCACAGGTGGTCTGGCCCATTTAACTATATCAACCAACACGTTATGAGGACCATCCAAGTTTCGGCCCACAAGAGGACTACCCTGCCTACACAAACTAAACTTGGCTGGCTTCTTCGACAGCTATCGAATCCACCACTTAAACCTAGAAATGCTCACTGCAGCTTTCACAGACCTTTGATCAAATCTGGCCTTGTTTCTCGCCAACTAGATTTCCCATAAGATGCAGCATGCCGTGAACTTATGCAACTGGGCCGAGCCTTCTCCAGCAGGGGATGAAGACCACCATTGTCTAATTCTGATATCAACCGACTGGTTGGGGAGAGTATCGATCTCGAAGATAATACTGAAATGGACCCATATGGCCGAAGCTATGTATTATAGAGGAATAGGTGTTTGATCGATTCGGAGCTAGGCCGGGACTGAGGGCTCTCATCACAGCAAACGCACTTGGAAGCACAAAAGGAATACCTTTATCTTGAATGCGAGCATCCACCGACACTGCCCCTTGAAGCAATCTCTAAAGAAGGATGGAGATCTTTGGGGGCCATTTCCTTTTGCCGATAAAAAATTCCCAACCCCTACCTGTGGATCTCAGCCTACAAACTACCAGGCTGATTTAACAGAGAAATTCCCTGAGGGGTCCAGGGGCCAAATATAACGGTCGTCTTCCTCAGAAGTAGCAAAATTGCCCTGGAAATTGGAGTCGACGTCTGCCTACGACAGGAAAGAGAACACCGATGACGAGGGAAGCAGCCCATTGGGGCCCTGAAAGTCATGGATCTTCAGGTCCAATAGATCATCTAGCACCGGTCTGATCGTCTTCTGTAGCAGAGGGCCAAGACCTGACTAGTTGTCCTCCCATAAGCTTTTGGAACCTTTACTAACTAACCAATGAACATTCTCTTCCACCTAAGGAAATAGAGCTTTGATTTTAGCCCACAACGACGAGGCAAAGGAGGTAGCGGTCTCCTATCGCCAGATTGAAGGTCCGCTTAGTATTTAGATTTCGCAAGAAGAAACCAAGGCCCATTAGCTTCACTGAACTTCACATCCCACTTCATTTTTAGTCTAGTAGTTTTCACCGCCTCCTTGAGTTTTCTATTCCCCAGACCACCCTCCTCTTTAGGTCTCGAAATCTTCTTCCAAGAAATCCAATGCAGCTTGTGTTTCCCTTCCAACCGCCCCCAAAAGAACCTGGCAAAGCTTTTGTCCATTTTGGCGAGGATCTGGGATGGGACCACCGAAGCTGCCATGATGTGGAGAGGGATACTGCACAAAACGTGTCTGATTAGAGTAGATCTACCAGCCTGCTACAGATGTCTTGATCTCCACCTGCTAATTCTGACTTCCACCTTATCCACTAAGAATTGAAAATCAGCCACCTTAGCTCTACCTCTGATAAGGGTAGTTAACTCCTACTCTTGATATGCCTATGTTGAGATGGCGCTCGATGGATCTAACTCGCCCCTCAGACAGGTTATTCGAGCAAATGAAACAACTCTTCCTGTGATTAATCCTTTGGCCCGAGGCCTGTTGGAAATAATCTAAGAAAGCCTTGACCGATAGAAGAGAAGACTTACTACCATTAAGGAATAAGAGTGTGTCGTCTGCGAATAGCAAGTGAGAGGCAAGCGGGTAGCCCCTTCTCATTTGAAACGGTTTTCACCACCCTCTTTCCATCATGGTCCTGAAGTTTCGGGAGAAAGCATCAGCTGCCAGAATGAACAAGCTTGGGGAGAGGGGGTCTCCTTGACCCAGCCCTCTGGAGAATTTAAGGAAACCAGCCACTTCACCATTAATCAACACTGAGAACCAGTTATTACTCCAGCAGTTTTCCAAAAGGGAGATCCATTTATTGCTAAAACCGAACTTCTTGAGCACCTGCTTCAAAAAATCCCAACTCACTCTGTCATACGCCTTCTCAAGGTCCAGTTTGAGCAGTATATTACCTCTTACTTTCTGGTTAAGATCTCTTAACACCTCTTACACATACACAATGTTTCCCGTGATAGCCCACTCGCGAACAAACGCTCCTTGTTCAGCTGATATCAGTTTGGGGAGTAGTCTATTAAGTCTGGAGGTAAGCACCTTGGATAGGATCTTATAAATCACATTGCATAGACTTATAGGCCGGCGATAGTCGGCGAAGGAGGTAGCTGTGGAGGATTTAGGAATTAAGGAGGAGGTGTATGCTCTAGGTAATGGGTTGCCTGCTAGGAAACTTTCAGCTGCACTAAGAATATCATCTCCCACTACCTGTCAGCATTGAGAGAAAAATGACGCAGAAAACCCATCCGGACCAGACGCATCGTCTTTAAGAATGGATGACACTGCTGCTAACAATTCCTCACGGGAGAGAGGAGCAATAAGCTCCACGTTGTCTTCCTCGGACAAAAGAGAAGGGATGGATTGTAGAAACGTGTTCGGTGCTGCAGTATCTTCAGCCTGGAAAATGTTGGAGAAGAAAGAAATAACTGCATTTTTAATTTCCTCCTGTCCTTTCAACTCCTCACCTAACTCTAGCTTAATCGAGTTGATCTCAGCTCTTCTCATCCGAGCCGAAGTAGCGGCATGGAAAAACTTAGTATTTCTATCGCCTTCTTCAAGCCATGTAATACGGGCTTTCTGTTTCTATAAAACCTCTTCCATGAGTTCTGGTTGAGAGAGTTTCTATCTCGCTGCTGCTCCTTCAAACTGAAGGTCCTCGCTCATGGAATTCTGCATTTCGCTTTCGATGTTATTAAGGTTGATCGGCTTCAACTTGCTTCACCTGGATGAAAACATTACCAAACACTTCCCTGTTCCAGAGTCTTAAAGCTTAGTTAACTCTTTTTAGTTTCAGTTGCACATTGATCAAGGGGAGAGGGGAAAGCTGGCCTGACCAAGCTTCCTTAATAACTTGCATGAAACCATCATGGAGAGTCCACATTCTTAAAAACCTGAAAGGCTTGGGAGAGATTAGCGTTAGACCGGGAGAGTGAAGGCACAGCGGGGCATGGTCAGAGTTTGAGCGAACTAGATGCTCCACACGAAACCTCGGGAAAGCCGAGAGCCATTGATCATTGAGGATGACTCTATCCAGCCTTGCCCATACCCTTGTTAAGGCCACCCAGTTGTTCTCTAGGTGAAGCGGTTCCCAGAGAAACTTGCGTCCATAAGCTCCGCTTCTTGGATGGCTACCATAAATTCATCAGAACTAGCTATATCTGGCCTAGAAGCTCCAAGCCTTTCCTAAGTTGTTAGTACTGCATTGAAGTCGCCAGCTATCGCCCAAGGACCTTGGACATTCTTGCAATGGACACCATCTCCGTCCACAACAATCTTCTTTGAATTCTGCAGCACCGCGCATACACAATTGAAAACGGGATAGGCTCCCCGCAGTTTGAAGCAACTACATTTAAGGAAATCAATTGGTTTGAAATTGAGGCCATAGACACGTTTAGGGAGTTCTGGTAGAACACCCATAGTTTGCCACCTTCCCCATCATTAGATAAGGAGCAATGAAATCTGAGTTTTAAGCCGTTCCCCACTCTCTTGGAGTCCCTGAGCATCGGTTCTAAAATGGCAACTAACGAAGGCTTGAACTTTTTGATCAACTTCGAGAGAGCTGATTGAGTGGAAGAATTTCCAACTCCACGAGCATTCCACACTATGGCTTCATCCATCAGTGACACAACTAGAATTCACTGCCCTTTGCTTCAATCTTCTAAGCTTGCTATACCAATCCCCTTCACCTGTTTTTTCCAAGAATTTTTTGCCTCTCGCTTTTTTGTTTTTGCCTCTAACTGATTTGGAACTTCACCAAGAACCTTTGAGTCAGCCCTCTCTGGAGGCCTGACGTTAGCTGGGTTCTGATCTTCCAAAGAGTTCGAGCATGGACATTCTTTCGAGATAAGAGATGGAGCCTGCGGCTGACTTTGGGAGGACTTTGAGGATGGAAGAGAACAGTCCTCAGGTTGATTATTGGCTGTTGGTTTCCTATGATCCGATAATCCCTAATCAAAAGTACGGGGAGAGATCTACCATTAGATGAATGTGGTTGTTCACTGACCTTAGCTGATTCATGGGAGTAGTTTCCCTCCCATTACCTGAGTGACTGTGGTGTGAATTTTCTTCTACACAGGGAGGGTCTCTCTCTAGGAACATTTCCAGAGGTCAGAGAGGGGAGCTCCATTCCGATCTTGCCTGAAGAATCTGAGAGATTTCCCTGTTCCAGTCGATGTCCCTGAGGGGCGAACTCTCGACTATTGAAGGCCTCCCATACAAAGCTACTGCGTAAGAATCAAGGTGGAGAGTCACTGGCTTACTAGGTTGTGGTATGGCACCCAACCCCTTAACTGATTGAGGGGGGGGGGGGGGGGGGGGGGGAGGGTTAGATGATTGTGGTTGATCTGAATTTGTGTCTGGGCGCACTTTTGTAGAATCTGATTGACGATCCCCACTTTTAATCTACAAGTGATTTGCCTCACGAGCTTCAACTGACAGGGGACTGGACAAGGGTGAAAAGCCTTGGGATGGTGGATGATAATTCTCTAATATCAGGGGTTGTGAGCAGCGGCACCATTTTTCTCCATTCCCTTTTGTTGAGTCCCTATCGCAAACAGGTGAGAGGCACTGTTTATAATTGCTCTCCATCTGAGTACGCATGTGTACTGGTTCGATCCTCTCAACTATTGCTTGATGGCCCTCATTATGCTTCTCTGAGGTCCCTTCTGCAATACCTCCTGCTATCTTCATGTTTTTCTTTGAGGCCCTAACGCAAACAGTTGGAAGGCGATCCAACTGTCCAGTTTGAATGCCATAGAAATTCCTTTTGACCCAGCTTTTGGTGGATTCGTCTTCTCTGGCTTGCGTCCTGGAGTTATGCTAAGGGTATCTGCATATACCATCTACCTGTGATTTTTCTATTTCCGCGTAGATCGGGCAGTTGGACTCCACAACCTGCAGATTTAGAACTTGGCTGCTTAAGTTAACTCCAGGGTGGAGATTAACCTTTACTCTTGCATACATTAGAAAGAGCCTATTATTGGTATCCAGCTGTTCCACATTAACTCCATGACAGAGATTAACCTTCACTGTTGCATTCATATTCATCTCCTACCCTTTGTCGCTCAGTGGGCGAGAATCTTAGGAATGAGACATTGACATGCATTTTGAGGCAATAATTCGATTACTGACCGTTGAAGTTTATTTGACAACGCTAGGGCTGAAAGGTCATACAAGCTCGGTGTTGTTGGGATTTGTACTACGGAATCACACAGATCTAGATATAGGATAACAATCTAAGAGCACCAAGCAATCATAAGAAAAATAGAGATATAACATGGAAAACCCTTGCGGGAAAAAACCACGACACAAAGCGACAGAAAATTCCACTATGAAAGCACAGATTACAAATAGAGAGGACTTACCCGGCTTGAGCAATCCTCAAACCTCACCTTTTCTCTACCCCTTGAAACCCTAGCACCCTTTTAGAAATACATAGAACCTCTTAGAATACCCTCCCAGTCTTTATACAACCCTATTTATAACTTTAGAAACAAGTAGAATCGGAATAGGAAACAAAAATCACAAAATCCGCGTTTCCGCAGAAAATCTGCGCGAAACCTTCGATGTCATTAAAGGTCCTTCGATGTCATCGAAAAACAACCAAAAATGTCTAGCGACCAGGGGTGAAAAATCCCAAAAATACTCGATGACATCGTCCGGCTTTGATGACATCAAAGCCTGTTCGATGTCATCGAACAGTGCAACAACCAGATTTAAGACATCGTCCTACAATAATCTCCACCATGTCTTCAATCTTCAACCGTATAGCTTCTCGTCCCCTTCTCTTATCTCTGCATTACATCATAGCTTCTCGTGCACACTCCGTCCTTCTTTTCTGTCATCGCCAAGCCCAGAGAAGTTTCACAAAACTTGAACTTCTCTTAAGGAACGATCTTGGTGAGCATGTCTGTCGGATCTAAATCCACATACCCAACCACCTTTGCTCATGTCTTCCCAAAAGTAAAGACGTAGTCTTCTTACTATCTCACCTCCATCCAATGTTGTTTGCCGAGGTATTTGCTCACAACACCAATTGCTTGTGAAATAACCGGTCTAATACAAAACATACACTGTCAACTGCATTCAAATAAGACTCATGAGACATAACCTTCTTTTCCTCATCTGTTTTGGGACATGTCCTAAGAAAAACTTGAAGAGAGTCGTGTAGGGAACGCTCACCGGTTTTGTTTGGTCCATCACATACTTAATCAATACTTACTCAAGGTATTCTACTTGAGATAACCAAAGCCTACTCTTCTTCCAATCTCTATGAATATCAATGCCAAGAACTCTCTTTGCAGCCCCCCGATCCTTCATCTCGAGTGTCCCACTTAACCGAGTCTTTAGCACGTTGATTTCAGACATGTCATGATTGGCGATCTATATGTCATCAACATACAATTTCAGACTCACTCTAAAGGAATCAAATTTTATACCACTGCCTAGGCGACAGGTCATACAACGACCCCCTGCAAACCTTTTTTTTAGTCCCTTTAACTTCGAACTGCTCTGGTTGCTTCATGTAGATCTGCTCTTCCAATTTCCCATACAGAAGTGCAGACTCTACATTTATCCTTCCATTTCGAGATCGCATTGGCCAACAAGTACCAATTATGGATCTAATAGACACCTGTTATACCGTCAACGCGAATATATCTGAGAAGACGATCCCTTCTCTCTGAGCATAGCCCTTCGCTAACGACCTTGCTCTGTATCTATGTTGTATCCTCCTGAAGATCCACCTGCATCCAACCGCTTCCCGGCCCACTGTTCACTCCCCAAGTATAGGGTTGTGATGTAGTAATAATAAACTCGGTGAGACCGAGGTCAAATCCCAAGGGACTGATACCTGTACGTTATCTGAAACTAAGTAGAACTAGAACTAGATTAAGATGAAATCTAAATCGATTGTAATTTGAGGAATAATTGTGAAATATTAATCTAAAACTTAAGGAATTCTAGGAAAGGAAACTAGGGATTCAGATGATCCACTTGTTAAGATCAGGGAGATCTTATGCTTGCTTCAAGAACTCAACTGGACTTAGAGTCCCATCTTCATCCAGTTGAAGGGTGTAACCATAGAAATCATGTCTGAACTTCCTTTGATATAGTTTTCAAGAGATGAAACGTATATGAATTAGAATGGATTCCATCACCAAACCATGCCCAGGAGACAAAGCAAACAATAGAATTAAACTAATTGGCAACTAATCATTGATGTATGAAGGTTAGGAAGGGTACCGTCATCTAACCATGCCCAGGAGACAATTGTGAACAACAGGGCTTCCTGACATCATAAACATTAAAAGGAAAGGAGCATGCTCAAAGCTATCGCAGACCCATTGTGATTTTAGTCACAACAGACCATTAAAAACTAAAAAATTCCCTTATTTAAACTAAAATCAACATCAGTTCAGTCTAAATAAAAGGCATAAACAAAGGGTCTCCCATCATACTACAAGCTTCACCTCTTGGCCCTATCTAAGAGGTTTAGCCTATCATAAACATGATGAGGCTAAAAGTCTCTCACAAGTATTAAGGAAGAAAAAAAAAATCAAAACAAAGAAGAAGGAGAAACAAACTCCTAGCCGGCTGCCTGTTGATCTCTCTCTCTCTACGTCCACCTCCCCCTTTGAATCCCTTCTCTTCTCCCTTTTATAGAAGTTGTAGGAGGTCGTTGCTGTTGCTTAAGACGGTGCGAAAGGCTGGAGTGCGAAAATCGTTCGCAGCAGACTCCTTACAGAACTCTGCTTCTACGCAAGAAAATGCAGAAACTGACTGTGTTTGGAATGAGTTTGAGAGGAGGAATCTTCCTTCTTTGAAATCTGCCAGCGTGGTGAAGGTAAGAACCCCTTGACTGATCAAATGGACGGTTTGGATCAATGATCTGATCACGGACAGTGGCCCACAATCGCCCAGAATTTTCAGATTTCCCGGACGCGCGTAAAGCCTACGCGGATGTACTGACATGTTCGGTGGGCCCCGCAGTAATGTTTTTGATGAAATCCACCCCGTCCATCAGATTCCTCTCGAAATTTCGGTCAGAATGGACTGGTTTTTGTCGAGTTTTGATGCGGTCCACTGTTATTTTGCTTCTGTCGTTCATCCTACGTTTTCTAAAGATTCATGTGCGTACACGTGCATGGGGCCGAAAGGCAAGCTTTTCGAGGGTCTTGGCCACTCAACGGAGCAATTAGACGGTCTGGATCATCAATTTGGATGAGGAGTGGGCCCCACTACGCGAAAATGGCGGACGCACGTCCGCTGTTTGTCCGCATTGGAGAAAGAGAAGGAGAGAGGAAGATGGTCGGGTCAGTGTCGGATTGACCCGACCTTGCATCCAGTGCACCTCCCATGGACATGTACCTTGTGTACATGCAATATGAATGTGGGGTCCATCGTAATATTCGCGAGAAATCCGATCCGTCCATATGTTTTGCTACCTCATTTAAGGGGTTGAGATTAAAATTAAAGCATATCCAGATATCAGGTGGGCCCAGAATCAATCTTTTATGGGTTGATCTGTCCGTTGGGCGACTTCCACAGGGATCCGACGGATGAAATTCGACATGTACGGTTAATTTGTGGTCCCTTGGCCATCTATGAAGTTTCGAGCCGAACAAATGATGGGAACCCTATGATCTTGCATTCTGGATGATTTTTGTGCTATTTGAGCTTCAGTTTCCCGATTTTCTCTGATCTCTGGCATGTAATTCTGGCGATCTTGGTCCTCTGGAGTCCGTCCATGGCCTTGGTGAATTCTGAGCATTAACTCTATGCTTTTAGCACCCTTTTCCAGTCCAGGCTCCTAAATACACCTTGCATCACAAACACAATTAAAATAGGCCATTAAACAGTATCATGTTCGTAAAAGCAGGTAGTAACTGGGGTCTAATATGCAATATTCGACCCTCAACACAACCCCTAACCAACATTTTGCTAGTCCCGAGCAAAGTATGCGAAAAATAAGTTGAGAATTACAAGACAATCTCTAAAAACTCGAGCGGTTTTTGAAAACAATTCAGATATTAGAAGTCTAAGATTTGTGAATTTCGATCATTAATTTCTCTTGGATGCAAGCGCATGATAGACTTCATAATCAAGTTCAAAGTATTAATCTATCAATTAAAAAAAGTCTAAACATTGAGTTCCAGGGGTGTATAGTGTAATCTCGGCTTACCATCATTAAGAGATCCAATCGTCAATTTTTATGATAACATTGATGATCAAAAGAGCATTCAGGATAATCAAAACCTAAACCAGAACTTGCCTTATAATTCTTCTTTTTTCTCCGTTTTTTTTTTTTTTCTATTCTTCTAGCTTTTAATTTTTCTATCGAGAGGGAGGGAAATCGAACCCGCACATATAGGGAGCAAACCAATGGTGAAGACCGTACACCCAACCCTTCTCACATATCATCCATCGAGAATTAAATCTACACCTATAGGGAGCAAACCTATGATGAAGATTATTCGCCCAACCCTTCCAATTCTTCTTTATAAATTGATGCTAAAATTTTTCAGGCTGGTTCCTTTCATGCTTAGTGATTACCACGTTACAATTCAATATCGAACTGAGACCTTAATGTGCAAGCAAGATGTGTCTTATGAAATCATGACTCAATCAATGTTTAAAACTTCGAATCATGGATTAACAGTTCGAACTTAATTATGAAATCTAATAGATAATTGAATCCAAGAGTCATAAATTACCAACATCATGTATCTAGTAATTCTAAATCCAAGATGGTCGTCAAAATCACTTCGAATTCACAATAAAGTTCAGAAAAATTTAAAATTTTTCACAAATTTTACTCAAGACCAAGAAAACACTGATTAGGTAACCTAATCTCCCACCCCCAACCAAAAATCTACATTGTCCTCAATGTAAAATATGTATGCATGCAATGCACATGAGTCAATGAAAATAAGGGAGAGGTGATGGAAAGATAGTACCTGGACGAAGGAATCAGAAGCTTTTTCCAAAGATATCAGCGTAAGGGCAGGTCAGCACAAGAGAGAAACCAACAAAAGAAAATTGTCCTAAAACAATGTATAAAGCAAACTAACCTAATGGCATAAAACCGACTAACCTAGAACAACATAAAGTAAACTACTGTAGTCCTATGAAAGCATTAAATTCTAATCCTCAACTGTGGAAGCACAGAAAATCTACTCAATCATGCATCCAGGTTCTTCCGTCGGCCAGTATCTTGGTAAATTTCTCAAAAGGTTTTTCAACAAGATCATCCAAAAGCCTGTTTTGCAGTAAGCTTGGATGTCCTGGAGCGTGAATGTCTAAAGAAATTGAGGGACCTCAGCATAAAGTTTTCTTTTAATCGTCTGAAGTGTCCAAAGTATATACGATTCACCTGTGACAGATAAAATTTCAAAGTTAGTACACCATGATAAATCAGAGACTACAAGTAAATGAAATTCAAAAAAATTTATAGTAGGTGGTGTAGTCTCAACACACGCCGAAGTTTCACTCTTTAATTTAATTTTCAGCTCCTCCTTTAATGGTAAACATTCGGGATCTGGGGGAGGAGGTACTTCAAAATAAGGGTCCTCTCGGTCCGTAACAACTACCGAGGTATTGTCTTGCGAGGCATCCACTATTTCTTGTATCATGAGATCGTTTGAATCTGCAAAGTGTGTCAAGCCATCATCCAAAGAGTTGAAACATTCAATTGAAAGGAGTTCATTCATCCTATCGAGATCTGTGATGATATGTCTAATAACTCTTTTATCTTCTTCAAGAGTAGAAATGAGCATACTCTCTTCTTGACCTAAATGGGCATATTCGAAATCAGAGGGTAATGGTTTTAGGTCAAGCTTCGGTGGCTTAAGGTTAGACAATAGAGGCACGACATCAGTTTAGGGCAATTCTTCAAATTGTGGCCTCCACTGGTTAACTTCAAGTACTGGCGCAGTATTAAGCAAGGCACACCTCTCCCTAATCATGTCATCATCAGAGTCATGGGAGTGTGTCAGACACGTCTCTAGAGGGTCAGAGGATAAGGTCAGAGGCATTCTATCTTCCACGAAAGAATCAATCATGTTAATGTCGTGAAAATTGTCATCATCCTCTGAGTTTCCGTCGTTATTGAAAAAGATGTTTAACTCCAATGTCATATTTCCGAAAGACATAGTCATGACACTATTCCTGCAATTGATAATTGCGTTTGAAGTGGCAAGGAATGGGCGACCAAGAATGACGGGAATCTGAATGCTCATGTTATTGATGGGTTCGGTGTCTAGGATGATAAAGTCTACAGGGTAGTAAAATCTATTAACCTGGACCAACACATCCTCAATTATCCATCTTGGTACACGAATAGAGCGATCAGCAAGTTGTAGTGTGGTTAGGGTGGGTTTTAATTCACTCAAACCTAACTATTTGTATACTGAGTAAGGAATAAGATTGATGCTCGCTCCTAAGTCAAGAAGTGCATGATCAATTCGATAATTCCTGATTACACATGATATGGTTGGGCTATCAGGACCTTTGAATTTCTGCGGTACGTCTTGCTTTAGGATGACACTCACTTTCTCAGTTAAGAAGATCTTCTTTTGAATACTTTGCTGTCTTTTGGTCGTGCATAGGTCTTTTAGAAATTTGGCATATGAAGGTATTTTTTTTACAACATCAAGTAGAGGAATGTTGACTTTCACTTGTTTCAACACTCTAGAATATCCTGAGAGTTAGAGAGAGGTTTTGGTGCAACCAATCGTTGGGGAAATGGAGCAACTGGCTTCTCTTGAAGTTCTGGTTCTAATTCTTGTGGAGCAATGCTAGGTCTATCATTGTTATCCTCTTCCGGGTCCTTAGGCTTTTCAGCCCTAACCGGAATAGTTTTTTCAATAGTCTTCGTACTCTTAAGAGTAGTGATAGATTTAGCTTGCTCCGTCTGATCCAAAGAGCTTGGATCTCTTATCTCATATTGTGGTTTGGGATTGGGGAGAGGTTGAGCAGGAAGCATCCCCTTTCCCCCAATTATTATGTGTGACTCTATCCTTTGAATGGATGATGTAAGTGATCCTATTGCTGATCTGATATCTTGGTTGAATAGCTCTTGGTCCTGAATGTGTTTTAGAACTAGATCCTCTTGAGGTTTCCCTTGATTTAGAATTTGATTGAAGAAACCTTGAGGGGTAGCAGTTTGTCCATTCCTCCAATTGAAGTTTGGATGATTTCTCCAACTAGGATTGTACGTATTAGAGGTGGGTCCATTGAAAGGTCTTTGGTAATTATTTATGGCATTGGATTGCTTAGTCAGAACCTCTTAAAAGGAAGATATAGTTGGACAATTTTCAGTTGTGTGACTGCTACAACCACAAATACCGCAAACAACTTCCTTACCCTTATCCTTCCTCGATTCCATGGCCTCAAATTTCTTTATGAGATTAGCCATTTTAACATTGATATCATCATCCTCTTTCAGCAGGTATACTCCGCTCCTTTCCTTTGATTGAGTGGGCGTAAAAGTGGTACTCAATTTTGGGTATGTGTCCCATGATTGTCCGTTTTCAGCAAGTCTATCCAAGTAATCCCACACATCATCGACATTTTTATTCAAAAATTCTCCATTGCACATTGTCTCAACCAATTTGCGCATGGAAGATGTCAGCCCATCATAGAAAAAGTACGTAATGCGCCATGTTTCAAAACCGTGTTATGGGCAAGAGCTGACAAGATCCTTGAACCGCTCGTAACATTGGAAGAAT
This sequence comes from Magnolia officinalis, assembly GCA_021015155.1. NCBI lineage: Eukaryota > Viridiplantae > Streptophyta > Magnoliopsida > Magnoliales > Magnoliaceae > Magnolia > Magnolia officinalis. Next base: position 82,168,657 of record JAJHSJ010000003.1, on the reverse strand, counting down.
GTTTCATCCTCCCTTTGGGCGAAGTTCATGATTGATTTTCTAAGGGTGTTCGTTTTATGATATGGAAAAAATTTCTTTATGAACTCCCTTTGCATATCATTCCATGTGCCAATAGATCTAGGATGTAATGAATGTAACTACGTCTTACCTTTTTCTTTCAAAGAAAAGGGAAAGAGTTTCAGCCTAACTGTGTCCTCAGACACGTTTGGAAAATGTAAAGTGGTTATAATCTCATCAAACTCTTTCAAGTGTAGATACAGTTCTTCAGATTCAAGCCCATGAAATTTAAGAAGGAATTGGATCACCCCTGGCTTGATATTCATGTATCCCGTATTTTCTGGAAAAATCATGCATGAGGGCGTGCTCACCCTCGTCGGTTGTAAATAATCTCGTAAAGTACGAGGCGGGGGTGCTTGATGCACCTCATTCTTATCATGGACTTCCTCAATCCTAGGTGGAGGTAGTGCTTGAGGTTGATTTGCAGCCATAACCTCAATTCAGATTCTAGACTTAGACCTAAAAGAGATAAATGAAATAAAAATCTAGAAAGAAAGAGAGGATTTGGAAAAAAGTTACCAGATCAGAGTTCCTAAGTTAAAAACCTGCAAAACAAACCAAAACAAGTTAGTTTCTAAGAAAGTCTAAAGTTAGAAAGTAAACAAGTTTCTACAAAGGAAAAAATTCCTAAAATAAATTAGGAAAGCTCTATACCTAAAGTAGAAGTAAGAAATTTCTAAAAGAAAACATAGAATTAAAAAGTTTCTAAAAAATAAAATAAAGGAAAGATGAGTTAGTTTCTAAATTAGAAAGAGTTTCTAAAAAGGGAAATTACTAACCTAGTTTCTAAAAGTAAAAGAGGAAAATCTCTAAAAATAAACCAGTTCCTAAAAATAAAAAAATAATGAAATTAGAAAGAGATTACCAAATTGGAAGTTTCTATCTCAGAATCCTACAAAATAGGAAAACAGGTTAGTTTCTAGAAATCAAATAGAAAAAATTCTAACCTAAAAAAAAATCCTAATATTAAACTAATCCCAAATCTAGTTAATCTCAAAAAAACGTAACCGTCAATTCCCGGCAACGATGCCAAAAACTTGTTCACTCCCCAAGTATAGGGTTGTGATGTAGTAATAATAAACTCGGTGAGACCGGGGTCGAACCCCAAGAGACTGATACCTGTACGTTATCTGAAACTAAGTAGAACTAGAACTAGACTAAGATGAAATCTAAATCGATTGTAATTTGAGGAATAATTGTGAAATATTAATCTAAAACTTAAGGAATTCTGGGAAAGGAAACTAGGGATTCAGAGGATCCACTTGTTAAGATCAGGGAGATCTTATGCCTGCTTTAAGAACTCAACTGGACTTAGAGTCCCATCTTCATCCAGTTGAAGGGTGTAACCATGGAAATCATCTCTGAACTTCCTTTGATATAGTTTTCAAGAGATGAAAGGTATATGAATTAGAATGGATTCCATCACCAAACCATGCCCAAGAGACAAAGCAAACAATAGAATTAAACTAATTGGCAAACAATCATTGATGTATGAAGGTTAGGAAGGGTACCGTCATCTAACCATGCCCAAGAGACAATGGTGAACAACAGGGCTTCCTGACATCATAAACATTAAAAGGAAAGGAGCATGCTCAAAGCTATCGCAGACCCATTGTAATTTAAGTCACAACAGACAATTAAAAAATAAAAACATTCCCTTATTTAAACTAAAATCAACATCAGTTCAGTCTAAACAAAGGGTCTCCCATCATGCTACAAGCTTCACCTCTTAGCCCTACCTAAGAGGTTTAGCCTATCATAAACATGGTGAGGCTAAAAGTCTCTCACAAGTATTAAGGAAGAAAAAAAAAAAAAAAAAAAAAAGGAGAAACAAACTCCCAGTCGGCTGCATGTTGATCTCTCTCTCTCTCTACGTCCACCTCCCCCCTTGAATCCCTTCTCTTCTCCCTTTTATAGAAGTTGTAGGAGGTCGCTGCTGTTGCTTGAGACGGTGCGGAAGACCGGAGTGCGAAAATCGTTCGCAGCAGACTCCTTGCGGAACTCTGCTTCTGCGCAAGAAAATGCAGAAACTGACTGCGTTTGGAATGAGTTTAAGAGGAGGAATCTTCCCTTCTTTGAAATTTGCCAGCGTGGTGAATGTAAGAACCCCTTGACTGATCAAATGGACGGTTTGGATCAATGATCCGATCACAGACAGTGGCCCACAATCGCCCAGAATTTCTGGATTTCCTGGACGCGCGTAAAGCCTACGCAGACGTACTGACATGTTCCGTGGGCCCCGCAGTAATGTTTTTGATGAAATTCACCCCGTCCATCAGATTCCTCTCGAAATTTCGGTCGGAATGGACTGGTTTTTGTCGAGTTTTGATGCGGTCCACTGTTGTTTTGCTTCCGCCGTTCATCCTACGTTTTCTGAAGATTCACGTGTGTACACATGCATGGGGCCGAAAGGCAAGCTTGTCGAGGGTCTTGGCCACTCCACGGAGCAATTGGACAGTCTGGATCATCCATTTGGATGAGGAGTGGGCCCCACTAGGCGAAAACGGCGGACGCTGGTGTGTCCGCTGTTTGTCCGCATTGGAGAAGGAGAAGGAGAGAGGAAGACGGTGGGGTCAGCGTCGGTTTGACCCGACCTTGCGTCCAGTGCACCTCCCGTGGACATGTACCCTGTGTACATGCAATATGCATGTGGGGTCCATCGTAATATTCGCGAGAAATCCGATCCATCCATATGTTTTGCTACTTCATTTAAGGGGTTGAAATTAAAATTAGAGCATATCCAGATATCAGGTGGGCCCAGAATCAATCTTTCATGGGCTGATCTGTTCGTTGGGCAACTTCCACAGGGATCCAACGGATGAAATTTGACATGTACGGTTAATTTGTGGTTCTTTGGCCATCTATGAAGTGTCGAGCCAAACAGATGGTAGGAACCCTATGATCTTGCATTCTGGATGATTTTTGGGCTACTTAAGCTTCAGTTTCCTGATTTTCTCGGATCTCTGGCATGTAATTTTGTCGATCTTGGTCCCCTGGAGTCCGTCCATGGCCTTGGTGAATTCTGAGCATTAACTTCATGCTTTTAGTACCCTTTTCCATTCCAGGCTCCTAAACACACCTTGCATCACAAACACGATTAAAATAGGCCATTACACAGTATCATGTTCGTAAAAGCAGGTTGCAACTAGGGTCTAATATGTAATATTCGACCCTCAACACCCACTGAAAGCTCCACCAACTCCCATGTGTCGATCTGGTATAACGAGTCCATCACATTGCACATAGCTAGTCACATTCTACTTCTCAGCATCAGGCTCACATAGAGCAATCTGAATAGAAGACGGATCCCCTACGATATTGGAGTCGTCCATGTACCTCGCTGATATCCTGCGATTATGTCATGTGATTCTTCTTAGAAGTGGCTGCTCCACCTGCTCTGTATCCTTGTCTGCGCGTCTCAGCCTTCATTCCATGTCCTCTTATGTGGCCATGCCCAACATGTCACACACGTGCAGAAGTGGAATCCATTACAACCACTGCAGCTCCACCTTTTAAAGTGCTCCCGATCAACCTGTAAACATTATCGAGTCGTTGCGCTTTCATGATCACCCGTGCCCCCTTAAATGCTTTAAGGACACCATCAATACATGTGTACTTGCATTCTTTTGTCTCAAGTACACCAAGAGAAATTAGATTATGCTTCAAATAAGGAACGTGCCTAACATTAGTCAAGGTACGCTCCACCCCATCAAACATCTTGATGTGCACCATACCAACAGCCACAACATTACAGGCACTATCATTGCCCATAAATACTTGTCCACTATCGCACTCCCTGTAGCTGGTAAACCAACTCCAATGAGGAGTCATGTGAAAAGATGCCCCCGTGTCTAGCGTCCACTCGTCCTTACGATCATCGTAAAAGTGTCTAATCGTATACACAGACAAAACATCAACATCACATCCACTCAATCCATCTGACGTGGCAGCATTGGCCCCCCTGTATGAAGCCTCAGAACCTTCTCTCTTAGATTTAGGATTTTCACAATCCTTCTTCACATGTTTTTCCATCCCACAATTCCAGCACTTTACCTTTCCTTTGCTCTTGCCCTTTGATTTGGATTTAGAACCTGAAGAACCTATATCATATTCAGAGTTCCTACCCCTTGTATACAGTACATCAGAAGATATCCCCATGTCGACGTTAAGCTTTCTTATAGCCTTCCCTTGATGGGTTGAGATAACAGTGTCGACACTCAGGGTTTTGTTCGTGCTGCACAATGTGTCCTTGAATGACTCATATGACGCCAGAAGAGAATTCAGCAACATACATGCCCATTCTTCATCTTTCATCACTTCCTCCATATCCAACAATTTGCAAACCAATTTATTAAAGTTGCTAATGTGAGCCTTCAAATCTCCGCCCTCTACCATCTTGAAGTTATACCACTACTGCTTCAAGTATAGGCGATTTTCAGAGAATTTTTTTGCATAGACATCCTCTAACTTCGCCCATAACTTAGCCACAATTTTCTCCCTCATGACATTGTAGAGAAACTCATCTGTGAGACATAAACGGATCGATGATAAGGCCTTCTTATTAAGAGTATTCCAATCATCATCAGTCATAGTAGACTTTCGCTCCTCAAGAGCACCATCTTCGCCTTGCTTGATTAAGGAACTGATATCTTAATCTTCCATAACTCAAAATTATTTGTCCCTGAGTACTTCTCAATCTCATACCCAGTACTTCCCATTATTGCTAATCCTGCAGATTCAGATCTGTGCCCCAACGATTGCACCACTTATTGGGATTTGTGCTGCGGAATCACACAGATCTAGATCTAGGATAACAATCCAAAAGTACCAAGCAATCACAAGAAACACAGAGATATAACATGGAAAACCTTTGCGGGAAAAAACCACGATACAAAGTGACAAAAAATTTCACTATGAAAGCACAGATTACAAAGAGAGAGGACTTACCTGGCTTGAGCAATCCTCAAACCTCACATTTTCTCCACCCCTTGAAACTCCTAGCACCCTTTTAGAAATACTTAGAACCTCTTAGAATACCCTCCAAGTCCGTATACAACTCTATTTATAACTTTAGAAACAAGTAGAATCGGAATAGGAAACAAAAATCGCAAAATCCGCATTTCCGCATAAAATCTGCGTGAAACCTTCGTTGTCATCGAAGGTCCTTCGAAGACATCGAAAAACAACCAAAACTATCCAGCAACCAAGGTTGAAAAATCCCGAAAATACTCAATGACATCGTCCGGCTTTGATGTCATCGAACAGTGCAATAGCCAGATTTAAGACATCGTCCTGCAACAGGTGTGAGCGATTTGACATTGTCATGTACCTATATCTAATAACTACTTTGATATATGCATGAACGATTCTCCTGCGCTCCAACGTTTTCCTTAGAAGGAAGAAAAAATCTCATGTACTCCGTATGCTGCACTTTCACAAGCCGAGCTGAAATTAAGAAATGTATAACATAAGTTCCACGTAAAAAATAAAAATAAAAATCTCATGAGTGGTTAGCAATTGGCTGGGAAGAGCCATTGAAGCGTTCTAAGAGCTCTACGATAAGCCATTGGTTGGTGGGAACAAAGAAGTTGTAAATGACTTTAAAATAAAGACAGCTCCGCAGGTAGGTGCGTGGAGGGTATGGATTTCTATAATGGATCCCCTTGCACCAGGACACAGCAGGAGACAGACAATGTGATTGGATAATTGATTGGGCTTTCAAAGATGAAAACACGCAGAGCATGTTAGAAAGTTGTTTAGTTGAGTTCGTGCTCAATTGATCCCCATCTCCAGTAAAGGCCTATGGGCAACAAAATCCTGCCACCTCCCATCTGTCTCCCTGTGCATCCTGGTAGCATGTGCCACTGGCTTATAAACATGCAAACCATTCAAATCATGGGTCCATTGCCGATGGGGTATATATCTAGAATCACTCTAATTAATGAAGCCTATTCGTTCATGGCTACCAAATGTATGTTAAAAGTAGGATAATGAGTGATCCAAGCTTAATGAAAAATAAAAATAAAAATCACATGGTTAATAGTATTAGTAAAAATTTGGGTATGGTTTATTCCCAGTTGCGTTAGAGATGTGGATGGTTGGGACCTGGGCAACTTTGCATGTTTATGTTTGAGAAGTCATTTCAAATTTTCAGGTGAAAAACCAACATTGGAGTCTAGTGCAAGTGAAGAGTAGGCTTGCTGTGGAGCCTGCCTTGATGACGTGTTGTATATCCACGCCGTTCATCCGTTTGTCCAACTCATTTTAGGCCATGACTCCAAAAAATAAGAGGATCCAAATTCAGGTCGACCACCACATGAAACAGTAGTGATTAAACATGCACCATTAAAATATTCCTATGGCCCACCACTGCATATCCATAATGCTTATTTGCCATCCAACCTGTTGATAAGGTCAAACAAACATGAATGAATGGAAAATAGAAAGACCAGCTTGATCCAAAACTTTTGTGGCTTACAAAATGCTTTTAATGGCCATTCACCACTTTTTCCAAAGATGTTGTTCATGCTAGATTTGGATTTTCTTAAGTTTTGGAATAACTTATAAAATGAGTTGGAAAATGGACAAACAAGGTGGATATACAAAACTTTCACCAAGGTGGGCTCCACATGGTAACGGTAACATCCCCTAAGGTGTTACCCAAGTAACACCTAATCGGCTCCCAGAGAGAAGTTACCCCGCCTCTTGCCTGTTGCATTTTGTTTAAAAAATTATATTAAAAAATAAAATTTCAAATATTTCAGTTTCTTTCCAAATTTAAAATTTCTGTAACTTTGAATTATGGATTTAGTCCCACATTAGATTTGCCCAAGAAAAATTTCTTGTATATATAAGATAAACCTTTTGCCTTAGCCCCATTCAGGGGCATGTAAATTTGGTCCGGGAGGGAGGGGGTGCCCGCCCCGAGCCGAGCCGCGCTGTGCCGAGTCGAGCTGAGTTTGAGTCCAAGTTTGAGTCCATGTGTGCGTGTGTGATGAGACAGGATGGGCTCTAGGTGAGGGTGTAGGTGTACTCGGGCATGTGTGTGTGTGTGTGTGTGTAGGTAGGTACTCACGAGACTTTATTTATGTGATAGTGTACTCGCACTTGTGGCTTTCCATTTTAAACCGGAGAGATGTGACCGATCGGTTGGTTACACTTGTTGGGTTTAAATCCAACAAACTAAACCCTTTCGAAAGGATGCTTAATGCACCACTTCAGAATCTATATAAGGACTTCCATTCCGCTTTCAAAACAATGAAAATCATTTCTACTCTTGTGAAAACTTTTTTTATTTTCTGGTTTATGAGTTGTTGAGTTCATTGCTAAGTTAACTCAGCACTTTCGAGTTAAACTGCAAGTGGTTCGAACCTGCGTACTGTGAATGCACCACTGGGATCGAGTTATAGTTGTTGCATCCTGGAGGTCGATTGCTCTGGAAACCTGTTGCACTTGGGATACTATGCAAGGGGAGCAAATTTGATTTCAATCCAAGTGACTCACGTCATGCCTTGACTAAATTCTATGAGTCTTCTGTCCCAAATTTTATTTTGTTTGTTATTTTTAATTTTAAATAGTCTATTTAATTCAACTAAATATTCGAACATTGCCTTCATCGCCAGTTTTTCGTTTTAACTGATTTATTGGGTCTTGATTCAATGAGGCCCACATGTGGGGCCCTGTCTGTGTGTTGGGAAATTGCCAGAGATATACGTACAATGGCATGCTGCATGGCAGTTGGACGCAATTGATGACTGCCCCGCCAGGACCTAGCTAGAGAACGGATGGTCGCATGAGGGGCTCTATTGACCCCACCGTGATGTATATGTTTTATCCGTACCATCCATCCATTTTGACCGATTATTTTAGGGTATGAGTCCAAAGAGAAGGGATATTGAAGACTCAAGTGGAACACACCATAGGAAGCATTGGGGAATGAAATGCTGCCGTTGAAATTTTCTTGGGGGCATGGAAGTTTTGGATCAAACTAATATTTATTTTTCTTATTTTTCCTTCCTCTGGGTGTATATGTAGCTTCATGAAGAGGTTAGATGGCAAATAAATACCATGTTAGGCTTAGGCTCCCGAAGTTTTCAATGCTATTAGTTCAATCCCCGCTTCTTGTGTCGTGGTCTACTTTGCCTTCGATCAGTCTCCTTTTTGACTCATGCCTTAAAATGATTTTTTTTTTTTTAAAAAAATAAAATTAAAAATAAAATAAAATAAAATAAAATAAAATAAAATAAAAAAAGAAGAAGAAGAAGAAGAAAAAAGACCACCGTACTAAAACATATACAAGAAGGTGGGCGGCACATAGTCCTAATGGAACGGTTCATCTCCAGCTAGGTGCTAGCAGGGGTAGTACCGCCATCTTCATCTTCACGGACTGGGCCTGACCCAAGACAGTGCAGCCCTTATCGTGAGGCCCACTTTGATGTATGTATTTTATATCCATGCCGTCCATCCATTTTTCCATATCATTTAATAGTATGATCCCAAAACTGAAACAGATCCACGTCATAGTTGTACCATACCATAGGAAATGGTGGTGATTGACCATGAAAAGCTTCTTGTGAGCCACAAAAGTTTTGAATCAAGCTGATATTTATTTCTCCCCTTTTATCCAGATTTATGTGACCTTATCAACAAGTTGGATGGAAAATAAACATTACAAAAATATTATGGTGAGCCGTGGGAAGTTTTTAATGGTGGAACATTCAATCATCACCATTTCCAATAGCATGGTCCACCTGAGATTTCGATCTGTTTAATTTTTGGGCTGATGCCCTAAAATGATCTGGTAACATGGATGGACTGCATGGATATAGAATACATACATCAAGGTGGACCCCATGGTTATAAGGGTTGCACCATCTTGGCTAAGATGGGCTACACCTAATCTGCCGCGGCAGTCCATGGCATAAATGGGAACGCGTTTTGGCTAGTGATGATCTGTGGGCCCCACTATTATGTATGTATTACACTGTTCATCCATTTTCCCCTTAGGGCTTGATACAAAAAATGAGACATCTAAATCGGCATACCACAATGTGGGAAGAGTAGTAATTGAATGTCCATCATTAAAAACCTCTTAGGACCCACTATAATGTTTCTTTGACATCCAACTTGTTGATTACCTTATGTAGACCTAGTTGAAGGGAAAAAACAAATATTAGTTTGATCCAAATCTCTCGTGGCCCCAATAAGTTTTTTAATGGTTGGCCTTCAATCAACACCGTTTCATATGATGTGGTCCACTTGAGATTTGGATCTACTGCAATTTTGGGATCAAGCAACCAAATGATTTGAAAAAATGGATGGATGGCATGGATGAACCACATACATCATGGTGGGGCTTGACATGAAGCTAGGTGGTGCCCACCGTGATGTTTGTGCCCTATTAACCTTGTTCATCCATTTTGACATATCATGTTAGGACATGGGCTCAAAAGTGAGGCAGATCCAAAACTCAATGGCTTATGACAGGCAAATGTAGGTAGGAAAATGCCGCCATTGAAACCTCCCTAAGTCCATCGTAATGTTTACTAGCCTCCATTCGGTACATAAAGTTGGAGGCGGATTGCGTCCTACCCCCGGGCAGGGCTCTGTGGGGCCCACTGTGATGCGATTGTTTTATCCACACCATTCATCGATTTTGTCAGATCATTTTAAGGTATGTATCTAAAATTGAAGCAGGTCCACAGCTCCAATGGACCAGGAATTGCTACAGTGATAATGACACCCACCGTTGAACCTTTCTAACAGCCACCGTGATGTTTTTTTTTTTTTATCATCCAACCTATTAATAAGGTCATGTAGATGTGGATGAAGTGAAAAAACAAATATTAACTTGATCCGAAGCTTCTCCAGCTCCCAAGAAGTTTTTAACGGTGGATATTAAATCCCCACTTTATGGTCCACTTAAGCCCTGTACCTTAAAATGATATGAGAAAAGCGATTAACAGCCTGGATAAAACATTTACATCATGGTGGGCCCCACAGAGCCCTGCCCGGACAGATTACCGTCTGGGTGGGGGTAGGACGCAATCCGTGTCCAGTAAAGTTGTCCCTACATAGATGAGGTGAAAACACAAAAATATTAGCATGATCTAAAACTTCTGTAACCTTGCAAATGTTTCAACTGTGGATGTTCAATCCTCACGGTTTCTTACCATGCACCCCACTTGAGTTTTAGATCTACCTTACTTTTTGCCCATGTCATAACATGATCACCCAGATTTCTTGGGACACCTTGATGAAGTTTCTGCCATTAGTACCTAGGTGGGGCCGATCATGATGTTCCCGAGAAATCCACCCACTCATCCATTTTCCCCCGTTATGTTTGGACTGAGCTAAAAAAATGATCCCAAAACTAATGTAGGCGCATGACAAGAAACAATGAGTGTTAAACACTTACCTACCGGTGAAAGATCTGTGGAGCTACAAAAGTTTTGAAACAGTATATACCTCATGAGAACTACCAAATTTCAGGTGGGCCCCACCAAGTGCTTTTATACGTTTTAGGCATGTCTTCACATGATTTTAGATGGTATGGCCCACCTGATAGTTCTGTATATGGCTGATTTTTGGGATATCCCATAATTTAAAGGGGACCAATCAAATGCACGGTGCTGATGTTCGACACGCATCATGGTGGGGCCCACACAACTCGACCTCATGGGAAGTTCCCATGAGGTCGACTGCACACACACACACAGATAGATATATATATATATATATATATATATATATATATATATATATATATATATATATATATATATATATATATATATATATAAGAATGAACTTATGAATGACTTGGATGGCATATAAACATGCATCACGGTGGAGCCGAAGAGGTTTCAATGGTAGGCATACTCACTTTTTCCTTGACGTGCAATTTACTGTATTCTAAGTTCTCGCCACATTAACATTCATACATTCACAAAATCACATGTTTTCTCTGTTAGTCATTCCATCATATTTACAACCACGAAATAAATTCCAAAATCAAACTATGTTGACCCATTTAGGACTTTTTCAACTACGATATCCAATACCATTTTTAATAAAATCATTATTATAAACAATGAAATATCAAATCTAAATATCGGTGACTAAATAAAAAAATAATCGCCTATCAACCAGTTGCATGAGAAAAATCATCCCTCCAATGTAGCAAGTTCATCTTCCGCAAAATGCGACAATTGGTCCTGAGTCTCATTTGCTAACTCCGCCTCATTTTCTGGCACTTGGTTCAATTTTGTTGTTTCGTTTATCTATGTATGGTTGTCAATCAACATTGATAGCTGGCCCGGGTAGTGACTGAACCCAGCATGGATCATACATAGCACAATATAAGATATGACAATCGACAATCAAATATATGTATGCTAGCATGAGTATATATGTTGCAACATCATAAATGCATATCAAGTGGAATGATCATCCACTTGTTCGGGTGTGATATCCGTCAACCCGCATATATCCCTTGCTTTTACCATAGGAAAGCATAGGCAAGGCCCACATTTATTCTATGCATAAGTTTTCTCTAATAAGGGCATCTGGTAACAAATATATTCTACCAAGTAAATCGTTTAAGAAGATTCCCTAGGAACTCAGACACGAGGTGCGCATGCAGTCATCTAGAGAGTGCCTTTAAGAATCAGCATATGAACACCATGGATGCATTTAATGCATGCTCACTATATATGCATCAACATACTCAGTCGATATATATATCTCTTGGTACAAGAGGAAACAATGGATTCATGATCATAATGGCTCATATGTTCATGTATTCAATTCCCATTAATAATCATCAGAGCATGAACCAATAGAAGAAAAATCATCTTAGCATGTTATCACAAGACGATAGTTAATAAATCATGACAATCATAACAAACATATTATCTATCTTAACAGTACAGATATGAGACATGTTGGGTTCACTCTCTTATATTCTTGGTAGAGTCAATCTGTCGAAAAGTCGTATGCTTAGGAATCTAGACTCTGAATCCTTATTAAGATGATTTAACATATTATAATTCAATTAAACTATTCTATTAAGTGGGGTCACCTTTGATCGACCCAATATGACCCACCATTAATCCTTTTAGCAAAATTTGGAAATCAATAGGGGACTATCAATGTAGTTAATCGATTGAGCCCGCTCGAGGGCCCTCGATCGATCTTCCAATCAATTGGCTATATTTCAATGAAATTCATATTTTAACATCTTAAGTCTCTGAACAAATTTGGTCACTTTTAATTGATCGAACCTAGCCATCAATCGATCAAAAAGGTCAGATTTAATTCAACTAGCTTGTTGAACATACTTTATCATTCTTTATCAATTCCCTCGATCGAACTAGAACTTCGAACAATTGGATCATGTTATGGTCTTTCAACTTTGTTTGCTGGACAAAAATCGACTCATTCGATCAATTGATTGAAGTCGGTTAGGTTCTTCTACATAATACGATTTTTCAGAAATTTTAGGGTTTTCTCTTCTATTCCTTAGCTTTTGAAAATTCAATTGATTTCTGAATTGGGTCTAACTCACCCAAAAGTGTTCTCCACTACAAATTCAGAATAACCAAAGGATTGCTCAAATATGAAATATATGGGATCTATAATCATTGGTTTAAATGATTTTTACAGCATAGTCTAATATCATCTATACTATTCGTAGATTGTTGTGGGAAATCTGTCAGTCGGATCATTCTAGGATTTGACATCCTAACATAATTCAGCTTTAAGATCATTTAATTCGAATATTCCTACACTAATATGTCTTGTTTTCTCAAAGTCGATCCCTAAGAATACAAGATCTCATGCAAAAGTTGTTCTCTTTCTTCAAAATTTCTCCATAGATCAAAACAATGGACGTGGGATGAATTTGCCTTGCTCATTGTTTAGATGTAGGATTTTTGGGTTGAGAATTTAGAAAAAATGAAAGAAATTTGTAGAAAACTTATCGACTAAGGCTTTTTTCATAGGGTTTCTCTATCTTTCTTCCGGTGGCTCTTTTCTTTAGGATTTACCGCAAAGATTACCTATGGTTTCCCCCTTTAAATATAGAAATAGCCTTAGATCTAGAAGATTCCACAAGGGTTTTGTAAATTTTGACAAAAATATAAATACTATAGTATTTGGAATCAATCTATTAAGCTATTTTTCCACTAAGAGTACCTCTACTAAGTAGGCTAAGTGCTTGATTTTGTTAGTAACAATAAAAATAAATTAATAATTTGAATAGTCCAGTTTTTATATGGCTCAAAAAATCAGGGTTGTTATAACGCACACCCATGGTTGTTTGAGGGGTCCGCCATGATGTGTATGTGAGATCTAGTCAGACCATTAGATGTATAATCTCATGTTAGGTCAAGTGTGAAAAATCAAACATGCTTGTTATTCAAGTGGGCCACACCAAAGGAAACAATTGCAAGAGAGATGTCCACCCTAGATTATTATAGAGCCTCATAGTGATGATCATATAAAATCCACTGAAACCATTAGATGCCATACCAATATTTAGGCATGCATGGAGCCAAGAACCTAGGTCTGTCCATGATTCAAGTGGGTCACACCAAGAAAATAGTTCGTAGGATTTTCTTTGCCCTGTATATTATTTTCTATCGTGTGGGCCACTTGATTATTGAAATGGGAATAATTTTTGGAGGTAGACCTTGGAGTCCACCCGATTGGAAGTGGGCCTTTGGAAGTTGAACCGATTGGAAGTAGGATGTGGATTACATGAGGTAGGTAAGAGCTTAGTGGTTGAGACCCTGGCCATGGGGCCCTCCTCGATGTATGTGTGTCATATATCCACACCATCGATTGGTTTTAAAATCTCGTTTTAGGGCATGGTCCCAAAAATGAGACAGATCCAAGTCTCTGGTACTGAGCCACACAGTAGGGATTGAACTCCCACTATTAAAATGAGACAAATCTTTTGTAAACTCTAATGAGCTGGGATGGGCCGATTGGCTTTTGGACATCCTAGTCCAAGCCCTGTCTGTTTAGAATTGAGCTTAAAATTTAAGCATGAGCCTGGCCCTCAGGCCAACCGGCCAACCCATTGACACTCCTACCTCTAATTATCTTGCAACACCACACAAACTGATAAGATCTTCACAAATGCCTCATATTTTTTTCTCCTATTTGGAAGGGAATTGGTTTTGGACCGGGCGGGCTTAGGATCGGTTAGGGGATGAAAATGTTCTACCTTTTCTTTTCTTGTTTATGTCATGTGTAGGCGCACGCCCCCCCCCCCCCCCCCCCCCCCCCCTTATTATTATTGATTGAGGTGGTCCAACCGGAATGTGATCTAGATGTACAGTTTTTCTCATTTCAGGAATATAATTTCTCTTGAATTATAAAAAAACCCTAATCCCCTAGGACACCTATTTTACTCAGGGTGCATGTAAAACACCCAACCCGTTGAGGCCAAAAATGTTGTACATGTAAAATCCACTGAATCCATCATTTGAGTTCCTCCATGCTAGGCCATGGGGCCAAAAATCATATTGATGCACAACTCAGTTGGGCCACACCATAGGGGACACTGGGGGACCAACCATAAGTTTGTGTGCGGGGCCACCAAAGCACGTATCTTTCATCAAACCCGGTAGGCATGTGTAAATCACCGGGATAAAAGGAACATGCAAAAATCAACCTGTTTCAAAACTAATGTGGGCCACAACACTTGAATAAAGAAGTTGTAGGTGCCAATTTACATTGATCTTCCCACATGAGTTTCTTTTAAAAAAAAAAAAAAAAAAAAAATTGTTCAGGTTGATCTTTTATATGTTCGGTGAAATAAGGTATAACCTGATGGGCAGAGTGGATTTCTAATATATACATGATGGCCCCAAAAGCTTTGGTCGGATAAGAGATAGGAAGGAATTTCAGAAGTTAGTGTCTTACAAATAAATGCCCAACATTTGTAGAACACATATATCGAGGGTCCATAAGACTTGTAAATAAAAACTGCAACACAAAAACTTCAAAGAGCAGGCTGGATGGAGGAGCAAGAAAAGGAACGAGGAAACGAGGGAGAAACAGAGGAAGAGGGGTTTAGGGGGTAGGGAAGAAGGGGATCCAGATCACCAGTCGGCTGGCTCAAGAGAGCGATTCCCGACCCGAAATGCATGCATCTTCATTGGTAACCTTCCCTTCAGCTGCTCCACGACTGATTTGATCAGGATCCTTTAGAAATATGATAGGGTTTCAGATGTTTTTCTCCCCCTTTTCCTAGGGACAAACAAACCCAGGGGCTATGGCTTTGCCCGTTTTTTCTATGAAGATGATGCGCGGGCTGCGATTGGTGTGCTTGACGGTAAGAAGATAGACGGCAGGGCTATCACAGTCTAAATCGCCCACTCCAAATCCAACCGTCGACCACCTTCCTCCTTAGCCCACCTTCCATCTCAGCAGCCTGTCTTCAACAACAAACCCCCGGAATCTGCACTAGCCACGAAGAAGCAACAACAGATCAGAAGATGGGAAAACCTTAGGGTCCGTCCCCTGCCTAGGCTTCTAGGGGGAGACACGATCGCCGTCGACCCATCGATTGTCTCACGCAAGCTAAAAGCTCTGGATCTGAGCTTGGTGGGCTATTCTAGCGAGCAGGCGATCTCCATTTTACGCATAACGGACGACATTCGGGAATCGGGATTCAGGGCCTCGGCCATTGACGTCGCTAGACTATCCCCTTCTCGTTTCCACATCTCGTTCAAGAACAGGTCTAAGCTCCTTGATTTCGTCGCGGATGCTGCGCTTTGGCATAGCCTCGGACTAGTGGATTTGACCCCCTGGCACCCGGAGAGTCAGTTCTCTAGTGAGGAAGTTTGGATCCATCTTTTTGGGATTCCAGCCCATGCTTCGGCTGAATTTGTGATCCAAGATTTGGGGAGCCGCTTCGGGGAGGTGATTCAAGTTGATACACTGTCCAGATTCGATATTTTCCAGATGCTCACCAGGGTGCACGTCCTCAAGTAGATGGGGTCATCCATCCTCCGACCCCTACATCTCGATGTTGCCGGCAGATTCTTCTTCATTTAGGTCCAGTTGGAAGACTCTTCGGGGGAGCTACTGTCAAACCCTAGCTCAGATGTTGGCCACTCTGACGGCTCCCAGCAACAAATCAACAAGGATTCAGCGGCGGTTCCCTCCCCGTCTCCTTCCCCCGAGCCTGATTGTGGAGATACCGCCCCAGATGCAGTCAATCCATCTCACCCTCCTCTAGGTAGTGGCATTGTTGTTATAGTAGAGGCCACTGCTCAACCTGTTTGTAGAAATGCCTCCTCCAACGTCGACTTGGCTACTACCTCACAACCTGCTCAAAACTAGCTCTCCATGCCATCTACCCTCCCCCTGGTCAACACTATGGATGCTCCAGCCCTTCCGGACGTCCGACAGATACAGAGCACCGATTCACCATCCTAGCCCCATTCCGCTATGCCCTCCAACCTAGGTCACCGGCCCCTCGAACTGGTGCGAGTTTCTAACCTGGCGCTAGCCATTTACTCTCCCAACTCTCTTCATCAATTCTCCTCCCCTTTGCCCTTTGATCCCCCCCCCCCCCCCCCCCCCCCCTAGCCGCCCATCCATGCACAGATATCTCCAACATTTCTCCCCCTTAAGTCTGCAGGTAATTCACCTGCTAGTCCCTCCCTGGGCCGCCCAGTAGATCAGGATCTGGAAGCAAAAAATTTCCCCTGATCTCACTCCCTGGCCTCAATTGGATATCAGTAGGTCCCCACTTTCCCCCCAAGGCCCTAACGGATTGTTGTACATCTGTGTACAGACAGTTGGACCTCTCAGTCGACCAATCCCCATATTAGATCATCCTCAGCGACACAGGCCCCTGGACAGCCCCTGCAGAAAGGGCTACTAGAATCTCTCATTCGAATATCAGGGTAGGTTATTCATGAAATGTATCTAATGGATAACCTCCTCATTTGGAATGCTCGGAGCATGGCCAATGCGGCCACAATCCGCTCCATGGCCAGGCTCATCCACAACCACAAGCCTTCTATCTTTGCTATTCTCGAGCCTATAGCTAGAGAGAGCAGAAGAGTAGGGATTGGTCTTAAATTGGGTTTCCACTCCATCTCAAATGTCCCCGCTAGTGGGAAAATTTAAATTTTCCATAAGAGCGACCTCCATATCTCGATAGTTAACATGTTTGACCAGTTGGTGTCTTTAGATGTGAGTGTGCAGAGCCTTTCTTTTAGCTGCAAGCTTTCCGTGGTGTATATGAAAGGCTCTAGAATCGGCAGGAGACCCCTCTGGGGGGATTTGGAGTCTCTGGCCTCAACCTCGCCCGAGCCGTGGGTAGTTGGCGGTGACTTCAATGAGGTTCTAGACTTGTCTAAGAGACTCGGCTATTGGCATCATGACCTAAATGACTCCCGAGAGTTCAGAGAAGCCATTGATAAGGCGGGTCTCCTAGACGTGGGTTTCGTCGGCAACAGATTCACGTGGAGCAATAACCAAGCCGGTAGCTCTCGGGTCTGGGCTCGTCTCGATCGCATCCTCTTTAATGTCGTTTGGGTGAACAACTTCCCAGGCTTCCTTGTCAAGCATCTCCCGCAGTTGAACTCCGACCACGCCCCTCTCGCGCTGTCCTTCCCTATTCCTGGACCTTCAGCCCCTAGGCCTTTCCACTTTCAGCGGATGTGGCTCCTTGAAGAATCCTTCTTTCGGGTGGTCGATGAAGCTTGGGCCAATAATATGCACTCCAGGCCGATGATCAATCTCCTGCTGAAGATGAAGAAGACCAAGCTGCACTTGAAAGCTTGGAACAGAGACGTCTTCGACAACATCTTCCACAATCTCAAAGCAGCCGAGCTAGAGTTATCCCAGTTGGAATCCAGCGCCCAATCCAATCTTGCGATCTCCTCAGCTGATTTAGCTAGTGCCAAGTTAAAGCTGGCCAAGTTGGAGTTAGCTGAGGAGATTTTTTAAAAACAAAAGGCCAGCAACTCCTAGCTCCTCGAAGGTAATAGAAATACAAAATTTTTCCACCTCTCGGCCTCGAAAAAAAATCAGAAGAATGGCTATTCATGAGATCCACTTGGGCGCAGCAGGGATTATCTCGGATCAGCCCGCTATTCAGAGAGAGGTCGTTAGCTTCTTTCGCTCCTTGTTAACCGCAGACCCTCTTGCCTCCTCCTCTTCATCCACGGTCTCTCTCTTAGATTGCATTCCTTCCCTGGTCACAGAGACCGACAACGAGATGTTGCTGCGTGTCCCTTCCTATGAAGAGGTTAGGAAGGCTGTTAGTAGCCTCCCTAAAGACGGGGCTCCCGAGCCGGATGGCCTCTCAGGAGCCTTCTTTGTGGGCTGTTGGAAGATCATTGGCTCTAATATCCACTCGGCTATAGCTGAATCTTTCCATGGTGGTAGCATGCCTAGGGCCTTCTCCACTCTCATCTGTCTTATCTCGAAGAAGCCTGGAGCGAAGTCCTTCGCTGACTTTAGACCAATCAACATGTGTAACGTGGTTTACAAGATCTTCACTAATATAATAGCTGGGAGGATGAACTCCATTCTTCCGCAGCTGATCTCCTTGGAGCAGGGGGCCTTCGTTAAGGGCCACTCAATTACAGAGAACATATTGGTCAAGAGGTTTTCAGAGATATTGGTAGGAAAGTCCGAGGAGAAAATATAGTTCTCAAACTTGATATGGAGAAGGCTTACAACAGGGTTGAGTGGCTTTTCCTCAAGCAGGTCCTCTTAAAGTTTGGGTTCGATCCCAGATGGGTGGAGCTGGTAGAATCCTGTTGGAATAACAACTGGTTCTCCGTTCTTATTAATGGGGTGAGTTACAGCTTCTTCCTCTTTGTGATGTTTAAGACAAGGGGACCCTCTCTCCCCTAGTCTCTTCATTCTCGCCTCCGAGGTATTCAGCAGGGGCCTTTCTTGTCTCTTCTCTGCTGGTTCGTGCGCTTCTTTCAAGCTCAAACAAGGCTGCAAACTCATCTCCCATTTACTCTATGCCGACGACACTATTTTGATCCTTAACGAGTCTAAGCAGTCTCTTCATGTGATCAAGAACTTCATATCCAGCTACCAGTCCATTTCTGGCCAGAGAGTTAACACTAGTAAGAGTGTCTTTCATTTCTCAGATAAGCTTTCCGCAGCCTGGATTAAAAGTATTGAATCCATTCTCCGCATCCACAAAGCTGTGGGGGTTTTACTTACCTGGGGGTTCCCATATCCAAAGGTAAAATCAGATGCAGCTCCTTCTCCCCACTGATTGACAAGTTGGCTGCCAAGATCCAAGGCTGGAATGCTAGGGTGCTCTCCCAAGCTAGGAGGCTGGCCCTCATCTCCTCTGTCCTTTGCGCTATCCCGATTCATTCCTTGGCAGCCACGGTTGTTCCCAAGAGAGTCCTCAAGGAGATGGAAGCCATGTTTTCTAACTTCTTTTAGGGTTGGCGGGATGGGAAGCACAGTTTTCATTGGAGAAAGTGGAGTGATTTGGCAAAGCCCAAGGTCGAGGGTAGCCTTGGTGTCAGATGAATTAAGGATGTTATGAGAGTTTTGCAGCTGAAAATGGCGTGAGGAGGTAGATTTGGGCACGTCGAGAGCCTATAGGGTGAATTTTCGTGCTCAAAATACCTCTTGAATGCATCAGGGAGCTCCAACACCAGCTCTACGGGCGCGTCCCTTCTCTAGAAAGCTCTGAAGGACCTCTTCCCCTGCCTGGACAGCCACTCCCGATGGATAGTGGGCCACAGTAACTGCAGTATGTGGGACAACAATTGGACTGGCCTGGGCTCGCTGTCTGCCCTGCCTTCGCTGATCATTCCCCCCCCCCCCCCCCCCCCCCCAGTCAGAGACCTTTCTGTTGCTGATTTCCTTGATGGCGAGGGCCTCATAGCTGATGGCCCAACTCCAATTCATGATTGGCTGAAGGACTATATTGCTCAGGGTGGTTTCTGCACATCGGACGTAGATGATCGTCTTCTTTGGCCATTTAGATACGTCGGGTAAAATGACAGTTAAATCAGCTTGGAACGTTGGGAGAGATATTGGCCAGAATCTCTCCTGGCCCAAGAGAATCTGGCACTCCAAGATCCCGCCAAAAATTTCAGTTTTCTTATGGCGTTTGATCCATAAAGCGCTGCCCCCCCCCCCCCCCCCCCCCCCCCCCCAGCTAAGTCCCTTTTGTTGAGGGTCAAATATGGCATCTGAGACCTCATTTATACTTGGATTTACGAGCGCAATATTGTTTAACGCCCGATTTTAACTGTGTTGGTGATGCAGGGAGCAATTATAAAGCTTGGACTGAAAAGATTGCCAAGGGCATGGATTTAATGCACAGAAGTCACCAAAGGCAAGGGATGGACCCCAGGGGACCAAGATCAACAGGTTTACACGACAGAGATCCACGAAAATCTAGAAACTGAAGCTCAAGTGGCCTAATAAGGATCCGACATGCAAGATTACAGGGTTTTCACCATCCGTTCAGGTCGAGACTTCATATATGTCCTAAGGACCGTAAATGAACCGTACACGTTGAATTTCAGCTCCTGGATCACTGTGAAAGTGGCCCAACAGACAAATCAGCCCATAAAACTCTGATTTGCGGCCCGTATGACATCTGGATATGCCTCAACTTTGGTATCAACTGTTTAAATGAGATAATAAAGGAGATAGACGGATTGGATTTTACATATACATCAAGATGGGGGCCATTTTACGTGAGTGGTGTGCAGAGGAACCGTGCACTCGCCGTGCATCGAACAGACGAAGTCGGTCAGCAGGCACTGACCCGACGTTCGCATTTTAAAATGAAACAGCGAAGACGCTGTTCGCAACAGAGCCTTGGGAGCGACCCCTGGTGGGCCACCATCATCACGTTTTTTGAAGATCCAGACCGTTCATCGAGTTCAATAAGTCAAACCGACCGTACTATGGCCTGATTACTGATTTTCTTGGATGCTACATGTATTTGAAGGCTTCGACGGAGGTTGGATGGTGCCAAACAAACGTCCATGAAACACCACAGTTTGAATCCAAAACCGAGTAGGACTGAATGGTTTTTCATGAGAAAACGAATGGACGGACTAGATTTCTCAAAGGATAATGAAAGTGGGTCCCACAGGGAGTCCAGCGTCAATCCGACGGCGAGCTCTGTTTACGCACGACAGGAAAGTCTGGATTTTCCGAGCGGTTGTGGCCCATCACCGGTGATCAGACGGCTAATTCGGACCGTCCAGCATGTAGAGGGGAGTGATATTGACAAAACCATGTTGATTTTGTGTACTCATGCACGCACATGTGCTTGTTCCAGCGGTCACAAATGGACAGCTCTGCGCTGATTTCAGCGTGATTTCTACCTTTGGCCACGTCAATAACATTCCAACACCACCCATCTCCATTCGAAATTTTGAGGGGAAGCAAGTGAACGGACTGGATTTAATGTCTAACAATAGAATGGACCCCACCAACACTTCAGCACAAGTCGGTCTGTGTTTCTACGCTCGGCACTGCGTAAAGGAAAACTTGCGACTAAAGTTTTGAATGAAGTGCGGAAACCTCCACCGACTGGGCACTGGTTCAGTTGCCTATAAAAGGAGAAGGAATCGACGGGTGTGGGGAACAGGGAGGAGAGCTGGGAGCTTGGGTGTGGAGCACAGGGAGAGACAGAAAGGTTTCAAATTTATTTTATTTTATTTTCTATTTTCTTTCTATGAATTTCATGGATTCTACTCTATCCATGCTAAGATAAACCTCTTAGCTAGGGCTAAGAGGTGAAGCTTGTAGTGAGATGGGAGATTCTAATTTTTGCCTTTAATGGAATTTTGATTTATGAACTGAATTTGATTTTAGTTT
Organism: Magnolia officinalis; assembly: GCA_021015155.1. Classification (NCBI taxonomy): domain Eukaryota; kingdom Viridiplantae; phylum Streptophyta; class Magnoliopsida; order Magnoliales; family Magnoliaceae; genus Magnolia; species Magnolia officinalis. Next base: position 82,146,742 of record JAJHSJ010000003.1, on the reverse strand, counting down.
AATTAAGGGGATATTTTTAGTTTTCAATGGTTTGTTGTGACTGAAATTACAATAGATCTGCGGTGGCTTTGAGTATTTCCCTTCCCTTTTTATGTTTATGACGTCAGGAAGCCCTATTGTTCACCATCGTCTCCTGGGCATGGTTGGATGACGGTACCCTTCCTAACCTTCATAATCATCTGATTGGTTGTTAATTCGTTTAATTCTGTTGTTTACTTTGTCTCCTGAGCATGGTTTGGTGATGGAATCCATTCTAATTTACATACCTCTCATCTGTTGAAAACTATATCAACGGCAGTTCAGGTAATTTTCTTGATTTTTAATCCAGGCATAAGATCTCCCTGATCTCTACGAGTGAATCCTCTGAATCCCTAGTTTCCCTCTTTCTGAATTTTCTTAAAGTTTTAGTTAATTATTTCACCAAATATCCTTCAATCTGCACCTGATTTAAAATTCATCTTGTTCTAGTTCTAGTTTTGGTTACCTTCAGATTACGTACAAGTTCCAATCTCTTAGGATTCGACCTCGGTCTTACCGAGTTTATTACTACATCACAACCCTGCACTTGGGGAGTGAATAAGTTTTTGGCGCCGTTGCCGGGGACTGACGGTTACGATTTTCTGAAATTAACTGGTATTAGGATTAGTGTAAGATTAGGACTCTTTTAATTTTTAGGATTTTTAGTTTTAGAATTTCCAAGCTTTCCTTTTAAAAATTTCTATTTTTAGTAACTTTCTAATTTCTTGAAGTGTTAGATAGTCTTTGTTTCCTTTTTAGAAACTAACTCAATTCTCTTGTTTTGTAGACTCTGATAGACTTCTAAATTGGTAACTTTCCTCTTCTTTCCTTTCTATTTTCAGAGTAGGATTTGTCTTCCTTGTTAGGTAATTTCTAATTCTAAATTCTTTTAGAATCTAATCTTGTCTCCTATTTTATTATTAGAAATTTTCTGTTTAGAAACTAACTTTCCTGCTTTATAGGTTTTTAATTTCTAATTTGGTAAGCTCTTTCTAAGTTTTACTTTCTAATTCTCAAATTTCTTTCATTACTCACTTATTTCCTAGTGTAGAATTTCCTAATTTGTTTAGAAGTTTTCTACTTTTTTTTAGGGATTGCTCTTTTCTAGTTTAGAACTTAGTTGATTACTATTTTTCATCTTAGGAATTTTCCATTCTTAGGCCTACTATCCTTAGAAACTAACTTGTTTTATTTTATTTTGCAGGTTTTAACTTAGGGACTTCAATTTGGTAACTTCCTTACAAACCTCTCTTCTTTCTAGTTTTTATTTTTCTTTCTTAGGATTAGGTTTAGAAATCAATTGAGGGTTGCAAGTGTTTCATGCCCAAGTGGGCTCGTGACAACACTCGACGTCTCTTGACTGAGGGAGGATTAGTCGAGGGGTTAACTGTCCATCGCAGGACTAGACATCGCTCGAATTCACCTGATTTAATTGAGGTTATGGCTGCAAATCAACCTCAAGCAATACCTCACCACAGGGATGAGGAAATACATGATGAGAATGAGGTGCATCAAGCACCCCCGCCTCCTACCTTACGAGATTATTTACAACCGGCGGGAGTGAGTACGCCCTCATGTATGATTTTTCCTAAAAACACAGGACAGATGGACATCAAGCCAGGAGTTATCCAACTCCTTCCTAAATTCCATGGGCTTGAATCAGAAAGTCCATACTTACATTTGAAAGAGTTCGATGAGATTATAGCCACCTTATACTTTCCCAATGTATCCGAGGATACAATCAGGCTGAAACTCTTTCCTTTTTCCTTGAAAGAGAAGGCTAAGACGTGGTTACATTCACTGCGTCCTAGATCCATTGGCACATGGAATGATATGTAGAGGGAATTTATAAAGAAATTTTTCCCACATTATAAAACAATTACTCTCAGAAAAGCAATCATGAACTTTGCCCAAAAGGAAGATGAAACATTCTTCCAATGTTGGGAAAGGTTTAAAGATCTGGTCAGTTCATGCCCACAACACGGCTTTGAAACGTGGCGCATTACAAATTTTTTCTATGATGGACTGACATCTTTCATGCGCCAAATGGTCGAGACAATGTGCAATGGAGAGTTCATTAACAAAGATGTCGACGAGGTATGGGACTACCTCGACAGTCTGGCTGAAAAAACACAATCTTGGGACTATTACCCAAAATCAAACACCACGTCTAGGCCAACTCAATCAAAGGAGAAAGGTGAATTGTATCTCCTGAAAGAAGAGGATGATCTCAATTATAAAGTGACTAATCTCATAAGAAAATTTGAGGCCATGGAAGGAAAGAAGGATAAGGTCAATGAAATTGTTTGCGGCATCTGTGATTGCAACATTCACACAACTGAAAACTGTCCTACAATACCGTGAACAACTATCAAACCAATGCCGTGAACAACTATCAAAGACCTTTTACTGGACCTAACTCCAATATATACAATCCTGGTTGGAAAAATCATCCAAACTTTAGTTGGAGAAATGGACAAACGGCTACCCCCAAGGTTTTTTCAATCAAAATCCAAATAAGGGGAAACCTCAAGAAGAACCGGTTCAAAATTCCATACAAGAGTTGACTCAGGCGATGCGAGGACTTACAGATTTTATGCAAAAGATAGATTCTTATATGACGGTTATAGAAAAGGGGATGCTTCCTGCACAACCTCTCCCCAATCCTAAACCGCAGTACGAGATAAATGATTCCAGCTCCTCAAACAAATGGGGCACGCTAAACCCATCACCACTCTTAAGAGTGGGAAGATCATTGATAAAACCCTTCCGGTTAGGCCCGAAAAGCCTCAAGAACCAGAAGAAGACAATAATGATGGATCTAGTGATACCCCACAAAAATTAGAACCGGAACTTTTAGAGAAGCCAGTTGCTCCGTTCCCCCAACGGTTGGTTGCACCAAAACGTCTTTCTAACTCTCAGGATATTCTGGAGGTGTTGAAATAAGTAAAAGTCAACATTCCTCTACTTGATGTCGTAAAACAGATTCCTTTATATGCAAAATTTCTGAAAGACCTATATACGACCAAAAGACGGCAGAGCATTCAAAAGAAGATTTTCTTAACTGAGAAAGTGAGTGCCATCTTGAAGCAAGACGTGCCGCAGAAATTCAAGGATCCCGGTAGCCCAACCATATCATGTGTAATCGGGAACCATCGAATTGATCACGCACTTCTTGACTTAGGAGCGAGCGTCAATCTGATTCCCTACTCGGTATACAAACAGTTAGGTTTGGGTGAGTTAAAACCCACCTTAACCACACTACAACTTGCCGATCGCTCTGTTCGTGTACCAAGAGGGGTTATTGAGGATGTGTTAGTCCAAGTCGATAGATTTTACTACCCTGTAGATTTTATCGTCCTGGACACTAAACCCATCAATAACATGAGCACTCAGATTCCCGTCATTCTTGGTCACCCATTCCTTGCCACGTCAAATGCAATCATCAATTGCAGGAATGGTGTCATGACTATGTCTTTTGGAAATTTGACATTGGAATCAAACATCTTTTTCAATAACGGCAACAACTCAGAGGATGATGACGATATCCACGACATTAACATCATTGACTCATTCTTGGAAGATACAACACCTCTGACCTTATCCTCCGACCCTCTCGAGACGTGCTTGGCCCACTCCCATGAGTTTGATGATGATATGATTAGGGAGACGTGTGTCTTGCTGAATACTGCACCGGTACTTGAAGTTAACCGGTGGAGGCCACAATTTGAAGAATTGCCACAAACTGATATAGTGTCTCTACCGTCTAACCTTAAAGCACCGAAGCTTGACCTAAAACCTTTGCCCTCTGATTTGAAATATGCCTATTTAGGTCAAGATGAGACATACCCGGTGGTGATCTCTGCCCACCTGGAGAAAGAACAGGAGAGTATGCTCATAACTACTCTCATTCAGCATAAGGGAGCCCTTGGATGGACGATCGCGGACCTCAAGGGAATCGACCCCTCGATTTGTACTCACCGCATATATCTTGAGGATAATGCGAAGACCGCTCGGCAACCACAACATAGATTAAATCCAAACATGAAGGAAGTGGTTAAGGCCGAGGTTCTCAAACTATTGGATGTGGGTATCATATACCTTATATCTGATAGTCAATGGGTGAGTCCAACTCAGGTGGTTCCTAAGAAGTTCAGAATCACCATCGTAGTCAATGCTAATAATGAACTCGTGCCAACTAGAGTCACTACTGGTTGGAGAATGTGTATTGACTACAGGAAATTAAATACCGTCACGAGGAAAGACCACTTTCCTTTACCATTCATTGATCAGATCCTGGAAAGGTTAGCCGGTCATTCCTATTACAGTTTCCTTGACGGGTATTCGGGCTATAACCAAATTGAAATTGCCCCTGAGGACCAGGAAAAGACCACATTTACTTGCCCCTATGGCACCTTTGCTTACAGAATGATGCCATTTGGGTTATGTAATGCCCCTGCCACCTTTCAGCGATGTATGCTGAGTATCTTTTCTGACATGGTGGGGAAATATCTAGAGGTCTTTATGGACGATTTCTCTGTTTTCGGTTCATCTTTCAACGAGTGCTTAGAGAATCTCAAATGTGTGCTGAAAAGATGTGAAGAAAAGAATCTGGTACTTAATTGGGAGAAGTGTCATTTCATGGTTCATAAGGGGATTGTCCTTGGACATATCATCTCATCCAAGGGAATTGAGGTAGATAAGGTAAAAATCGATCTTATCTCTAACCTACCTCCACCCAAGAACACCAGGGACGTGCGATCCTTCTTAGGACACGCAGGATTTTACAGGCGATTCATAAAGGACTTTAGTCTCCTCTCTCGTCCTTTATGTAATCTTCTTCAAAAGGATGCTCCATACGAGTGAACTAAGCAGTGCCAGGAAGCTTTCACAAAGCTTAAAGGCACGTTAACCACTGCACCCATCATGCAGCCACCCGACTGGAGCCTTCCTTTTGAGCTTATGTGCGACGCTTCTGATTATGCTCTTGGAGCGGTTCTAGGCCAGAGAAAAAATAAGAGGCCATACGTCATACATTACAAAAGTAGGACCTTAAATCCTGCCCAAGTGAACTACTCGACTACGGAAAAAGAACTCTTAGCCGTAATGTTCGCCTTGGACAAATTTAGGTCATATTTGATTGGATCTAAGATCATTATCTATACAGATCATGCGGCACTTAAATATCTTCTTTCTAAGAATGATTCTAAGCCCCGCCTGATACGATAGATCCTTCTACTCCAAGAATTTGATTTGGAAATTAAAGATAAAAAGGGAGTAGAGAACGTAGTGGCCGATCACCTTTCTCGCCTCAATACCTCTGATTCCCTGGAGGCGACCCATATCAATGACATGTTCCCTGATGAACAACTGTTCAGAGTCTCTCATTCCCCTTGGTTCGCTGATATTGTTAATTATCTTGCTACAGGTTCCATACCGACACATTGGACTGCACAAGATAAAAAGAAATTCTTTACCGAGGTACGCAATTTTTTCTGGGATGATCTATATCAATTTAAATATTGCCCAGACCAAATCTTAAGGAGATGTGTGCCAGACGATGAGCATCAGAGTGTCATCTCCTTTTGTCACTCACAGGCCTGTGGTGGTCACTTTTCTACTAAAAAGACCACGGCCAAGATTCTGCAGTGTGGCTTCTATTGGCCCACTATGTTCAGGGACACTCATGAGTTTTGCAAAGCTTGTGAGCGTTGTCAGAAATTGGGAGCATTGTCCCATCAAAATATGATGCCCTTGAATCTCATTCTTATCATAGAGGCATTTGATTGCTGGGGCATCGATTTCATGGGACCGTTCCCCCAATCTTTTGGGAATTTATATATTTTGCTTGCCGTAGACTATGTCACTAAATGGGTCGAAGCGATTCCGTGTCGAACTAATGACCATCGCACAGTCATTAAATTCCTTAAAGAAAACATCATTTCCCGATTCGGAACGCCTCGAGTAATCATTAGTGATGGGGGCTCACACTTTTGTAATAGGTCATTCGAGAGTTTAATGAAGAAATACGGTATCTCTCATAAGGTGAGCACCCCATACCACCCACAGACAAGTGGGCAAGCTGAGATTTCTAATAGGGAGATCAAGCACATTTTGGAGAAAACGGTTAACCCTGATCGTAAAGATTGGTCAATCCGATTGACCGATGCCTTATGGGCTTACCGTACTACTTTAAAAACCCCTATTGGAATGTCTCCCTTTAGACTCGTCTATGGGAAAGCTTGCCACTTGCCTGTGGAGTTGGAACACAGAGCCTACTGGGCGATCAAAAATCTGAATTTCAATCTGAACAACGCTGGCTCGCTACACAAACTTCAATTAAATGAACTTGAAGAAATCCGGAACGACACATATGGGAACTCGAGAATTTACAAGGACAGGATGAAGGCGCTTCATGACCAACATATTCTACGAAAATCATTCACGCCAGGTCAGAAAGTCCTTTTGTATAATTCTCGATTATATCTCTTTCCGGGTAAGCTTCGATCTCGTTGGACCGGCCCTTACATTGTTGTTACTGTTTATCCTCATGGGGCCGTTGAGATAAGAGATCCCGACAATGGTAAGGAGTTTAAAGTAAATGGACATCGATTAAAACCATTTGTCGAGAAATTTGATTCAGAGGACATGTCCATGCCTCTGACTGAATGATCTCCTAGTCTGATGGAGGTATAGGTAGGTTTATCGCTTTCATAGGACTAGGGTAGTTTGTTGTATTTGTCTGGCTGAAGACGGTAAACTTAGCGCTCCTGGGAGGCAGCCTAGCTTTTCATTCCATTTTTCTAGTCCAATATTTGTGGGTAACATTACTACAAACCCTCACGAGACTACAACTCGTCCACTAGGGGCAACCTAGTGGTTTAAAGGCTTGTTGCATATGCTAAATGCAATCGAGAGCACCTGCGAAAGTGGTATAGGTAGGATTTTATCTTTTGTTATTTTTGTTTTGCTTTCTCTCTCGTACTAACCGGCTTTCATGCTGCGATTTCTTGGAAAGTCTCTCTCGATTCATCATCCAGGTACTATCTTCCCATCACTTCACATTTACTTTCGTTGTCCTATGTGCATTGCATGCTCATATCTTTTACATTGAGGACAATGTAGATTTTAGGTTGGGGGTGGGAGATTAGTTAGGTTTCCTAATCAGTGTTTTCTTGGTCCTAAGCAAAATTTGTGAAAATTTTAAAATTTTTCTGGAAATTCTTGTGAATTTGAATGGATTTTGACGACCATCTTTGATTTAGAATTACAGGATATGGAAGGTTGGTGATTTACTACTCTTGGATTCAGTAGCCGTTAGATGTCACAGTTAAATTTAAATTGTTAGTCCATGGTTAGAGGTTTTAAACATTGATTGAGTCATGATTTCAAACATCACACCTCGCTTCCACATTAAAGATTTCAGTTTGATATTGAAGAATTAACTTAGTAATCACTAAGCATGAACGGAACCAGCCTGAAAAATAAAAATTTTAGCATCAGTTTATAAAGAAGAAATGAAAGGGTTGGGCAAAGAATCTTCACCATAGGTTTGCTCCCTATAGGTGTAAATTCGATTCCCCATGGTTGACATTTGGAAAAAGTTAGGCGACTAGTTCTCACCATAGGTTTGCTCCCTATAGGTGAGGATTTGTTTCCCCTCTTTTGGCACTACTGTTCATGGAAAGATCAAAAGCTGAAAGAATGAAAAGAAGAACTGTAAGACATGTTCTAGTTTAGGTTTTGGTTGTCCTGAATGCTCTTATGGTTACCAACGTTATCATGAAAAAAATTGAATTGAATCTTAATGATGATAAGTTAAGATTACACTATACACCCATGGAACTCAATGTTTAAAAATTAGCCTAATTGATGGATTAATAATTTGAGTTTGACTATGAAGTTTACCGTACACTTGAGCTCAGGAGAAATTAATGTCTAACATTCATGAATCTTAAAATTCTAGCATCTGGTTTATTTTATTCAAAAATCACTCGAGTTCATAGAAAGTATCCTATAACTCTCAACTTATTTTTCACATGCTTTGCTCGGGACTAGCAAAATGCTGATTGGGGGTTGTGTTGAGGGTCAAATATGAGATATTAGACCTCATTTATTACTTGGATTTACAAGCGCAATATTGTTTAACGCTCGGTTTTAACTGTGTTGTTGATGCAGGGAGTAATTATAAAGCTTGGACTGAAAAGACTGCTAAGGGCATGGATTTAATGCACAAAAGTCACCAAAGGCAAGGGATGGACCCCAGGGGACCAAGATCGACGGGTTTACACGACAGAGATCCGCGAAAATCCAGAAACTGAAGCTCAAGTGGCCTAATAAGGATCCGACATGCAAGATTACAGGGTTTTCACCATCCGTTCAGGTCAAGACTTCATATATGTCCTAAGGACCATAAATGAACCGTACACGTTAAATTTCAGCTCCTGGATCACTGTGAAAGTGGCCCAACAGGCAAATCAGCCCATAAAACTCTAATTTAGGGCCCGTATGACATCTAGATATGCCTCAACTTTGGTATCAACTGTTTAAATGAGATAATAAAGGAGATAGACGGATTGGATTTTACATATACATCAAGATGGGGGCCATTTTACGTGAGTGGTGTGCAGAGGAACCGTGCACTCGCCGTGCATCGAACAAACGAAGTCGGTTAACAAGCGCTGACCCGACGTTCGCATTTTAAAAGGAAACAGCGAAGACGCTGTTCGCAACAGAGCCTTGCGAGCGACCCCTGGTGGGCCACCATCATCACGTTTTTTGAAGATCCACACCGTTCATCGAGTTCAATAAGTCAAACCGACCGTACTATGGCCTGATTACTGATTTTCTTAGATGCTACATGTATTTGAAGGCTTCGACGGAGGTTGGATGGTGCCAAACAAATGTCCGTGAAACACCACAGTTTGAATCCAAAACCGAACAGGACTGAACGGTTTTTCATGGGAAAACGAATGGACGGACTGAATTTCTCAAAGGATAATGAAAGTGGGTCCCACAGAGAGTCCAGCGTCAATCCGACGGCGAGCTCTGTTTACGCACGACCGGAAGTCTGGATTTTTCGGGCGGTTGTGGCCCATCACCGGTGATCAGACGGCTAATCCGGACCGTCCATCATGTAGAGGGGAGCGATATTGACAAAACCATGTTGATTTTGTGTACTCATGCACGCACATGTGCTTATTCCAGCGGTCACAAATGGACAGCTCTGCGCTGATTTCAGCGTGATTTCTACCTTTGGCCACGTCAATAACATTCCAACACCACCCATCTCCATTCGAAATTTCGAGGGGAAGCAAGTGAACGGACTGGACTTAACGTCTAACAATAAGAATGGACCCCACCAACACTTCAGCGCAAGTCGGTCTGCGTTTCTACGCTCGGCACTGCGTAAAGGAAAACTTGCGACTGAAGTTTTGAATGAAGTGCGGAAACCTCCACCGACTGGGCACTGGTTCAATTGCCTATAAAAGGAGAAGGAATCGACGGTTGTGGGGAACAGGGAAGAGAGCTGGGAGCTTGGGTGTGGAGCACAGGGAGAGACAGAAAGGTTTCAAATTTATTTTATTTTATTTTCTATTTTCTTTCTATGAATTTCATGGATTCTACTCTATCCATGCTAAGCTAAACCTCTTAGCTAGGGCTAAGAGGTGAAGCTTGTAGTGAGATGGGAGATTCTAATTTTTGCCTTTAATGGGATTTTGATTTATGAACTGAATTTGATTTTAGTTTAATTAAGGGGATATTTTTAGTTTTCAATGGTTTGTTGTGACTGAAATTACAATAGATCTGCGGTGGCTTTGAGTATTTCTCTTCCCTTTTTATGTTTATGACGTCAGGAAGCCCTATTGTTCACCATCGTCTCCTGGGCATGGTTGGATGACGGTACCCTTCCTAACCTTCATAATCATCTGATTGGTTGTTAATTCGTTTAATTCTGTTGTTTACTTTGTCTCCTGGGCATGGTTTGGTGATGGAATCCATTCTAATTCACATACCTCTCATCTCTTGAAAACTATATCAACGGCAGTTCAGGTAATTTTCTTGATTTTTAATCCAGGCATAAGATCTCCCTGATCTCTACGAGTGGATCCTCTAAATCCCTAGTTTCCCTCTTTCTGAATTTTCTTAAAGTTTTAGTTAATTATTTCACCAAATATCCTTCAATCTGCACCTGATTTAAAATTCATCTTGTTCTAGTTCTAGTTCTGGTTACCTTCAGATTACGTACAAGTTCCAGTCTCTTGGAATTCGACCTCGGCCTTACCGAGTTTATTACTACATCACAACCCTACACTTGGGGAGTGAACACCTTTTCCACCTATTCCTGTCCAGTGCTCTTGCTAATAGTGTCTGGGAGTTGTCCGCCCGCTTCCTTGGCGTCTCCTTGTTCAACCAGCCCTCCATCCATGCCCGTCTTCACTGGTGGTGGCGTCACCCCCTCCCGTATGCCAGGAACCCGGTGGGTCTTCTGCTGGCCCCTGCTTTCATCCTCTGGGAGGTGTGGAAAACCAGAAACAACGTGAGGTTTGACAGTAAGCCCTCCTCAGCGGCGGGCGTCTCTTCAAGATTAGATGGTGGATAGACTCCCTCTTCCCTCATATGTCCCACTTCACCCAGCCCGCTTATATGCCCACCTCGGTCCCTTCAGCCCCCATGGTCGCTCCCACCTCCCCTCTGGCCTGCTACGTGTCCATTGTTAAGTGGATTAGACCCCGCGAGGGTTGGTGCAAGCGGAATGTAGATGGTTCTGCCTTGTCTAACCTGGGCCCTGCTGGCGATGGTAGCCTCTACCATGACCACTCCGAAAATCTGATCTTCGCCTTCGTTAGTGGCTATGGTGTCTCTACCAACAATACGGCAGAGCTTCGGGCCATCCACGACGGGATCAAGTTCTGCTTATCCAATGGCCTGTCGAGAGTTCTTGTTGAAACGGACTCTACCTGGGTGGTGGGCTGTTTGACAAAAAATTTGTCTTCTTCCTGGCAATGGACCTACTGGCTTTCGAGGATTCGCTCCCTCACCTCCCAGGGGACCATCAGAATCGCCCATGTCTTTAGAGAAGCCAACGGTCAGGCCAATGGCCTGGCCAAGGAGGGCAGCAAGTCGCAGGTCAGCTCCCTCTTCCAGGACATCTCCTCTCTTCCCTGGGCTGTTAGGGGCTGTTTCCTTTTGGATAAAACAGGCCTGGGATCCATCAGAGTTTTTCCCTAGGTGCTTAGAGGCATGCTGGAGTGGGTTCTTTCGGCCCTTGTTTCGGTGCGGCCCTTCTCAGTCCACTAGTTCTTCTTCCGGTCGCTTTGCGGGTGCCTTTCCTGGGCCTTCCCTTCTCTGTGGGCTGCTGCCTTTTAGCTCTGCTGGCAGGCTTACCCCTGCTCTTTCTCCTCTCCGTCCCTTCTGTAGTTTCTAGGCTATACGATAGGAGCGGCCCGTTGTTTTTGTGGTGCCCTCCTGAATTGCAGAGCTGTATATCCTCTGTTCATATCAATGGAAAGTCTTCTTTTTTGAATATATATACACACACACACACATAATACACACAGACACACAGTTGTTCGTTGAATTAAAAAAAACGCGCAACATCACAACTTGCAAGTTTTGCCAAGCCACACACACATCCACAGTCCCCACACGTGCTGACCTGGCATGTGTGTGGAACATATACGCTATACATAACCGGATAAGCCACCATCTAATGACCTGGCTGAGAAAAAGAAGCCACTAGCAGCTCATACGCTTCCCAACCATCCTTAATGTTTCTCTACATGCGTTACCACCTGATGTATTTAAGTTTGTCTGACTATATTTTCTGCCAGTGAATCAACAGCCAACATGATGCACGGCTCAAGTGTCCCACACATAAGATAAGTTATCACGTATGGCTGGCATGGTGGTGCGTGTCCGCTTACTACAGCTCAGAAACTTACACAGACAGAACATAACCTAAAAAAGACACACACACACACACAAAAAAAAAAATAATAATAATAATAATAATAATAAAAGAAGAAGAAGAAGAAGAAGAAGAAGACCAAAGTCAAGATCAACACATACACAACATGGACTTAAAGCAGAAAGAGATAAAATGCAAATGGGTTGATGGTCAACGTCTTTGTAGCATTACAGGTCGTTGATCCAGCCGTACTTCTCCATGTAAGGATTGGCTAGTTTCTGGGGAGGGTAACCATCAATGCAAGCTTCCCAGACATTCCGGTCATCCAAATCCTTCACCACCTCCCACAAGCAACTGTTGCACTTGAAACCAGCCCCAAAGCTAATCATCAAAACCCTATGCCCCATCTTAAGCCTCTCCTTAGTCTCCATGTAGCCCAACACATACCAAAGACTACTTGCTGATGTGTTACCGAATCGATGAAGTGTCATCCTAGCTGGCTCCAGATCATGCTGACTCAGCATCAGACTCCTCCCCACCCCTTCAATGACTGCTGACCCACCTGTGTGAAGGCAGAAATGATCGATGCCCGCCTTGAAATTCACTGGGGCTGTTGCACCACCTTTCTTGCTTAGAAGGCCAGAGGCAACGTAACGTAGTAACTCCCTTAGAGGTAAAACCTTAGGAGCCAGTTCTTTAAGGTTCTCAAAGAATGCTTTTGTGGCTGCCTTTGGTAGGCCTTTGCCAAGGTGAAACCCAAGACGGTCCACCTCATCCTCCATTTGCATGGCACATCCATATGCATCATCATTTGATCCTAGGTGGGTCCTGATCAAGCACCTCAAGCGGAACTTTGCTCGGTGTTTGAGATCGGGGTTGTTTGTTAAGAGAATGGAGCATCCCCCAGACCGGAAGAGACAATTAGCAAGGATCATGGACTTGTCATTGCCTGAATACCAGTTGGGGCCGATGGACTCTGATGTGACCACCACAGCCAACATTTTCGGATGTGATTTGAAGATGTTTCGCACTATATCTATGGATATCAAACTTGCGCTGCATCCCATTCCAGATAGGTTGTAGACCTTGATGTCCTCCCTCATTTTGTAACGGTTGATTATCCTTGCACTAAGAGAAGGGGCTGGAGAGATCATGGAGACATTCACAATGAGCACATCGATATCCGCTGGAGATATCCCAAATTTCACAAACAGCTCATCAAGGGTAGCATTAAAACACTCATCCATCTCCGAGATTCCATCAGCAAGCAATGGAGCTTCTTCTCCTCTTCCAGAGATGATGTTTCTTGGGCCGTAGGTCTCTTCACCAATTCCGGACCCAACTATGACCTTGAGGAGGAACTTGTGCTCGTTCACACTCAAGTTCTTGTTTCCTAGGATAATGTCACCGCAGATCTCGGTGTCAAGCTTCCGATCATCTGATGGTTTGAAGCACACGTAATCGAGAATGTAGCAGTTTTGGTTCCTCCATTGTTCATACAACTTCCAAAGGAGAAGGAATGAGTAAAGAAGAATCGCACTGAGAAGCATGGAGAGCTCCATGAGAGAGAGAGAGAGAGAGAGAGAGAGAGAGAGAGAGAGAGAGAGAGAGAGAGAGAGAGAGAGAGAGAGAGAGAGAGAGAGAGAGAGAGAGAGCTTTCTCACGGAGAAGCTTGAGAAGTAAATGGTCTTAAAATATGGAAAGAGAGGCTATCTCATGCAATGTGGGTGGGAAGAAAGGCGAGAAAGAACGAGAAGAGAGGTTCGTATTTATAACCGTCTGATAGGGGAAGCATCTCCATCTACTCAACATCCAAACATCAACTTCTGTATACAAATCATGCATCCGTTTGTATGTCGTCATGCTTACACCGTTGATGCATGTAAGTGCATTTGATACTTAATGGAACCTAATGGGTGCTCCAGTTTGATTTTCACGCCACGGACGCTAATGTGGGACTCACATGATGAGTGGAATGGATCTCGTACATGTCTGCCATACACACAATACGATGGACGGAGTGGAGGTCACACACACAATACGATGGGCCCTAGGAGCTAGGGGGTTGCAGTTGCACCCGCTGGGACAATGGGTGATGTAGTGGATTCTGGTCCGCGATCGAGGTCTCATTGCACCCATGATGGGGCCCACTTGTTTCTTGGTCAGATGAGCCAAACATTCTTTGGTGAACCTGGACAGCGATTGGTGTGGTCCATCTGACATTTGGATCTGCTTAAGTCTTGGGATCAGGCACTAATATAATATAAGAAAAAGGATGGATGGCACAAATATACCTAAACTCATCCAAGTAGGACTACACGGTAAGGATAACAAAGGTGTCCCCCGCAACACCTTAATCTGCTCCCTACTTTCTGTAAGCAGCTTGCACGGTGTGCCACGCACCACTGACTTAGTTGGTGCATTGATGCATGTCACCAATTCTGTGGGCTCAAACATAATGTATGTGCTATCTCCTCACCGTCCATTCATTTGGCGAGATCATTTTAGCTGATGAGCCTGAAAATTATGAAGATGCAGAGCTTAAGTAGATCTCATCACAGAAAGCAACCCACCTTTAAAACCTTCCTTAGGCTTACCAAGATGTTTTTGTAATCCGACGTGTTGATAGGGTCACCCAAACCTAGATGAAGGGAAATAAATAAATAAGTAAATAAATAAAACAAATATCAGCTTATCCAAACTTTTATGGGCGCCAAGAAGTTTTCAATGGTAAGCATTTAATCCCCAATGCTCTTTGTGATGTGGTCTGATTGAGCTTTGGATCGGTCTCATTTTTAAGATCGCACCCTAAAATAAACTCACCAAATGGATGGACGGTTTCGATGTAACGCATACACCATGGTGGGACTAACCGCAACACACCAGTAAGGTCATACCATGCAATTGGACGCTTGTTCTTCTTTTATCTCCTTTTTTTTTTTTTTTTTATATAGCGGAGTAAAAATACTCCACCAATTTACGGGTTTCCTTTTTATTAGCAGTTATTATCTAAACAGTGATTTTTCAAATTTATCATCCAACAGTGAAAGACAAGTCACGACTCAACCCTACGTTAAGTTTTATATATATATATAATATATATATATATATATATATATATATATAATATCTATATATATATATATATATATAATATATAACTTTATTCATTTCTCATAGTGTGGTCTTATTAGGATCTGACCCTTTTAGAAATTATACTGCCATGAAAAATGGCTAAAACACATGCATCACTGTGGGGTTCTGAGTACTGACCAGTAGCGAAGAGGCTAACTACGGTATCCGAGTCCATAAAAATCGGGATGATACAGACACAGTCAAAATCTATATATTCAATGTAGCGGTGCGGCTTACCCAATGAGCAGATCATCCCCATTTGCATGCCAGGTGATCATCATGGCGTGGGCCACCATATGTAAATATTGGCTATCCTACATAAGTGGCACAAAGGTGGAAAAAAACTAATTGGGCGGCTTTCATATAAGGTCCGTAGCTGACCAATCTGCGTCTGTACTCGATTTTTAGTGCATGGCTGGATCTGGTCATGCTTTTGCCTTGCCAGCCCATTTACCCCTCTCTCTCCGGTGTGTAACCACACAAACACGTACTATGAGGCCGATCCACCTGTGATATGTGATTGACGTTCATCCCATTAATTAGATGCATCATTCCATGGTGAGTCATGGGCCTATAAATCAGGCTACTCCATAACGTCTTCAATGAAAATTTCTCCCTTTAAAAATTAAAAAAAAAATAAAAAAAAAAGGCTACTCCATAACGTAGGCCACATCGCAGACAACAGTTGAGAGTGGATGACCACTTATTGAAACCTTACTGATAGTATATAAGGCACAATGAGATGTGATTTAAACATCCATCCCATCCATTGTGTGGGTCCCAGGGGTAACGCCAAATTTTAGGCAATTCCAAAACTTAGGTTAGCCTCACCAATTGCTTTTAGATGTTTTAGGCATGATTTTATATGGTGCACCCACCTGAGTCTATTTTCTTCATGTGCATGCACTTGAACGGAGAAGACTTTGTTCTCATTCACATTTGGTTAAACGTGTGTAGAGTTCCCTTCGTGACATCAACATGAAAGTCAGGGGAAGCAACATTATATTCAAGATTGATCTTGAAAAGGCGTACGACAGCATTAGCTGGTCCTTTCTTAAAGCGGTCCTCATTTGCTTTGGTTTCGGTGAGGCTTGGATTGCGATGACGGAGAAATGTTGGGCGGGGCCTTGGTTCTCGGTTATGGTTAATGGTGAATCCTCGGGCTTCTTCAAATCGGGAAGAGAGCTTCGCCAGGGAGACTCTTTATCTCCTAGCGTCTTCATTTTGGGCTTGGAAGTTCTTAGCAGGGGTTTGAAAGCTCTGTTCCTTTCCAGTCCCGAGCTGCTCTATAAGACGAATCGTCGTTGTTTGAAGATTTCTCACCTGCTATATGCGGATGACACAATGATTTTCTCCAATGGGTCTTCATCCTCCGTCAGAATGCTCAAGGGATTCCTCCTCTCCTTCATGGAAGTTTCGGGGATCAAAATCAATCCCGCCAAAAGCTCCTTTGTAGTTTCCTCAAAGATGGCAACCAACAGGATTCGTCGTCTTGAAAGGGAGTCAGGTTTTTTGAGTTCTTCCCCGCCGTTTATCTACCTCGGAGTCCCTCTATCCAAAGGGCGTATCCAAGCTTCCACTTTTCAGCCATTAGTTGAGAAAATTTTAGCCCGCATCTCCGGGTGGAAAGCACGATTCCTCAATCAGGCTGCGAGGACCGTGCTAATCAAACACGTCCTCTCGAGCATTCCGATTCACTCCCTTGTGGCGGTTGACATCTCGAAGCAGACATTATCTTCCCTCGAGAAAGGGTTCGCTGACTTCTTTTGGGGATGGACCGAAGGGAAGAAGAACCTACATTGGGTGAATTGGAAGACTATAGTGGGCCCCTTTAAAGAAGGAGGACTGGGCATCAAAGGAGTTAGAGACATCTCTTTAGCCCTGAAGTTAAAGAGGGCCTGAATGATTTTCATCGACCACCACAGAAGTTTATGGGCCAAATTTATGAGAGATAAATATGAGGTAATGCTGCCATGGGGCCTGGCGGCTCATCGCCATTCGAGCTCCCCGGCCTGGTCTTAGGTGCGAAATCTCATCGACCTTCTGACTGCCAATTGTCGACTGTTGTTGGGTGATGGCGATAGCAATTTCTGGGAAGTGGACTGGACGGGGCTGGGCCCGCTAAAAGGCCTCCTGCTAAACAACCTTTCTCCTTTGCCCCTGACTCTGAAGATAAATCAGGTCATAGGCTCTGAGGGGCTGCTCCATCATGTCCCTTTCCCCTCCTTCCCTGCTAGATTCAGTTCGCCTTCACATTATTTCAGAAGGTCCATCGCTTAGCCAAGGGGACAATCGCCTCATCTGGACTAAGGAAAGATCGGGCCATTTCTCTACCAAATCAGCCTGGGACGTCATCAGACCCCATCATCAGCAGAGAGAGTGGGCTAGATGGACGTGGCATCCCCATCTCCCTCCCAAAATTGTTATCTTCTCTTGGAAAATCCTTTACAAGGCTGTCCCGGTTGAGACTAGTGTGAAGAAGAAGGGCATTCATCTGGCTTCCTCTTGTGTTTGTTGCACGGGCAATAGCCGTAAGGAGGAGTCCCTCGACCATCTCTTTGTTGACAGCGAGATCGCGTCTACTTTGTGGTCTCATTTCTCGGCCACTCTCTTTGTGGATTTTCTCCCCAACCAAACCGCGGGAGGCAGAGTCTTGCAGTGGTGGGCTATAGCGAAGGAATTGTCCCCGCTAGGTATGCTTAGGGGGATCACACCGGCCATCATCCTTTGGGAGATCTGGATAGCGAGGAACAAGCAACGTTTCGACAACAGTCAGATCAGGATTCACCACTCCATCAACCAAGTACAGTCTTGGCTCTCTCGTCTGTACAACACTTTCCCCCTCCCGGCGTGTAAATCTCAGAGAGATTGCGATGTGTTAATGGACCTCGGCATTCCTAGAATGGCTCTTCCCTGCCCCACCATGTCAATGGTGAAATGGACTTGTCCTCCCATGGGGTGGGTTAAGTTGAATGTTGATGGCTCTTCCAGGGGTAACCTAGGTCTGTCGGGGAGTGGGAACGTCTGCAGAGATGAGAAGGGTGAATTTCTCTTTACTTTAGCTATGGGATACGGGGTGGGGTCAAATTTCTTAGCGGAAGTTAAGGCAGTAGTTGATGGTTTGAAGCATTGCAAGAATTTTGGCTATTCTAGCATTGAAGTGGAGAGTGATTCCTTAGTCGTCGATCTTCTTTCTAATAAAGGGGTTGTCCCTTGAATCGTATTCTACTGGAAAAATCAGTTCGATTATTATCGGGGAGCTTCAACAATCGCCGTAAAACATATCCCAAGGCAGTCGAATGCAGTGACGGATAGCTTGGCCCGTTGGGGTAGTTTAAATCAGCACAATAGATTGTTCCATTCGTCCGCGGATCTCCCCCGCAAAACTTGTGGGGAGTTGTTTCTCAACAGAGTAGGCTTGGGGGCGATTCAGTTCTCATAGCCTTTTGTTTCTTCTTTTCTTTGTAGGCTTGCTGGTCTTTCTCTGTTTAGTCCTTTATGATAGGCGGGCCTGGTCATTTTTCTCTAGGGCTCCCCGAATTGTAATTTCTCTTTGATTAATAGATTCAGGGCCACCTCATGGCCTTCTTTTGAAAAAAAAAAAAACGTGTGTAGAGTTCCACATGTGTAGGGCCCGTGGTTTGGTGATCCAAACCATTAATCAGATGGAGCCAACATGGATGATGTATGCATTCTTGGTGAGATTCAATTTTCATTAGTGTTTAGTTTTCAATAATTATGTTATAAGTATTGCAGTAACTTGTTTATACTTTTAATGTAGACAATGAGTAAAACAAACACAAAGAATCGCTCCAAGATTATGGTGAACCACACTGCTGGTTCAAAGCCATTTGTTAGGCTTCATAATGAGATGGTATAATTTACTTTATTTGTCTTATATTTATTAATTTATTTTATTAATCACATTACTTATCATAACATTGTAAATATAATATTTTTTGTTTAAATAGAATAGTGTGACCAAGAGACCCAGCATGAGCTTGATCTCATTACTTTATATCAGAACACTCATATGAGGACGATGACAGACACTTGGGTGACTCCGTGTTGTGGGAAGATATACGTAATAATCATTTTAACTTATTTTAAAGTTATTTTATTATTTATTCATTTCATACTCATAATGCTTTGTTAATATTACAGAACAAAATGCTACAACTCCATACTCAATCTTAGTCGGAGGACACTGCACTATTGACAGCAGACGAAGTATGTTTTAGTGCCCTTGGATCGAGATCTGGCTATGTCCGTAGTATCGAGCATGGGGAGGTGCCTGCATCGACCCATCGTATCCATGCTGATATGGATGAGGCAACGAGGAGGTCCGAGTAGGCAGAGGTAATGACAACAGAGCTTAGGACTAAGGTATAGGTCATGTAAGGGACGATAAATGATATGTAGACATGACAGGCTCAGTTGGAGGAGATAGTATGTTCCCTCATGTCACGACAACCCCATCACATGCATCATCAATGGTAAGTTAAATGTTACATTTAAATTATGCAAGTAGTGTAGAATAGCCATTATTCATAATTTATTTTAATTATTTTATAAATTTTTCTACAAAGTGGTGCCATCTTCCTAGGCCCCAATACATTATTGAGTACACACATCTTTTTAATTGGACAGTTTGGATATGTGTACTTTTTTTGTATTCTATATAATTATAAATTTGATTTTAATTTAATTTAATTATTTTTGTATTTCAATAAATGATGATGAATATTGATTAATACATGTTATTTTGTTTGATTAATAACGCATCGCTAATATTTTGCAACTTGTTAGGTGATGGCAAATAATTAACTCATTGGTGATGACTTGCTGTATAATTAACTCATTGGCATCGACTTGTTGTTTTTGTCACTAAATAGAATTTGTGACACCGTATTTGCGACGACATCGACGACGATCGACACTCGTCGCCACAGGGCTTTGGCAACAACTTCAGGTTTTTTAACAATAAGTGGACTCATCGCAAAACGTCTTTATTCGCGACGAGTGTCATGTTTAGCGACATTTTATGATATGTAATGGGGATATGTACACTTATCGCAAATAAGCTATATTTAGCAAAAAGTTATTAAGTCATCACAAATAATTAAGTCATATGTGATTGGTATTTGTGATAAAATTGGCGGCAAGCAACACTTGTCATAAAAAATCTTTTGAAACAAATTTAGGGTTATTAGCGATGACAAAGACTTGTCACAAAACTTCTTTATTCGCGATGAGTTTCCTATTTGCGATGTTCTACTATATGCAATGGCGATGTGTTAACTCGTCACTAATTAGCTATATTTTGCGACAAGTTATTAGGTCGTTGTAAATATTAAGTCAATGGCGATGGGTTGGTGTTTTCATTGCTAAATAGAATTGGAGTTTTTACCGACGAGTTAACTCATCGTAAAAGATATGGCCCATAAGAGAGGCGACAGCTACGGTGAATCGTTGCCCAGCCGTTACTACTGATCAGGGGCCCTTAACATCTTCTGCAATGGTTACCGCCTGACCTTCACATTCTTAGATCAGAGGGACAGCAGCTACTCCCACCTCGTCGACGATGGCCCATATCCCCTTTGGCATCCCTGTGCGGCGGTCTGAGGTGCAGTCTGCGACCAGTCAACCCCAGCCAAATGTTGCTGGATTTTCGTCATCAACAACCTCTCCCGCTGTTGCTGGACTTCCGTCAGCAGCAACTTCAGTCTTTTCACAGTGTGGAAAGCTTGGATCATCTCTTCTGCTTGGGGAATGCAACCGATGCAGAATGGCGGCACTTCTCTCGGATCTTTGACGTTCCTTTAATCCCCAATCAGTCAATACAGCAAATAATCAGATTCTGGTCAAGGAAAGCGTCCACCTCTACTCGGTTTAGGTTGTTATTAGGCCTCACACCCTCTTTAATTTGCTGGGAGCTTTGGTTGAGCCGTAATGTAGCTCGTTTTGAAGGCAAGAAGATGTCAGCTTATTAGATCATTTGTCGTATTTCCAAATGGCTTCAGGAAATTAGAAACCCAATGCAGACGAGGAGTCCCATTCTCTCATGGATTCAGTCGCAATCCAGGCTCTTCGTCTTGAGACGACCAAGGTCAGACTGGCAATATTCCCACTGTTGTGAAATGGCATAGACCAAATTGGGGCCGTGTTAAGCTGTCAATAGTTCTTCCCGGTGGAATCCGGGGGAGAGCGGAGGTGGGGGGGTGTGTAGGGACGCCCACGGCTGGCTTATATTTGCTTTCCATAGGTATTACAGGTTTGCTTCAAACACTATAGCGGAGGCCCAAGCTACGCTGGATGGAATAGTGTTATGTCAAAAGCTAGGATTCTCGAATATTGACGTAGAATCTGACTCGAAGCTTGTGGTGGGGGCTGCTTCCGATCCTTCGGCTCATTGTCCATGGAGAATTTGGTATAGGATTGGGGCCATCCACCTTTACAGTCGATCCCTCAACATCTCTTTCATCCATATTTTCCGTGAGGGCAATGCGGTGGCGGATGCTCTGGCAAGGATGGCAACTGAAGGGTGTGCCAACAAGTTCTATAGATCCCGTACGGAGTTGCGTCAAGGATTAGGGGTGCATGGTTCTTGACAAGGCAGGGTTGGGTAATTTGCGGGCTTGATTTTCTTTGGTTTTTTTGGTGGGAGGGTGGGGACGGCAGCTGAGTTTCGGGGTTGTTCCTACCTAGTGTCTGTAGCGTTTATGGTCTTCTTCTGCACTTGGTTGGGTATATGATAGGCGAGGCCCAGTCATTTTTGTTGTGGCCCGCCCGAATGTCTGTACATCCCTATTGAATTAATACAAGTTCGGGGGCTTTAAATATAAATATATATATATATATATATAATATATATATATAATATAGATATAATATATATATATATATATATATATATAAACTAATAGTAAAAAAGTCTGAATTGTTGTTGTGAGATTAAGGAACCATTTTACTTTGCACTTGGAATTTTGAACCACTCTATTTTACTCGGGATTTTACCATCTCAAACTTTTGCATCTGGAATTTGGACCACTCAAAAAAATTCTCACCACTATCAGTTTTAGCAAACACCGCGGCCCCTACTTTTTAAAATGCCGATTACATGGTGTTGCTCACATGCGGCACTATTGTGATGTATTGGGTGGTGTAGGGCCCACTGTGATGCATGTGTCTTATATCCATTCTTTCCATCCGTTCGGCCAGCTCATTTTAGGGCATGAGCCTAAAAATGAGGAGATCTCAAGCTCAAGTGGATCACACCACAGAAAACGGTGGGGATAATTACACTCACCATTGAAAGGCCCACCATAATATTTATGTTCTATCTAAGCTGTTGATAAGGTCATACAAACTTACACAAAGGAAAACACAAATATCAGCTTGATTCAAAATTTTTGTGACTCCAAAAAGTTGTTAACGGTGGGCGTTCAATCAGCACTGTTTTCTGTGGTGTGGTTCACTTGAAATTCATATCTTTTTTCTTTTTTGCTTGATGCCCTAAAATTAGCTGGCAAATGAATGGACAGTGCATTTGTCACCGGCATCTCCTATCAACCCCACATAACTTCCGCCTTCAGGTACTTTCCGTGCATGGGAGCACAGCACAGCGCTGTTCGGCAAGTAAAGTGACTAAAATGCTCTCATTTATTATTTTGTTAAAAAAAAAGAGTCCAAGAGCCCGTGTATTGTGGGCCACGAGGTACGTGTCTGACATGTAATATTCCTTCCAACTGGTGCATCGCACAGTCATAAGGGAATCCAACTTTCAGGTAGGCGACACTATAGAGAATAACATATGTACAATACCTGAAACCTTTCAGATCTACCACACTATAGAGAATAACATATATACAGTACCTGAAACCTTTCAAATCTACAAATGGTCTACTTAATGATTAGATTGGCTTTGATTATGATGGAATCAACCTCCTGGACGGTTTGGATGCCAATAACACACCACGTCGGCCTGCCATGCTTGAATTTGCTATGTTTCTGAAAAAAAAAATAAAAAATAGTAAGGTAATCCAAGTCATTTTCACTTGTGTAAAGACACTTGGCTGTACAAGGGCAGATCCTTTTTTTAACTTTTGACCATAGTTTGATTAGTTGATTTTAGAGATATAATCCATATACAATGATTTCGGCAATTTGGACGGTATGAATACCCTTAATGAATGCAAGATGTGAGGAATAAGAGTCACCACCGTTTTCCTAGAAATTCCGCAGTTGCATAACCTTGCTCGTTGTCACAGAATTACCATGTAGATGAGACAAAGAAAGTATGCCCCATCAATCAGGGTGGTTGTGGATATCAATTCCCTGTAAATTAGGTGGTGCATTTGCAGCAGTAGGCTGGCCTAGAATAAGCTGTGTGCAAATAGTAGGTCTCCCTCTTTTACTACTTTTGGAATATAACGGACAGAGATGTATTGTTTTACTGGCGACGGCGGTCCCAAACACACCCTTACGAAAAAGATGGACGGTGGTGTTGATTATATAATATTATATATATATATATATATATATATATATATATATATATATATGAAATGCTACTGTCAAGTCAGCCTCATGAGAGCTCCCCATAAGGTCGACCTCTGTGGGCCCACAACAATCTATGTCAAACATCCACACGGTGCATTTGGTGGGTCCCCGATGTAGAGTGGGTCACAGACACTTCACATGGCAAAGATAGACTAGAGAAGGCTTAATTGGAGGCGGAAATGATCTGGACTGTCAGAACTTTAAAACAGTCATATTTTGCAAACCAAATGAGTTTTTGGACATATCATATGTGATTTTGGGTAAGAGAAGCTACTTTAGCTAACCAACCCGCTATGCCGAGTTGCCCATGCCGGATGGATTTGCAAGATTCCATCCAATTGATGGTCAAAAGTCTATTTTATTTTCACTTTTACTATAAATAATAAGTTTTAGTTGGAGTATAACTTTTGATCCTCTTGAGTTGTATGAGTTGTGCACAACATGAAAAGGGCTTAGAAAAATTAGGAGAATAACGTGATTAGGCCAAATTAGACAATTACTATTTTTGGCTGAAAATCATAAAGTCTAGTAGCAATGAAGGCTATCTGCAAATTATAAGTTTACTATCTATAATAAGTAATGTTTTTTTAGAGTGTTTGAGTCTAAAACTTTATCCTGAGTTTGAGCTCATTATTTAAAGGATTGTAATTTCATTGTTTATTATCAATCAATTTATTTTAAAATTATTAGAAATTATTTTTACTTTTATCTCTCATAGATTCAAAGAAACTCGGTGAAGACTCAGAGAACTCCATGGATTCGGAGTAGATATCCCTTTAAAAAGGTGGTGATCGACCTCATCAAGTCCCTCCCTCCCTACATTAGTTCCCTAGTTATAGGTTATGGGATATCCCAAAAACAGCAATATCCAGAACTCAAGTGGGTCACACCATTTGAAACTATGTGAAAGCATGTATAAAAAATCTAAAAGATTCAGTGGAGCCTACGTGAGTTTGAGTTTCGGATATGTCCAAAACTTGAGGTGGTAACCCCTCGTGTAAGAGGGGCACATGAAATAAATTTATAAATTAGATTCCTAACCCACATTTCAACTGGCCCTATAAACAAAGTCATGGTTTGGCCTGATTTTTAGGTCCTTGGGCCACCACAAAAGGGTGCATGAATCCGATTGATTTTTAAGCCTATCACACCCCCCATTTGGGAATCGATACCAAGGCATTAGCGTTTGAAACAAGGTTAACCCATTTGGGAATCGATGCTAGCATGTTTGGAAAGAGTGTGGGATGAGATTAAAATTAATTTTATAGGCTTTGAAAAATGAGCCTTGTGTTGGAAAGTGTGAGATGGAATTTCTAGATCTTATGGATGATGAATTTTTCCTTTCAAATGTAACTTGAAAGGAAATTTCAGAATTTACTTCTAATTGCATACATTCCAAACATGGTATTGGAAAACATGGGATACACCCAATCCAGGACAATACCTTACACATACATTTATTATTACTTTTACAATTTCATCCACCTTAATCTCACCTAATGCAGCGGGCCTTTAGTGTTTGAAACGAGGTTATCTTCATGGATGGGTTTGTATATATGAGGTTGACCTAGTGGAAGATTTTAATGAGGTTGAGTTATGTGGATCCCATCATGATGTTTGAGGGACATCTGTCTCGTTAATTGAATGCACCCTTCTATTATAAGGCATGGGCCTAAAATTCAGGCCAATCCAAGACTTAGGTGGGTCACACCATAGATAACAATTAAGAGTGGATGCCCACCCATTTACACCTTCCTGATTGTATGTAGGGACCAATGAAATGTGGTTTAGACTTGCTCATCTATTGCGTCTGTCCTACTTGGATGAAGATCACACCAAGTTTCAGCCTAATCCAAAACTTAAGAAAGCCCTGGCAAGTGCTTTTAGATGTTTTAAACATGATTGATTACCAATTGTTTCATACGGTGTTGCCTACTTAAGTTCAGAACACGTACGGCTGATTTTTAGGATATCCCATACCTAAAGAGGACCCACCAAATTCAGTGTGAATGTCCGATGCACATCACGGTGGGCCCACACATCTCAACCTCATGGGAAGCTCCCATGATGTCAACCTCGTATTGTGTGTCTAAAGTCCAATCAGTCGCGAACGGATTGGCTACTCCCCCTGGCTGGTGGTCGGTGCTCTGTGGGCCCCACCATGATGTATGTGCTTCATCCATTCCGTTCATTCATTTTTACAGATCATTTTAGGGCTTAATAAAAAAATAAGAATATAAATCTCAGGTGGACCACACCATACGAAAATAATAGTGATTGGATATCCACCATTAAAATCCTCCTAAGGCCCACTGTACTGTTTATTTGACATCCAATATGTTGATTAAGTCTTACAGACCCAGATGATGGAAAAACAAAGATCAGCTTGATCCGAAACTTTTATGCCCCCAAAAAGTTCTTAATGGTCGAAATTCATTCAACACTGTTTCCTATAATGTGGTCCACTTGAGATTGGGATATACCTAATTTTTTCTCTCACGCAATAAAATGATCTAGAAAAATAGATCAACGGAATGGATGAAATACATACATCATGGTGGGGCCACAGAGCACCAACCATCAGCCATGGGCCGGTGGCGGGGGGGAGTAGCCAATCCGTTTCGCAATCAGTCCGACTACAAAGTACAATCCAACCTATCAAGTGCATGTGACATCCAATGCTTCTAACAGGCTGGATCCACATGAGGATGATCTAATGCAAAACATCTACTAAATACATCTCAGATATTTACAGCCAGCAAACCTTTCTATTCGGAAGTGGATTGGCTGGTGTGCCCACACACCAGCTATATAGCTGCTGTATTGTCGTCAGCAAGTTCTATGGGTCCCATCATGAGATATGTATTATATTTAAACCGTCCAACCACTTTGCAAGTTCGTCTTAACACTTGAGACTAAAAATAAAAACGATCTAAATATCAATTGGACCACACCGCAAAAAGCAGTGGGATATTGAACATCTACCATTGAAATCCTTTGGGGGTCAAACTTGGATCAATATGATATTTGTTTTTCCTATTCACCCTGGTATTTTTGACCTTATGAACAGATTGGATGGAAAATAAATGTCATTTTGGGCCCTACAAATGTTTTAATGGTGAAAATCATTTTCCCACTGCTATTTGTGGTGTGGTCCAGTTGAGATTTCTATGCGATTCATTCTCCGGTTCATGCTCTAAAATGATATCAAGAAATAAATGAACAGGGGCCATGTAACTTTGATCTCATTTGAACCGTTCGTACAACAAGGAGCTCGAGGAGCGGCAGCGCTCGTCTTTGCACGACAGTCGATACGTACCTACACCAGCTATATAACTGTGTGCGGTACACCAGCCAATCCGCTTCCTTTCTATTCATCCTCTTCATAATGGCTTGAATGGTCATGATCATCTGAGGAGAGCATTTAATTTTATTTTCTGTCATTGTTCACAGGGGGTGCTGTGGTGCCCACTCACTGGATGGTCATGATCACCAATAGCAAGCCCACGCATGATTGTAGCGATCATGATTTTTGGGTAGTCCATCAAGTGACCTGAGAGTCATTTGATTCCTACCAGCTGTCCACGTTTCCAGAGTCATTTACCCAGTGAGCATATGTACGGTGATAAAATAGAACATTTGCTTGTTATTTTGGTTAATTTGCAGTGAATGTCCCCATCCATTTCCCAGGCCAGCGAGAGAATTAAGGGCCATTCATATGGTAGGTGTTGTCAGGATTGATGTCCTCAAATTTCAAGGATGCTCTACCGGTCGAGTGGACTGTTCGACCGGTCGAGGGAGTTGCTCGACCAATCGAGGCACGCTTGACTCAAATTCCAGCGAGCTTGTTTCTTGGGTGTCCATGATGCTTGACCAGTCGAGGGTCAGGCTCGACTGGTCGAGCGGGTTGCTCGACCAGTCAAAGCCCTCTTTCGACTAGTCGAGTTTACGCAGATCCTACGCGGACTATCTAAATTTGAGGCGGTTTCTAGACTTTTCCAGACTAAGTGCGTAAGTGAACTTTCCTAAACTATAAATAGGGGTTCCTAGGGTTATTCTAAGGTATTTTAAAGCTTTCTAAAAGTTTTTCAAGGGTTCCGAAAAGGGTTTTAGTGTTATTAAAGGGTGTAGCAAGGGTGAGATTCGAGGTTGATCGAATCGGGTAAGTCCTCTCTTTTGTAATTTCTATTTCATAGTAGACTTCCGTCACTTTGTGCTATGGTTTTTTCCCGTAAGGGTTTTCCACGTTAAATCTTTGTATTCTCTTGTGATTGCTTGTTGCTCTTGGATTGCTCTCCTAGATTTACATCTGTGTGATTTTGCAGCACAAATCCCCAACAAGTGATATCAGAGCAATCGTTGGGGCACAGATCTGAATTTTCAGGATTAATAATAATGAGAAACGACAAATTTGATATTAAGAATTACTTAGGCAAAAATAATTTTGAGTTATGGAAGGTTAAGATAATTAGTCTTTTAACCAAGCAAGGCGAGATTAAGGCTCTCGAGGAGTGAAAATCTACCATGAAAGATGATGAATGAGAAAACCTTGATAGTAATGCTTTAGCCTCTATCTGTTTATATCTCACGGATAGGGTTTTCTATAATGTTTTGAGGGAGAAAACTGCGGCTAGTTTGTGGGCAAAGTTAGAAAACATCTATGTAAAGAAGTCCTCTGAAAATCGCCTACACTTGAAGCTACAATGTCATACCTTCAAGATGGCAGATAGTGGAGATCTAGAAGCCCATATCAGCAACTTTAATAAATTGATGTGTAAATTACTGGATATGGAGGAAGTGGTCAAAGATGAGGAATAGGCATGTATATTGTTGAATTCACTTCCTGCATTATATGAGTATTTTAGGGACACGATGTGCACTACAAATAAAACCTTAAGTGTTGACACCATTATTTCAGACCTTTAAGGGAAGGCTATGAGAAAGCTAAACGGTGATATGAATGCATCTTCCGATGCACTGATTATAAGGGGCAGAGATTCTGAGCGAGGTACAGGATCTTCTAGACCTAGATCTAAATTCAAGGGCAAGGGCAATGAAAAATTAAAGTGTTGGAATTGTGGGTTGTCTGGACCATTGTTGTCATGTGCGATCGCATATGCGCATATCCATATGCAGATCGCATATGCGATCATGGCATATGCGATCTGGCACATATGCGATTGCATATATTGCATATGCGAAAATATGCGATCGCATATGCGATGTATGCGATCGCATACAGCATATGCGATCACATATTGGCCATGACACATTGAATTTATTTCATTTTATTTATTTATTTTTTACAAAAAAATAACTTTGTCTATAAAAAGGCTTCCAAATCTCCTCATTTGTAATATTCTCACCCCAAAGCTCTCTACTCTCTTTTTCTCTTACATTTCTTAATTACAAGTGGTCTTAATCTCCCTGTTCTTGTATTCCTACTTCCAAGTGATCTTAGTCTCTCTCTTCTCTCTCTTCTCTCTCTCGCTCCTCTCTCTCTCTCTCTCTCTCTCTCTCTCTCTTACATTCCCTCTCTCTTGGAAGTTGGAAGATCAAGATTCAAGCACTTTTTAAGTTTCAAGAAAGAAAGCTTGTGATTTTCTACCATAATAAATAAATAGCTTGTTGATTTTGTTGTTACTTCTTGTTAACTATATTGTTAAATGTGGATGAGTTGATGTTTAATTCATTGTTTAATTGAATTTATCTCTTTCAAATGTATTTTAAATATGTAAAATTAGTTATCTATTAACTTAGAAAAGTTCTCCTCAGTTTCTTATAATTTTTTTACAATTTTTTGAATTTTTCCCTAATACATATATATTTTTTAATTTTTCAAAAAATAAAAAAAATAAAAAAAATATGCAATCGCATATGCGCATAGGCATATGCAATTGCACATGATCGCATATGCGATTTGACAACATTGGTCTGGACACATGAAGAAGGATTGTAGAAATCCTAAAACGAAGAAAGAAAATTCAGCGGCTTCTTCCAAGGATGCCAATGTGGTCACATCTAATGAAGAATCAAATGGTGGTGATGTTCTGTCTGTTTTCATGATTGGTCACTTGCACGACAATCATAAAGACGAGTGGATACTTGACACAGGATCATCTTATCACATGACTCCTCATCGAAGTTGGTTTACTACTTACAAGGAATGCGATGGTGGACAGGTTTTTATGGGCAATGAAAATGCCTGTAATGCTGGGGGCTATTGGTACGGTGAGCATCAAGATGTTTGATGGGATGGAGCGTACCTTGACTGACGTCAGGCACGTTCCTAATATGAAGAAAAGTCTAATTTCTCTCAGTACACTCGAGGCTATAGGGTGCAAGTTCACCGGTATTAATGGTGTCGTTAAAGTTTCAAAAGGGGCACCCGTGGTTACGAGTGCACAGAGGGACGGAAACCTTTACAGGTTGAATGAGGAGCACTTTAGTGGGTGGAGCGGCAACAACTATTGCAAACTCCACATCTCTATATATGTGGCATGCTCGTCGGGGTCACATGAGCGAGCGGAGCATGAAGGTACTTTCTGATCGATGTTTGATTCCAGCTTCTAAAATTTTTTATTTAGATATATGTGAACATTATATATATGGTAAACAATCTAGATTATCTTTTAAATCTAAAAAACATGTTTGTAAGGGAGTACTTGAATATGTGTACTCTGACGTATGGGGGCCATCGCTAGAAGTTTCCATTGGGGGGGGGGGGGGGGGGGGTCATCATGGTTTGTTTTATTAATTGACGATTACTCCAGGAAAGTTTGGGTTTACTTCATGAAACGTAAATCCGAAGTTTTCACCATATTCAAACAATGGAAGGCAATGGTGGAAAAACAATCAGGGCAGAAAATAAAGGTTTTAAGGACTGACAATGGTGGAGAATTTACTTCCACTGAGTTTAATGAGTATTGTAATTAAGGATGAAAAGATCATCAGATACAACATAGTGCGCCACACACCCAAGCAAAATGATCTGGATGAGCGAATGAATCAGACTCTCTTGGAAAGAGCCAGATGCATGTTAAGTAATGTTGCATTGAGCAAGGACCAATGGACAGAGGCCGTTAACACGGCTTGTTATTTAGTGAATCGATCTCCTTCAATGACAATTGAATGTAAAATTCCAGAGGAAGTATGAAGTAGTCAGAAAATTAACTACTTAAATCTACGCATATTTAGTTGTGAAGCTTACTCTCATATACCGTCAGTTGAGAGAGATAAGGTAGACCATAGAGTCAAAAAGTACATATTTATTGGCTATGACATTGGTGTGAAAGGTTATAAGTTATTCGATAAGGTCACACGTAAGGTCATCACTAGCCGTGACGTCAGATTTCATGAAAGCTCTCTATTTCGTAAGAATGATCAAGAGGAGCAAGAGGAACCAGAAAGGTTGATCATACACGTCCAGATTGACTCAGATGATACTCAGGCAGAGACAGACGCGCAGACAGAGATACATGATCAGGTGGAGCAGCCACCTGTGAGAAGGAACCCACCGCGTGATCGTAGGTTACCGGCAAGATACGCGGACGACTCTAATATTGCATATGCCCTCATTACAGATGAGGGAGACCCGTCTATTATTCAGGAGGCTCTTGATGAACCTGATGTAGAAAAGTGGAAGGCGGCTATGGACGATGAGATGGATTCGTTACACAAAAATCATACATGGGAGCTGGCAGAACTTCTAGTGGGCCGAAAAGCGATTGGATGCAAGTGATTATTTAAAATGAAACATGATAGATACAAAGCAAGGTTGGTAGCGAAGGGTTATGTATAGAGAAAATGAATCGACCTAACAGAGATATTCGCGCCGGTAGTTAAGCAGGTGTATATCAGATTCTTGTTGGTATTAGTTGCCCAATACGATATCGAGCTAGAACAAATGGATGTGAAGACTGCGTTCCTACACGGAGAATTGGAAGAGCCGATCTACATGAAGCAACCAGAAGGCTACGAAGTTAAAGGGTTAGAGAAAAAAGTTTGTAGGTTAATGAGGTCGTTGTACGGTCTGAAACAGTCGCCTAGGCAGTGGTATAAAAAATTTGATTCTTTCATGGTGAGTTAGAAATTTACTTGGAGTGAATACGATCACTGTGTCTATTACAAGACACTGAGTGATGGAAAATTCATCATCCTAGTACTGTATGTTAATAATATGTTGATCGTCTGTCATGATATATCTGAAATCAACATATTGAAGACTCAGTTATCAAGGACATTCGAGATGAAAGATCTAGGGGCTGCACAGAGGGTTCTCGGCATAGATATTCATAGAGATAGGAAGAAGAGCAGACTTTGGTTATCACAGGCAGAATACCTTGAAAAGGTGTTGATCAAGCATGGGATGGACCAAGCAAAGCCAGTGAGCGTTCACCACACGGCTCACTTCAAGTTTTCCTTAAAACAATGTCCTAAATCAAATGAGGAAAAGCAAGTTATGTCTCATGTGCCTTATTCGAATGCGGTTGACAGTTTAATATATATCATGGTCTGTACAAGACCAGATATTTCACAAGTAGTCGGTGTTGTGAACAGATACATGTTAAACCCCGGCAAGCAACATTGAGAAGCGGTGAAATGGCTACTTCGATACATTCGAGGTACGAAAGACTACGTCTTAACTTTTGAGAAAATAGGGACAAAGTTGGTAGGGTATGTGGATTTCGACTACGCAGGTAGTATAGATTCCAAGAAGTCTACTTCAGGATATTCATTTGTACTAGCAGGTGGAGCAATCAGTTGTATATTAAAGCTTCAGTCCGTGGTGACTCTTTCCACGATCGAAGCAGAATATATGGTAGTGACGGAAGCGTTTAAAGAAGGTGTTTGGCTTAGAGGCATGATAAATCAGTTGAGACTTCAGCAGGAGGCCGTGCTGGTTAACTGTGATAGTGAGAGCGCAATCAATTTGGCTAAAAATTCTGTTTATCACTCACGTACTAAACACATTAATATTCGTCACCACTTTATCCGACAGGTGCTTGAGGAAGGAGGCGTACGTAATACTGAAAAAGATTCACACTAGCATGAATCCAGCAGACATGCTCATCGAGGTCATTCCTACAGAGAAGTTCAAGTTCTGTACAACTTCTCTGGGCTTGGCGATGACATAAAAGAAGAACGGAGTGTGCACGAGAAGCGCTGATTAAAGCTATGATGCGATGAAGAGATAAGAGAAGAGGTTAAGGAGCTACACGGTTGAAGATTGAAGACATGGTAGAGATTGTTGTCAGGACTGATGTCCTCAAACTTCAAGGACGCTCGACCGGTCGACCGGTCGAGGGAGCTACTCGACCAGTAGAGGCATGCTCGACTCAAAGTCCAGCGAGCTTGTTTTTTGGGTGTCCGTGATGCTCGACCAGTCGAGGGTCAGGCTCGATTGGTCAAGCGGGTTGCTCGATCAGTCGAGGCCCTCTTTCGACTAGTCGAGGTTATGCGGATCATGCGTAAACTGCGTAAATTTGAGGCGGTTTCTGAACTTTTCCGTACTAGGTGCGTAAGTGAAATTTCCTAAACTATAAATAAAGGTTCCTAAGGCTATTCTAAGGTATTATAAAGCATTCTAAAAGTTTTCCAAGGGTTCCTAAAAGGTTTTAGGGTTATTAAAGGGCGTAACAAGGGTGAGATTTGAGGTTATTCGAATCGGGTAAGTCCCCTCTCTTGTAATTTCTATTTCATAGTGGATTTTTGTCACTTTGTGCCGTGGTTTTTTCCCGCAAGGGTTTTCCACGTTAAATCTTTGTGTTCTCTTGTAATTGCTTGTTGCTCTTGGATTGCTCTCCTAGATCTAGATATGTGTGATTCCGCAGCACAAATCCCCAACGGTAGGTCCACTTCGATATGAGCCGGTCGACATCAGGCCAGCTGGGCCATCAGTGGGTCTTTGGTGTTTGTTGAATTTAGATTCGAAGTGTTATACTTAGCTGGGTCTCAAAAGTGAGGAAACTGCTAAGAGGTCATTCCCGTGAGTAGAGACGGAGGAGGTGATTCACATGCCCCGTGCCAACACGGGAAATGCGCGTGGGATTGATCTCATTCTTCAGATGAAGCCCATCATAAGAATGACAGGACCAAAATTACAATGGTCCAAACTCATCAGTGGGCCTCACAATCGTTTGTGGATACATCTCTAACCGTCCACTTCTGAGGACTTTTAGAATCCCATCAAGTCAGTCACGTGGATATCAGCATGTATATATTCATTGTATAGAAATTGTGCAGCTGATATGATCATCAAGTGGGCCACACATGTAAATCAAATCTTAAATATTCATAAATTTCTCTTAAACCACCCAATGGTACACGTGGTCGTATGGATCACTTGAAGATCAAATCATGCAGATTTTTTTAGCAAATGCAAATACCAATTGGGACTTCGCTGGCACGGTTGGCCCACACAAGGTGCAGTCACTGCTCCATTCTCAAACAAAAAACTGAATCCCATGAATGATGAAAGAGAAAGGTCAAAAGATGTTTGGTAGGGTGTAACAAACCCGAATCATCTAGAGCACTTGTTCTCCGCGTGCGTGTTTACAACCAGGTATGTAGGGGCCAGTATATGTGAAATCTACTCTGTTTATCAGGTTTTGTCTTCGATTTTAGATTCTAAGGCCAAAAAATTTGATAGATTAACAAATCAGATGGGCCACACAACACGGAATAATGGAAATGGGATCTCAACCATAAGTTTGTGTGGGCCCACCTAGGTGTTTATCTTTCATCAAACCCGTTAACCAGGTCTAACTCATCAGCATGAAAAGAAGGTACAAAAGTCGGCCTGATGAAATACTCGGGGTCGCCACACCGTATGGGCTTAGTTGCATGTCTTGGGAACAATTTTACATTGTCACAGTTCCATATGGCCAATCTAGGGTTGTACATCTGTACATCGAGCCGAGTCAAGACGAGGTGGGCTAAGCTCGACTTGACTCGTCCATGCTATATATACTCGAGTTCGAGCTCGAGCTCAACATTGTAGCTTGGCTTGTTTGCCAAAGCTTTCAAGTCAGAGTTCGAGTCGAGTTATCTGGAGTTGAGTCGAGTTTACATCTACAGCGGTAGGGTAACAGAAAGAAAAAGAGAGAATGGGGATGGGTAAAGTTTTTTAGTAAAATCGTTTAAGTTTTAACGGTTTTTTTTTATTTTTTAAACCAATTATAGATATATATATATATATATATATATATATATATATATATTATATATATATATATATATATATATATATATATATATATTAAAATATATTACTCGAGCTGAGTCGAGCTCAAGCTCGAGCTTCGAGTCGAGTCAAGTCAAGTGAAATACACCATGGTCGAACTTGGCTTGAACTCAACTCGAGCTTTAGCAAACAAGCTTGAATCGCCTTGAGTCGGCGTTTTCAAGCCGAGTCAATCTGAATTGAGTCAACCCGAGTTGTGCGAGCTTTTGATCTAGCTTGACTCGTGTACAGCCCTAAGCCAATATGAGTTTCCATCGAGCATATCTTCTGATTGTATGGGGAAATTAATGTTTGTCATGTAAGGGACAGTGAATTTTTGGAAGCGAATTAGATACCGACAAGTTACGTAGTCAGAGACTGGCTATACCATGTTGTCTGAGCAAGTTACGTGGCCATACCATGTTGTCTGTATTGTATCTACTCAGTTCATTCATTTTGAGAGATCATTTTAGGGCATAAGCCAATGAATGAGGCAGATCAAAATCTGTAGTGGACACACCACAGAAAACAGTGGGGGAGAGTGATGTGACGCTTACAGTTGAAGCCTTCCTAAGGTCCACCGGGATGTTTACTTGAGATCAAACTGTTCATAAGTTAACACAGACATTAGATAAGGGAAAACACAAATATCAGCTCGATGGAAAACTTTTGTCCTTTAGAAGTTTTTAATGGTGAGCGCCACTTTCTCCACCCTTTTTTGTGGTGGGTCCACTAAAGATTTGAATCTGATTCATTATTTAGCTCATGCCCTAAAATGATCTCCCAAAATGTATGGACGGTGTGGATACAAAACTTACGTCATGGTGGGACGGACAGATCTAGGTGATGTCACTTCAATAGTGAGTCTCGCTACTCAGCCTGTCAGTAGCTAATCCGCTTCCTGAATTTTACTTATACAACGTGGTGGAACCCCACTATGGGGTTTTACCGGACGTGACAGAATACGGGATTGTGGGGGCGTTTCAGAGATGAAATAAATTTCGTGGTCCAGCTCCCAACTATGGTAGAGGGTACAAATTCAAATCTATTTATTGATAGAAAGAGGAGGTTTTACCTTGGCAGCACTTGAGGGTCAATTGCCAACGGCTCATCCAAGTAGTAGCAATTTCGCTGCATTTTCAGATGATCCTGGCCACCCCTATGGTAGCTGCGAATATTAGTGTGCCACTTGAAAAAGAATTACCGAGAAAAAAACTGAGGACAATCCCAGCCACCTGACTTTCTAAGTTGACAACATGAGCCTCCTACGATTTTCAATTAAAAGGTTCAGGTTCTACATGCGAGGTGATATTTGTCGAGTAGCCTATCTATCAAGGGTGCCACTAAATTGACGGTTCAGATCATCGTTCTGTGCATCCAAATGGGCCTGATCATTGATAACTCGAGCAAGTGATAGACTAGAGTCGGCACTTATTGCTAGGGTTGGCTCTTATTCAACCTTTGTACGGAGTTGGTTCATCAAGTCCGCTTTTATTGCTAGCGCTATTTTCGTCTTTTGTCTAGGCTGGATCATCGATCCTGTTCACATGCACAAAAAGTTGTGGACGTCTGTCGAAATCACAGCACACAAATAAGATCTATCCTTTATTACGCTAAGCGTAATTGTTGCTGGGCCGACGTTGGTGGATGTTGAGTATTTCTTTATTACGCACATTAAGTCTTACCACATCACTAGTACCAATTCAAATCGAGTCTTAAAATAATATGAGAAAATGGATGAATGGAGTAGATATACAATGCATGGATCAAGGTGGGCCCACAGTGAGGATCATACGAACATTACTCATCCTGGGTCAGAACTAATATTCCTTACTAATCAAATAGATTTTGCAAATATTTTTTTTATCATATAAAATTGTCGTGAGATGACATGGCCTAATTAAATTTTAGAAGAAAAAAATTGGAGGCGGATTAGCTACCGATAGGTTGAGTAGCTAGACTCGCTATTGAAGTGATGCCACCAAGTTCCATGGGGCCCACCATGATGTATGTGTTGTATCCACATTGTCCATTCATTTGGAGAGATCATTTTAGGGCATAATCAAAAGAATG
Source organism: Magnolia officinalis (assembly GCA_021015155.1). NCBI lineage: Eukaryota > Viridiplantae > Streptophyta > Magnoliopsida > Magnoliales > Magnoliaceae > Magnolia > Magnolia officinalis. The sequence continues at coordinate 82,109,819 of JAJHSJ010000003.1, read as the reverse complement.
AGGTAGGTCCAAAGCTGGACTGACCCTACTATAAAAAACAGTGAGGGTGATGTCCAACGTTGAAGCCTTCCTAAGGTACACTGATTTTTACTTGAGATCCAACATGCTCATAAGTTAACACAGTCATTAAAGAAGCAGAAACACAAATATAAGCTTAATCGAAAATGTTTGTGACCCTTGGAAGTTTTTAATGGTGAGCATGACTCTCTCCACTGTTTTCCATGGTGGGGTCCACTCGAGTTTTGGATCTGATTCACATTCTTTGGCTCATGCCCTAAAATGATCTCCATATGGATAGACGGTGTGGATACAAAACAAATATCACTGTGAGACCGACATAACTAGGTGACCTCACTTTAGTAGCGAGCTACTCAACCTATGCGCTGAATTCCCAAATGGAAACTTGAATAAAAATCATGATGGACCTTAAGTTAACACAGACATTAAAGAAGGGAAAACACAAATATCAGCTTGATCGAAAACTTTTGTGACCCTTGGAAGTTTTCAATGGTGGGCCTGACTTTCTCCACTGTTTTTTTTTCTATGTGGGGTGCACTCTAGTTTTGGATCTAATTCATTTTTTAGCTCATGCCCTAAAATGATATCTCCAAATGGATGGATCGTGTGGCTACAAAACATACATCGTGGTGAGACTACCAAATGGAAGTAATCGGATTTATGGTGAGTAACTCATAACGCTTAGCATACTAAGTAAAATCTATGAGGTCCATCATGATTTATGTATTTTATCCACTTCGTCCATCAATTTTACCAGGTAATTTTAAGGCTTGAGATGAAAAATGAAGCATATACAATGTTCAAATGGACCACACCATAGGAAACAATTGAATTGAATGTGTTTACCGTTGAAAATTTCTTGGGGGCTACAAAAGTTTTTGATCAATATTATAATTTTGTTTTCCCTTCATCGACGTCTTTATGAACTTATGAACCGGTTGAATGACAAATAAACATCACTATGGGGCCTAGCAAGGTTTCAACGGTGGAAATCATTATCCCCACTGTTTACTGTGGTATGATCCACTTGATATTTGGATATACTTCAATTTTAGGCTAAACCCTTTAAATTAGATGGAAAAACGGATAGACGGCGTGGATAGACCACATACATACAAGGTGGGCCCAACTGAGTTTACTCAGTACGATGAGAGCCTACCAATCCGATTTCCAAATGGAAACCCTCTATCGTTTCCGTTAGACTCTCCGTCAAATGTAATATTTAAAATATATTTAATAAAACTGGTGACGTGGCACTTCGAATAATAAAGCTGGATTCAGCCGCTCACTGTTTCCGCGAAACAGAGGATCTGCACCTTATAAAAGATATAAGAGATGGCCGTTGGAGCTGGGTGCGTTAATGACAAGCTGGCCCTTGCAGGGAAAAATAAAAATGACTAAGTCAAAGACACATCACAAAGCACCGTGCTGATACTGGCCTGTACAGGCATATGAGGTTGCTCCCACTGCATACCATTAGTTTCCATTACAAATAATAGGTCAAGGAGTCTAACAGAAAGACTTACCATTAGATTCCATTACAAATGATAGGTCAAAGAGTCTAACAGAAAGACTTTAGTCTTTCATCTCATATTTTTAATGTGGAACTAAACCCAACGCCAATAAACCATGAGCCAAGGAAAATCACTTTTTACTATTTTTAAATCCATGATTTTTTATTTTTATTTTTATTTTTTTATTATTATTATTTTTTTTAATTTTCTTCTAACCGGCCCAATACAGAGTTATCACTATCCTAGCCCGTAGAGTAGTGATTGAAACCTTAGAACTTTTTTTTATATCATTGGCCAATAGATAAGGAACCAATTACAGCTCTTACATCAGTTAAGTAAATAAGGGAAAATGTCATAGAAAGATAGCCGTTTATTTAAGTAATACCATCATCTGTTGTAGAAGTCCCAAACATGGAAGAGGGGTTGGACCGGACTCATATGTAGCAGCAACATTCAAAGCTCGAGCCATCGCGCACGCACCTTCCACCCTTGGGATAACCGAACCTATGGCAGGATTTCTTACAGTTGAAGATTATCCAGCAGCTACCCACGCACTTCTCGTCGCCTTTGACTTCTTTTACTGCTTTTCATTTTCATCCCCAATCAAAATTCTTTCATTTTAGACGGATCAGGAAATTTTGGGCCACAATTATCAAAGGAACGCAAGGATAAAATACTTGTGGTTTTTTTTTTTTTTTTTTTTTTTTTTTTTTTTTTTTAGCCGCTCATTTACTTCTAACATTATTGCGGACCATACATGAGCAATGGCCTGATTTCCAGGACAGGAGATGTGCATTGTCGCACCCACGTGATGGACGGTTTTGATCTCATTCCCCCGGCCACCACACAAAGCACATGCGCTGGAATGTACTTGAACTATCTTATACACGCACCTAGGTCCTTGGCAAACATCAGATAGCAAAACGGATGGACGGCTAGATTTCTCACAATCATGGTGGGCCACCTAGCTTTTGAGCACAAAAAATTCCTTAGCAGCACGTGGATTGCTTGCTACACCCTGCCCTCGAAAGCTAAGTGGCCCAGATGCTGTTTGTAGAAATCCACCTTGTCCATCCATTTTCCTGTGCATATCCGTTTTGCCGGCTCATGTTAGGAGCTGGGCCACAAATGAGACAGATTGGACCACATGACAGGAAATGTAGGTAGGGAAATGCCTACAGTGGAACTTTTTCACGGCCCACAGTGATATTTATGTCATCTAAACTATTCATGAGATTTCTTCTTGAGTTGAATTGAAAACACAAGAAAATTACATATATAGCCTGATCCAAAACTTCTGTGGCCTTATGTGTTTCAATTGTTGTCAGATATATTCAACTTGTATATGAAATACGGATTGGATAGATTGACCCCCTATTTTGGACAGTTTTGATCGGTTGAACGGTTGAGTCGATCAAGAATTCTTTGAACACTTTTAAGTACGTTCTGACAATCAAACATGTGAGGCTCGATCGATCAATGCTTAGATTGATGGAGCGCCCAATTTTGCATAATTGCACAGTTAGTTTTCTACCTTAATCCTGTACTATATATATGAGTGTAATTACAGGATTAGTGTAGAATAATTCAGGCCTAAACATTTCTAGGGTTTAGAGAGGAGAAAATGAGGATTTTCTAAAGTTCAACCATCTCTTGTACTTTTTGTTTTCATAATAATTGCTATCATTTTGTGCCGTGGTTTTTCCAAGGGGGGGTTTCCGCGTAAAATTTGTGTATCCTTTTCGCATGCTTCGTTTGCATTTACTTATTATGGTGTGATATGAATTCAGAGTTTTGCTTCCTAACATGAGCTAGCAAAGTAGATAGACGGGTAAATTTCTTACAAACATCATAGTGGGCCTATCTAGCTTTTGATAGTAGGATTGCCGGGAATGACAAAACTCAATAATACTCGACTCCACCCTCTGCAAGTCTCGCATTATTTATACATTGTTTTTGCATTATTAGTATATTATTTGTACTTTTAAAATATTGAATAATACTGAAAAAGCTAAGAAAACCAGTAAGAGTCTTCGATATACTCATCTGAATTTTAGTGTTTCTAAACCATTGTTTCTACACTATCATTCCTGAGGTCTCAATTCCAATCGGGTCGACCAGCGGATGACTTCCAACCTCTCAAGATCCAATAGGTTGGCCCTATCACAAGGATCATATTATGCAAAAGTCCGCCATATCCACCCATCAAGGGGACCACACTTACATTTGCTTTTTTTTTTTTTTAATCAATGGCTATACATTGCTTTCTATGGTGTGACCCATCTGATGAGTATATAACGCTAAAATTTGCATCAGATCTTCCTCGCAATGGTGCCAACCTGTTGAAAGGATTGATGTCAAATGAACTTAATAGCTTGGAAGTTATCCACTGGTTAGGACCGTACCTTGTGGGCCAACCAGCTAGACTTGAGACCACCTCATCGTTTCTAACCCAATAATATAATTTCAAAACAATAGAGGACTCATTCTGGAGCTCTTGGACTGGGTTGGGTCTAAGTTTTAGACCCCGTAACTAAATGGGCTGTTTTTGGTCTTCCATCCACCTAAATTCCCAGCCCAACTTATTTTGCAATGGATGCCTGAGACTTTTTGTGGACCCAAACAGCCGAAGTGTTCTTCCTCTTCGTTAGCTCACGAGCCGGACTGGGCCTGAGCGCAGTTCGACAGCTCATGGGCTGGACTTGGACATACTTCAGCCTCACACATACAAAAGGAGCAAATGAATGGAATTAAAAAAAATCAACATGGGTGTTTACCGTAAGCAGAAGATATGATCAGAACCGTTAGCAAAATCACCATGGCGTTTATCTTCATTGATCCTCCCACAGCCATTTTGACCTCCCCTTGGGCCCTACCTCAGTTGCCTTCGACCGTAGAAAAGGGTCCCCACCTCTTTTATAGCAACAAGGACGAGCCATACGTTGAAAGAAGCTGCCGAATATCCAAAAACCTAATAGGCATATTCTTTCATATTTTTGGCTTAAAAACAAATGCCTTATAATCTCATTTATTAGGTGAGGAGGGACTGTTCCCTTCCACCTCAGTGGACCACTAAGTTACAGTCCATTGAGCCACACAGTCAAACCAGCACGTCATATGTGTACAACATCTGAATCATTGTGAAGGAAGGGTACACGTTGAAGATCACTGGGTACAAAAATTAGACCAATCTATTCTTTAGGTGGACCACACCTGTACGCTGACTCATTTCCCGTACATTATCTTCTGCGGTGCGCCCCACCTGATAAATGGATTTTCTTGATTCTTGTGCCGGTTACTGTTCAAGAAAGGGCCTACCTTTTCAACGGTTTGGATGTCTTATGCACATGACTCGTTGGCTGTTTCACACTATTAGTTGGGTGGAGGGTGTATATGTTGCGGAAGAACAATAGCGTGCGGATGCAACACACTGTTAGTATTGTCTCTTGATGGGTCAAGTTAATACAAATAGGGCTCTGGTATATGATCAGAACCATCAAACCGATGGATGGTTCCTACAATAGATTGTATATACTCAAAATAAAATAAAAAATCCAGATTCGAATGTCGTAGTCATTTGATATCTGGACTTTTTTTTTTTTTAATGTAATTAAGTTGCCTTACCTTTTCTTAACCATCTATTTCTTGGACATTGATCAATGGGTGACTTTTTGTAAATCTCACATCCACGAATCGGACAATCAGATAAACGGTTTAGATCACCTCACCATGGGCTTCACATGCGACACATCAGGATGATGTTCATGGTATGAGGCGTCAGTACCGTTTAATATCGCCTGTGGAAGATATAGAGAAGCGCGGGAGTTTTATTTATTTATTTTTGGGTGGATGAGTTGGACCGTCAGAAATGGCTTTTATTAGTGGGACGCGGATTGCGTCCTACCCCCTCCCGGACGGTAATCCGTCCGGGTAGGGCTTTGTGGGGCCCACCATGATGTAAGCATTTTATCCATACCGTTAATCATTTTTATATGATTATTTTAGTATAAACCAAAAATTGAAGTAGTTTCAGAGCTTAAGTGGACCACATCAAAGGAAGCTGCAGTGATAATGACACCCACCGTTGAAACATTTCTAAGGGTCACACCGTGATGCTTTTTTTACCATCCAACCTATTAATAAGGGATGAAGTGAAAACACAAATTTCATCTTGATCCGACACACTTCTCCAGCTCCCAGGAAGTTTTAAATAGTGGAACTTTAATCCTCAATTTGTGGTCCACTTAAGCCCTGAAACTACTTCAATTTTTGGGTCTTTTATAAAATAATCATATAAAAACGATTAACGGTGTAGATAACATACTTACATCACGGTGGGCCCCACAGAGCCCTGCCCGGACGGATTACCGTCCGGGCGGTGGTAGGACGCAATCCGCGTCCTTATTAGTGTTGATTACGTGTTGTGCAAAAATAAATGTCAGAAATTTTAGTCCTATATTTAGCCTTAATGCTTCTTTAGCACTGAGGAGATTGGTGATTGGTGACAGGCTGCCAACGTGGCATGTATTTGTGAGATCCGGTCCATTCATCAGGTCGGACCTATCATGGACATGCTTTGGCACAAAATCGAGCCGATCCATGTCGAATGAACTACCAGCCTTCGTTTTTGGAGCCATCCGTTTCCGAAGCTGTGTACAGATGGATGCATGGTCCGCTATTTGTGGTCTATTATTTTTTTTAATCCGCGTATTGGATGGCCCATGATTGAGGGAATATACAAATGGCCCAAAAATTCCTCCAGGGAAACGAGGGACTATGCGATGTTTGATCCATCTGGCGTTCAAGGCAACAAACAGTAAATGGGGACGGCCTACCTGATGATCCAAATCATTCATACGGCGGGGCCAACGGTGGATGGGAGGTACCTGAAGAATCTATCCCGTCATATAATCCAGACCGTCTGATTTACCCCCACATAATTGTGTACCCACTAGTTGTCAATGCCCATTTCATTGTGTGGGTCATATGGATGGAGAGTTGGGGCATGGGACCCAAATAAGAGGCCGCACCTGTCGCATCACTGCCCCAAAAATAAGCGTTAAATATTATTATTATTATTAAAACACTCTTTAGGGAGCATTACATACATTGTGGGGTCAATCCATTGTTGGAATATTTTAGTTGAATTAAATAGACTATTAAAAATCTATAACCAAAAAGAAAAATGAAAATTAAAAATATAAAACTTATTGAATTGAGTAGAGGCATGATGTAAGTTATTTGGCTTGAAATCGAATTTGTTCCCTTGTACAGTATCCCAAGTGCAACAGGTTTTCAGATCAATCGACCTGTAGGATACAACGAATATGACACAGTCCCAGCAGTGCACTCAGTGTACGCAGGCTCGAATCACTTGCAGTTTAATCCAAAAGTGCCAAGTTGACTTATCGACGAACTCAACAATCAAAACTTGTAAATCAGAGACACAGAGAGTTTTTACAACAGAAGAAAAGATTTTCGTATGTTTGAAACTAGAATGAAAGTCTTTATATAGACTCCAAAGTGGTGCATTAAGCACCCTTTTGAAAGGGTTAGGTGTTGGGATTTTTGGCCTGCGGAATCACACAGATCTAGATCCAGGATGGTAATCCAATGGCACCAAGCACATATGCAAGAAAAGAGAACACACAGATTTAACGTGGAAAACCCTTGTAGGAAAAAACCACGGCACAAAGCGACAATTCACCACTATGAAAGCATCAATTACAAAGAGAAAGGACTTACCCGATTCGAACAACCTCGAATCTCACCCTTGCTACACCCTTTGATAACCCTAAAACCCTTTAGAATACCTTTAGGAAGTCTTAGAATCAATAAAAAGAATAGCCCTAGGGACCCCAATTTATAGTTTTGGCAACTTCCCTTTCGTATCCCAGTTGCGAAAGGACTTGCGTCACAAAATCCGCGAAACTCCTTTCGCATCCCAGTTGCGAAAGGACTTGCGTCACAAAATCCGCGAAACTCCTTTCGCATCCCAGTTGCGAAAGGACTTGCGACACAAAATCCGCGAAACTCCTTTCCGCATCCCAGTTGCGAAAGGACTTGGATTTAAGACATCTCGCAACAATCTCCACCATGTCTTCAATCTTCAACCGTGTAGCTTCTTGACCTCTTATCTTATTTCTGCATCACATCATAGCTCAAGATCACATTGGCCAACCAGCGCCAATCACGGATCTGATAGATACCTGCTATACCGTCGGCGCGAATATCTCTGAGAAGCCGATCTCTTCTCTCTGAGAATAACTCCTCGCTACCAACCTCGCCTTGTATCTATACTGTATCCTCTTGAAGGTCCACCTGCATCCAACTGCTCACTGGCCCACTGGAAGCTCCACCCGCTCCCATATGTCGGTCTGGTACAACGAATCCATCACATCGCCCATAGTCACCTTCCACTTCTCAGCACCAGGCTCACCTAGAGTCATCAGAATAGAAGATGAATCCCCTGCAATATTGGAGTCGTCCATGTACCTTGCCGATATCCTGTAATCATGCCATGTGGTTCTTCTCACAGGTGGTTGTTATACCTGCTCTGTATCCTTGTCCGCACGTCTCAGCCTTCCTACCCTGCCTGCTTATGTGGTCATACCCAACATGCCACACATGTGCAGAGGTGGAATTCGCTACATCCACCATAGCTCCACCTTTTGAAGTACTCCCGATCAACCTGTAAACATGACCGAGTCGTTGCGCTTTCATGACTACCCGTGCCCCCTTAGATACCTTAAGAGCACCATCAATGCCTGTGTACTTGCATCCTTTTGCCTCAAGCACACCAAGAGAAATCAGATTCAGCTTCAAATAAGGAACGTGCCTGACATCAGTCAAAGTACGCTCCACCCCATCAAACATCCTGATGCGTACCGTACCAATAGCCACAACATTACAGGCAATGTCATTGCCCATAAATACCTGTCCACCATCGCACTCCCTATAGCTGGTGAACCAACTTCGATGAGGAGTCATGTGAAAAGATGCCCCTGTGTCTAGCATCCACTCGTCCTTACGATCATCGTATGACCGTCTGAGTGAAGACACAGACAAAACATCACCATCACATCCACTCGATTCATCTGACGTGGCAGTGTTAGCCTCCCTGCATGAAGCCTCAGAATCTTCCCTCTTAGATTTAGGATTTTCACAATCCCTTTTCACATGTCCTTCCTTCCCACAATTCCAGCACTTTACCTTTCCTTTGCCCTTGCCCTTGGATTTGGATCTAGAACCTGAAGAACCTGTACTGTGTTCAGAATTCCTACCCACTGTAAACAGTGCATCAGAAGATGTCCCTATGTTGCTGTCTAGTTGTCTCATAGCCTCCCTTGAAGGGCTGAGATAACAGTGTCGACACTCAGGGTTTTGTTCATGCTGCACATAGTATCCTTGAATGACTCATAGGACGCGGGAGAGAATTCAGCAACATACATGCTTGTTCTTCATCTTTCATCACTTCATCCATATCGAGCAATTTGCAAACCAATTTATTAAAATTGCTGATGTGAGCCTCCAGATCTCCACCCTCTGCCATCTTGAAGTTATACCACTGCCGCTTCAAGTGCAGACGATTTTCAGAGGATTTCTTCGCATAAACATCCTCCAACTTCGCCCATAAATTAGCCGCAGTTTTCTCCCTCATGACGTTGTAGAGAACCTCATCCGTGAGACATAAATGGATCGATGATAAGGCTTTCTTATCAAGAGTATTCCAATCATCATCTTTCATGGTGGACTTCCGCTCCTCAAGAGCACCATCTTCGCCTTGCTTAATTAAGGAACTCATCATCTTGATCTTCCATAACTCAAAATTATTTTTCCTGAGTACTTCTCAATCTCATACCTGGCGCTCGCCATTATTACTAATCCCTCAGATTCAGATCTGTGTCCCAACCGATTGCTCTGATACCACTTGTTGGGATTTTTGGCCTGCGGAATCACACAGATCTAGATCCAGGATGGTAATCCAATGGCACCAAGCACATACACAAGAAAAGAGAACACACAGATTTAACGTGGAAAACCCTTGTAGGAAAAAACCACGGCACAAAGCGACAATTCACCACTATGAAAGCATCAATTACAAAGAGAAAGGACTTACCCGATTCGAACAACCTCGAATCTCACCCTTGCTACACCCTTTGATAACCCTAGAACCCTTTAGAATACCTTTAGGAAGTCTTAAAATCAATAAAAAGAATAGCCCTAGGGACCCCAATTTATAGTTTTGGCAACTTCCCTTTCGTATCCCAGTTGCGAAAGGACTTGCGTCAAAAATCCGCGAAACTCCTTTCGCATCCCAGTTGCGAAAGGACTTGCGTCACAAAATCCGCGAAACTCCTTTCGCATCCCAGTTGCAAAAGGACTTGCGACAAAAATCCGCGAAACTCCTTTCCGCATCCCAGTTGCGAAAGGACTGGATTTAAGACATCTCGCAACATTAGGTACATTGGGTTAAACCCAACAGGTGTGACCAACCGAATGAACACCTCTTTGGTTTAAAACGAAAAGGTGCAAGTACGAGTACACTCTTGCAAATAAAGTCCTGTGAGTACCTATACACTTACACACACCCACGTGAGTATACCCGCAGCCGCGCCCAGCCCAACCTAGCTCGTCCCGTCCCGCACGCGCATACGAACTTAGACACCAACTCGGATTTCGCTCGGCTCGGCTCTGCGTGCCCGCGCATGTGGTTAATGACATATATTAGAGCTTCCCCCCAATGACCAAATTCATATGCCCTTTGAACAGGGCCCAAGCCCCAAGGCAAAAAGCCTATCTTATATATAAGAAGATTCTCTTTAAAAAATCTGATGTGAGACAAAACCCACAATTCAAAACATCAGAAATTTCAAATGTGGAGGGCAACTGAAATATTTGAAATTTCATTTTAATAGAAATTTTAAAACAAAATACAAAATCCATGACACGCATGTAAAATCCAAACCATGATGTAAGAATTTAGAGGGAAACACCACAAGGAGCAATTGCAATCAGGCTAAAACCTGTATATTCACTTGTTGTGGCCGACAAGAATTTTTGAACGACATGAGTTTCGATTTTTCCATCCATCCTTTTCGGGGGTGCACCCGATGAATGGGACATATGCACGACATGGTGGGGACATCTCATCTGGAAGCGTCTATCCACGAGCATCCTACGGCTTAGTGTCCCCCTTTGTTCGCTTTGATGTAGCCCACCTCAATTAAAGATCAAGATAGATTTTGGGGTCTAGGAATTAGTGGACGGATTGGATGGTAGTCACACATTAGGGTGGACCTCATAGTGCTGGTTGGTAATAAAACTTTTCATTAACTTTCACAAAAAGAAAAAATACATATATTTAATAAATAAATAAAATACCATTAAGAATCATTTTCAATCAAGCTTGATCTTTCAATTCAATAAGACATGGGGCTGGAGTTGTCCAATGTCTTAAATATGATTGTAATGGTTGTTGATGCCATTAATGAACCCATCGAAGGCGAGCGTAGAATTACATAAGTGGATGATTTGTTTCTTATTTTAGTTATGATATTATATATATTAGGTGTAATCATGATTAGGCCAACGATTAGGGTTCTCCAAATGTGTTTAAGGGTTTTAGAGAGATTTTAAAGGGAAAAGGCTTGGGCTTTTCTTCTTGAGGCTTTGATCGGTAAAATTTTCATCTTTCGTAACTTTATTTTCATAGTGCATTATTATTTTGTGCTGTGGGTTTTTTTTTTTTTTTTTTTTCCACAAGAGTTTTTCCACATAAATTCGGATTGTTCTCTGGTTGGATTTGTTTGTGAGATTGTGATTATCTTGTTTGATTTCTTTCTATGTGCTTCCACGAGTCCCAACAAGTGGTATCAATTCTAATGTTGGGAAGCAGATTGAATCTGAAGATAAGGTTTTGATGGCATATAACATTAAGTTTGACGTGGAGAAGTATTATGGGAAAAACAACTTTGAACTATGTAAGGTGAAAATAAAGGGCTTCCTAATTCAGCAAGGATTGGAAGATGCACTCCTTGTAGAGCGACCGGAAACTATGTAAGAAGAAGAATGAAACAAGTTAGATCAAAATGTCAATATTTTAATCTAGTTGTATCTAATGGATGAGATCTTCTATAATATTATGAGAGAGAAGATTGCAACAGATACTAAAAATCGTTTGTATGTGAAGATACAATTGTAACTCAAAAGCTTGTGTATGTTATGGTGGGACCCATTGGTAGGTCATGGGTTAGATCCCCGTTGTACATTTCCTTGGCTTCAAGAATGTATGAAAGGGTAACAATATAGAGATTTCTTAAAGCCCTTGATCTTTTGATGGGCTTCGACTTTAGGACAGGCCCTGTTCCACCCGGTGGATTATTGGAATTGCCCAAGTATAACAGGGACAGGATGTAGTTTTTCTGCTACATAGCCCACCAGATGGAAGGTTCGGATTTACCTTGTACAACAAAATGTCATTGGCCTATCAACAATTGCTGGCCCCTGGGGCCTCAAAGCCTGACTTATAGCTAGTGCTAGTCTGGGCTTAGATTTTAGGCCTAACGTTTCGGTTCTGGGTCTAAAATTCATTTCACAGGGATCAGATCAAGGTTAATGGTCATCTGCCGGATGTGACAGTAATAAAGCTTGTTAGAAGGGTGTGTGCGTGAGAGAAGAGAGATGAGAGAGAGAGAGAGAGAGAGAGAGAGAGAGAGAGAGAGAGAGAGAGAGAGATAATAAAATGCATACATAAATTGTATAATGGGCCAGGATTAGGCATGATAGCCAACAAAATCTGGCCCATGTTAATCTCAGGTCCGGGCATTGTATTTCCTCCAGTGGAGCATTGCTACACAAGACCTTGCTGATCACCAGTAGACTCACGTGGGCCTGACAGGAATTCATGCTCTGATAACCAGTCAGATATGTAAAAGATCTGTGCAAACTCATCAAGTAGGCCTTCCTATGGGCATCCCTACTCAAAAGATACCCAGAGGAAAACATAAGCAATGTAGCTTCTAAAGAGATTGTAATACCTTGTGTATTTTAGGTTGTATTTTCTTCAAATTAATTTTTATTCTTTTGTTTAGAAATAATGTTGCTTGTATATTTACCTATACACATTTATACATTTTAGAAATCAACTTGTACCCAAGTAACTTTGCCAAAAAAAAAAAAAAGAAAAAAAGAAAAAGAAAAAAACAGGACTGCTTAGAGTGCAAAAAAATCGTTGGTGTTAGCCATTCCCAACAGCTTTAAGCTGTCAGAATGGCCATCTAAAAAGCATTACTCACCAATGGTTTAAAGCCACTGGTATTTCTAGTATCTTCGATCAAATTAACCAACCATTTTCTAGTCGTTGTTTTTCCGTTAGAACTTGTTTCCTTTATAAAAGGCATACGTTGAATATTTTGATAGTATTTTATTTTTATTTTTATTTTGATAGTACCTTCAACCAAATTATTCCAATTTTGTTGTGATTCTTTACTTTAATGAGCCTTACATGCTCATAAACTTAGTGTTACATTGCATGCCTTTGTTTAAATTGACATGTTAGCTTAAGTAGGACAAGTATCAATTCTATAGTTTTACCAAATTTCGTACGCATAACCTGTACGTAGGCCCACGGCACGCAGTTTCAACAAAGATGACCATTTGTGGCTTAACCGTTGTGGGTCCTGCCTCGTAGAGTGCATCTTACACTTCTCCACATGGCCTTGTAAGTGTAAAACTGGTGGCAAGAGTGTCAATATTGGACATATATGTGAGATCTATTGCATCCATCAAGTATGACCCATTGCTGACTTTCTCTGGTAAAAGATGCAAGACGATCTGGTCGTTGTGTTGCCCACGTGTATGTTGAATGTACATTAGGCCTTCTCTTCTTAGCCATATGTTTCGCAAGCCATGTAGAGATGGTTAGGATTGCCCCATCAATATGATTCTTTATGGCCACCATCTATTAGATATGGGCCGATCAAGTGGATGGCTTACATTGACGAGTTGACATATTTCTTCGCAATCAACTCTGACTGTCCATTTCTATAGGCTATATTTATTGATTAGATGGTTAAAAATTTGACATATGAGTGTCTTTGTTGCATGGTACTACGTAGCCAATGATCAGCAATGGCACCGAATTTAATGGACAATTTATAAATGTATTGAATCGACAAGTCCACACGCCCCTGTACAAATAGGAACATCAGTATATAACTTATGCAGTGTACATTTGGAGAATGTCCCACTGCTTAGTTGGCATGCTTTTTCAATGAGTTCCATGGTTACTTTTGCAGTTGCAAAACTGATAATGAAAGCAACAACTCTTAACTTTCACCATTATTTTCTTGTATATAGGGCAGTAAAAGATGAACTGTCTAATTGATTATGGTGTACTTAGATAAAATTATATGCTCTGATATTACTTGTCGCAGAAGCAAAATTTGAATTCATACCACACCAGATTAAGTAAATGAAATCAAGAAATTACAAAACACATGATTTTATGTGAAAAATTTTTTCAAAAAAAAAACCATGGTACAAAGCAATAGCTAATCACTATAAAAGCAGAGTATAAGAGATGTAATCACTTACAATAATTGAAAAACCTACATTTTCACCTTTCCTAAGCCCCCAAAAACATTTAGCCCTCCTTTAAATATTTTAGGTTTTCTTGGAATTACTTTAATTCCACAATTACATCCACATATAATGTAGCATTCGGAATAAGAAATAATTCCTGCAATTTTGCAAAACCGTACGTTTCCGTCAATGAGATCAATAGCCATAGAAGGCTCTTCAATGGAATTAAAGTAACCTTCGATCATATCAATTTGAACCAAAAAACAATTCAAGAAGCAATTGAAATAAATCAGAATTTTCTCGAGGATATCGAATGGGCGGTCGATGGAATCGACAACTACTCGGTGGTATGGAGTGGTGTATCAATGCCATCGACAAACTCAGTTATAGACAAATTTAAAACATATAATAACAATATAGGCCCTTGAAACAATCCATTAATACTAATGCTATATTGCAATCCGTTAATACTAATGAATGCATATACATAAGTGGAGATTGAGCTGCTGCCCTTGAAACAATCAAGCTGCAAGAGATGTTTTTGACTACCTCATCGATTACTTCTCCCGGATCCTTTGTTGACCCAAAAATAAGTCATTCAAAACTCAAGTGTGTCACGCCAGAGGAAACAATGAGTATTGATTGGACTGGTTAATCACTTGTGGGACCCACCTAGATGTATTTGAGAAATCCACTATCAATCAATTCTGTTAGCTCATGTCAGGGGATGTGAAAAAACAAAATGAGGCAGATTCAAAAATAGTGGGCCATGCCGCAGAAAAGAGTGGAGATTGAAAGGTCATGGTCACGGTTCAAACCTTTTAGGCCCACTATGACGTTCTTGAGAAATCCATCTAATACATCGGTTTTTTCACCTGGTGTTTGGATATAAAGGACGTGGATTTGCTACTGACAGTTGAGTAGTCGAGGCAGAGCTGACGTCACCAAGTTATGTGGGCCCCACTATGATGTATGTTTTGTATCCACACCGTCCATACATTTTGAGAGATCATTTTAGGGCATGATACAAAGAATGAGGCAGATCAAAGGCTGGAGTGGACCCCACCACGGAAAACAGTGGATAGAGTGACGCCCACCGTTGAAACCTTCTGAAGGTCCACCATGATGTTTATTTGAGATCCAACCTGTTCATGTGTTAAAGCAGACATGAAAGAAGGGAAAACAAAAATATCAGCTTAATTGAAAACTTTTGTGGCCCTTAGAACTTTTTAATGGTGGGCGTCACTCTCCCCACTGTTTTCTGCGGTGGAGTCCACTCGAGCTTAGGATCTGACTCACTCTTTGAATTATACCTTAATATGATCTCTCCAAATGGATGGACGGTGTGGATACAAAACATACATCATGGTGAGGCCCACATAAATTGGTGACGTCACTTCAGTAGCAAGTCTCCCTACTCAACCTGTCATATCTAATCCGCGTCCCGATATAAGCAGGTTCAAAACTCATGTGGGCCACATAGCAGCAAACAAAGGAAATTGAACACCCATGGCTGAAAATCCTGTGCAGCCACAGAAGTTTTGCATCAAGCTAGTATCTTGTGGTTTCTATTTATACCAGCAGCTCCTTACAACTGCTTTGAAAATCCTGTGCAGCCACAGAAGGTTCATGCTGTTAAAAGATAGTGTAGTTGAGGAATTGTGTGGATTTCTAACAAACATCATATTGACTCCACCAAGTGTGCGGTTGCAGGTATAATGTTATGAACGAGGGCCAGTGTGCAGTAGGGTATTTTGGTAACTAAGAAAATACCAAAAATGCTTTGGTATACGAGAAATGGTGGGTGTTCGCTTGACCAATCGTCAAAATAATAATCATGTTTTGTGAAAATACTTTAAAAGCAGGATGGTTTTTTGGTCAGAAGTCCCAAAGGAAGGCTGGCAAATGGAAAATTCCTTTTCTTAATTATTTTACAACTGTAATCCAACTGACCAGGCTGGTTTGACAGGCTGTTGCTCACTGTCCAAGCCTGGCCAATTAAGAGGGGGCCTTGAATTTTGAGCCTGAGCCTGACCGTCCGACCTGATACTCAGGCTTAAGTATACCCTGAGGTAGGCAAGAGTGAATAGACTAATGGGTCAACCCAGCCCATTGACAGCCCTGCACTCAGGTCTGCGTACAACAAGACCAGGCAATGTGAAAATGTGAATGAGGGTGCGGTGCTTGTAGGCCATGGTCAATGGACTTGAAGACTTAATTGTACATTTTTCACATAGCAAAAATGACCATGATCGATAATCACAGTTGCACAATTAAGCATCCAAAATGATAATAAGTAAAAAAAAAAAAAGGGTCCTACAGTCCATTTTGAGGCTCTTATTTTAATTGCTCCAATCACCTGAGATGCATCATAATATAGAGCGGGTCGCAGATAGTTTCATGGCCAAGATGGATTAGAAAAGGCCTGGTCGACGACAAGAGTGATCCGGACCGTCAGACATTAGATCGGGTGTGTCTCACAATCTGGAATGAGTTATCAGGTGTAAAATATATGATTTTGAGGTAGAATGAGTTACTTTAGCCACCCAACGCCGAGCCGGATTTGCGAAATACCCTTGAACAACGATCATTTTCCTATTTTAATTCCGTTTTTACTATAAATAGTTAGTTTTAGATTGATTATAACTCTTCATCTATCGGGCTTTAGGAGTTGCGCCCAACGTGAAAAGAGCTTAGAATAATTAAGAGAACAGCTTGGTGAAGCTGTAGACATTGGCAATCGGCGTCTACGCTGATTGGAAATGTTATGTTTTGGGTAGTGGGGATGATTAAGCTGATTTGTGAATGTTAGAGTCGCCACTAGCCGAATAATCTCAGAATCCCGCAGTCGGCTAGAACCACGGAATACGTAAGGTTGGAGAAATCCGAAGACTCTCCGACCTTAGATTGACTCCTGATCTGCGATCCGGGATTCCGGGTAAGAGACCTCGGTTACAAGAGGGAAGGTGTTAGGCACCCTCTCTGCCCGTACAAATGTACGGTCTCTGCTTAGTGTTGTAAAATAATCTCAAGGGATGATGATAATGTTGTGGTCATTATGGGACTAGTCACATGTGGATTTCTGATGTAGCAAGATCTGAGATTTCAGCAGGTCACAAAGCATACGTCCGACAATGTGTCTAGAGGGCGGATGTAATGATGCCTATGCAAAGAGGAAAAAAAATGGACTAGATCATTAGGAATTTCTGATGTGACAAGATCCGGTGTACGGTAAGTCACAGACATACGTTCACTAGAGATCTAGAGAAGCAGGGGGTTGAGAAGGGAGTAGATGTCATGATGAATGCTTGTAAGATGATGGATCCTTGGCTTGATTCTTGAGTAGGCTAAGGCATAGACTGAAACATGATCAAACTGGGTTAGGTTAGATGAGTTGGAGAGGTTTGGAGCAGGGCTAGGGGGGGGGTGGTTAAGAAAATCTGGACTTGGGGAGGCTTGGGAGCTCCTTCCCTCTCCCTCACTCTCTTCCTCTCCCTCTCTTTCTCTCTCACTCTTTCTCTCCCACTCTCTCCCTCCCTTGGTGTTTTGTGTGTGGAAATGAGAAGAGGAGAGGGCTATTTATAGCCTTCTCCAATGGCATTGTGGTGATAATTAGTGGGTAGGTAAAGGTTAAAATCTTGGAATGGAGGCTTGTGATTGGTTAAGGAAAGAGGGGTGATATGTGGCACATTCCCATTGGTTTTGGGGGCCGGTAAAAAGGTAAATGGTGAGTTTTTTTTTTTTTTTTTTTTTTTTTTTTTTTTTTTTTTTTTTTTTTTTTTTTTTTTTTTGGGGGGGGGGGGGGGGGGGGGGGGGGAGGGGGGGGGGGAAATTCGTGGAAAGTTAACTTTTGGACGCTGGGACAGCTGTCCACATGCGAGTCGCGAGTGGCGGTAGTTGAAGTACCGCCCACGGTAGTCCGACTACCACCCGGGCTAGGTTGGGTCCGAAACTCATGTGGCTGGCTTTGCGCACATTTTTTGAGAGGAAGCGGTAGTCAAACTACCACCTCGGGTCACAGTTTCTTCTTCTTCCGAAATTTGGCCAGTGGGTCTTTTTTTGGGTCCTGAGAGTGAAACAAAGTCCATTTTGAATATTTGGCTTAAAAATGGCTCAAATTGGCTCGATTGTGACCTAAAAATGGACCAAGAAATGGGTTGATTGTGGGTGAAAGTTTGGGTATGCTTTGGCTTAAACAATGGATTGTGATGGCTTAGGTTTGATTAGGGTTTGGATCAGGGTCTTGGCTAAGGTTAGGGTTTAGGCTGGTATTAGGACTTGGTTCGGATTAGGGTTTGGTTTAGGATATGCTCATGGTTCCTTAATTGTCTTAGCTTTCTTGAGATGCTAGCCTGGGTGGGGTGTCTACAAAAGCCGAATAGGACACTTACTACTTTTGGCCAAAAACCTTGCGCACTAGTAGATATCACGATCGTCTATAAATAGTAAGTTTATTATTTATAGTAAGTTGCGAATTCTAAGAGTTTTAGTTATAGTTTGTTTCTGATTTCTCTCCTATTGCTTGGTATCCCTATTTAAAGGGTTGTGAACTCATTTATTTAATTCATTAATCAAATTGAATTTTATACTTATTTTATATTTTGCTTGCTTTCTTTCTCGTGGATTCGAGAAGCCTCTGTGAGGAGTGCAGAGAAGTTCCGCGGATTCGGAATAGTTATCCTCTTGAGGAAGATGGTGCTTGACCTCATCACGTTCATCCCGGCATCACATCATGATCATACTTGGGCCCACTTAGGTCCCATATTCGCCCTTGATAAACTAGGGAGAACTCAATATCGAATCATCATTATTCCTGAAAAGCTACTATATATCTAACAAGTTTTATTGCAAATCACATTCAAAGAGAGAAGTTTCAGGTCCAGTAACACTCAAAATTATGATCCATGTCATGCATTTGGACACGCACATTTCAGTACATTAATATGAACCATTCATTAATTCGGACCCATTTACCATCGGTTGATGAATAAAGTGTACACGACATTGGAGCTGTTGAAAAGATTTGCTTCACCTTGAAGATCGTTGGCAATAAAATCAGGCCCATCCATCCATGAGATGGGCCACATGTGCACAGCGAAATAATTATTGGCCATCCACTGCTTTCTAGGGTTTTCTACATTGGCGCCCATTTGATGTGTGGATGATGTGACTTTCATGTGGCCAGTGATCTTTGGCCAACCTTCTAAGCAGCGACGAGATCATATACACATGCAACTGGCCTGTGAGTCCAGTACTCGTTGCTCGAGAGAGTCGAATCAGCCTTAGTCGCCAACTAGATGGCTAGGTTGCGATTGACTCGGACCGCGTACTGGAGCACACCGCACCGACCTAGGTCACTGTGTGCAACTGGAAAATATTTGTGGCCCAACCATGCTTTATGCGTTTTATCCACGCTGTTCTGGGTGCTTATTCAAGCTGATATTTGTGTTTTCCCTTCATCCAAGTCTGTGTGACCTAATGAACAGGATGGATAGAAAATATACATTACAGTAGGCCCGTGGGCCTTAGGAAGATTTTAATGGTGGGCATTTAATCACCACTGTTTCTTGTGTTATGGTCCACCCGAGATTTGGATCAGCCTCATTTTTGGGTTCATATACTAATATGAGCTGAAAAAAATGGATAAAAGGAGTGGATAAAACATATACATCATGGTGAAGGTCACAGAGGTTTTCCAGCAGCACACAGTACCTACCTCCGTGTTGTGTGCGACACTACTCAATCCGATCAGGTCGGGATGCATACTGATAGCAGCATCTGCGTCAAAATTCACCAAGATATTCATGGCTGAGCAGGCAATGATTTTGGTCCCAAAAAACCCAGATTGATGATGCTTCATATGGAGCTGGTTGTATTCAATTGGTGTGGAAGGCAATGGCATTAACCTGCTGATCTCATTGGCACCGGATCTGTTTAAGTCCCTTCATATACATTGACACACTATTCCTTAATGGTTCTAGCTTTTAGAGAAAGTGGTTGTTTGATAGGGTATCCGAGTCGGAAGGATTATATATTCTCCCACGTCAAGTCAGGAAAATCCAGTCGGCCCAAAGACAGAGAAATCAAGGCCGTGTTTATGGTGTGATTGTACCTCCACCTTTGCCTGATGTGTTCCCCTGCGGAGTTCCACCCCACAGGTGGTGGGAGTGTTAATGTCCAGCAAAATAAACATAGCTATTTTGGTAAAAGTATATCTAAACTTGGACCCACAAAATGGAGAGTACAATTTGAATTGCTTGTGTGAAACATCCACAATTCCTAGTGCCTGTATATCGTCCATCTCTATAGTGGATTGGTTTCAAAAAAATAAAATAAAATTGTCCATCTCATTCTGCGAGATTATCAAAGTTTTTCTCGTTTTAGGAACTCATTAACACATGAATATCCTGTGAGGCCCAAGTCAGCCCACCTATGGTAGGCAAGCGCCTTGAGTCAGAAGACTCCCAGTGCATATTACAAGGCCCGTACTGGGCTAACATGGATCAGATTTTCTATGCCCAAATCAACCTATTTTAAAACTTATTAGGCCAAACCCTGGTCCAGTAAACAATCTCTATGTACATATTAATCATATCTAAGAAATACAAATGACATTACTGCACCTGCCCATAGGTAAGACGAGTCATCCGATGGAGCAATGCATTCATCTGATACATGGGTTTGGAGGGGGTATTAATGTAGATTCATGAACTCCAATGGCTATATGGATTTTCCAAATCAATAGGACAGTAAATAAAATCAACTGGGAGGATGGCTTTAGACCAAAATGAATAAGAAAAGATCCAGCCAAATCAGGAAATTTAAGTGTCATTAAAGAGAAAAGCAGTCCCTGCATGGTTATAAAAACCACACATTAGCAACCAAGCATGTGGACAACACAAGTGTGGAAGTTAAAAGAAATGGCAGTTCAAGGATTAAAAATGCCAAGTTTCATTGCTGTTTTGCTTGTAGTTTTCATCTTGTCAACTGTTTGTAGTGAGTCTCTCTCTCTCTCTCTCTCTCGTCCTTTAGTTGTAAGGTTTTATTGGTAAACAGGAGTTTACAAGCAGTGCTTGGATAAAAAATTGTGGCCGTGTATAAATTTGGATGGTAAATTTTGAATGTAAATAATTTACAAGTAAATACTCTACTATATAGTATTATTTTTAAACCCAAAACCTCATATTTCATATTACAAGTAAAGGAGATTACACCTTCAAAAATGTTATACATAGCAATGTACTATGGTTGATCCATATGCACTGGTTGTTTGTTGGGTCCCTGTGATGTGTACCATACATCCAATACAAACTGTTCAAAAGCCTTTAAAAAATCATGCTTATTTGAATCCGGATCCAAACTAGACCGCATTCTATATGAATTTAATCATGCTTGAAATTAGACTAGATCGAATTAATGCTTAAACAAGGATTTGGATCTAGTACCTCAATGTTGTTACTCATTTCAGTACCCAAAATCTTGGGTTCTAGTACGAGTCATATAAAATGTCAACGGGCCCTTGCATATTGACAGACCCTAACATCTGGCTCAGTTTAGTATCAACCAAAATACACCTACTTGGTCAAGTGGATGAATATATAGCTCCGTTTGCATTCATATTTTCAAGTGCAGGTTGTTCACTCCCCAAGTGCAGGGTTGTGATGTAGTAATAAACTCGGTAAGACCGAGGTCGAATCCCAAGGGACTGATATCTGTACGTTATCTGAAACTAAATAGGACTAGAACTATAATGAGATGAAATCTAAATCAATTGTAATTTGAGGAATAATAGTGAAATAACTATCTAGAACTTAAGAAAATTCAGAGGAAAAGATACTAGGGATTCAGAGGATCCACTTGTAGAGGTCAGGGAGATCTTACGCATGCTTCACGAATCATGGAAATTAACTGAACTGTCGTTGATATAGTTTTCAAGAGATGAAGGTATATGAATTAGAATGGATTCCATCATCAAACCATGCCCAGGAGACAAAGCTAACAACAGAATTAGACTAATTACCAACCACATCAACATGCCATGAAAGTTAGGAAGGGTACCGACATCCAACCATGCCCAGGAGACAATGGTGAACAACAGGGCTTCCTGGTGTTATGGACATCAAAAAGAGAAAGAAATACTCAAAGCCATCGCAGATCTATTGTAATTTCAGTCACAACAAACCATAAAAACTGAAAGTATTCCCTTAATAATCAATTAAAATCAACTTCAATTCATAAATTAAATTAAAAGTAATAAATAAAATCTCCCATCTCACTACAAGCTTCACCCCTTAGCCCTAGCTAAGGGGTTTTAGCCTGACATGGATAAGCTAAACTCCATCAACATTCATAGAAAATAACATAAAAAGAAAATAAACAAAAGAAATCCAAACTCTTCTCTCTCCTCTGTACTTCAGATCCAAACTCCAAGCTTCCAGTCGTGCCCCCATTCTCTCTCCGCCTCTCTTTCTTTTATAGCACCAAAGAGGGTTGGTGCGAAACACAGTTGGAATAGCTGTTTATGCAGCTACAGCCTGCGTAAAGGAGACAGCTAGCGTTAAAACTGAGTTTCCCCCTTTTCCTTGCGTGCATATCCTCCACGAATGCTTATATAAACTCATATTTCTGGACGTTTTCGTCCCCTCTACACGATAGACGGTTCTGATTCTTCATCCGATCGTTGATGACGGGCCAAGAAAATCCTGAAATCCAATTCTTGCGGATGCCTGTGTCCTGCTGCGTACTCGTTTACGCTGTTGGAGTTGGTGGTCCCATGATCCGTGTCTTCTAAAGAATCCAGTCCGTTTATTTGATTCCCAGCAGAAATTAAGTCAGGAAGGATGAGTTTGTCTTACATTCGGTGTGGCCCATCTGATTCATCTTATAGCCGTTAATCCTGCGTTGGACTGGTTGGGAGACCGATCTGGTTATCTTCTTAAAGTTTCGACACCTAAGCCCTAGTAATGTGGACCTTTCCAGCATGATGAATGGTCCAGATTGGTTTTCTGTCGACCGAGGGTGGCCCACAGCGAAGAACCGTAAGCCTCTGTTGCGTAACAGAGGCTTTTGCGTCGTGCTGTGATGGTTGGTGAGCCACAGATCAATGGTGATGACAAAATCCATGCCGACCAATAGATCCCCACTGCAAAACTGTCCAAGGATGACTAGTTTTGGATCAATTTTAAGTGTGGCCCATTGACTTTTAACCCGACCGTCCGTCATTCGTTTAACGGCTAAGATCTTGCACTAGCTTGCATGGTGATAAAGTGACACCTAGGTGAGGTTAATATCCACCTCCTGAGACCATTGAATGGTTCGGATCATCGAGCCGGAGAATGTGTGGGGCCCATAACGCAATTCAGCGTCCGCACCTTGCGGACGCTATATAAACGAAATACACGGGTCGGGTCAGCGCCTGCTGACCCGAAGTTTCGATCGGGTGTACGCCGGGTGCACTTGTGCACCGTGCACTGGCGACGCTAGTAGGGCCCACATGTGATGAATATATAATATCTGCTCCGTTTATCTTGTTTGCCATGTACTTTAAAGAGCTGAGACCAAAATTGAAGTACATCCAAATCTTAGGTGGGTCCCAAATCACAACTCTATGGGCTGATCTATCCGTTGAGCCGCTTCCACAATGATCCAACGAATGAATTTCGACGTGTACGGTTAATATATAGTCTTCAGGCCGTGTATGAAGTTTCGAGCTGAACAGATGGTGGAAACCCTGTGATCTTGCATTCTGGCTGACTTTCAGGCCACTTGAACTTCAATTTCGCGATTTTCTCGGGTCTCTGGAGTGTAATTCCGTTGATCTTATTCCCCTGGGGTCCGTCCCTTGCTCTGGTGGTACTTGAGCGTTAAATCCATGCTTTTATTAGCCTTTTCAATCTAAGCTCGTAAATGCACCTTGCATCACAAACATGTTTAAATCAGGCCATTAAATAGTATTGTGTATGTAATTACAGGCTATAACAGGGGTCTAGTATGCAATAATTGACCCTCAACACAACCCCCAACCAGCATTTTGCTAGTCCCGAGCAAAGTATGCGAAAAATAAGTTGAAAATTACAAGACAATTATTATGAACTGGAGTGACTTTTTACAAAATAATTCAGATATGAGACTTTTAAGTTTCATGAATATTGGGCCTTACTCTCTTTTAGACTCAAACACACGGTAAACTTCATAATCAAGTTCAAAGTATTAGTCCCTCAATTAGAACAATCCTAAACATTGAGTTCCACAGGTGTAAAGTGTAATCCCGACTTTCAACATTAATATTCAATTCTCTATTTCAGGATATCATTGGTAGCCAACAAAAGACTTCATGACAACCAACCTAAACCAAAACTTGCCTCACCGACCAACTTTTCATTTTACCATCCCTTTGATTTTTTATTTTTTATTTTTTATTTTTTTGATTTTTTTTTATTAAAAGTAATGTCAAGGAGGGGAATCAAATCCATACCTATAGGGAGTAAACCTATGGTGAAGATCGTACACCCAACCCTTTTCACATATCATTCATGGGGAATTAAATCTGCACCTATAGGGAGCAAACCTATGGGGAAGATTATTCGCCCACCCCTTTCCAAAGGCATTTGTATTTTCTTTTTCTTCAATTGATTATGACGGGCAATTTTTCAAGCCGGTTCCTTCCATGCTTAGTGATTACCAAGTCAACCCTTCAATATCAAATTGAAACCTTAATGTGAAAGTGAGATGTGACATGTGAGATCATGACTCAATCAATGTTTACAACTTCTAATTATGGTTTAACAATTCAAACTTAACTGTGAAATTTAACAAATACTGAATCCAAGAGTCATATATTACCAACATCACGAATCTTGAAATTTTAAATACCCTAGATGGCTATCAAAATCACTTCAAATTCACAAGAAATGCCAGAAAAATTAAAAAATTTCACAATTTTTGCTCAAGACCAAGAAAACACTGATTAGGAAACCTAATCTCCCACCCCCAACCTAAAATCTACATTGTCCTCAATGTAAAAGATATAGGCATGCAATGCACATGGGACAATGAAAGTAATGTGAAGTGATGGAAAGATAGTACCTAAATGATGAATTGAGAGAGACTTTCCAAGAGATTGCTGCATGGAAGCCGGCTAGCACGAGAGAGATAACAACACAAAAATAACAAAAATAAAATCCTACCTATACCACTTTCGCAGGTGCTCTCAATTGCATTTAGCGTATGCAATAAGCCTTTAAACCCCTAGGTTGCCCCTAGTGGACGAGTTGTAGTCTCGTGAGGGTTTGCAATAATGTTACCCACAAACATTGGACTAGGAAAATGGAATGAAAAGCTGGGCTGCCTCCCAGGAGCGCTAAGTTTACCGTCTTCAGCCAGACAAATACAATAAACTACCCTAGTCCTATGAAAGCGATAAACCTACATATACCTCCATCAGACTAGGAGATCATTCCTGGTAAACAGGATCAGTCAGAGGCATGGACATGTCTTCTGAATCAAATTTCTCGACAAATGGCTTTAAGCGATGTCCATTTACTTTAAATTCCTTGCCATTGTCGGGATCTCTTATCTCGACGGCCCCATGAGGATATGCAGTAACAACAATGTAAGGGCCGGTCCAATAAGATCGAAGCTTACCCGGAAAGAGATGTAATCGAGAATTATATAAAAGGACTTTCTGACCTGGCGTGAATGATTTTCGTAGAATATGTTGGTCATAAAACGCCTTCATCCTGTCATTGTAAATTCTCGAGTTCTCATACGCGTCGTTCCGGATTTCTTCAAGTTCATTTAATTGAAGTTTGCGTAGCGAGTCAGCGTTGTTCAGATTGAAATTCAGATTTTTGATCGCCCAGTAGGCTCTATGTTCCAACTCCACAGGCAAGTGGCAAGCCTTCCCATAGACAAGTCTAAAGGGAGACATTCCAATAGGGGTTTTTAAAGTAGTACGGTAAGCCCACAAGGCATCGGTCAATCGGATTGACCAATCCTTACGATCAGGGTTAACCGTTTTCTCCAAAATATGTTTGATCTCCCTATTAGAAATCTCAGCTTGCCCACTTGTCTGTGGGTGGTATGGGGTGCTTACCTTATGAGAGATACCATATTTCTTCATTAAACTCTCGAATGTCCTATTACAAAAGTGTGAGCCCCCATCACTAATGATAGCTCGAGGCGTTCCGAACCGCGACAGGATGTTCTCTTTTAAAAATTTAATGACTGTGCGATGGTCATTGTTGCGGCACGGGATTGCTTCGACCCCATTTAGTGACATAATCTACGGCGAGCAAAATATACAGATTTTCAAAGGATTGGGGGAAAGGTCCCATGAAATCAATGCCCCAGCAATCAAATGCTTCTATGGTAAGGATGGGATTTAAGGGCATCACATTTCGACGGGACAATGCTCCCAATTTTTGACAACGCTCACAAGCTTTGCAAAACTCATGAGTGTCCCTGAACATAGTGGGCCAATAGAAGCCACACTGCAGAATTTTGGCCGTGGTCTTTTTAGCAGAAAAGTGACCACCACAGGCCTGAGTGACAAAAGGAGATGACACTCTGATGCTCATCATCTGGCACACATCTCCTTAAGATCTGGTCTGGGCAATATTTAAACAAATAAGGATCATCCCAAAAAAAGTTGCGCACCTTGGTGAAGAATTTCTTCTTATCTTACGCAGTCTACTGTGTCAGTATGGAACCTGTAGCAAGATAATTAGCAATATCAGCGAACCAAGGTGAGTGGGAGACTCTGAACAGTTGTTCATCAGGGAACATGTCGTTGATATGGGTCGCCTCAAGGGAATCAGAGGTACTAAGGCGAGAAAGGTGATCGGCCACTACGTTCTCTACTCCTTTTTTATCTTTAATTTTCAAATCAAATTCTTGGAGTAGAAGGATCCATCGTATCAGGCGGGGCTTAAAATCATTCTTAGAAAGAAGATACTTCAGTGCCGCATGATCTGTATAGATAATGATCATGGATCCGATCAGGTAGGACCTAAATTTGTCCAAGGCAAACACTACGGCTAAAAGTTCTTTTTCCGTAGTCGAGTAGTTCACTTGGGCAGGATTTAAAGTCCTACTCGCGTAATGGATGACGTAGGGCCTCTTATCTTTTCTCTGGCCTAAAACCGCTTCAAGAGCATAATCAGAAGCGTTGCACATAAGCTCAAAAGGAAGGCTCCAGTTGAGTGGCTGCATGATGGGTGCAGTGGTTAACGTGCTTTTAAGCTTGGTGAAAGCTTCCTGGCATTGCTCAGTCCACTCGTATGGAGCATCCTTTTGAAGAAGATTACATAAAGGACGAGAGAGGAGACTAAAGTCCTTTATGAATCGCCTGTAAAATCCTGCGTGTCCTAAGAAGGATCGTACGTCCCTGATGTTCTTGGGTGGAGGTAGGTTAGAGATAAGATCGATTTTTGCCTTATCTACCTCAATTCCCTTGGATGAGATGATATGTCCAAGGACAATCCCCTTATGAACCATGAAATGACACTTCTCCCAATTAAGTACAAGATTCTTTTCTTCACATCTTTTCAGCACACATTTGAGATTCTCTAAGCACTCGTTAAAAGATGAACCGAAAATAGAGAAATCGTCCATAAAGACCTCTAGATATTTCCCCACCATGTCAGAAAAGATACTCAGCATACATCGCTGAAAGGTGGCAGGGGCATTACATAACCCGAATGGAATCCTTCTGTAAGCAAAGGTGCCATAAGGGCAAGTAAATGTGGTCTTTTCCTGGTCCTCAGGGGCGATTTCAATTTGGTTATAGCCCGAATACCCGTCAAGGAAACTGTAATAGGAATGACCGGCTAACCTTTCCAGGATCTGATCAATGAATGGTAAAAGAAAGTGGTCTTTCCTCGTGACGGTATTTAATTTCCTGTAGTCAATGTACATTCTCCAACCAGTAGTGACTCTAGTTGGCACGAGTTCATTATTAGCATTGGCTACGATGGTGATTCCGGACTTCTTAGGAACCACCTGAGTTGGACTCAACCATTGACTATCAGATATAGGGTATATAATACCCACATCTAATAGTTTGAGAACCTCGGCCTTAACCACTTCCTTCATGTTTGGATTTAGTCTACGTTATGGTTGTCGAGCGGTCTTCGCATTATCCTCAAGATATATGCGGTGAGTACAAATCGAGGGGTCGATTCCCTCGAGGTCCGCAATCGTCCATCCAAGGGCTCCCTTATGCTGAATGAGAGTAGCTATGAGCATACTCTCCTGTTCTTTCTCCAGGTGGGCAGAGATCACCACCGGGTATGTCTCATCTTGACCTAAATAGGCATATTTCAAATTAGAGGGCAAAGGTTTTAGGTCAAGCTTCGGTGCCTTGAGGTTAGACGGTAGAGGCACTCCATCAGTTTGTGGTAATTCTTCAAATTGTGGCCTCCACCGGTTAACTTCAAGTACCGGTGCAGTATCCAGCAAGGCACACGTCTCCCTAATCATATCATCATTAAACTCATGGGAGTGGGCCAGGCACGTCTCTAGAAGGTCGAAGGATAAGGTCAGAGGTGTCGTATCTTCCACTAAAGAGTCAATCATGTTAATGTCGTGGATATCGTCATCATCCTCTGAGTTGTTGCCGTGATTGAAAAAGATGTTTGACTTCAATGTCAAATTTTCGAAAGACATAGTCATGACACCATTCCTGCAATTGATAATTGTATTTGACGTGGCAAGGAATGGGCGACCCAGAATGACGGGAATCTGAGTGCTTATGTTATTGATGGGTTCGGTGTCCAGGATGATAAAATCTACAGGGTAGTAAAATCTATCGACTTGGACCAACACATCCTCAATAATCCCTCTTGGTACACGAACAGAGCGATCGGCAAGTTGTAGTGTGATTAGGGTGGGTTTTAACTCATCCAAACCTAACTGTTTGTATACCGAGTAGGGAATCAGATTGACGCTCGCTCCTAAGTCAAGAAGTGCGTGATCAATTCGATGTTTCCCGATTACACATGATATGGTTGGTCTACCGGGATCCTTGAATTTCTGTGGCACGTCTTGCTTCAAGATGGCACTCACTTTCTCAGTTAAGAAAATCTTCTTTTGAATACTCTGCCGTCTTTTGGTCGTACATAGGTCTTTCAGAAATTTTGCATATGAAGGAATCTGTTTTACGACATCAAGTAGAGGAATGTTGACTTTCACTTGTTTCAACACCTCTAGAATATCCTGAGAGTTAGAAAGACGTTTTGGTGCAACCAACCGTTGGGGGAACGGAGCAACTGGCTTCTCTAGAAGTTCTGGTTCTAATTTTCGTGGGGTATCATTAGATCCATCATTATTGTCCTCTTCTGGTTCTTGAGGCTTTTCAGGTCTAACCGGAAGGGTTTTATCAATGATCTTCCCACTCCTAAGAGTGGTGATGGATTTAGCGTGCCCCATTTGATTTGAAGAGCTGGGATCACTTATCTCATACTGTGGTTTAGGATTGGGGAGCGGTTGTGCAGGAAGCATCCCCTTTTCTATAACCATCATACGAAAATCTATCTTTTGCATAAAATCTGTAAGTCCTCGCATCGCCTGAGTGTCAGCTCTTATATGGGATTTTGAACCGGTTCTTCTTGAGGTTTCCCCTGATTTGGATTTTGATTGAGAAAACCTTGGGGGGTAGCCGTTTCCCATTTCTCCAACTAAAGTTTGGATGATTTTTCCAACCAGGATTGTACGTATTGGAGTTAGGTCCAGTAAAAGGTCTTTGATAGTTGTTTACGGCATTGACTTGTTCATTCAACACTCCTCGAAAGGCAGGTATTGTAGGATAGTTCTCAGTTGTGTGAATGTTGCAATCACAGATGCCGCAAACAATTTCATTGACCTTATCCTTCTTTCCTTCCTTGGCCTCGACTCTTCGAATGAGATTAGTCGCTTTAAAATTTACATCATCCTCTTCTTTCAGGAGATATACTCCACCTTTCTCCTTAGATTGAGTTGGCCTAGACGTGGTGTTTGATTTTGGTTAATGGTCCCAAGATTGTGCATTTTCGGCAAGTCTATCGAGATAATCCCATACCTCATCGACCTCTTTATTCATGAATTCTCCATTACACATTGTCTCGACCAGTTGGCGCATGGAAGATGTCAGTCCATCATAAAAAAAATTTGTAATGCGCCACATTTCAAAACCGTGTTGTGGGCATGAACTGACAAGATCCTTGAACCTTTTCCAACATTGGTAGAATGTTTCATCTTCCTTTTGGGTGAAGTTCATGATTGCTTTTCTAAGGGTAATCGTTTTATGGTGTGGGGAATTTTTTTTTATGAATTCCCTCTGCAAATCATTCCATGTGCCAATGGATCTAGGACGCAGTGAATGTAATCACGTCTTAGCCTTCTCTTTTAAGGAAAAAGGAAAGAGTTTCAGCCTGATTGTATCCTCGGATACATTGGGAAAGTATAAGGTGGCTATAATCTCATCGAACTCTTTCAAATGTAAGTATGAACTTTCTGATTCAAGCCCATGGAATTTAGGAAGGAGTTGGATAACTCCTGGCTTGATGTCCATCTGTCCTGTGCTTTCAGGAAAAATCATGCATGAGGGCGTACTCACCCCCGCCGGTTGTAAATAATCTCGTAAAGTACGAGGCGGGGGTGCTTGATGCACCTCATTCTCATTATGTACTTCCTCATCCATATGTTGAGGTAGTACTTGAGGTTGATTTGCAGCCATAACCTCAATTAACTCAGGGGAATTCGAGCGATGTCTAGTCCTGCGATGGACAGTTTACCCCTCGACTAATCCTCCTTCAGTCAAGAGACGTTGAGTGTTGTCACGAGCCCACTTGGGCATGAAACACTCACAGCCCTCAATTGATTTCTAAACCTAATCCTAAGAAAGAAAAAACTAGAAAGAAGAGAGGGTTGGAAGGAAGTTACCAAATTGAAGTCCCTAAGTTAAAACCTGTAAAATAAAACAAAACAAGTTAGTTTCTAAAGATAAAAGGCCTAAGAGTAGAAAATTCCTAAGAAGAAGAATAGCAATCAACTAAGTTCTAAATTTAGAAAAGAGAAATCCTAAAAAGGAAAGTAGGAACCTCTAAACAAATTAGGAAAATTTTAAACTAGAAAGTAAGTGAGTAATGAAAGAGATAGAAAGTAGAAGTCAGAAAGAGCTTACTGAGTTAGAAGACCTACAAAATAAGAGGGTTAGTTTCTAAATAGAAAATCTAAAAATAGAAAATTTTCTAGAAATAATATAGGAAATAAGGTTAGATTCTAGAAGACTTAGAATTAGAAACTACCTAAAAAGGAAGACAAATCCTACTCTATAAATAGAAAGGAAAAAAAATTAGGAAGAACGTTACCAATTTAGAAGTCTATCAAAGAGTCTACAAAACAAAACAAGACAATTAGGTTAGTTTCTAAAAAGAGAACAAAACCTAAGAAAATAGAAAGTTAGTAAAATCCTAATCTTACCCTTAATTCTAAGACTAATTAATTTCAAATTACGTAGCCGTCAGTCCCCGGCAACGGCACCAAAAACTTGTTCACTCCCCAAGTGCAGGGTTGTGATGTAGTAATAAACTCGGTAAGACCGAGGTCGAATCCCAAGGGACTGATATCTGTACGTTATCTGAAACTAAATAGGACTAGAACTATAATGAGATGAAATCTAAATCAATTGTAATTTGAGGAATAATAGTGAAATAACTATCTAGAACTTAAGAAAATTCAGAGGAAAAGATACTAGGGATTCAGAGGATCCACTTGTAGAGATCAGGGAGATCTTACGCTTGCTTCACGAATCATGGAAATTAACTGAACTGTCGTTGATATAGTTTTCAAGAGATGAAAGGTATATGAATTAGAATGGATTCCATCATCAAACCATGCCCAAGAGACAAAGCTAACAACAGAATTAGACTAATTACCAACCACATCAACATGCCATGAAAGTTAGGAAGGGTACCGACATCCAACCATGCCCAGGAGACAATGGTGAACAACAGGGCTTCCTGGCGTCATGGACATCAAAAAGAGAAAGAAATACTCAAAGCCATCGCAGATCTATTGTAATTTCAGTCACAACAAACCATTAAAAACTGAAAGTATTCCCTTAATAATCAACTAAAATCAACTTCAATTCATAAATTAAATTAAAAGTAATAAATAAAATCTCCCATCTCACTACAAGCTTCACCCCTTAGCCCTAGCTAAGGGGTTTTAGCCTGACATGGATAAGCTAAACTCCATCAACATTCATAGAAAATAACATAAAAAGAAAATAAACAAAAGAAATCCAAACTCTTTCTCTCTCCTCTGTGCTTCAGATCCAAACTCCA
Source organism: Magnolia officinalis (assembly GCA_021015155.1). Classification (NCBI taxonomy): domain Eukaryota; kingdom Viridiplantae; phylum Streptophyta; class Magnoliopsida; order Magnoliales; family Magnoliaceae; genus Magnolia; species Magnolia officinalis. The sequence goes on along the minus strand of JAJHSJ010000003.1, from coordinate 82,077,376 downwards.
AGCTTCCAGTCGTGCCCCCATTCTCTCTCCGCCTCTCTTTCTTTTATAGCACCAAAGAGGGTTGGTGCGAAACACAGTTGGAATAGCTGTTTACGCAGCTACAGCCTGCGTAAAGGAGACAGCTAGCGTTAAAACTGAGTTTCCCCCTTTTCCTGGCGTGCATATCCTCCACGAACGACTTATATAAACTCATATTTCTGGACATTTTCGTCCCCTCTACACGATAGACGGTTCTGATTCTTCATCCGATCGTTGATGGCGGGCCAAGAAAATTCTGAAATCCAGTTCTTGCGGACGCCTGCGTCCTGCTGCGTACTCGTTTACGCTGTTGGAGTTGGTGGTCCCATGATCCGTGTCTTCTAAAGAATCCAGTCCGTTTATTTGATTCCCAGCAGAAATTAAGTCAGGAAGGATGAGTTTGTCTTGCATTCGGTGTGGCCCATCTGATTCATCTTACAGCTGTTAATCCTGTGTTGGACTGGTTGGGAGACCGATCTGGTTATCTTCTTAAAGTTTTGACACCTAAGCCCTAGTAATGTGGACCTTTCCAGCATGTGTTCACTCCCCAAGTATAGGGTTGTGATGTAGTAATAAACTCGGTAAGACCGAGGTCGAATCCACAGGGACTGAAACCTGTACGTAATCTAAAAGTAACTAGAACTAGAACTAGAATAAGATGAAATTCTAAATCAGATAACTTTTGAGGAATAATGGTGAAATAGTTTAAACTAAAATTTAAGAGAATTCAGAAGTGGGAAACTAGGGATTCAGAGGATCCACTTGTAGAGATCAGGGAGATCTACACTTGATTCATGAAAATCAACTGAACTTCCTTTGATGTAGTTTTGAAAAGATGAAGGGTATATGAATTAGAATGGATTCCATCACTAAACTATGCCCAGAGACAAAGTAAACAATAGAATTAAACTAATTACCAACCAATCAAAGTATGAAGGTTAGGAGGGTATCGTCATCCGACCATGTCCAAGAGACGATGGTGAACAACAGGGCTTCCTGACGTCATAACATAAAGAAAAAAAAATACCCAAAGCCACCGCAGATCTATTGTAATTTCAGTCACAACCAACCATTGAAAACTAAAAGTATTCCTTAAAATCAAACGAACATCACATAGGTTCAGTCTAACATAAATCAGAGTCGTAGAATAATTCTCATCACACCACAAGCTTCACCTCTTGGCCCTAGCCAAGAGATTCAGCCAATCACGATCATGATTAGGCTAAATCTAAAATAAATATAAAGAAAAAGAAAAGAAAAAGAAAACAACTACTCTCTCTATCTCTCTACTCACGTTCCAGCCTCCCGCCTCCTTCTTCTCTCTCTCTTTCTTATATGCAGCAAGGGCGGTGGAGAAGAAGTCGTTGCTGCTTTTCGCAGCCAGACGCAGTGCAGAAGTTGTTCCGCAGCCGGACACAATGTAGTTTCCGCACCGAAAACATAGGCAGAAAACTCCTATCTTCCCTCGCTTCTGTTGAAAAGGAGAACGTCCCCAGGGACGTTTTTGAACACCTTACATGATGGACGGTTTGGATTCGCCAACCGAACAAGGGTGGTGGCCCACAGGATTCCGACACTGTCGGGTTTCACGGACGCGCCAACAGGGCCTCCATTCTTGCGCTGAGATGATGGCGGGGCTCATTTTTGCAGTTCTCTGAGAAATCCATCTCGTCCATCAGCTTCTCCTCGAAAAACCATTCGAGGAGGACTGTTTTGGATCGGATTTAGTGTGGCCCACTGGATTTTTCATATTACCGTCCGTCCTCCGTTTAGATGATTTAAATCCAATCCACGATATCTTATAAACTTCTGTCACCTAGGCTTGGATAATACGGCCTTTGGAAAACTAATGAACGGTCTGGATCAGACCGTTGATGACCGATGGTGGCCCACAGAGCTTCGTCAGACGCCCGACTGCGAAACAGAGTTTTCGCGCTGCGACGCTGTGAACGTTGGTGGCCCCATGATCAGTGATGTTCCCGAAATCCACTCCGTCTACTCGCCGAAGATCGAAAAACCGTTTATGATGGTTAGTTTTGGGAGAGCTTCTGACGTGGCCCACTGAGTTGTAACCCAGTCGTCCGTCTTGCGTTTAAATGGAGATCTATGCATTTATACGTGCATGGGACTAAAAGAGAACCATGGCTGTGGTCGTCCCCATCGTCCGGACACATTGAACGGTCCTGATCTTCCGGATGAGCAATGAGTGGGGCCCACAACGTGGGAACAGACGAACAACGTCTTCCACTGTTTTTGGTTTGCGCATGGGCTCGGGTCAGCGCCTGCTGACCGAGTGCCTTGATCTGGTGCGGCTCGGGAGTGCATCGCACGGTGCACTCCCACCTCACCTGTGGTGTCCACTCGTGATGCTCGTGAGAGATCCACACCACCCTTCCGTCTCATCATCTCCTTTGAGACGTTGAATCCAAAATTGAAGCATATCCGAATATCAGGTGGGCCCATAATCAATGGTTTCTGGGCTGATTTGTTCATTGGGTGACTTCCACAGGGTTCCAACGGATGAAAATTGACGTGTACGGTTAATTTGTGGTCCCTTGGCCATGTATGAAGTTTCGATCTGAAAAGATGGTGGAAACCTCATGATCTCGCATTCTGGACGTCATTCAGGTCATTTGAGTTTCAGTTTCTCAATTTTCTCGGATCTCTGGCGTGTAAATTTGTCGATCTTAATCCCCAGGAGTCCGTCCCCGCTTTTGTGACATCGGAGTGCCAAATCCACGCTTTACTATCAGTTTTCAGTCAACGCTCCTGATTGAATCCTGTAACAAAACTCAATTAAAATTCTCCATTAAGCATTATTGTGTATGTAAAGTCTGGCAATAATCGGGGTCTGATATGCAATATTTGACCCTCAACAGCATGATGAACGGTCCAGATTGGATTTCTGTCGACCGAGGGTGGCCCACAGCGAAGAACCGTAAGCCTCTGTTGCGTAACAGAGGCTTTTGCGTCGTGTTGTGATGGTTGGTGAGCCACAGATCAATGGTGATGACAAAATCCATGCCGACCAATAGATCCCCACTGCAAAACCGTCCAAGGATGACTAGTTTTGGATCAATTTTAAGTGTGGCCCATTGACTTTTAACCCGACCGTCCATCATCCGTTTAACGACTAAGATCTTGCACTAGCTTGCATGGTGATAAAGTGACACCTAGGTGAGGTTAATATCCACCTCCTGAGACCATTGAATGGTTCGGATCATCGAGCCGGAGAATGTGTGGGGCCCATAACGCAATTCAGCGTCCGCACCTTGCGGATGCTATATAAACGAAATACACGGGTCGAGTCAGCGCCTGCTGACCCGAAGTTTCGATCGGGTGTACGCCGGGTGCACTTGTGCACCGTGCACTGGCGACGCTAGTAGGGCCCACTTGTGATGAATATATAATATCTGCTCCGTTTATCTTATTTCCCATGTACTTTAAAGAGCTGAGACCAAAATTGAAGTACATCCAAATCTTAGGTGGGTCCCAAATCACAACTCTATGGGCTGATCTATCCGTTGAGCCGCTTCCACAATGATCCAACGAATGAATTTTGACGTGTACGGTTAATATATGGTCTTCAGGCCGTGTATGAAGTTTTGAGCTGAACAGATTGTGGAAACCCTGTGATCTTGCATTCTGGCTGACTTTCAGGCCACTTGAACTTCAGTGTCGCGATTTTCTCAGGTCTCTGGAGTGTAATTTTGTTGATCTTATTCCCCTGGGGTCTGTCCCTTGCTCTGGTGGTGCTTGAGCGTTAAATCCATGCTTTTATCGGCCTTTTCAATCTAAGCTCGTAAATGCACCTTGCATCACAAACATGTTTAAATCGGGCCATTAAATAGTGTTGTATATGTAATTACAGGCTATAACAGGGGTCTAGTATGCAATAATTGACCCTCAACACAGGTATTAATAATTAAGGTTTTATTATAGTAAAGAAGAAATAATATAGCAAGAACAAAATACACACAGATTTACGTGCTTCGGCCGCCAGTGTAGTGATCCTACGTGCACGGGAGAAGAGGATGGAAGATATTCTTATTCATAGTGACAATGGAGATTACAGCCATAATTTATAATGACAATGGAGTAACCTTTTTTAGCAAAACTATAATTGCAGAGAATCAAATCAATCCATAGATAGAAAAAATCCACCAGAAATCTCTCTTCTCCACCAACACTCCCCCTCAAGTTGGTGCGAAAATATTGATAGAGCCCAACTTGGACAATATCTCTTGAAACTTGGCAGCAGGTAGTCCCTTAGTGAAAATATCCGCTAACTGTTGGTCACCACAAACAAAAAGAGGACGAATAACATTGGCTTCTACATTTTCTCGAACGAAGTGTCAATCCACCTCAATATGTTTAGTCCGCTCATGAAAAACTGGATTTAAAGCAATGTGCATTGCAGTCTGATTGTCACAGAACATTTTTGTTGGTTGGGATGAACCAAAACCCAAATCCTGCAATAAGGCCCGAAGCCAAATAACTTCACTAGTGGTTGAAGCCATTGCTCGATATTCTGCTTCTGCACTTGATCACGAAACAACATTCTGTTTCTTACTCTTCCATGTTACCAGGTTATCTCCAACAAATGTACAATACCCTGTTGTAGATCTTCGATCAACTGGACACCCAGCCCAATCAACATTAGTATAAGCAGTAATGGAACTGTGTCCATTTTTACGCATCCATATACCTCTTCCTGGAGAACCCTTCAAATACTGCAAGATTCTGTTAACAGCGTTCATGTGATTAACTCTTGGTGCATACATAAATCTACTGACCAAACTAACTGCATATGAGATATCTGGCCGAGTAATAGTTAAATAAATTAGTCTTCTAACTAATCTTTGAAATTGACTAATATTAGAAAATAATTCACCATCACCACCAAGCTTACCGCCACTGTCAGTAGGAGTGTCTGACGGTCTTACTCTCAATTTTCCAGTTTCTTGTAACAGGTCCAACACATATTTTCGTTGATTAAGAAATATGCCCTTTTTTTAGTAGACAATTTCTAAGCCAAGAAAATACTTTAAAACTCCCAAGTCTTTGATAGCAAATTGCTTGTGTAAGAGAGTCTTGAGCTTTAATATTTCATCTTGATTATCACCTGTAATCACTATATCATCAATATACACCAGAACAATAATGGTACATGAAATACCCTTTTTAACAAATAGAGAAGGATCTGCAGCACTCCTTTGTAGGCCATTAATCATGAGGACAGAACTAAGCTTAGCAAAGAAGAAATAATATAGCAAGAACAAAATACACAGATTTACGTGCTTCGTCCGCCAGTGTAGCGATCCTACGTGCACAGGAGAAGAGGATGGAAGATATTCTTATTCATGGTGACAATGGAGATTACAGCCATAATTTATAATGACCATGGAGCAACATTTTTTAGCAAAACTATAATTGCAGAGAATCAAATAAATTCATGGATAGAAAAAATCCACCAGAAATCTCTCTTCTCCACCAACATTTATGCATTGTTGTTGGTACTAAATAAATAGATTTTAATTGATGTGTGCAGTGGAGAAGACGGGAGCAATGGTTTGCATAGGAGAGTGCAAAGATTACAGAGTGCCATGTGAGCAGACCTGCCATGAAAAGGGCTTTGCTACTGGAGAGTGCATCTATTTCAATCACAAAATCAACTGTTGCTGTATTAAAGCGGATGAAAAACCCTGATTACTTCGTATCAATGTCTTCAAATACCCTATGTTACCTTGAATGATCACTATCAGTATCCTTATCATTAAGCTAATAAAAGTAAAAAAAGAGCTAAGCATTTGAGTTCTTGGCTACATATCTCCTCTTCCTTTTTTCTATCGCCTTTGGTTATGTGTAATATGCCCAATTGCATTGAAAGAGCAGGAATGATTTCATCTGCTTTGAATATTATTGTAATTCTTTTCTTTTCTTTTTCTATTTTTGTTTTTTTTATAGGTAAGCAAAAATTCTATTACCAATCAAAGTGGACAAATGATATTGTAATTGCAATATCATTTGTGTGGGGCCTGCTATGATGTGTGATGGCCATCAATCCATCCATTGGTTCCCTACATTTTACACCTAGACTCCAATATCTACCCTGATCCATAACTGAAGTAGGCCACACCAAAGAGAACAATGGAGGACATTAGGTAGCACGACACAGAGAGCAGAATGTGGAAACTACCAGGTGGAATGTGGACTGCACCGTGTCAAGCATATGTCATCCACCCATTAATAGAGCCCATCCACCAGGACGGATGGAGAAACCAAAACATGGGCCATTAAAAAAATTTCTATTAGCCCTATACAAAACTTTTAGATCAGGATGATTCCAAGGATGTATTATCAAAATAAGGAGAGGCACTAGATTCACGGTATGGATTCTTCATACACATCAGCTGTGGACCCCGCAGCATATGCTATCATTCCCAAGAAAGCATGATGATTTTTTATTTTTTTTTCTGCCACACCAGAGATCCACTCCTCTCTAATTTACTCCATTGATTTGGGGTCTTCCACGCCCTAAATGAAATCTACATCCAAATGAGTGATTCCACAAAATGGACAACCTCAGCCAATGCTACAACAAAATTAAGCAGGGTGCATCCGACGGTGTGGATCACATGAAACCATAGATTCTTAGGTTATTGACGCGGGGATGAATGTGATGAGGATAACTACTCCGAATCCATGGAGCTTCTCTGGACTCGTCATAGAGACTACTCGAATCCACGAGGAAAGAAAGCAAAAAATAGAAATAAATTCTAAGAAATTCGAAAGTGATTAATTGATGACTAAAAACGAGTTCACAACCCTTTAAATAGGGGTATCAAGCAATGGGAAAGAAATCAGAATCAAACTACGACTAAAACTCCTAGAATCCATGACTTACTATAAATAGTAAACTTACTATTTATAGACGGTCGTGATGTCTACTAGTGCCCAAGGTTTTCGGCCAAAAATAGTAAGTGTCCTATTTGGCTTCACCAAACCATTCTCCTAATTGTTCTAAGCTCTTTTCACGTTGGGCGCAACTCCTAAAGCACGACGGATGAAGAGTTATAATCAAACTAAAACTTACTATTTATAGTAAAAACGAAATTAAAGCAGGGAAACGACCATCGATCCAGGGGTTTTTCACAATTCCGGGCGTCGCAACCCAGCATTGCTAGGTTGGTTGGCTAAAGTATCTCGTTCTACCCCAAAATCATATATTCTACATTAGGTAACTCATTCCGGATTACGAGATACGCCTGATCTAAGGTTTGACGATCCGGATCACTTCTGTCGTCGACCGGGCCTTTTCTGATCCATCTTGGCCAGGAAACTATCCATGACCTGCTTTACATCAGTCCCCTCCACTTCAAAAGAACTCGTCCTCGAGTTCTCATCCTGCGCTGGTTTATGATACTCGGTCAGGTCCGCGACGTTGAAAGTCCGTGAGATCGCTATGTCATCTGGAAGATCAATAACATAAGCGTTGTCATTGATCTTTCGAATGATTAGGATGGGTCCAATCTTATTATTTTTCAACTTGTTGTACGTCCAGGTCAGAAATCTCTCTTTGCGCAATGGACCATAACGCGGTCACCCACCTCGAACACTTTTTGTCGCCGGTGCTTGTCCGCTTGTTCCTTGTACTTCTCGTTCGAGGCATGTAGCTTGGTCTGTACTTCTGCATGGATGCCCATGATCTTGTTTACCATATATTTTGTTGCAATGCTCGTGCCTAGGTGCTTGGGTAGATGGACCAAGTCAAGCGTGTGGCGAGACACTCGTCCATACATAATCTGGAACAGTGATTTCCCTGTCGAACGGTTCACCATGTTGTTGAATGCAAACTCTGCTTGAGACAAGGCCAAATCCCACTGCTTCGGTTTTTCTCTTGAAATACAGCGAATGAGGTTTCTCAACGTGCGATTCACAACTTTGGTCTGCCCATCATTCTGTGGGTGGTAAGCACTGCTGAATTGAAGTCGTGTATCGAATCGAGTCCACAAAGTTTGCCAAAAGTGGCTAATGAACTTCGTGTCACGATCAGAAGTAATGGTCTTGGGGACCCCGTGTAGCCGTACGACCTCTCTGAAGTACATAAGTCGACCACTTCTTTTGGGCTTCACTGAACTTCTCGCTATAGAAGGCTACCGGCCTGCCTTCCTGTGATAATACTCTTCCAATTCCGACATATGAAGCGTCACACTCAACCTCAAACAATTTGTCGAAATTAGGAAGCACCAAGACCGGTGTTATAGACAAACGGTGCTTGATCTCATGAAAGCTCTTGTCAGCTTTATCGGTCCGCTGGAACGGTCCTTTTTTCATGCAATTTGTTATAGGCGCGACTATGGTGCTAAAATCTCGCACAAATCGACGATAGAAAGTCGTCAACCCGTGAAAACTCCTCACCTCATGAATGTTTGTCGGGATCGGCCATTCCCTAATAGCTCGCACCTTTTCATCGTCCACACAAATGCCTATGGACGTTACAACAAATCTTAGAAACAATAGGTCGTCAGTTAAAAAACTACGCTTCTTCAAGTTGAGGTACAACTTGTTAATTTGTAAGACCTGCAACACATGCCTGAGATGTTTCCTGTGCTCCACCTCATCCTAGCTATATATCAATATGTCATCAAAATATACTACCACAAATCGGTCAGTGAAGGGTTTTAGAACTTGATTCATCAAACACATAAAAGTACTTGGTGCATTCGATAGGCCGAAGGGCATGACCAGCCACTCATACAACCCTTCCTTGGTCTTGAATGTCGTTTTCCACTCATCACCGCGTCAGATGTTCACTCCCCAAGTATATGGTTGTGATGTAGTAATAAACTCGGTAAGACCGAGGTCGAATCCCAAGGGACTGATACTTGTACGTTATCTGAAACTACGTAGAATTAGAACTAGACTAAGATGTAATCTCAATCAAATAGAATTAAAGGAATAATGGTGCAATGTTAAATTAAAGCTTAAGGAATTCAGAGGAAAGACACTAGGGATTCAGAGAATCCACTTGTAAAGATCAGGGAGATCTTATGCCTGTTTCAAGAATTCAACTGGACTTAGAGTCCTATCTTCATCCAGTTGAAGGGTGAAACCATGAAAATTAAATCGAACTTCCTTTGATATGTTTTCAAGAGATGAAAGGTATATGAATTAGAATAGATTCCATCACCAAACTATGCCCAAGAGACAAAGTAAACAACAGAATTAAACTAATTGATAACCAATTAGATGATTATGAAGATTAGGAAGGGTACCGACATCCAACCATGCCCAGGAGACGATGGAGAGCACAGGGCTTCCTGACGTCATAAACATCAAAAGGAAACAAAAATACTCAAAGCCACCGCAGATCTATTGTAATTTCAGTCACAACAAACCATTAAAAACTAAAAGTATTCCCTTATTATCAACTCGAATCAAACATCAGTTCAACTGAAACTTAAATGAAAGGCATACAAAATCTCCCATCTCACTACAAGCTTCACCCCTTAGCCCTAGCTAAAGAGTTTTAGCCTGACATGGATAAGCTAAACTCCATCCACATTCATAGAAAAAATAACATAAAAATAAAAGAAAAAGAATAAAGGAAGTCCAAACTCTTTCTCTCTCTGCTTCCCTTCACGTCTCAGCCGTCCCTTGCCTTGGTAGCTTCAAAGCGTCAAATCCACACTTTTAGTGCTCTTTTACAACCAAAGCTCCTAAATTCAACCTGCAACATAAACACGATTAAGTCGGCCTTTAAACAATATTATGTTCGTAAATCCAAGCAGTAATTAGAGTCTGATATGCAATATTTGACCCTTAACA